>JANEYF010003072.1:0-636675 GCA_029963845.1 Rhamnusium bicolor | reverse complement strand
TATATATAAATAGCTGTGCTTAATTAAATAAACTTTCTATTTTAAATATATGAAGGAAATTTGCTTTTTAATGTTTCAAAAATATTTTATTAGAAACTCTACACGTGTTTCGGCTTTTTAGGCCTTTGTCAAGAGTACAGGGAATACTGAACAGTAAAATTTGTGTCCATTGCTTATATAACCACATCTGGTACCTACTATAAAACTATTGTAAAGTATGTTTTTATAAGTGGAATATTACTTTATTTTTTAAATCTAAATTATTTTATTTAAAATATGGTGGCCGGTAAAACTTTCTATGTTTATCATCTGCAGGAATAAGATAATTGTTATATCTTAAAATGTTTAAAAGAATTTTATTGAAACAAAACTTATACACAGAAATAAAACAGCCTTCGTAGCACTATGGAGACTCACCTCATTTGAATGATAGAGAAGCAACAACAAGCAGAATCTCTATCTTGTTGATAGCGTTAATAATAAATTCATTTATGTTTGAAAACTTGTTGTAATTTTGATATTTTTTTAAGATGCAATGTACCTTTTACTACTGAGAATGGAACATACTGGACGAAACGTAAAAAGCTTTATTTTTAAACAAACCTGTAAAACCAAAAATGTCATTTAGCTTTACGTTTAATATTTGATGTATCTGATCTTCGGTTTATCATGAACATCACCACAGAAATTAGATAACTCCCAAATTCAAAGCCGAAGCTAGCTGTCTAGAAGGAGATTACACTTAGGAAAACGTGGGCATACAGCCATTCCCACCGACGCACGTTGTCAGTGCTGGTGGTGGTGGTAATCGAATCCGCAGCCACTATAGATAGATTTCTACTCACGCTTACCATTGTGTACTCCAGTCAACTATCCCATTCAGTTGGTACCTAAAAAAATGAAACTCCTTTTAAAGTTAAAATGTTACGAGATATGATTGTACGGTTTTATTAAGGTTGTTTAAGAAATTAATTACACCAGAAAATTGTCATACGTCGATAAAGCAAAAAGAGAAAATAATAAGAACAGATATTTGGAACATTTTAATCCTAAATTTCAAATTTATCAGTGATTTGTCATTTTCTTTTTCATGAATTACTATACGTATTTTAAAAGACTTAGAGATGTTACTTTTTATTTTAAAAACTAATATATTCAAAGAAGAATTAAAATTTCTTGCTGCCCACCAGAATTGGAATATCAAATTATGAAATTAAACTCGGTGTCAGATATTTAGTTCCAAATAACTTTAGTAGTATTTTTTATTTAATTTGATAATGATAATGATATAAATGGTTGAAACACTTAACTATTAACAGATTTGTTATCACTAAGCCTGGCCAAGCGATGGTAGATTCAGGGTCGGGCGCAACAACAATGCCATCGCGCGCTTATTTACGATGACGATGACATGACACACTTCAGTTGTTATCTGTCGGTCGATGCATAGAGTACTAATAAATAATAAATCATGTTGAGCGTAAAGAGTAGAAAACGACCGTACGCTGATAAAGTGAATAAATTTATCGGTGAATTTCCGGATTTATTCTATGATGGATGTAAAATAATTTGTAAAGTTTGTAATTAATATGCTGGAATAAATACGGCTGCAAAATTCATGTCAATAGTAACCGGCAAAAAAATTTTAAAAATGGCGCGTCTTCTTTGGAACCTCAGTTTATGTTTGATTTACTGATAATGCTGATTACTTGTGATGTTCCCCTGCGCATATTGGATAAACCAGCATTTCGGGAGTTCTGGAATAAATACAATCCCCAGGTGAATTTACCAAGTCGTTCATCGTTACGTAGATATGTACCAAGTGTTCGTGAAGACATTGTAAATAGGATTAAATGTGCATTAAAAAATACACGGCTGTGGTTATGTGTTGACGAGTCGACAAATTGTAAAAAAAAATTCTATTTTAAATGTTATAGTACGTGTACTCGACCCTGTTAAACCAATATTTCCACTTTTACTAGCTAGCAAAAGACTAACTGCGTGTATTGGCGAAACAATTACGCGGGTGGTGTTGGAGACTTTCGAAAAATTTGAACTGTCAACAAGTCAAGTGTTGATGTTTGTGACCGACGGTGCTGCGATAATGCGTTTGGTGGGTCGTTTTCTTCAAAGAGACGATTGTAGGTTTTTACATGTTACGTGTAAAGTGCATGCGTTCCATCTTGTAGCAGAAACGATTCGAAAATGTTTTCCAGAGGTAGATGCATTAATAGCAAATACAAAAAAAGTATTTCTCAAATCTCCTAAACGGCTTCGAGCATTTCACACACTGTGTCCTGGTATTACGGAACCACCAGAGCCGATTCTTACACGTTGGGGAACGTGGTTGAAGGCAGCTTTTTATTATGCTGAATACTTTCAACATATAAAAGCTGTGATACTACAGTTCAACCCTAACGAGGCTGCAGCTGTTAAGGAAAGCCAGACAAGCTTTCAAGATGTTTCCATTGAAACAGATTTAAAAACTATTTATAACAATTATAGAGGATTAGACGACGCAATAGAAAAATTGCTAAATACTTCGTTGTCGTTAGTGGAATCGCTGCAAATAGTGGACGACGTGAATACACAGCTACAGACTATAAATGACGCAAAAAATAAGCTCGTTAATGAAAAATTCGAGAGTGTATTACAGAAAGATCCTGATTTTACCAAATTAAGACAAATCTGTGATGGTGCATCTACAGCTGCGTTAAGTGAGTTCACAGTGTGTTTTACTTATGTCTGTATTACTTCCGTAGATGTCGAACGGTCTTTTTCAAAATACAAACATATTTTTTTCACCACAGCGAACATCGCTTACTGAGACAACTGTAGAAACATATCTGATGCTACACAGTTATTATAGAAGTGTTCCAGTTTGTGATAACGACAACCAAGCTACTTCATAAATCTGCTTAAGAAGGTGAGTTTTGTACATATTTTTATAAAGTGTACCAGTATTAATAAAATTTATTTCCATTTATTTTATTTATTTATTTATTTATTATTAGTTATCACTTAGATATACAATGTACATGTGTGAACGTCATTTAAGAGTTTAATAATAATGTGCAGCACTAAACTTACAAAATATAAGGAAATACATAAAAAAGAATTTAAAGCGAACGAAATAGTACAAAAACATACATCACAATATATAAAATATTTTTGTTTTTATTATTGTACTTATTCAAGTATTATGATATGATGCATACCCAGTACGTCTCTGTCGGTTTAATGACCTTGGCCAGGCTTAATTATCACATAAAAAATGAACTATCTTGCTCTCAGTTGATACTTGCTTAGTTATTCTTGCAGCAAAATCAGTGTCCCTATTGAATCACCCCAACACCCCCTCTGTTTGTTGTATTTTATTGTGTATTTTAATTTATTTGTGTTATTTGTATTATTTATCCTTCTTTTTAGGGAAAGACAAACAATACTTTTGGCCATTTACGTGATCGTCTAGTTTTCTATAAATTAGGACCCAAATTACGTTGTGTGTGTAGTAACCACAAATTATTATTTCCCCAAATTATGTTCTACCCCGTTTATGGTTTACCCAGGTTCTTTTATATAAAGTTTGATAATACTGGCTATTTGTTACTTTGTGAATTAAATTTAACACTTGATACTTATACCTTTAGAAAACTCTCATAGTTTCCTAGTACTTATTCCATCTTTTATGCACTATTGGTTGTGAGACCAAGCCACTATTGGCTGGTTGAGAAAACTGTTTTTATTATTGATTTTTTTGGTTTTGCTGTTTATTTTATAGCACTGAGTTTGTTAAGTCGAGTGAGGCTAATCTCACCCTGTATATGTTAGGTAACGTTTTGAAAATATGTAAGAAGAAAACAAATAGAGGTTTTATACATTTATTGTTGCGAGAATTCTCGCATTAGTCGCATTATCTAATGACAATCGTCATGGCAATCGCCTGATAATAGAATACAAAGTTAGTGGGAAAATAACCACTGTTTTTAGTCAAATATAATAATTGATGTGGCAATCGCCTGATAACTTGTTTAGGTCCTGAAGAGACACAAAGCAATGCTGTGATGTAATTACATCAATACCTGTGCCGGACCCGCCAATATAAAACATGTGCAAAGCAAACAATGTTAAGTGACAGAAATGTCCGTCTAAATTTGACTGTCGGAGTCTGAAGTCAGCGTAAATTCATATCGGCTGTACGGGAAATTTCCCTGCATGACTCGCGGACATGGCAGCCTCGAGGTTTCTTAGAATCACACATGTAACCCAACTGTTTCGAAGTTTTATTTTTATTAGAACATCCCCCAATCGGGTAGAGTGCTCACCATCAATCGGTAGTCTGTTTCGAAGTTTGCTTTTTTATTAGAACATCCCCCAATCGGGTAGAGTGCTCACTACCAATCGGCAGTCTGTTTCGAAGTTTGCTTTTTTATTAGAACATCCCCCAATCGGGTAGAGTGCTCACTACCAATCGGCAGTCTGTTTCGAAGTTTAATTTAATTAAACAGTCAGGAGACAGGCAACCCCAACAAGTCTCGAGTAATACCTCTATCAATTGATTATACGTAATAACAAGTACAGCGCAGTTATGAACTGACGGCCGAAACCCTTGTAAATTAAAGTAGCCGGCCCCCCCACGGCGTGACTTGCGTCGTCTCAGTGTGCGTTGACATAAAATGACCACAACAAACAACGCCGAAGGGTGGTCGGGGACGGACTCAAAGTATGGTGTCGATCATAGACAGCTGACCTATTTTTAAAGTACAGGTTATTGACCGAATAACCGATTGCACATATTTTATTTAGCAAACCCGCCCCAGTGAATTGACATCCCACAATCACAGCGAGTGAAGTTAACATGAATAAAATAATTAAACTGAAAGTGACCCTAATTAACTTTCCTACTAAAATGTTTACTTGGTACCACAATATGTACGTTTATTTATCTTAGCCAGGGAACCAAAACATAAAGTCGTATTTAAACTTATAGAACTCTAATTTTCAGAGATTCAACTAAATATATTATTTTACGATATTTAAACTTTTTAAATATTACTTTAATCATTTAGAATTTGGAATAACTAGTATACTAAAACCCTTTTATTTTATAATATTTAAACTTATATAAAAATTTTACTTTAATCATTTAGAACGTGGAATAAACTAATATACCGAAACCCTTTTAGATAGCCTAACCTTTACCTAGTGACTCATTCGCGTCCTCTCCCCCGATTTCTTCAATTCGTCGCCCCGGGTCGTGCATACCGGAATAGTTGCACTTCATCGACTTTGCAAAATAAATGCACCGCGTCTTCCCTCGTTGTAAACTGTAAGGAATAAATTCCCCAGCTAACTCAAAGAAATTAATCTTGAGCTGATGAACCGTAAAGGCTAACTCGGAATAAATTCCAAGCTGGATGATCGACTAGCAATCACCTTGTTGTAAACTGTAAAGGATAAATCCTCCAGCTAACTCACAGAAATTAATCTTGAGCTGATGAACCGTAAAGGCTAACTCGGAATTACTTCCAAGCTGGATGATTGACTAAGTAGCAATCACCTCGAGTCCAGCCGGGCCCCGCGTTTTATACAAATTTTATCCCCTGACGTCACGACCTTTAAAGTCGATTTTCCCTTGAAATATTGATGCGTTTCTAACAGATTCCCACACACAGAGACTGCAGTCACGTATGTGTAGTGCATTGGAATTTCTATGTTTACATTAACATATTGATAACTGACTAAAATTGGGCGTTCAAACGTGCACTTTTGCTTCTAAAATGAAACTTTATTTAACCCTGAGATTTCTAATATAATACGATTTATATTCTGGTTCTTTGTAATGAAATAATAATTAACGTTTAATGATATTAATTTAGAAATAATAAAGTAATTAATTTAATGATATTAATTTAGAAATAATAAAGTAATTAAATTAATGATATTAATTTAGAAATAATAAAGTAATTAATTTTGGTAATAAATAGGTAAAATTTGAAATAGATGAAACGACCTGGGTACGGTATATTTCACTATCTTCCCTGTTCTTCATGTTGATGTTCTAAATGTTGACTACTCAATTCATAGCCCATGAGACACATATGTGAACATACACATGCACAAAATCACTCCAAAACCTTAAATACAAAATAAAAACGTAAACTGGAGGGTTTTTAAAGTCATATTTAACACAAAATGGTTGGATGCCTAAGTACAAGTGTTAAACTTCATCACCGGATATTACGTTATCAAGCTATTTTTTACAAACAGCAAAGTTACCGCCACACGACCGCTGTGACATGGTTGCAAAGACGTGTTACGTGGATTCTGATGTAGGTTGCCATACTTGCGATCCACGGCATCTATCGAATTTGAAAACGCATTTTCGTGACACCGCGACAGAAACATTCCCCATTGTTTCTTATATAGTTAACCACATTAGCGTTCAAATCAAAACAAGTCGCGTCTCTATAACATGCGCATATTCAGCAGTCATATGCTGTCTCTGGAGTGTACAACAAATGAAAATGTTTAACGTAGAATTATTTATTAACGAAATTCAATTCAAATCACAACTCTGGAATTTGGAACTAAAGGATTATGCAATATGTCGGGATTAGAGGGGAAATTATGAATCGAAATTGTTACTGTTCTGGTGGATAAGCGGGACGAACTCATTATAGTTGGGGACAGACATACAAAATTTGTTTACACTAACTTAATTGCTACAAAAAGTTGCGCTGGTGCGTGCGGGTCAGTGTCGCGTTTTTTGCTCTCGAGCAAAATTATTAGGCCGGCATGTCTGTTTTGATGATCAAGCGTGCGGCCGAAGTCTGGTGTTTTGTGTTTTCCAAGTTAAGTAAACAAATCTAATATCTATTTACCCAATACTAACTAATGTACCTATGAAACTATACAAATATTAGCCATTTTTATGTTGTTCAATGATGTCGCAACAGGTCACTTATGCTACTTAATTTAATTTTAGCGACAGATTTTTAAAACTGGTTCAGTGATAAACAAAATGTTACAGAACGTAGATGATTTTTTGAAAATTTTTAAAAATATGCTTGAGAAAAACGATTGCAAATAATGCTGACCTTTATTGTGACCTATAAAAATGGATTTATTTTAGAAGGAAAAATAAGTTCTTTAATAATCTACAAAATAAGTAGGTATACAAAAGTTAGCCACCTGCGTCTCCATAAGTACTGACGATTGAAAGTTGGTTGTAAAAGTAAATTGGTATTTTTTAATTTTTTGATTTTTAAATTGCTGTATTTCAAAATCCGCTTGTCAATAAAATTAAAATTTTATGTAGTTATGTCGAAAATGATCTAACTCAGAAAATTCAATTATTAAGCTTGGTTGATACGTAAAATTAAAAATGTGAATCAAAACTTGTCATCTATTTTTTATATATTTTTTAGATTATCTGATGTTCTTAATTAAACAATCAAAAAAATTAAAAACCTCTTAGTAGATCGTCAGTTTAAGAAGCTTTTAAATATACATTCTAGGTCATGTGTCGACACTGCATGGAAACATATATTTGGGCACACTTTTTAAAGGCACAATATCAATACAGAGTTCACACTGTGTAGGACATACCCATATAGCATTTTCATATGCCATACATACTATACATATTCATTAGGTATGTGGATATTTGATGTATGTTCAAAATGTAGTCACGTATGTTACATGAAAGTGAAATACGAAATACACCTGTCCAAATATACACACCAACAGTACTTCCTACTAGACAAAAATTCACAGCAGGTTTGAAATATTCTTGATATTTCGGTCTATCCGTTTAATTTTAAGCTATAGAGACTAGTATTATTGCATTATATTCATAGGCTTAGGATTGTATTAAATTAAAAACTTACATTGCCTACGTGTCGAACCTGGGACTCCTGGATTTCCAATTCCCATTTAAATTATTTATTTCCTATTTCTACATCTCTAACTTATCTAGGGTATTTAATTTCATTTATAGTATATATGACAATATAAACAAAACATGTGACAATGTGGTATTTCGATTTTAAACTGTGGACACAGTTCGTACCGCCACGGCGCACTATGGGCCGATGATGGAGGCAACGTCTCAAAATTCTGTAACTTTTTTATTTGTTACTATATACACATGAAATTCGGTATACAAATATAAAGAAAGGTCTGACGTTCAGTAGTGATGGTAAATAATTTTTATTTTGTTTTTATACATTTCACTTTATAATTGTATAATGATAATATACATCGTGTAATTTATGTACATAATTATATGTAAATAAATATTTATTGTAATAGTTGCAAGGCTTCTTCTTCAAGTTCCAGAAACTTACGTGACACAGATTGTCTTAAGCTCGTTATATAAGGGTCTGATGTATACAATAAAGTATGAAAGACATCTTCGTTAGTAGCTTTTCGGGAACATTTGCGAGAATGATGTAACCCGAAACGTTTATTATCCTTACTTCTGGATTCCTGTGCATCTTCGGACAACTGGCCAAGTGGTAATAGTGCATTATATCGAATTATGTTATTTCCATGAATGAGTACTTTATGTACAGAGGAGGACATATAGTACCATGGATATTTGCTCACATATAATTCAGCTGTTCTAAAAGCATATTCACCAAACTTTTTGGCATTGATTGCCATACCACTTGACATTGTCTGAAGTAGTATGCGAAATCTCATAATTAATACTTCATCAACTCCAGTAATTTGTGCAGTGCAAGCAGAATTGGCAAAGAACCTTCGAGCGGTACTTCCGTCATTACTAGTTCTGCTGATTTGTCGAGGTTTATCAATTAGTAATCCTAAATCTTTCCGAAACTGCCCCTGTACATAAGCTTTTTTAGATTGCTTTTGCTTTTTCATGTCCTCTAAGGTTACTAACCATTTTTTAAATGATAAATTATATGAAACATGAAGTACTAACTCCATAAATCGAATCCATGCATGTAAAGATGAGAGTCCAAATCTATAATGCTCTTCATTCTCAGGTCTCTGTTTAACACATTCCAAATCGTTCATTTCTGTTGGTTTTGCAAGACATATATGGCATATGCACTTGATGCAGTATTTGTTACTATTTGTGTAACCTTAGCATCTATCATTGTAAAGAACAGCTCATGTTTAATAGACACCTGCTGTTCATTCTTCACTACAAAGAAGACAGAAGAGTGCTTATTTGAGTTTCCACTTCATTGACAACAGATCTTGTTTTCTCTGGAGTCTCTTTTGAGAATTCTATTAAAATGGGCCTACAGTATCGACCAGAGGACGGGGTTGGATTTTTCCAAACGACGTTTTTTGTGACTTCATCTAAAATTTGTAGTGGAACTAAGGATGTTACAAACAAGTTAGTATCGGATATTACGTCACTTTCATCAGACAGTATTTGCTTGAACTCACTTTGTCCCGAAGATCCATCACAGCCCCATTTACTGTATAATATTAAATGTGAAAAGTTGGCCACATTCACAGAATCAATTTTGATTATTCTCTTACATGTGTGATATAGAAGAGACGGCAAACTTACTTTAGCACCAATTTCAGTTACTTGCATGTGCTCTGGATAACATTCTCGCTTTGCTTCTGTAAGTTTGGTATATGATGGGAGTACAGTACAGTCTTTGTCTTGTAAACAAGTTCTAAGGTATGTATATTGGTTTTTCGTTAAATCTAAATCAATTAAAAGAGCCAAGGCCTCTTAATTTGTGAAAGGCTCAACAGAAGTATTACGTCTTAATAATGTGTGGATAAAAGCCTTCCTTTCTTGTGATGCAGAACGTAGTTCCTGTATAGTTTCTGATTCCCATGTCTCACCAATTGAACGTAATCCCTGAGTATATGAATGATAAATCTGATCAAGTCCAGAGTCTCGAAATAGTTTTATTGCTTTTCGTTTCTGTGTCTTCTCTGCGGATTCGTTAAATGACTTACATGATCTCCCTCGTGGGTTTTCAGATAAGGACGTCGATGGTTCTTCGTCTTCTTAGAATGGTACAAAAAATTCGCCATCTAACCATTTCTCGTTGCTGCGTAAGAACACATCCATTTTTCTTCCGGCTATATTCCAGCGTATCTTAAAATCGGGCAATAAGTGTTTCTGAATTTTGATGATAACACATTGCAACTGCTCTTCAGAAAGATCGAAATGCTCCTTAACATACCGTTCTGCTGTTGATATATGTTTTCCGTGCTCTATAAAAGCGATACATATGTTACGTTTAGTAATTGTGAAATTATTCATTGTTTACTGTCGTAGGTACAGCTGACAGCGGCAAATTATTGATTACTATAAATTAATGCTGCTTGTCTACATTAATAATAACCTAAAATTTTAACAAACCCTAGTTTATATACTTTCCTAAGGACAATGGTAACCGCAGAATACACAACCCGTGTATAGGTGAAGAAAAAAAATATTTTTTCTTTGGTTTATTTTTCATGGCTAAAAAATATTTTTTTCAAATTATATCGTAAACCATTTTTATCGATATACCACTTTGTTTAATGAGTTTAACAACTACAAATATTTATTTGATTTTATCTAACCACAAGTCACTCGTAAACATATTTTGTCAAACGTGGAATATGGTGGTGCTGCTAAAAAAATCAGATGGGACCGTCCCGATATACGATTTCTAAAATCCAGGCATTCAGTGAAATTCTATGCTCTGATTTGTTGCAACTCCATAATGTATATTAGTCTAAGAGCCAGTGACATTTTTCGGTGATGATTTAGTTAAGGCCTATATTTTGAGAGGATGTTGAGAGGGGCATAACTAAGTGTCCTCCGCGAGGATTAACCCGGATTCCAGTCATAAGGGGGGTGGCAGAACACCCCCAACGTGTAAAAAAACTGCATCTTTTTATTATTTAGTTAAGGCTGAAATTTTCTCCAGTAGTCCTCTGATAGCTCACAATCATCGATATAATATTTGCAGAACGATTGGCCAGTCATAAGGGGGTGGCAGATCACCCCCAACACGTCGTGTGAACGATGAACTTTTTATTATTTAGTTAAGCTTCATCTTTTAGTATGTTGCTGTGACAACTATTTCAAGTGTAAATGCCAATTTGCAGAACAAAATGGCGGCATTAACACCCTGGCAGAACGATTTGAATTTGTAAAAATTTTTTACTTTCAGCCGCATATATCTTTGGAACTATGGCAACATACGAGAAAGTTGTATTATTATTTTTTGTGGGAAATTTAATTCTCTGCAAAAAAGGTCTTTTGACATTTTCGTGTATCTCCTTTAGTTTCTTAGATATACTGAAAATAAAAAAAAATTTGCAAAATTTTTTTTACGTTCAGAAGCAAATATCTTTGGTACTATGCTAGATGCGAGAATACGATTCGAAACACTTTTAGTAGAAAATTTAATTCTCTACAAAAATAGTCTCTTGACATTTTTGCGTGTCTCCTTTAGTTTCTGAGATATACTGAAAATAAGGAATTTTCCTCATGAATAGAACATTCGTGAGGAAGGACATTCTGGTGCTCAAGATAGTTATTATCGCAGTTATTTCATGTTTCAAGTGTAAATGCCAATTAACAGAACAAAATGGCGGTTTTAACACCCTGGCAGAACTATTTGAATACCCTGTATGCACGCCTTGATTTCGTTACTCCAGCCAAACTTTTCAAATATGAAACATCCGTATGACGCACACCATCTCAATACTCTATATCTATACTATAGTATAATACTTAAGATATATGTGAGTTGTAAGTGGACAGGGGGAACTGTGTTCATGGCTGTATCTACGTCATCAACGGCATACAATAGTCAAAGGGACTGTCTGTTGGGGATTATGTATCCCTAAAATTTTGACCTGTGTCATTTGTTTCAATTTTATAGATATGGAGTCCCGTGCATCGAGTGATCTCGATTCAGCAGACGATGAGGAGGGTGATTCCGACTGGCTAGAGAATTGATAATAATTTTTTTTTTTACTTACTTTTTTTTACTTTCCACTCATACTTTTTTTTTATATTTACTATCATATGTTATTCAAATAAAAATTCAAAAATATTAATCACGAATTCGTTATTATTCAAAAAATTTGCTTAGTTGTACAACATTTATTTGAAATAATAAAAATAATTATGCGTTGAAATTACGATGTTTTTTGAGATATTTTTTATTTATTTCGTGTATTTCCTTTTTTAGGAACATTTTTGATATGATCAAAAAAAGATATTAATGATTCAACATACATTTACAATGTTTCTTATCTATCGAGATCGTGGAACTTCAATAATTTCGATTTTTTTTTCAAAAAATTTTCATAATTTTTTTCATGGCAATCGGGATTTTTTTAATTATTATAGTAATACAATTACAATAATATTCATCAAATTTTGGGGTTCTCAATAGGCACTGATTATATTTTTCTGAAATCAGTATCATTATGAAAATCGGATCACTATTGCAACGAAAAAATTTTTTTTCGAGTTCGAGAACGCAACAATAGAAGCATCTGAAAAAAAAAATCATTGAACTTTCTTTCAATGGGTACAGAAATATATAAAAAATCGAATGATTCAAAAATAATCGGAAAGAATTTGGCTAAGATGACTTGTCCTTAACATTTCATCGCATGACTGCGTTGAAAAATGTATAATGGTATAGGGCTCAATTTCACTATTGCTAAAAATGACATTTTTCGACGTTTCTGAACTTGTAGGAATAAGAAAACATGGTTTTAGGGAAATATTAATTAGTACGTCTTCAACGGTTTGTCGACAATGGAAAGATAATTCTTTATTTTCAGTATATCTCAGAAACTAAAGGAGATACATGAAAATATCAAGAGACTATTTTTATAGAGAATTAGATTTCCTACAAAAAGTGTTTCAAGTCGTATTCTCGCATCTAGCATAGTTCCAAAGATATTTGCGTCTGAACGTAAAAAATTTTTGCAAATTTTTTTAATTTTCAGTATATCTCAGAAACTATAGGAGATACACGAAAATGTCAAAAGATCTTTTTTGTAGAGAATTAAATTTCTCATAAAAAACAATGATACAACTTTCTCGTATGTTGCATATTTCCAAAGATATATGCGGTTGAATGTAAAAAATTTTTACATATTCAAATCGTTCTGCCAGGATGTTAATGCCGCCATTTTGTTCTGCAAATTGGCATTTATACTTGAAATAGTTGTCACAACAACATACTAAAAGATGAAGCTTAACTAAATAATAAAAAAGTTCATCGCTCACACGACATGTTGGGGGTGATCTGCCACCCCCCTTATGACTGGCCAATCGTTCTGCAAATATTATATCGATGATTGTGGGCTATCAGAGGACTACTGGAGAACATTTCAGCCTTAACTAAATAATAAAAAGATGCAGTTTTTTTTACACGTTGGGGGCGTTCTGCCACCCCCTTATGACTTGAATCCGGGTTAATCCTCGCGGATGACACTTAGTTATGCCCCTCTCAACATCCTCTCAAAGAATAGGCCTTAACTAAATCATCACCGAAAAATGTCACTGGCTCTCCTACTATATGTATTCTTTATAACGCCGTATTTTGCAAATTCATAATTCTTACGGAACGAGTATTGTAGATTTTTAAGTGTTCGTCGCGCGCGCTTCTTTGTATATTTTGTTGATTTGCAAGAGAAGCGCAAAAAATCCGCAAGATTTTTTTTTGGATCTTATACAGACGGTGAAAAAAAACTTACCCGGGCGAACCCTGCTAACAGTTAAAATTTTTCTTGAAGTTGAGAAAGTCATTCCAGTAACATGAGACCTTTATCATTTTTTTATTGTAGTAAGGGATAAACAATATACAAATATTTTTTATGTTTTTAATACTAGAAGAACTGCTCTTTGAAACAGTGTATAACACATTGCACTTTAATTTTTAAGCACGAAATTGTTTATTTAAAATAAGCATCTAAACAACACTGATCTAAATCTCTCCATATTCCTACTTTTGAAGTCTACTAACTGAACCCAGTCAACATTTAAATAAATTACCGAACCGAATTATAAAAGTTTGGTGTATTAGTTACATGAAAATTGTAGTTTGTGTTCCTTATTCGGTTTTTGATTTTTGGTATTTTTGAGACTGCGCCTCCACCATCGGCCCATAGTGCGGAGACAGTCTCACCTTACGTTTGGTAGGTCGACGTGGTTGGCCGATGTTTGGCCCACATCATCTAGAAACCTTATGTGTATTGGTCGTGCTGTCTCGCATTCTCCTGAAAACAATGAAATGCATTTGTTTAACATATAAAGACTTGAAATAATTAGAATTAAATTAAGTATTATATACAAAAACCTGTTTAAAATAATAGTAGCCTGACGCCTTACTCACTGAGCCGTTTGGAGCCTTATTAAATTATTTGTTACATAAGCAATAAATTCGGTTCAAAAACTGCAGCATTGAAACAATTAAAGGTCTAATATAATTAAAAAAAATAAAAACATATCTGATTTTTCCCAAAAACACCCACATATTGTCTTGTGATCACCATAAGAAAAACATAAATTAAATTTTACTTAGTACCTACCTACATACCTACTGGAAGAGCATATGTCAACAAAATAAACAAAATTAGCTTTTTATAATATCCTAAAAAATGATATCATGGATAGCATTCATGCCAAACAAATTAATAATTAGTTAATTATACGGAGCATATAACGTATTTTATGAAAAATTTTCTTGAAAAAAGTTTGGGCAATAATATGCAAGTAAAACTGAAAAATTAGCAAGGATACCTATAACCATAACTCCTTCAATTTATGTCAATCTCTTAATTTACCTTAACTTTCTCGGAATACTGGCTTTTACAATTAAAAATTCAATGAGGATTTTCTGTAACCCAGTACCTACAGTTTTTAGAAGATACCACCATTAGTGGTAAATGTAGCCTCATCAGTAAACAAAATTTGATTTAGAAAATCCCCGTAATCTAAAAAATGTCCCTAGCCCAATGGCAATAATCTAACCTTTCATTCTCATCACCTTCTTTCAAATTATGTAGAAATTTTGGTTTATAAGGCTTGATTTTATGATGTATGAAACATCTTCTAATTTTCTCCTTGTCGATATTCAGTTGATGCTAAATCTCGTAGACTCGCTCTTGAATTCACTTGATTTGCAGCTAAGAATACATTATCTTCAGGATGCGGATGTATTTGACGAGGTTGATCATTCTGAGGTCTTTTAATAACATTGCCAGTTTCATTGAAAAGAACATTTATGGCGGCTGTAGTTCCATGAGTAATATCGAGTCGTAAAGGATGTCTTCAGTTAAATTCTACGGCTACTTCTCTTCTACTACGAACCCCATCACCAATTAATCTTATTATTTCGATTTTTTCCCTTAAATGCAGACGCATTTTACGATTGTGAACTATAACTTTACACAATACAACTCAAAGTTTTGTCAGATTGACATTTAATTTAATCGTAGCTTTTGTTTCCATGGCATCCTATTAAATTGCAAACCAAAATTGTACCGTGTGTAAACTGCGGAAAAATATTGAAAAACTAAAAATGTTCCACTTAACCGTCTACATTTTTTTATTTATTTTGCTTACATAATTATAATTACGGTGTAACAGGGTTTTTAAATAAGATGTTCTTATTAAAGGCATAAACACAAATTCTCTATAATATTTCACTGCAATCAATTTACACATAACATCAGCATTTCTCACAATAAAACTTACTAATAAGAGATTTATTGCCTTTTAACAATAATAGTTCTGATGATAAGGCAGGCCGAAATGGCATTTGCATCACGTCTTTCATAATGTTAATAGCCTCACTTGAATTTCTTCTATTTTTTTTCCATTCCTGTAACACCTACGTCGTATTATAAATGTTTCACTTTTTAACTACTTTTGACTTATTTGTTAAATACTTTACTTAACCCGAGTACGCTCTTGTCAAAAATGAGCTACAGCTATCGATAGTATTTTCTTTATCGCAAAATGGAAAAAATTTGTTGAAAATTCATCCTTTTGGAAATATTTGTTAATATCGACGAATTTATGACACAAAGGGAAAAATGTGTGCCTAAAACGAAAACATGTGGAAATATAAGTGTGGGTACACTACATCTTCTAAATACATTTTGTCTAAGCAGTGTCGACACGATGTATCTAAATTAAATCTAATATTCCAAAATACGCTCAACATAGAAACATTTTGTGCACAAAAAACCAATTTGTGTCTATTTTGACACAATATTTTGTTCGTGTGTTGACTAATGACCAACAAAATATTACTAGTTGGACACAGTGCCCATCCTGACTCAAATTCCATTACATGTGTCGACACAGTGCATAGGCACCATAATATACAGTGAGCACGTAAAGGTTGGAATAAATTCCGTAAAATCGTTACAAAGCAAGTGATAAAAATTCGCTCAGACACGTCGATTTTTAAATTCATTTCTTAATTTGTTTATTTAAAAAAAAATTTTACATACTATTTTTAAAAAGTTATGACGTCATCGGCAATTTTTTTTAAATGGCAACCCCCATTTTTAAGAATTTCATTTGAAAGAGCACATTTTTCTGCATACAGTACGTTAAATTCTAAGGCATGTTGCACGACGAAATTATCGAGAAAAAAACAATTTAACATTAATAGCACACACGTGTTTTACTTATGGTCAAACCCTGGTAGAGGAACTGTTTTACGACTTACACTTTTTTCATGTTTACGCTTTTTTTCATCTACGTAGAAACGCGGACCTGGCTGTCACGTTAGTTCACATTTACTCACATTCAGTTGTCACATTATTTAAAGTTTTAATAATGGAACGTTTAAGTGAGAGAGCGAGTTGAGATTTTCGTGATGATTGGTTGTAGAGACATGTCCCGAACACAAACTCGGGTTACTGAATTATTTAACGATAAATACCCTGATCGACCGATTACACAATCAACTGTTAGCAAAATAGAAAATAAGTTCCGAGAGTGTGGTCATGTAAGAGATAATTATACGAGAGGTCGTCCTGCAATTTCAGAAAATAACCAGTTAGATGTTTTACTGACAATGGAGGACAATCCTTACAAACCAAGTCGCGAAGTCGCAGCAGAGCAGTCAATTAGTCAGTCGACTGTTTTAAAATATTTGAAAAAGAATAAATGGCACCCATATAAAGTAACTTTAGTTCACGAGCTTAACGAAGATGATTTCGACCGCAGAGTACAGTTTTGCGAAACCATGATGGAACGATGTAATACCAATCCACATTTCTTAAGTCGAGTACTTTTCTCTGCTTAAATGGCGCTGTAAATAGGCAAAATTGTCGATATTGGTCACATGAAAATCCACACTGGATGATGGAGGTACATACCCAGTTTCCACAGAAAGTAAACATGTGGGCTGGAATTGTTAGGACTACAATTTTGGGTCCATTTTTTATTGACGGGTCATTAAATGGTGTAAAATATTTAGAGTTGCTCCAACAAAACATAATACCGGGACTTGCCGCACTGTATCCAAATGGCGAAAACCCTAATGTACCGGAGAACTCCATATGGTTTCAACAAGATGGCGCACCACCGCATTATTCGGTAATAGTGCGTAATTATTTAAGCGAAATTTTCCCAGACAGATGGATTAGTAGACGCAGTTCATTAGAATGGCCAGCTAGATCTCCGGACCTAACTCCATTGGATTATTTTTTATGGGGTTACCTTAAATCCAAAGTGTATTTTAATAGACCGAATAACATTGAGGACTTAAAAGACAGAATTAGGTACGAATGTGGAAGAATTGGACCCGAAACAATTACTAACGTTTTGCGAGAATTTGAATTTCGGCTTGGGCATTGTCAAGAAGTAAATGGTACGCAATTTGAACATTTAATTTAACTATTTTTTGCTGGATTTATTATTTCTTGTATTTCTGTTTTATTAAACTGTTAAAAGTAGTTAAGATTTTTTTTCGATAATTTCGTCGTGCAACATGCCTTAGAATTTACCGTACTGTATGCAGAAAAATGTGCTCTTTCAAATGAAATTTTTAAAAATGGGGGTTGCCATTTAAAAAATTGCCGATGACGTCATAACTTTTTAAAAAAAGTATGTAAAAAAAATTTTTTTTAATTAAACAAATTAAGAAATGAATTTAAAAATCGACGTGTCTGAGCGAATTTTTGTCACTTGCTTTGTAACGATTTTACGGAATTTATTCCAACCTTTACGTGCTCACTGTATCATGGTTCAGACATACCTTGCTAATTGGGAAGATGAACAGATGTGATATTCATAACAAATCATAAAGCAAGCAATAGTTATGCATACGAAAAAAAAATTGTCGAACAAGTCTCTCATACTTATGGTGTAATCGATCCCACACATGTACACATGCTTACATAATATTACAGTTGTTAAAATTAACAATTTATTACAGGACAGATACATTAATTTTGACCATGAAACGGGTCTTTTAAAATCCATTACATTAAATGGTATAACTTTGGGAGTTTCTCAGAAAATGTTGTTCTACGCAACCAAAGACTCTGGAGCGTATGTATTTCGACCAGATGAAAACACAAAAAATGCTGTTGAATTTGATAAAGTAGAAAGCTCAGTTCTCACTAATGAAGGAAATCTAATTAGGGAGCTAAAGCAAGTATGGGGAAATTGGATTACACAGATTGTTCGTATATACAAAGAAGAAGACTTCATTGAATATGATTGGTTAGTTGGACCTATACATGTTTCGTAAGTACACAATATTTAGTTTTTAGTATCACATAATCCAACAAAATTACTTCAGAGATAATCAAGGCAAAGAAGTTATTACAAGATACATAACTGAGCTAAATACTGACGAAGTATTTTACACAGACTCAAATGGTAGAGAAATTATATACCGCAAGAAGAATTTTAGGCCCACTTATAAGTACTCTGATGAAGAACCTCAGTCTGGAAACTATTACCCAGTAAATACTAAAGTTTTAATCAAAGATGAAAAAGTGGAATTTGCAGTATTACCCGACAGATCTGAAGGAGGGACAAGCCTATCTTCAGGACAAATAGAACTGATGGTATACTATTTAAAATTATATATTGATATATTACAGAAACAATTTTTTAGAAACAGATATTTTATAGATCATTTATGAATTTTCAAAATAAGAAAAATATAATAGTGTTTTAATAGCATACAAAATAATTGTACTTTTTTAGTTAAGTAGGGCATTGGTACATGCAGATTTTGGTGAAAATCTTAATGAAATGGAATACAATCAACCGCTGGTAGTTAGAGGAAGTCATTTTGTTACGCTCGGAGATTCTTTAAAAGGAAATGGTAATATTTTAGGCATTTTAAGTACAGTGTTGAAATAAAAAGTCAATATCAAATAAATACAAAATAAAATTTAATTTTTATTATTCGGAAATTACTTTACAAGTTTGGTGAATCAACATAAAGCATAATGGAAGAGCAGACTTTCTATATGCATTTTGTACTTAATTTGTAATTTTTAGAAATAAAGAGAACTATGATATTTCTGATTATTTTCCAAATAAACTCAAAAATGTGATGGATAAATTGCATTTAGTTTGTCACTCCGGGATAATCTACATTTTTTTGGCTGCACAAAATAATTTTACTGAGTTGGTAATGGGGCCGTAAAAAAAACATATTAAGAAAGAAAACTATTATTTTATTTATTGAAAAAGAAAACAGCGTACGAAAATGAAAATGATAAAATCATCGCATATTACACGTCTTGAAACTCCTCCTCATCTACTGCAATCGCATAATATGTGACCTTCGATATCCATTATCTTGTTCAGTATTATTTTGGTCATTTTGGATTACATTTTCGGCATTTTTGAGCAGACGACGACAATCAGATAATGACAGTTAGTCCACATTTAAAGGACAAACTGCTGCTAGTTTGTCTTTCAACGTTGGACATTCTACACATAGAATGTCCATGGTGTTTTCATGAATTAGGTACTTTATATGGGAAAAAATGTATTTTTATGTCCTTTTCTACGTAAGATTGTCGCCTACTATTGATAATTTGTCGCGCCACCTTTGGTAGAAAATTTTAAATAATGGACAAAATGCATATAGAAAGTCTGCTCCTCAATTATTGATATTAACAAAATAGAAATCTATGAATGGTATTTAAAAATGAACTGAATGAAAAATAGTACAAGATTTGGTCATTACAAATATATAACTTGTGTACTGAATGTGTCGAATCGTTAAAGGGACAAAAAAGAGTAATGGCTTTCTACCATCTTGTTATAATATTATACACGTTCGGCAAATTCACGATTTATGTAGGTACAAGTACCCTCTCCAGCAAATATCAGCCTGTGTATGTGTGGGGAGGTGGGGTAATAGTCTAAGAGCTGGCTACATAAAAAAGCAAGGTATAAAGTACATGAAATGTGAATAGCTAGAGAGGTTCCATTAGCGCACCCGAACACCGAGTGGCCAGTCTGCCAGCGCGATTAGGAAGATTAAGGCGGGGGCGGACGGTCAAAGATGACAAATTTTACAATGAAAAAAAATTATAATGCTCATGGATAAAAATTATTGGGAAGTGAAATATTTGTTGCTACGAAACGCGGAAAATTATTGGCAGACGATATCGTGGAAGAGAAATGGCCGGCAGACTTCAACAAAGCGGCGTTATCTTTAGTGAGAAAAAAATGATAAGTCTCATGATTAAAAATTTTTGAGAATGATTGTTAAACTGTTGAGGAAGCTATGTTGTCAATGGCAGACGAAAAAATAGAAGACAACGTCGGGGCAGACTGTATTGAAGAGCGCGGTCTCGAGTGCGGTCTCGATCGCGCTTAACGAGTTAGTTCCTGACGATGCATTATAATTATTTATTATTTTGTTAATTATATTATGAGGCCAATAAGTTAACAATTCCTATATTATTCGAGTACTAAAAGATATGTTTACTATTAAAACAATTTTTTTTATTAACACACAATACAAAAAAATTGTAGACTTATTCTATTTCGCTGTTTGTGTCGAATTCATCGTACTGCATATCATCTTCGCTTTCGCAATCGATGTCATCCTTAGATTGGATTTCGTTAACATCTGTTGAAAAACAAAATTAAAAATTAAAAATGGCTATTAACAAATATAAGAACGAAAGTGTGTGGAAATATTTGTACCTTCAGGCTGTTCTTGATCGATAATAACGTCTTTAATGCTAGATGGTATCTGAGGTCCATCGAACCATTGGAACTGGCATTTGGAGTCGACTATTATCCATCAGCAGTCTTCTGGCACCAAATTAGTCGGAATTTTCTTGTGAGCGTGGCTCCACAATCTGGCGATATACATGGATCTTAAGAATTGTGGTCTTAATTCAGCTGCACAAGGAGGTATCGATGAAGCATCAAAATTTTGTAGGTTTTTTTTTGAAATGGTTCGTTGACGTTATTGACTTTGTAATTTTTTTAAAAAAGTGCAAAACGAGCATTATCTACGGAATCAAGTGATTTCATCGTATAAAGTGAACAAACAAATTTTTCAATATTTCGAAATACAGTAAGTCTATCACAATCTTCATTGCTTAATTCAGCAAACGCGCGTTGAAATTGTTCGCTTAACAGTAATAATTTTAATGGGCGCTGTTTTCCTTTTCTAAAAAAAGCTGGATTGAAATCACATCCAGTGATTGCATGACACCCTGATAAAGATTTACAAAATAATTCTCCGTGTCTATCATAAAGTGCTGACAAGTCAATACGCTGTTTGCTTAAAATACCCGTTTGAATCCAAACTTTACTATTCTTTTTTAGCTTATCCATGTTGGCTAGCATTATAATAAGTATGTCCGTGTCGGAACATTTTATTATAATGTTAGCTTTCTCCGGAATATTGCACGCGTGAAAAACTATTTTCGTATCAGCTTCTTCATGAGCTTCTAGCGTGTAGATATCATTTATCGAAAATAACAGTGTCATTGTGTACTTTATATTCGTAACACTTATCGAAGTTCAGTAAGACTTTTTTATTTTCAAAAAATGGTATTATTTCACTACTCTGCCAATGTACAATTAAAAAACGCACAAGAGCTTCCTTGAAATTGCTATTTCTAAGCTCTTTGACAAAATCTGCGGGTCTTGTTTGATCAGGTCCAGAAATCACGTACATACGCTCATCACAGTTACCGCCTCGTAGAGATCTTTCGTAATCTTTAATGGACGGTGTATTTATTTTCGATAAATGATATCTTCACGATAAGTGCGATCGAGACCGCGCTCTTCAATACAGTCTGCTCCGATGTTGTCTTCCATTTTTTTCGTCTGCCATTGACAACATAGCTTCCTCAACAGTTTAACAATCATTCTCAAAAATTTTTAATCATGAGGCTTTTCATTTTTTTCTTACTAAAGATAACGCCGCTTTGTTGAAGTCTGCCGGCCATTTCTCTTCCACGAAATCGAATAATTTTCCGCGTTTCGTAGCAACAAATATTTCACTTCCCAATAATTTTTATTCATGAGCATTATCATTTTTTTCATCATCAAATTTGTCATCTTTGACCATTCGCCTCCGCCTTAATCTTCCTAATCGCGCTGGCAGACTGGTCACTCGGTGTTCGGGAGCGCTAATGGAACCTCTCTAGCTATTCACATTTCATGTACCTTATACCTTGCTTTTTTATGTAGCCAGCTCTCCGTCTATAATAATAGACAACGCATAGCATTAAGCTTTATAGAATGATAAAGCGACATCGTATGCTTTAACTCACAGTAGAACCCAAAACGTATGCTGAACATGTACATTATATTTTTGAAGTATTTTTCGACACTTTTACTTATTAACCCTATGTGAAATTGTGAAATAACTTGAACTTTATATTCTAAATTTAGATGATAGGACCATGGCAGCAGTAGAACGAGACATAGCACAAAGAAAATTACTTCAACCTTGGGTATTTTACACTTCTGCAGATGTTCCGGTTAAAGAGCAATCCTTTTTAAATGAAGAATTACCTAGAAACGTACATCTTTTGACATTAGAAAACTGGAGAGACAACGAAAATACTATACTTATTAGGCTGGAACATATTTTAGAGAAGGATGAGGACCCAGAACTGTCCAAAGAAATTGAAGTTGATATATCGGTAAAATATGTTACTTACATAAAACATAAACTTATATGCTTTTCTTGACCGTTAATTTTAATAATAGGAATGATGTAGAAATATCCTAGGCTTCAACTTTCACACCCAAAGTACAGACCCAATAATATAAAAAAATTAAAAAGTTCTTGAAACAAACTCTTAAAATTTCTATGAACCTATAATAAAAAAAAGAATACATACAATATATAATAAAACAAAGAATCTATCAAACCGAAATAATAAGAAATATATCTCTATGCCCTATATACCAAAGGTATCAGAAAACATCTCAAACGTATTAAAGAAACATAGCACATAAACCGCGGCACGACAAAAAAATTCTTCACAAAACAACTCTAAATTACAACCAAAAAACGAAAATAATACCGTTTACAAAATAAACTGCAATAACTGTAACAGCACATATATAGGCCAATCTAAACAATACCTGCACAAAAGAATATACATACATAAATATAATATAAAAACAGCGAATCCAAATTCTACAGCATTTACGAAACATGCATTAGACTACAACCATAGTTTTGACTTTAACAATATAAACGTACTAGAAAGAGAACCAAACTACCATCTAAGAACAATACATGAAATGCTACAAATTAAAAGACATAATAACGCGATTAACAACCGTACAGATATTGAGAATTTAAGCGAAACATATTTCAGCTTATTAAGTTAAATATAAAGAGGATAATAGTAATACACTTATAAAAATAAAAACTAACAAGTTTTTACATCTTTTCATCAAGTCCACAAATAAAATAAATTGTTTAACCCTAATAATTCACACCACCGCACCGATGTAAGAAAGTATCATCTCCAATAATACACACATAAATTACACCTCTTCAAAGTTAACATAAACAAACCTCACCACAAGCCAGAAAAGCTTCAGTCACATATAAAATCATCTGCAATAGTTATAAAATGTAAAATTGAACCAAAAAAATACCAAAATAATCCGTATTGTAAGTGCATAACATAACATAGCATAACCTTATAATTTTTGTGTAATTAATTGTAGTTTTTTGACGATGGTTGTAATAAACCGAAACATAATAAAATAAATATTTTTCTTATTTATTTAAATGACCGAAAGCCCAGGATATTTCTACATTATTCCTATTATAAAACATAAACATTAACAATTAACAGAGGAGTTTTTTAAGTATATCCTTACTTATATTATTATTTAAGGTTTTATTACAAACTAATTTTTATCTTTGTTTTTAGAATCTTTTTTAAGACATTGAAGATCAGATCAATGGAAGAATTTCTATTAGCTGGTAATACACCAATAGAGGAAAGTACAAGATTAAAGTGGTCTCAAATTTCTGAAACAGAAGACGATTCGAGTCCTTTGAACATCAAAAACCGATTAGCTAGAGATGATGATGATTTAAAAATTACTTTGGCTCCAATGCAAATTAGAACTTTTGTTGCCACTATTGAATAGTGATAAATTGTGTAAATAATTAACAAATAAATATTCCATTATAAATACAATAAACACGTTTAATGAATAATTGAGGTCATAAATGTCATCTTATTGATATTTGTTCAAACACAACTAAAATATTCAACAATTGCAAGGATCACTTCGAAATTTAACCAGATTTCAAGGAGCCGTGCTGTAACCATTAAACGTTTTTTTAATGAAAATGTGTACTATAAGGCTGAAAATTAATACGTGAATATCCGTGCTAGTTTGTTAAAAATTGCTGATGATGACAGGCAATTGTCTTCTTTATTATTATCAAAAATATCTTCCACCGACTCTCACTTTCGGATTAACAAAAGTTAGGAGAGTAGAATAGTTTCAGTTTTTCTTTGAATTTTAATCAGCTCCAGTTAAGTTGTTGGATGACGTTTCATGCATGTTTATAAAATTTTAGGAATTTATCTAATTTGTATATGTATTTGGTTAAAATAAAGTAATTATGTAGTTTTGCATGTATTGCCTCGCCCATGGTTTATCAAAACTCAACCGCTTTTTTCACATCTTAGAAATCTAAAATTATATTACAATTCTTATTATCTCAGCAAAATTTTTGGGAACTTTTTCAGTGCAGTAACTTTTTCAATGCGTTTTTTCTCATAATAAACGGCACATGCTCTTGCGGCTTTCTATTGACTGCAACTTCTTCACGGATTTTGTGCAAAAAGTCTAATGTCAATGCCGAAAATTCAAAAAAGTTTGAAACCAAGAAGTCAACCTGCCGAAAAAATTTTAACACCACACTCCTACTTCCGAAGTACTTTAATGGAATACGACTGTTTTAGCTTCCATAGAAATTCACGGAGCCAAAAATTCCGTGGAATTTACGAAATTCTAAGTAATTTCAGGAAATTCCAGGGAATTTTAGAAAATTCTAGGGAATTTCAGGAAATTCTAGGTACTTTCAGGGAATTCTAGGGAATTTCAGGGAATTCCAAAGGTACATACAGCGCGTCCCAGTTTTAAGTACCAAAACATTGACAATCGAGAGAGGATCCCATTTTAAGAAAAAAGTTGCAATAAACACATTGTATTCCGTCAGTTTGAGAGATACAGGACGTTGATATTTACTTTTTTTTTAAGTTTCTTTTTTTAATTTTCCTTCAAACTGATTGAGATATCGATATAAAACTTACGAACAGTTCATAAGCCATATTCAGTAGCTATTTTAATAAATCAGATACACGTCCATCTACCGTTTAAATTCCTAAATTTCTTTTATACTACGCCATTGGTAATTTTTGATAATTCGTTTGGAATTTGGTAACTTTTTTGTAAATTAAAGTTTTCCATATTTTGCTCAGTTTAGTAGTTATTTTTCATTATCGATTCAAAACCATAAGTCGCATTAATGAGATTCATTGACAATGCACCTGCCTGAAGTAAAATTAATTATTTTCAAATTATTAAGTAATTTTATTCATGAGAATGAACCCAATAAAGTCTGCAAGACCTAAAAACAAACCTATGTGTGTTGATAAGAAAAATTGCTTTTATAATTTTTAAGAGCTTTCAGTAAGATTAAACTCGTTCAATAAAATAAAAGTTTGGACGAAAAAGTAAACTTTAGAAACTAAATTAAATGGATTGGGGTTGAGTTGTACGGACAATATTTGTACAAAGAAAACATGGATGATTATACACCATTTCTGAGGGTGGCGTTATTAAAGAAATGAAGCCGGGAAGGTCATAAGTAAGAAATTACTCCTAACAGAATTAGAAAAAAATAGGAAGAGCGATAACTGAAACCTCGACAATTTACGTGAAAAATAAAATGTTACGAAAATGAAATTTTAGGTGGCTACAAAGATACTATTTTTTGGAAAGACAATGTTAAAAAGAAAATTTTTGATCTACAGGAGAATGTTTCTAAAAAACGACTACGAAATTCGAACCAATGGAAAAAAGATTAACAATTGCAAGCGACACTAAACGCTCAACCGGTTAGTTACAGAATTACAACTTACAAAGGCAGACTGTCGTCGACTATCACAATTTTATATTAGCACATTGTAAATGTTTATACTTAACTTTTCCCATTATTTTAAAAAGGAACTAGATGTCTACCCAAGAACAGTAGAACAGTAGAGCAAATTGCAAAGCAGTATATCTACTACTAAAACAGTAGATCTGGCAACTCTGTTGACCAAGGACTGAATTCTTAGTGGCGCACGTTGCCTAGCATTTCTGTTTCTAAACGTTGAATTGCGCGCGGTAGTCTACATGTATTTAATCGCAAAATCAAATATCATATTTAATATACCTGCATACCTGCATTAATTAATTCTTATACTAAGAAACAAAAGGCAATTATAGAAATATTCGGACAATATAAAACAAACTCTAAATTGGTTTATTATGTTACTATTAATAATTATGCTAATATGAGGTGTACTAAAACTCTAGTAATTAAAAGAAAATATCTAAAAATAAATAGCTTCGTTATAGTGTTGGTATCTTCTTAGACTAAAGTAAAGCATTTGATCTTGTAAATCGTGAGTTTCTACATGATAAATTATATATGTATGGTTTACGATTCATGGTAGTACATATACACTTAATACTGAATACGGAGTATCCCAAGGTTTAGTATTTGGACCTTTACTGTTCATTAATTTTATGAATGATTTAGCAAATGTTATCAACAAAAAAATTTAACATTGCTCCCCATTTATATTTCTTTAATTTGTTCAGGTTTATCACAAAATTAGTTTATTTTGCAGAGTTAAACAGTTTAGACAAATTTGTTGAATGGTTTAGTTAAAATATACACGGAATTTATTTTTTTTAAGCCAAAAACTTCGCTAGTTAGTGAGAGTCATTTATTTAAAATAAATGGATCCTATGTAAAACAAGTACATACTGTTAAATTTCTAGGTGTATATGAATAAATCAATATTTAAATTGGGAGAATCATGTAAAATCTTTGTTTAAAATTATCATCTGCTTGTTATGTTTTATCTAGACTTCAATTTTTAACTAGTAGACAAATATTATTGTTTATTATTTCATTCATTTTTATTTCAGACTAACTTACAGTATTTTATTCTGGAGATCCTCATCTTTGATGATAGAAGTTCTTAGAATGCAAAAAAGAGTTTTTCGTAATATAGCAGATGTTAATAAATTTCGTTCTTGCAAAAGTTTTTTCAAAGAGTTTAAATTGCTTATAGTTGAAATTTGTTAAATGTAACTACTCTTCCCTTTTAACTAATAATTTCAATCATGATTAGATGCAAAGAATTCCAATAAGTTAATTATTCTACAACACACTCTACCATTGAACGACTTTCCGTCAGTTATATAAAATCTGCACCACCTAAGTGGGTAATAGGCAAATCTTAGAATGTCTTAGAATGGCTGGATGATGCAGCTACATTTTTTAAGTACTTCAGCAACGTATTCTATCCTTTTCTTCTTGAAGCAAAGGTGGTGTTTCCTGTTATAGTTTTTCTAGATGGATATTCGTCGCATTTGACTCTTCAAGTCATTTCTGCAGAGAAAAAAGTATAATACTAGTCTGCCTCTATCCTAATACATTAAATGGGTCATACTTTTACACTCTGACCTATCACTCTTCAGTGAGCAGTTGAAACAAAGGTTTCATTTACTTGATTTCAATTCAGCAGACATGCCTTTAATCAGCTCGTAATACTCGCAATTTAAATGTAGTATTAAGAGGGCTAATCTAACCAGTGTTTGTAAGGTAATTTTTCAAAATTTATTTCTTCCATACGGTTTGGTCAAATTACACCAAATTTGGAGGATCAGTAGTTGAAAGTGTAATAGAGGGTACATGTATATCTATTTTAATTAATTTTCACTTTATGTAGGGAAAATTTATACTGTAAATATAAGTGAAATTTGCTCCTGAATTATGATATCAATCGGTAAAATTCGAGGTCAAATTCATACATGTCGTCTAGAATGAATCTTCATAATTATGCACAGCAAGTTTCAAACTTTTATTCCGTACTATTTGGTTAAAATGAATTTTCTAAATAAGTATCTTTGTCACTACAAATGGAGCAAGGAAGTGTTACCTCTATCGGGAATCGCACCTCAATGAAATCGGTGAATAAAACGTCCAGTAAAGGTATAGTCAAGAGCAAAATTATTCAGCGGCGCATGTATAAAAACTTTCTAGAGAGTGACACAGCTATCCGAAGCTTTTTCCCGACTAGGCCCCTTAAACAGTATTCAAAAGTGGAGAATTAACGACTTACTGCTAACCGTTATAGGGTCAAAGCTCCAGTTTTGGCCACTTTAAGAGAAATTTGTACTTAACCATTTTCATCTTCTTTCACTTTTCATCAATTCCGCTAGTGAACTAATATATCGATCTCTTACATGGCCAAAAATCAACTTGTTAATGTTAAGAAAATGATATAAAATATTGTTCGTAAAATTCCAATTAAAAGTGAAATAGCAATATTCGCCTGTTTTTGCCAGGGAAACACTAGCTTTGGCCAAGCTGGTACTGACTTTTGGCCACTTTGCTTTTAATGCAAATAATTTCAATTCAACGATAGGTAATAGGTATTAGGTATAGATAGGTAGGTACAAATTATTTTTTATTTAAAATAAGTGTCAAAATACATTAAAATTTAGACAACATTAACATAAAGACAGAGATAAAATCCTTTTGATTTAATAAAATTAAACACATTCTAAATATTTATCAGTTTCAGACACAACACATGCTCCTCGAGTGTTTTTTATTTTTTAACTAGGGTGCTAACAATTTCTTTTATGTCCCCAGAATCGTAAAGTAGATCATATTTATTTCAGGCTATTTCGAAAAAACCCCACTGTTTAACATGACAGACATTAAGTATCCATTCTCTTCTATTTCCGTTACTTTTCCTGGAAAATAACTATTGTCGTATTGAACAGTTACAAAGTCCTCTTTTTTAATATCCCTTCTAGTAATAGTTGGTGCAGTTTATCATCAGAAGCAGATTATTTCTCTATCGTTATGTTGTTTTTATTTGAATCTAGTTCTTTAGCAACTAACGTTTCGCTTTTTTTTTCTCGAGTTTAACTTTTCCTTTTACTTGTTTTGTTTTCTCCCTGTTTTTACTGATTTTCCTTTTTTTCTTCATGGCCTCTCCTCTTTTCTTCTTACGTTCTTCATTCTATACAAGTAATTCGTTGTTTTCCTTTTCTTTTTCTTCGGCCAATCTTAACCACTTATCTGATGTCACCACACTAGTCATCATCTTTCTATTTTTTTGTAGTTTTTTCTGTTCATTTGAGGAAGTCGCAATTGGTTATATTAATATGTCAGAGAGTATATTAATTTTCGGTTCGGGAGTATTTGCTGTAACATGTAATTCAGCATATGTATCTTTATCGGTATCGCAGGGTTTGGCATAGTCTTTTTGTCTTCATTCTCCTCATTTCTCTTCAGTCTTTTTCTTTTCTCGTCTTTGGTTTCTTCTTCCACGCTATCATTGGTTTCTTTTCTTTCATCGTCATTTTTAATTTTTATCTCATTTTCTTTGCTTTCTTCTTCTACAGTCTCTTTGGTTTCTTTTCAAGCACCTTCAGTTTTAGTTTGTACATCACCTTCTTTGATTTCTTCTTCAGCAGTTTCTTTGGTTTCTTTCATCTTCGTTTTTTGTTTTATCTCATTTTCTTTGCTTTCTTCTTCAACAGTTTCCATTGTTTCTTTTCTTTCATCTTTATTTTCAGTTTTTATCTTATTTTCTTTGCTATCTTCTATAACAGTCTCTTTGGCTTCTTGTCTATCATATTCATTTTTAGTGGTTTCCTCGCCTTCTTTCGTTTCTTCTTTAAGAGCAGTGTTTTTGATATCTTTTCTTTCATCCTCATCGGATCTTTTTCTAAATTATCTGTCTTATAGCAAATAGTGCAAATTCTGAAAAAACCTTTTCTTCCTCGAGAACGTTGTCGCAGTCAAAGCTATCAAACTCGAGGAATGGAAATTCGATGATATCGTTTACAACTTGCACCACTGTATGGTCTAGAGTAGGGAAATCAGTAACTGGAATATCCTCCAAATTGGAAAAACGGGTGCTATTTTCTTGATCCAAAAGTTAAGCCAGAGGTCATGTAGCATGTGAGCTCTTATATTATCAGGTTTTTGTCATATCTGTGACAATCTCGAAAATCTGATAATGTGGTTGGGGCTAGTTTGGTTTCTAAATAATCTAAACGGCTCAACAGACTTGATTCAACTGTTTCTGTATTATTATTCTGTTCTTCGTTAATAATATTCTTAAGAGTACATTTAGAGTAAGCGACATTTTCAGGGTCAAATGGGTATATCCCTCATGCCTTAAAACCATTAACAATTGACGAAGTAAAGGAATTGTCTGTAATCAATTTATTTAAAACTATTGGAACATCTTCCTTTCAGAGATATCTAAAAATCACCAAACCGTTTCATTCCGTTAGTCCATAGATCATTTTAATATAACAAATAAAAACTTACAACTGGTTTCTTTTTACATTTTCAGAACTATTGCTGTTTTGAAAAATTGCAAGGGCTTCATTTTCACCCTGTATACATCGTTTTCTATCGTATTTATATGTCGTCGTTAAGCCAGTTTATTTCTCATGAAAATTGCAAGAAAACATTCAAGATCGCAGCTCGATACTTTCTATCGCTTTGAAGATACTCTTCTTCAAAATTACACAAACAAATTAAAGTTCATTTCAACCTTATTTGCAACATAAAAAACGTCGGCTTCTTTGATTTCTTTACCGCCGCCAAAGAAGCCGACGTTTTTATGTTGCAAATAAGTTTGAAATACACTTTACATTATTAGTTTCATTTGACCAGCAGTTTATTTCTAATTGCCCTTGACGTTCTCTATCTCCCATTAAGCTATGTCCCCCCTGGTGATGCAACATCCTGTATTTACAAATAGCGACAGAACTTCTCAAGAAAGATACAACTTATATTTTTACTCAACTGTTTGCGAGATGACACATTCAATTTCTTGAACATTATAATGGAGTCGCGGTATAATGAATTGTGATGGTATAGATAAAATGTTTCAATAAAATATAATTAATTAAACACTAATAGATAATGAATCACTCAACAAGTAATAGAAAACAACAGATAACAACACAGATAAAAGATAACAGTTTTTTTTATATAGAAATTGCTGAAAATATCTACCATTCTCTTCAATATATATCTTATTTACACTATTTGTCACTTTATCTCAAATATTATTATTGTTTATATACTGAATCTCTTTAAAAAATCTGACATTTTATTTGCTTCATATTTATGCATTTCTAAAAAAAAATAATTCAATAATTATTAGGTATTACATATGCATCCTTTCAAACATAACATGATAACAATAATAAATACCCAAGGTCTTTTATATTTTATACTGTCATCCTTATCTAAATACGCTAGTATAATAATTTTAGGTAAATGATAAATCAAACACAACACTTCAAATTAATTTTGTAGTAGAAACTATTAAAACAACTACTCAAGCTAGAAGCAATATTGCACTTGATTAAATAACAGTATTCTTATAGTATCAGAAGCACAAAAATATTAACATTAAGAAAATATTGATTCATCAAAAAAGAAAAATTTGTACAATTAAATGATTCCGTCCAGTTACAATATAAAGGTGGAACCCCTAGTCCGATATATGTCGTCATTCATTCTTCCGAAACTCCTCAGGGGGCTGGTAAACACGAACATATTATTTATAAAAATATATTAATTACATAATTCAACATATGGTTATTTCTCATATTTATTTAGACATTTTAAATTGACAGATTAATTATGGTAATTTCGGTAATCACAAAAATATTCATGACATCTAACTTAACCTAAATAAGCCCATTCTTTTTATACATTTTAAAAATCTGACATTTTATTTGCTTCGTATTTATGCATTTCTGGAAAAATAACAATAATACAATAATTATTGGGTATTACATAAGCATCCTTTCAAATCTGACATGATAACAATAATAAATACCTATTGTTTTTTATATTTTATACTCTCATTCCTATCTAAATGCGCTAGTTTAAAAGTTTTGGGTAAATAATAAATCAAAGACAACACTTCAAATATATTTTATCATGGAAACTATTAAAACTACTCAGCAGCAAGAGCTGCAATGAATTAACTTCTAATTCTAATTCTTAGGATTAGAAGCAAACAAATATTGACATTAAGAAAATATTTACTCACCAAGAAAAAAAATTTGTAAACATAAGAAATTATTCCCTCCAGTTACAATACAAAAAACGAAAACCACTAGTTCGAAATAAGTCGTCTTTTATTCTTCCGGAAATCCTCAGGGGCCGGGTAAACACGATCATATTATTTATGAAAATATTTTAATTACATAATTCAATCATATTTATTTTGACATTTTAAATTGATTTAGATTATTTATAGTAACTTCGGTAATAATCACAATGACATTCATGACATCTAACCTAACCTAAATAAGCCATTCAATTCATACATTTTAAAAAATCTGATAATTTGTTTGCTACGTATTTATGCAATTTATGCATTTCAAAAAAAAATACAATGTTTATTGGGTATTACATAAGCATCCTTTCAAACCTAACATGATAATATGTTTAAAGTGTGCGCTACTCGCACATTTGGCGCAGGGCAAGGCATTCTCCTCTTTCCCAACAAAAAATATTATGTATGAAATTTAAATTAAAATCTAAACGGCTAACCAATGTATAAATTCATAGAAGTTAATAATAGTTCTTAACGTATTAATTTAGAACAAACTCGTGAATTTTTACGTACCATGTACACAGCTCTTTCATTGCGGGGTCGACGGTTCCATGTACACAGCTCTTTCGGATCGGTCGCACCGTGTGCACAGTTTATTCGTTGTGAGGTTGATCGCACATATGCACGGCTTTCTGCACCGTGTGGTTGGTCGCATCGTGTACAGAGCCGTCGTGCTTGCGACGTCGGTCGAAGAACGCTAATTGCAGAAAGCCGTGCACACGGTGAGATCAACCTAAATGTCTACAGTTTTTTTTAAAGTTTTAGGTAAATAATAAATCAAACACAACACTTCAAATAAATTTTATCGTAGAAACTATTGAAACAACTACTCAATCCAGAAGCAGGAGTGCATTGAATTAAATAACAGTATATTTAGCATTAGGAGTAAAAAATATAGATTAAAGAAATATTGATTCATCAAGAAAAAAAATGTTTACACTTAAGAAATGATTCCCGCCAATTACAATACAAAAACGAAAAGCCCTAGTCCGACATATATCGTCTTTCATTCTTCCGGAACTACTCAGGAAGCTGGTAAACATGAACATATTATTTATAACAATATTTTAATTACATAATTCAAAATATGAACATGTGTATTATTATTATCATGTTAGGTTTGAAAGGTTTCTTATGTAATACCCAATAATTACTGTATTTTTTTTTTGAGAGACTTAATCTCCTGATGTATCTTCATTTAAATTTCTTCTATGGTTAAGTTGTATTTCCTTAAATACTACAGTTTTAAGTTTACATACAAATAAAAATTCAACGGCGTAAAATCTGAATTACGTGGAGGCCAATTAAGAAACCATGCCATTTTCTACCCAGCCACCTTGTAGTTATTATTAAAAAAAAAAATCTAAAAAAAGTGGTTCCTAACACATTCAACGCAGACTAGTAGACCGTGGCAGTGGTGCCATTTCTCGTTACTTCGCAGCTTGTTAAGAGTCGTTTGTATCCTAGAATTTGAATTTACAAATAGGACTTCACCGGAATATCACGGACAGACACGAGTGAGATTCTAACTTTCGCGTTTTGAATAGAATCTGACAAAGTGTCTTGGAAATTAATGTACTATCCGATCCTCCCGACACACGAACTCAATAAAAATTGGTTGTAAAAAAAATAAGTTCGAACTCGATGTGATAGCCTACAACTTTAACATGTAACTAACTACCGAATATTTAATTCCGTATATATCCGAGTATTCCTGCTCCGAACATTTTATATCAAAATACGAGTTAGTAAAATATCAACTTTGTTATATAGTTAAACGTTCTTGGAGAACATTCAGTTGTTATTTGTTTTATGTTTAAGGACACTATACACTGATGGAATTCTAGAATTTTTGAATAGAATCCGATCCAAGTGTAATAATTAAATCATTTAAAAAATTATAAACACTTTTTATTACTTGTCTAATTTTCACTTTATTTGTTATTTTACAACTAGTTTTATCCTATTCGGACATTTTCAAGTAAACTTTTTTTTATAATTAAATCAGTTTCGGCTCCACTGAAACTGATTTAACTGACTGACTAGCATTTGAGTTTACAGATGCGACTTCACTGAAGTATCTTGAAAACATGAGTGATACACTAGCCGTCGTATTGAGGTGTCTCGAGAATATATGTATCTTCCGACTGAAACACGAATTCAAAAAAACAAGGTGCAAATTTCCATTTTATGAAATTTGGGACCAGTCGATATATTTTTCATCTGATTCTGAAAAAAAATGTTTTGAAAATGTTTTACAACTTGTTTAAAAAAAATGACCTGGTGAGGCACAAATTTTTTTTACTTTTTCTGCAAATTTCAATCGCAACTTTTTTGTGTAAAACTCCTTCATTTGGTTTTGATACTTATATCTTAAAGTATCTCTTGGGTCCCATGCTTCAATAATAATATATGATATAACCTAAATATCACCAGCCGCTACTGCTGGACATTGTTGCCTGCTCTAGTCTCCAGTCTTCAGCCCTAGCCACTAAGTTATTAACCGTTTGCTATAAATACGTGTCACCTAATCCATAGTATCATTATCTTTTGTAAATGCATGTAATATGGAGTAAAGCTGATTCTGAGTTTTTTTATTAAACATAGGTATAAGTAACAAATCTGACTCGGGTATCATATTCGGCTAGTAAGTTGTCCATTTCTACGAAACCGACAAATATAAAAATAAACCCTCGGATATACCGTTTCTTCACTGCAGCTGCCCAGCTTCTATTGTACGGCTGATATAGAATAAAGTGGTGTTCCTACACTTTAAAACAAGAACTCGCGCTCATACTCCGAAATGCAATTAGAAAGAAGAGATGTGACAAATTTTACATTACATAAACCTCATTTAACTGGTTAAAACTAGTTACTTTTATTTCTGGTTACGCACCTTTAACTTAATCATGTAAATAAACCGTTCAGTTAAATTTTTTATATAATGTTAAGGAATTTGTAAAAACTAGAAAGAAAAAGGGTTCGGGGAATCAGCTGGCACGAGCGCAGAGGCAGTTAAGTTGGATGACAGTAGTTGTACGAACGCCGCTGGGTTCCGCAAGCAAAATTGTATGCACATGACTTTAGTTTTCATGTTAAATTTTGGAGTAATCTATAATTAATAATATTAGAATTTTTATTAAGACTGCAAATTTGGCAATAATTTAAAGTGTCGAAAATGTCTTTTTTTCCCCTATCCTTAACCCTCTTGCCGATTTGAAGATACCACCATCATCCCTGCTAGTCGGTAAGTTTCGACATTTATTTTATACCTTTATATTTGGGAAATTCAAAGAAAAAAACAGTCCACGATAAACAATCTATAGATAAACTCGCTGAAAAGTATAGGTTTATTCAATTTCTTTAATATGATTTTGTTTTCATAATTCTAAAGTATCCGGGAAAAAAATTAACACGAATTATACATTTACATTATAAATTCAAAATTTACTGATTCGTTAAAATAAAATAAGTTTGCCATGGAATTCTGTGCCATGTCTTAAACAGATTTAAACAAAACAAATTTTGAATAATATTGTCGCATTTGAAAATTCCACATTATTACCCATAATTAACAGCTTGTTTATAGTAAACTAATATAAATGGTTAGGTATACAGTATGTAGTTTCACGTTTTTCGGGGTTATGCAAATGTTCCTTATCACCACTTATAACTTAACAAATTTTTGTTTCAAGTAATTATATTTAAAAAAAAAAGGTAAAGTGAATAGAGTAGAAAATCATTCAAAAACCGTTCAACCAAGTAGCTTTTGTTGAATTATTATGTTATTACTGTGTTTAATTAAATTTAGATGGTTGATAGAAAAATTCCAAGCGGGTAAAGTAAATTCATCTTAAATTGATCTTTATCTTCAAACTCGTACATAAAAGGATTTTTTATAGATATTAAACTTAATTAGTTCATATTTAACTGATATGCAGTATTTATTATTTCAAAGAAGGAACTAGTTGCATATACACATGATGGAACTTCGGACTCGTGTTTTGGATTTCATGATCCCTATTAGTGTAGCATAACAGAGAATTGAATCTAGGATGGGATAGACCAGAAACAAAAGCTAATAGGTATATAAAGAGTAAACATGTCGCCTGGTAGCAGTGTAGTTTCAGAACGCTCCAAGTTTCTTAGTTATAAGTGTTGTAAATGTAAACAATTCACCCATTTTGTGTGCATAAAATGTTATGGTATGTATCACAAATATTGTATACCTAAATTCAAAAATAAATTACGTCTCGTTAAAGAAAACCAGATTGCTTGCTGCGAAAATGAGAGTTACACAAATGATCGTGATGAAGATAAAGAAATTTTAGAGAAAACAATACTTGATCTCACTGAAGAGAGCGAATTAAAATTAAAGTACATTAAAAAAAATAAAAGATGAACGAGAAGCGTTTCTTGAAGAAGCCACGAGGAGAGAAGGAGAAATGAATGAGTTACCACAACGACAAGAATATATTATTTTAGAATTAAAAAGTCATACTGCTCAGTTAACAAAGAAAATCGAAATTTTAAATACTATGGCAAAGACAACTACTACAAGTACACAAACAATTTTTAAATTAAAAAAAACGCTGCCACTCTTACTGATGAGCCAGCTAAAACAGACCAAAAATTATTTGATGATATAAAAACAGCCACAAATCAGAGTCTATAAAGTACAGAAAGCAGTGAGCAACAAACCGAAAGTCGTACAAAGTGACCCCAAAAATTCACATGAAACTAAAAGGATTCATATAGATAAATCTACTTATCGTAAACGACAAGCTCTGCTGTTAACAGATGATATCAACATGAGCTTCCAAATTAGGAGATGTTTAGATTTAGACGAATATGATTTAATCTCAGTGAAAAAGCCGGAGCATTTTTGCATCAAGTCATTGAGAATATCGAAACGTTGGCGACAAATCTCACTTATCAAGACTATATAATTGTAGTGGGTGGTAGTAACGATTTCGATAAAAACCGAACACTCTCATTCCGTAACATTTGTGAAAAATTAAAGCTATGTGCCCATACCAACATTATCTTTGCATCTGTTCCATACTAATCGTATATATAAGTTTAATACAAAACTACACGAATTACTATTGAAACTAAATTCATATAGTGAAGGTAAATTTAATTTTGTGGAAATTAATAACAAATACTCAACAACGTTGAACAACAAATTTGCAGCCTCCAATATAGCAGATTCCATTATTGATGACAAACGTTCCTTCAGAACGTTAACATTTATTCAAACCTGCGACGATTTGAATGACTGCCCAGTGTCTGCAGCAGTACATGAATCACATATTCCTACATCTAACGCAATAATCTTAGATTATACTAAACTGGATTCTGAGATACAGAGCCATAATTCTGTTACAACAAACCCTCATCAGAAGATAGCTGATCAAGAAACATCCTTTCCTTTTTTTATACCCGAGTCTCTCACAAATGTCCTTCTTAAACTAGATAACAACTTATCTGTGAATAGACCTGTTGACTTGACTTCCGGAAGACTTGCTAAAACTCACCAAAGCGATATCTGTGACAAACAGCAAAATAATACTGTGCGTATATTCCATATCAATATACAGTGTATCTCGAACAAAATTGACCAAATCTCATTGTTTTTGGATAATAAGAATTATGATATTCTCTGTTTTTCGGAGCACTGGCTTGACTTAAATACTTTAAAACTGATTAACATTCCAACCTATATATTAGCAAGTCATTATTGTAGGACAAGTAATAAACATGGGGGTGTTTTAATGTTTTTCAGGAATAATTTCAAGTATATACCTGTAGAACTTACAAAATATTGTCGTGATTTTGATGCTGAATTTTGTGGTGTTGAAATTTTACGTATTAAAACAATTATAATAACACTCTATAGCTCTTGCGTTGGCGATTTTAATATATTTCTTGTCAATTTTGAGAATTTATTAAACAAGTTATTCTCTAATTATAGCAATTTTAGACAAAATCCTAGGAATCTAACCGACTTGGTTTATCTAACGTCATCTTTTGGTTTAAACGTAACTATTTCAGAATATACTCGTGTAAGCTTGCAATCTGCCACATGTATTGATAATATTTTGACTTATATGTCGGAAGACGATTATAAAGTGGATGTCATTGACCCTGTCTCTCTGATTATTTTGGTCAATTTATTATGGTCACAGGTAAAGAGAATATCTCTCATATTGCAAGGAGATGTTTTACAAATAAAGGTATTGCTAGATTTAGGGCTTCATTATCTCTTCAAGTAATAAATATGATGCCTCATTTCTATCTGACTTTCTGGTAAAAAACTATCAAACTCTAGTTCATAAACATTTTCCATTAAGAAAATGTTTAATAACGGATGAACCCCCAGTCAAATGGTTTAATGATTCTATTCATCATATGAGAGACACTTTGTCATTGATTAGACATGTTAGTATAGCTAGTAAAGATCCACAACATATTGCCTTATTCAAGTCCTTTTATAATTACTATAAAAATAAAATAACAATTTATAAGAAAAAAGCATATGATAACTTCATAGAAAATTCTAGTAATAAAATAAAGGATAGCTGGAAATTGATTAATTATACTGTCACGTATGCAACTTTACGTATGACACGAAGGGGTTGGTGTCAGCCCCAAACGCCGCATACCAGCTTTGGCCACCCTCTGCGGAGCCTCCACCGTACTCCACGCTGGAGTCGACCACCCCATCGCTCCATACGTTAATTTAGAATGAAATATTAAAATGTTACTCGCTTGGCAACGGAGAGGTATTATTAGAACTTTTGGTTGATAAGTGAAGGGGAACAAAATAAGACAGTGGTAAGATATACAATTTAGAATACAATTTATTAACGATTATAAAGAACAAACCATACTTACTCCTAACAACCCACAACTACCCTTCACTACCCCCGGCCAGGCTATCTCTCAGGGCGGGAGACGTGTCACACCCAAGACACCCGTTCGACCCCGAACGCCTCCACCACATGTCACGTATGCAACTTTACGTATGACACGAAGGGGTTGGTGTCAGCCCCAAACACCGCATACCAGCTTTGGCCACCCTCTGCGGAGCCTCCAAGCCGTTCAATCTGTTGTGGGTGACATAGTCAATGACCTTGAGGAGGGCAAGCATACATTAATAACGCTCTGCGACCTTACCTTTGACCGTGTCTCACATGATAGGTTAATAACAAAAATTGAACGATACTACATAAGAGGTTTACCTATGTTGTTGACAAAGTCCTATCTTTCTAATCGAAAGCAATGTGTTTCTTTCAACAACTTGTCTTCAAATATTAATATAGTCAATCATGGCGTGCCCCAGGGCTCTGTCTTGGAACCTCTACTTTTTATTATTTATATTAATGATTTTGTAAATTACATGTCTCCAACTAAGAGTGTCTTATTTGCTGATGACACTACTGTGATATCATCTAATAAAAATTATAATACATTGACTGAAGACACCAATTTAATACTAAATAAGGCCGAAAACTGGTTTACTATGAATAAACTTAAATTAAATGATAATAAAACCCAAGAGCATTTATTTACTACTAATACCAATTTATTAATACCGGGAAACGTCAAATTATTAGGCGTTGTCAAAGATAATAATTTAAACTGGTCAGGACATGTTAGCAAGAAATTGTCAAGTATCACTTTTTTAATTAGACAATTAAAACTGGTTTTGAATTTCAATACATTAAAATCTGCATATTTTTCTCTATTTCACTCCCATTTGACTAACGCTATCATACTGTGGGGTAATTCGTCACACTCCATAAGAATTTTCAGACAACAAAAAAAGGTGATCAGAATATTGGCAAATGCAGATATATTGAAACCGTGCCAACCTTAATTCAGAGCACTGGAAATTATGCCCTTACCATCTATCTACATTTATCATAGCCTTCTAGAAATACACAATAATAAAACCAATTATGATACATATTCGGACACTCACAATTATAATACTAGAGCTTCAAATTTACTTAAGCCACTGACTTACGTAAAAGGGTTAAATAAATGCAATCTATCTATCTATCTCTCTATCTACCTGTCAAACTCAAGGTTATTTCCTTTATTGGGGTATGTAACACTAGTCATTTCTTTGTTTTATTTTTTAACACCACTAACTATCTTTTTATTATTATTTTTTTAATTTCCTATTTTTGCAGCAATAGACTTACATGCTTTGCCACCTCCTGATCATGATCTCAGAAAAACTAATTTATTTTTCTCCAAATACACATTTTTTACAAATATTTAATCACTCGATAATCGGTATAAGCGTATGGTCAGCTTATCTTTCTAAATACTGTGAGTAAATACAATTTATCATCAAAATAAATCTCATGATTTTCACATTTATCTGAACATTATTTAAGTAGCTACTTACTGTTAATTTCAATTCATTCTGTATTAACCTTCGATGTAAGTAGAACTTATATTTAGTAATTATAATAAAATTGATAGGTAAATATTTTATTATTATTGTTCCAGATGAAAGCCATCGGAATAATTATAGTAGTGCTTATTAGTAACATTTATGGAAAACCTTTTAATTTCACAGTTGAGGAACCAACTTGTGGGTACAGTGTAAGTAAAAATGTTTCTTTTTGATTTTTTATTTTTTTTTTAAGTAGATATTATTGTCATAATTGTTAAGGATTTAATTATAACTGCATACAATGATCAGGACTTTTCTGTAAACTAAAAAAATATGTAATAAACAATAATTGGCAATGCTTCAAATAGTAACAACAATAAAATCTGTCCATACTTTAATGCAAATGATATATATCATAAATTTTAATTTAGGATAATAATAGAAATAAATCTTAGGTTAATGGATTTAGGGTAGCTACATTAGCTGAATGATCAAATTATAAATACATTTTAGACAGCAAAACTTTAATTAAATGTTATAGAGATTTTTTTGATAAATACGTATACATATACAGGGGATTCCATTATCTGTCTACAAGCCATAACGGCTAAACCACGGATATACATACGAAGTTTGGAATATCACTATTATTTCATTTTGGGATCCAGACTACACTCTTGCTGGGATTTCGCATTTCCTAATTATCACCGAGTTTCTTTTATCAAAATAGAAATAATGTTAATTACCACAGGTAATACAACTTTCTATATCGATAAAAATAAGTCAAGGTACGTTCTGCGCAAAGGGGCTACACATTTAGAGACAACGGACACATACCTAATATCAGAGTAGGCTACGATTAATTAATGAAAAAAATTTCCAGCTCCTCAAGGATCGAATCCGTTACTTCAAGACGGGGGCAAAAGTGTCTATTGCTCGACCACGTAAAAACGTTATTGAACAGCCCAGTCATCTGAAAGTAAAATGGTCATAAAAAACAGTTTTTGAACAAGAAATCAGTTAAATCCGCACCAGAGCACCTGTAAAGCCTCACCAAAATAAATGTTGAGGAAGCAAGCATTTAAAATGATTAATTTCGAAAAAAATGTAGATTTTGGAGTATTAGCAATTATAAAAGTTTTATTTCTGGATATATAAACCACTTGGCTCATATGTTTCGAATGTTGTCCTCGGGCGAAATCGAAAGTTATTATATATCTCATTTTTTCTATTTGTTATTTGGCTCACGGTGAGCACGTATTAATTCTTCTCAAAATGAAAACATGCTAGTTATTTTATTATGTAAAAAATATCTTTTAGACTTTAATTTGCTACATGCTTATTGTAAGCCTCCCACAAGATTTTCTATGTGTCAATTTGCATCGTTAAAATTAGGTTTGAAGGATTCTGGTTTCTAGAATCTTAGGTTGGCAAAAACATTGACATTTCAGCCAGATAAATAATATAATAATTACTTTAATGGAATATAGATATACCATAATGCTCCTAAAATTTGATACTAGAAAGAAAAATATTATAATTGTAATTGTCTAGACAGTTTATTGGTATGGACAACATAATAGTTTTAGTTGTACATAATTGACTTTCTGTTTAACTTGTCACAAAAGCTGAATACAAACTTATTAAAATTTTATATTACTGTGAAATCCACATCAGGTAATATCATTACGTTAAAAATAAATTCAGTTGAAGAGCCTTTGAGTTTCCTAATCGATTAATTAATTAATAAGATAAAAAGCGTAAAAATAAATAGTGTTGGTGAATAGTATATTAATGACATTTAAATTTGTAAAATTGTAAAAAAATGGGAAATTTTTATTTTTTGTCGTCCAGGTTTAGAATTTTTTTGATTAACGGGTACCTGCAATATAATGCGTTAGTAATGTTACGCTATGTTCGAGTTTAGTTCTTTCATACCCACAACGGAAAGGTTTCTACGTATTAGACATGGATACCAGCAATTCTGGACTTGGATGTATTCTTTTCCAAATTCAAAACGAAGAGGAAAAAGTAATTGAATATTTCAGCAAGAATAATATTCAGTTAAATGATAACCAGAAAGACAAAACTGGGCCATAGTCCACGACCGGTAGTTACTACTGCCATGAGGTAGTCAACCATGAGGTTGGTAGAAGGACATACGTAAGAAAAGCAAAAATATAAAATGAATAATGAAATACATAGCGCTTGTTACACTGTATTATTCAGAATGTCTGAAATCTGCCATCACATTAACATACATGGTCACACCTAATATTTGTTCTGCATTCATGGCTATTAAATTTGAGCGATTTGGTCTGTAGATATGTTTGTATATTATGTATATGTATATGTTTATATAACCAAAATGAACGTTCCACATCTACCGAGGTTGGAATCTTCGTGATTCCTTTTTTTACGAATCGAGCTTTACACTAAAATACATATCGGGAATCTTATGGTTCCTTAATTTATACAAAATTTTCTTCATTATTATTATTATCAATTAAAATGTTTACTTTAAGTTAGTTATAGTCATTGTTCCACGCGCGTCCCCATGTGGGTCGCAAGACTTAATTTTAATCTATTACCAGTAATTCTGGACTTGGATGTATTCTTTTCCAAATTCAAAACGAAGAGGAACAAGTAATTGAATATTTCAGCAAGACGTTGTCTAAGCCAGAACGTAACTATTGTTTGACACAGAAGGAACTATTGCCATTGTTATAGATCATTTTCACAAGTACCTATATGGACAACATTTTAAAGTTCGAACCGACCATGCTCCATTGAAGTGGTTATTGCAGTTGAAGACCCCAGAAGGCCAACTAACTCGCTGGATAGAAAAACTGTAGCAGTACGATTTTACAATCGAACATCGTCCGAGGAAATCCCATAGAAATGCAGATGCTTCTACCAAAAAACTCTACCATGAAGACTGCAGGCACTACCATCGAGTGGATAAACAACAGTGGATACTAATTGTAAACACTGTTAAGAATGATGTTCCTGATGATTGGACAAAAGAAATATTAAGAGAAGAGCGGTTAAAAGATATAGAAACTGGTTCTGTTCTGGAATGAAAAGAAAGCTCGACATGACTGGAAGGACATTTCAGACAAGGCAGTGGGGTTGAAGACTTTGTGGGTACAATGGGATTGCCTTAGAAATAAGGATGTACTGTTGAAAGTAACTTGGGAAATTCCAGATGGGAAGGAAATTACTTTGAGACTGGTAATCCCCAGATGTCGCATATCAAAAGTTAATTAATTAATAAGATAAAAAGCGTAAAAATAAATAGTGTTGGTGAATAGTATATTAATGACATTTACATTTATAAAATTGTAAAAAAATGGGATATTTTTTATTTTTGTCGTCCAGGTTTAAAATTTTTTTGATTAACGTTACATGCAATATAATACGTTAGTAATGTTACGCTATGTTCGAGTCTAGTTCTTTCATACCCACAACGGAAAGGTTTCTACGTATTAGACACGGATGCCAGTAATTCTGAACTTGGATGTATTCTTTTCCAAATTCAAAACAGAGGAAAAATTAATTGAATACTTTAGCAAGACGTTGTCTAAGCCAGAACGTAACTATTGTTTGCCACAGAAGGAACTATTGCCATTGTTAAATCTATAGATCATTTTCACAAGTACCTATATGGACAACATTTTAAAGTTCGGACCGACCATGCTCCATTAAAGTGGTTATTGCAGTTGAAGACTTCAGAAGGCTACCACACTACCATCGAGTGGATAAAACAACAGTGGATACTAATTGTAAACACTGTTAAGAATGATGTTCCTGATGATTGGACAAAATAAATACTAAAAGAAGAGCGGTTAAAAGATATAGAAACTGGTTCTGTTCTGGAATGAAAAGAGAGACTAATAGCATGCGCCCGCTTGCGAGGTCGCTCCTCTATCACGTTTACGTCCAATGCCCCAGATTGAAAATAAAAAAATACCTCTAAATAAATACTCTAAAGTAAAACATCTATGTGGACAACGCGTACATAGATACGTAAACAGTAAAGACAACGAAGGTTAACCTTCTTAAAATGCCTTGTTCAATTCCTTCAGAGGATAAAGTGAACTTGTATATTAGTGGTTTCCCGGAGTTGCAATTTAACAGCACAGAATTACATTGCACAAGCTGTAAAAGAGTGCTTTCGTACAAAGTCAAAGCAAACCTTAAGAGATACATTTCCTCAGACAGTCATAAAAAGTGTGTGAGTGGTAGTGTTACTGATAGTGACAGGCAAGCAAATTTTAACTTAGATTTAGCGCAAATGATGGTTTGGTGTAATATATCGTGGACAAAATTAGATAATCCACTATTTAGACAATTTTTGCGAAAGTGTATTAGTAGGCAGTATAGCAATGTTCAGATGCCATCGGAAACTGCACTATGAAAAAAACGTGACAGTATTAAACGGAAGACTTGTACTAAACTGAATGACAAATACGCCTGGATTAGCGTGGATAAAACCACCAATGCTTGCGACTAGAAATTCGCAAATGTTTTAGTGGGTGCATTAGAGGAAAATTGTTCAGTGCGCGGATATCTGATTTCATCTAAAGTACTAGAAACCTCAAATTCTAGCACTATAGCAGATGCAGTTCACTGCAATACTGCAGTGTGCATTTTTTAATTATCGGGAAACATTGCTGAGACAGTAAACCATAAATTTGAAACTGTTTCGAAAAACAATTCCGGATTTCTTACGATGTTATGTATAGTGGGCCTTTTAAATGACAAAGAAATTGACTTTTCCATACATGTGGAGTCTCTGAAAAAAGTTCAGACATTTTAAATATGTACCAATTACATATCGACGTTAAACGATCCTTCTCACAATACAAATTGATTTTTAATTAGAAGCGCTGGAGATTAGCTCCGGAACATTTGTAACAAACATATACTTTTACGCTTGTGATCGCTAGTTAAATATACATATGTGTTAGTGTTACATTCATGAATACTTGCAGCTCTCTTCAAATTAACTTTGAATCTTACCGAATTCGGCAAAATAACCACAAGTTAAAATAATTATGTCATATACATATACATGAAGGTTTTACAAGGTAATAAATCATCTGGAGGCTACCCTGGAATTGATGTCATTTTTCGCTACCCCCGATCTCTAGTTATCAGCAAAATTGTATCTTTTGTGTTAGTTAAAACATATATTTAATCCTTTCGAAATTACTTGATCTAGGTATATCCCATATCGTTGCTCAAACAACGGCATCACACAAAAACGCAATTTATCACAGTAGGTGCAATTGTCGTTTGTAAAGTTTCTTACTTGTTATTATTATTATTGTTATACGGAAGAGCGTAACGACTCAGATATGCCAAGTGAGAATATTTGCATAAGTAACAAAGTGTACTGGAGATGGAATAGGTAATAGTTAATTTTGCTATCTAGATCAATAAGCTTATTTAGAATTATTTTTGATTGCATTTTCTGAAAGTTTGCACTGTGTTTATCAAGTGTACGAAAAATTTTATTTATCAGGCCTTCGTATATAAAAAAAATTTTAAAGTCAGAGAGCTGAAAACGCTCCGTTGTCAAACGTGTCGTCATCAGATCCCATGTATCTTATAGCTGCTAGTCGGTGCCGATTGAATGATGGAAAACGGATACACAGTTGAGCAGTTTATCAAACTTTAATATAGTGTTTAGCGACTGTTTTCGATTTTTATTTAACATTTTGTTAATGGTAATACTTGTAAAATGGATAACAAAAGTAACAACTATAAACACTGTGTAGTTCCCAGTTCTCTAGAGCAAAAATAGTACTTTGACAACGCCAAATAAGATAAATTTATTTTTAAATTAGTTGGGATAAGGTCGGCAGAAAGGAGAAAACCAAGTTTTAATTATCCGACTATATAAATTAGGTTTTCCTTGCTAAGATATATATTTTCTAATAATTTAAACATAAATGTGAACAATAAATATAATCGAGAACAATATGAACAAACACCATTGATTAGAATGAAGAGTTTCTTTCTAGTTGTGGCAAAAAGTTATGTGTAGAGTCGATCATTTAGGCATCAAAATGAGACGTCATGTTAATTCAAGTTTTCATGAATTTTAAATAGGAAAGAGATAATTTGAAATTATTTTTAATTTGGGGAATACATGGAAAATTATATGTATTTTAAGTAAATAAAAAATGTGGCAATTAAATTAAGATCTGGTGTTATTCCACATATATTTGATTGTCAGCAAAACCAAAAACAGTTGCATAGTGATATTCCTCGAACGAAAAAAGGCAAACACAATTAGCTTCTACTTCTGGCTAATTAGAATCTGCTAACGTCTGTTTATAGACAAAATAGTTTATAAAAATGGAAAAAAATAGAAAAAATAATATTTCACTAAATGAACCTATGTGTTTTCCCAAGTCTCAAGAAATTTATGTCTATTTTGTTCTTGTTTCCTGTGAGATAATTGTGCATTTGACTGTGGGTTGTGTAATTCTTTTCATTTTCTTTTACATATTTTACTTATTTCCTGTGCAAGGCCAATCACCAATACTAGAAGATTATGTCACCAGTGATCGTGTAATGTGTAAGAACCGACACTCCTAACTTGGAAACTATGCTATACCTCTTTGTCGTATGGTAGAGATCTTAACGTGTCCACATCGTAAATATACAGACCCCTTTTCATAGGGTGGGCAGAAAAAACGAAAGTTGGAATTTCGTTTTGGAATAGTTGTCAAAACTTGCCTTTTCATATTCTAAGAAAAAAGTTCATTTGAGATTTTCCGATAGTGTTACATATTCTGCCCTCTACCAATCTCCAAGGAAAGTGAAAATTGGTTTCACCACAGGCAGCTGACTGCTCGACGAGTTTCATCATATCCCCCCTCATCCACTACAGAAAATTTTATGGTTTGTAGTCCTTTTTGCTTTAATGAAGTCATCTCGTTTCTCTGGACAAACAATTGACACAGAGCCTCAGTTACTAATTTTACAGACTTATCTATGGCTTGGACCAGGAAATGAATTTACTCTACCATTTCATCAGAGATACCTTTAATATTTTTGTTTCATCTATTTCTAAATTGTGAACTAAGGAGAGGAGGACGGTATAATTTCACCTTTTTCCCCATAAGGTCAGTATGCATCAAAATTTAATCCTGGTAGAAAAAAGCAATGGAGAAATACTGTATTATCTTCGTATCTTCGTCATGTTCTAAAAACGAAGTTCTCTTATATGAGGACAAGTATCAATACTACAAGGATATTTTCCAGGTATGCAAAAAATCGTTCCGTTGAATCTTCGACTTTTTAAATCTGAGCACCTATCACGTTTTGCTCAATTTTTATCTGAGAAATTAAATTTAATCAGGACCTAGGCGAGTAAGCTTCCAATATAAAATTTAGTTCTTTCAAATTTGAACTGAAATTCTCTATTTCTATACAGAACCGCAAGATACGATTTGCCAAAGGGAATGAGCTACTTTTTGGAGATTATTGTTTGATAAGTTGACGGAGCATTATCCAGAAGAAATAGTGAGACATATCTTATACAGGTATCTCTGATCGGTCCTTAAATCTTGAATGTTCATATCTGGTAAATTAGATACATATAATACGTTCAAATTCAACAGGTGGTAAATGCTTAGTATTATATTTTCTTCCCTAATGAACTTGAAATTTGACGAGGAACAGTTGTCTCGCCATCAAGATTATGAAGGAGATGTCTCAAGAGCAGATTATTGGCATGAAGTTGGAAAATTAGTCGTTATAAGGGACGGCTCAACTTCGATTCTAGATAAGTTCTAACTCCACTCTTTAATCTTGTATTGACGATTGTACCGTCGTATCGCATAGTACCATTATCAGGACTTTCAATTTGTAGTTGTGGTTTTTAAGAAAGTTGAAAAACTTTTAAAAATACCCCTTGCAAAGCCAGAAGAAGGTACTGTGTGTCTTATAAAGACAGAATCGAGCTCTTGAATTAAGGAAACATGTTCTTCAACTGTTATGTATCCTCCTATGAGATTTCGTCAATTTTTCTTACAAGAAATCACACGTAAGTAGTAAATATATACAACCTTCACACGTGAACATAAGTGTTGAACTGGAAATGTCAACAGATAAATGTAATTAGAATCGACAGGTGCCACGGCAACAAGACAGTAACATACTTTATAAATTGCTAATACTTCCAATAACTAGTGATTTTTAGTAAAAGTTCATTATTAACAATTATGAAATTGCATCTAAGTGATCTTAAAAACATTAATTTGGCCTTATAGTGATATAAAACCAATATAAATCACGTTCAAGCAAATTTTTTACAATAAGCTTGACATTACAAATTTAACTCACTTTCAAGGGCTGGCAAAAGATAAAAGATGTACCGCTATCGCAAAATCTCACATAGACTTTTATCTTTGAATACCAAAAGGCAAGTTTTGACGGTTATTCAAAAACGAAAACTGAACATCTTTCAAAATTCTCAATTTACGGCCCCATACGATAATGATCCACATCTACTATACCTCATCGACTTGCTCTGGCCCGAATGTGAACCTGGGCCGTCTGTGTGGAAGACACATTTCTATCCGTTACAGCAAATGGCAGATAGAAAATTAATAGTTTGTTACGTTTTCTGATTAAGTTTATTTTTGATTTTTTTTACAATCTTTTTTATGCTTTTAGTCATGTCATCCTGTAGATATTAACAAAATTAACGTACATCTTGTACTTCATTCTCATGACGATGTAGGGTGGCTGAATAATGTTGACCAGTATTATTACTACGGTAAGATGAACAATAATATTTCAGTTTTAATTTTAAAAACGATAAATATTGTTTTCTACTTTCAGAAGTCCAATATATAATTTCCTCTGTGGTGGACTCTTTATTACGAAACAGTGATAGAAGGTAAGTTTATAATATTTTGGTAATAATAATAAGTATTTGTATGTATTGTAAGTGCAATTATACTAATTTTACTCTGTCTGTTAGCAATACACAGTAATTTGACTAACCAGAGATCTACTGGAAACTACAACAAATTTTTTACACGGCAAAAGTGGAATGCAGAGTATATCAAGATTATATAGTTTTGCTGTGCCTAAAAAATGTGTTGCACTCAAGTAGACCTCTAATTGACCAAATTACTGTCTATTGCTAACGGGTCAAGTATAGTTATAGAGACAACTTTAAAATTGAAAAACTACCGATAAGGAATTTAAATCTACAAGTTGAAAGATAATTAAATGGCGAATAAAAAAATTAAAAAAAAAAACGAATTTTCGAAGCATTGACACTGTATATTTTGGCTGAAAATGATATGGTAAATTCATATTGATACCATCAAATTACATTTACTTTTTCACTTAAAATTTTTATAAAATTCAGTTGAATTACATACAATGTTTGACTTTTTATTTTTACCGTCTTTAAGACAATCCAGCAAAATAATACAATCCCAACATTCTATTATTAAATAGTGAATATTCAATTTAGATTTGGATACTTTAAAATATTACAATCATCAAACGTCATAATAGATACTTATATAACTTAAGACACCGTTTGCATTCTCGTGGAGATTGTGTTCAAACAATAAATTAAATGCATATCGACAAAGCAGCAATCACGCCGCAACCGACTGAAACATTTTGTTCAGTACCCTCTCGCACTATTTTTGATTTACTTCATCAAAGAAAAAATCGTACTTTATTCATTACAATATTTCACAGATATAGTGTATTTTGTTACACCTATGCAATACGTATACTTATGTATTGCCTTATTCCATGAGAATACTAGGAATTGTAATTCTTTCACAGAATTATACTAAATCCGTAAAAGGAGGATAGTAATAAATGCAAGTGATCAGCTTAAGCAACAAAACTTATTGGCGTTTGAATTTAGAGGGAATGTAATTCAAAGTAAGATTTACAAAGACTTATAAAACATCGCTGTTATATGTGCCGCGTAACAGTTCACTGGCGTTTCTCGGTTTGAGTTCTTAATAACTTCTCTCGATAATACGGTTAATTCTTTATAATTGTTTGTTGTCTGTTATTTTACAACTAATGGAACACGAAGAGGTCAAAAGGATAGCTATTTAGTGCAGTCACTGTTGAAGAAACACATTAAACACATTCCTTTTTCGGTTCAAGTGACGCAATGCATCCTGAATGTGACTGAGTATTTTAAAACAAATCAACCAGATATTGTAAAAGTTCTTTATTCAACATACTTATTATGCTCTTTAACACTGCATATTTTGATATTTGGTTGATAAGTTATTACACATAATACCATATAATTATTATACTCATAGGTGTATTCAATATAAATGTGTATATAATCCGGAAATACAAGGAAAATGCTATACTGAAGTCACTAATAAAACCAACTGGCAGGATTACTGCCTATAAAAGCATCGACGAATTGTGTAAACGCCGTAACAGCGAATAAGTCACAATTTCTTTTTAATGATAGGGATGCCAGATCGTCATCAGGATTAAACATTTCTGAACATGAATAAATCTTATTTTAATTTATTGTCTTTTTGTAATTTTGATATTTGTGATTTTATATACAATTGCATACAACTTTTGGTTTTCATTATTTTATGCGCAAATTTACTGGCATATTTCGATTGTCTTATTTTTTTGGAAAATATTACAGAAATGATATAGAATGGTAGTTGCAGGTACATTTTACAATAATAAATATTGTGAATAATTTTGAATCTGTCGAGTTGTTTTTAAGAAACTCAGAAAATTAAAGATGGGATTTCTGAACAGAGCTGAAAACGCCTCCTAGCGGCTGGGTCTTCAAGACAAATAGAGATGTCAATTTATTTTAAAACTTGTTTATATTTTCAAAGTAATACATCTAAAATCAAAAACAAATTAAATAAATGTATTCATAATAATTTTCATGATAAATATGACAAGAAATGGTTGCCTTCTAGCATTAATATATAAATTGCACTTTTTATGATATGTTCTCTTCTAAAAATGGAAAAATTTTACTTTAAATATTCAGATTCTTCTATAATTCTTTGTTAAATTTCGTATCTATTTTTGGTTTAATTTTCTTTCACCTTATTTTTTAAACGGTTTAAACATTGCAACAAAAAGTCTGAAGGTGTGAGATTTGAACTCCGTGTTGCCAAAACGTTGTTCCATATCTGCGTGTTCAAATATGTATTCATAACCAGCACGAGTATTGTGTACTGAAGCACCATCTCGATGCCTAATGACACTGGCATAAGTTCTTCTAAAAGAATCTACATCGTTCATAAAAACCAATCAAATTCCTGTCTCATTTAGAGAACTATAACAAACTCCAATACTTTGACACCTGGATAATTAAATCTATTCAGAATATATGTGAATTCTCCCTTCTCCACATATGAATGTTTTGTTCTGTTAAACACATCACATTTTGTTCGTTCAGATTTTTGATCGACTGGTAATGACGACTTGGAAAACGTCTACACACTTTTTTGCACCTCTCCAATTTCCGTTGCAAAAACCATACACTAAAATGTTATCTTAATAGAAGAAGAGATTGATAGGTGAAGTTTATCTAAATCTTCTTAGACATTTTGCCAGATTTATTACAAGGCATCAATACTTTGAGCATGTGATTTCAGCATGATAGTGCTGGAGCCCATATCTCTGTACTGGTCAAAAATCACCTGAATGAACATTACCCCAACAAATCGATCGATCGAGTTGCCTGCTTACTGGCCACCGAGGTCTCCTGATCTTACACCTAATTTTATGGGGCATCCTCAAGCATAGGTGTACAACGAAGACTTCGATACGCGGGAACAGTTACTAGAAAACATTATTAACGTGTTAGACTAGTGAAAACCCGTTTAAAGCGTCTCAAAAATGTATTGAGCAAGGGGCGGGTTACTTATTTAGAAAATCTGTTGTAATTTTAATTAATTGCAACGTTCTGGTAATTATTTTTTTTTTTAATTTTAACTAAGTTGTTGCTTAATTCCATTTCCATTCCATTTTTACTTTATTTTGTCAAAATGAAACTGTCAACATTCGTCTTTAAAATTTAGTGTTATTTTAGTTATTTAATAACTAATTTGAATAGTACTTGTTAATACAAGCCTCATTTTTAACATTACCCTTTTCCATAAAATGATGGAAAGTACGTTATTAAAAAAGCTTAGAAACACTATGTATCAAAAAACAGATAACAATCTTTTCTTACGAATATTAACTTTTCAGTATCTTATTACTCTATTTAAAATGATTTGCATGTGTCAATAATAAATTTAAATAAAATGTACTTAATCATGGACTTTTAAGTGAGTCCAACCCTACGTGAACCATAAATTTTTTAATAAATGTGTATTTCTTGTCAAAAAAAAATGAATGCACTTAATAAGTAGTGTAGGGTATTTACGTAAAATTAATAAAATAGTGACGTTAGCTAGTCGATTACCTAATTCGTAGAATTTAAAATTTAGTTAATTAATATCTTTTAAAATTTATTGAAGAATAATCTTAAATGTGCTATCAAACATAATTTTATGCACTGGTCCGTTTTAACGTTTACTAACAACAGAAATACAAAAATCCCTATTACAGGGCTATACGTTAGACTTAATTTAGTTAGCACACACTACTCATTAGTGAATTAACCTTACAAACTATACTTAAATCTAGAAGTACAAAGTACAAAAACAAATTAATCTTTCTAACATGAATAAAGAAAAAAGATGAAAAAAGAAAAAGGGAAAATTACAGTAGTGGTGAGAGGTATGAACCTTCTCGTATGGTCTAAATGCTACTATCCGACCGACATCAAGTACCAAGAGCGGCGACCTCTAGCCCAGGTGGACTAAACTACTGTTATTAAATACGATTTGAACGAAATAACTACTCAGCGGGCAAATATCCCGACCTGCATTGGTTTACACCTTCAAATCATGATAGATCGATAACCAATATAATTTGTCAATTCCTAACCAGACATTGGCCGGTTTCGAACTTATTTGTTTTCCTCAGTGTGCCATAGGTTATGGAACAGACAAATGATAGTGGCCAACCTGCTAGTCATATACTAACTAAAGTAAATTGAGTAGTGGTGATCTATCATGATTTGAAGGTGTAATCCAATTCAGGTCGGGGTATTTGCCTGCTGAGTAGTTGTTTTGTTCAAATCATATTTGATAATAGTAGTTTAATCCACCTGGGCTAGAGGTCGCCGCTCTCGGTACTTGCTTCGCAAGTCGCTATCCGCCACAGAGACATCTATGATGTCGATCGGATAGTAGCATTTAGACCATACGAGAAGTTTCATACCTCTCACCACTACTCAATTTACCTTAGTTAGTATATTACTAGCAGGTTGGCCACTATAATTTGTCTGTTCCATAACCTATGGCATACTGAGGCGAACAAATATGTTCGAATCCGGTCTATGTCTGGTTAGGAATTGACAAATTATATTGGCTATCGATCTATCATGATTGGAAGGTGTAAACCAATGCAGGTCGGAGTATTTGCCCGCTGAGTAGTTGTTTCGTTCAAATCATATTTAATAACAGGGAAAATTACAGTTAAAGAAAATTAATTAAAAACTGAAATTGCCTGACGCCTTACTTGGTAGAATGAATTATAAAATAAGTTAATATGGTTGAAGTATTCATTGTAATGCTTTTGAAGTTGATGAATAGGAGAGTTGTTGGCATAATTAGTAGACCCTGTCAAATAAAACAATGTTCTGTGCGAGTGATATATGTTTAGCATTAAAGGTAAGACTATTTGTGATAAAATTACGGTTGAACATGTTAAAAATTTTATCAAGAACAAGACACATATTACGGTTCTGTAAAATGATAGTTTTAATCTTGGTTTTAATATTCTGTAATGTCCAATGCTCTGTTCATATGTAATGGAAATTTTTATTGAATTTGGAGTTTAACATATTAACAAACTTGATTTGAATTTTTTCAATACGCTTAATATATTTAATGTAAAATGAGTTCCACACTATAGATGCAAAATCAAAATAACTACGAACTAGAGCGTTATCTAAAAAATACGAACTTTGTATCACCTTGCTCTGTCTAATTGTCGCAGTTCATCTATAATATCAATTTCACTACTTCAAAGAAGTAGGATAGAATAGGAGAAACAAGTAAGCCACTTTGTTTTCCCCAAATGTCCAAGAAGATCGAATCTTTTGAAGTATATGCCTGTCCTTGCATAATCTGAAATTGATATGATTAGTATAGGATTCTTTCGCCTGTGAGGATTGCATCTTCAGATAATTCCCAGCATATCAATTTCTTTCAAATTCAGTGTCAATGAAACTCGTATATTTCTGTCATCCGAAAAGATTTTTGTTGATCTCACCTTCGATGTCATACAGAAATGTGTGAATCATGTTACCACTTATTGGTCTTTGAGTTTTATTTTTTTTCGTATTTGTACCTGAATTATTTATTAATTACTGGATGTTGCAATTTCAATGGCACAAAGTGTAATTTTATGGGTATTCAAAATGTTTAATTATTTTCAGGTTTATCCAAGTTGAGACTGCATTTTTCTACAGATGGTGGAATCAACAAGATGATTCTGTAAAAGCCGATGTAAGGATGCTTATTAATGAAGGCCGATTAGAAATTGTCAATGGGGCTTGGGCAATGAACGATGAAGCTGCAGTACATTATCAATCTACTATAGATCAATATACTTTAGGTCTTAGATTCATTGAGGATACTTTAGGAAAATGTGCCAGACCTAGAATAGGGTGGCAAATAGATCCCTTTGGTCATAGCAGAGAACAAGCTTCATTACTTAGTCAGTTTGGTATGGATGGGGTATTCTTCGCAAGAGTTGATTACAGAGACAAGCAGAAGCGCCTAAATGAACAAACCATGGATATGCTTTGGACTGGAAGTGTTAACTTAGGTAGATACGATGTGTAACGGTGTTCCTAATATGCCTTAAATTTTTTAAAAATGTGTAAGGTAAAGGTACTTAATTGCAAGTTTGCCTTAGAACTGTTAAACTGGAGTACTTATCTGAAATTTTTATCACTTATAATTTCATGTTCCCTTGAATGTCTAGTTACTATGAGATAAACAAAGTGATTTATAAAGACCAGCATTTGAGTGGCGAATTCTCAAAAGGGTATTATATCAATAAAACATTCGAATATAACTGATAACGGTTATGTTGTAACAGGTAGTTAAGGAATTTTGATAATTGTGAAGGAAGAAGGTTGAGGAAAGGAATCTAATGAAATATTTTAAACTTTTAAAAATGTAACACGTGAATAGGTTTATTCAAACAACCTTGCGCCTTTTACTCAGTAGAGGAATGGAATAGTGTCCTTTTGAAAATTTGCTCCTCATTTATGACAAGGTTTTACAAACTAAACTAGAGACAAAATGTGGGTTCTATTCTAAAATATTTCGTTACAAATTACTAGGTAGTCAACATTTGCAGAATTAAATTAAAAATTGCTAATACTTTGGTAACGATCCGTCCAATATATTTAAAATTTAAAATATTTGTCTCCAGTGGCGTTAATCTTTCTATTCTTTACAAATTGTTTGAAGTAAAAATATGTTCGTGCGAAAATTGTATCAAATACTGAAAGACCGTGAAAAGTACACGCAAAGTGTTACAAAGACTTAATATTCTGGTACAGTAACTACATGCATAGAGGGCAAAAATTGGAAATTTGTAACCAAACCGACCCAAGATAAATAGATAACAGATTCTTAGCAAAGAATCTCGGATGATATGGAGTAATAGCAGTTGTGATGTTCTATTGTACCCACCCAGTGGGGTATCTATAGGATGCTTTTCAAAAAAGTCCCAAAATAATAAAGCGCCTTTAACAAATCAAACAATTTATTTATTTTCCGAGAGAAATGCAAAAAAACGCACTACATAATGTATAGAGAATTAAATAAAAGTTTACGAAGTTACTTTCAATCAATTTTATCCTAATTTATTTATTGTTCAATTAAAAGTAGCAAACAAATGTATTATATTATACAGAATTACAGTAAATTTTTTAAAAAAGTAGGTTAAATTGAAAAAAAATCTAATTATTTAAAGAAAATGCTTAAAGTGGCTTCTTCCTTGGTAGTTTTTTGCTCATCGTGCTATGGACTGTTTTAGTCTCAAAAAAACCCAGTGTATTACGTATAGTATCAAAACTGATTAAGGTGCTATCTGTTTATCGGAGTGCGAGTGGCATGAAACATATTCCTCAAAGATAAAATCTAGATCGTTGAGGTTAAACGATTCAGAAGACCACACAATAGATCTACCTCAACCTATAGTCGGGCCGGTGTAGGATTGTCGCTTTCGTCTACAGGGTCAAATCCATAAATAATTTGATTTGTTTTAATTGTTAGTAGACCAGGTAGACGCATACGTGCGTTATTTACAACTACTTCCTTGGATGATTGGAGAACAGTGAATCTCAAACAATAATTGAAAATATTTGTGCTCTAACTTTGATATTCATTCAACTATTTATTTTGTTTCCCTATTATTAGTAAAATTACATCTTGTCCAGTTTGCGTAAATAGATTATAATTATATGCATATATATATATATATATATATATATATATATATATATATATATATATATATATATATATATATATATATATATATATATATATATATAGTGTTGTCCGAAAAAAACAAAATTAAAATATTTTTTCTCCACAACTTTATTTTTGTTCTTTGATATATAGATGACCAATACACCAAAGCATTTGTCAAAAAAACGATATTTAAAGGTCGCCCATATTAAAGTTTTGAGTAGTAAGGAAGTCAAAGTTAACATATACGAAAGTAATAATTATAAAATAAGAGATGCCTTCTTTGGTTCAGGAAGTTGTTTTCTATGATTAGCCACCAAACGGAGAATGAACTGCTTTTATTCTTCGTCCTTGGTAAGCGACTGATTATATTTTTGAATCAAGCTAATGCCTCGTTCTGCAGTGTCATTGACAACCCTCATGTTAGAACAAAGATTACGAAGTTCAACGAAAAGTGGATCATCTTGCCACTGTTTGCGATGTATTTTTAGTAATTCTTTAAATTTACTTTTCGCTTCAGCGTGGAGGACATCGAATAAGGAGTATGTCCTTTCAGTAACAAAATTTTCCAAATTCAGAACAGTTTTTTTAGATATTTCTATACGGCGCGGAACATTGGGCAGCTGCGGACGTTTAACGTTCTCGATCATTTGTTCTTTAGTTTTTATTAATACTCGATCATCGAAAAACGCTAAAGCCACCAACTGCTTAGAAAGATACCAAAGGTGCCTGGCTAAAGCTGTATAAGCTTTCTCACCAATTGTTTTGTTGGGGTAAGTTCGTAAAACATCTAGGAGCTGGATATCATTATATGGAGCTCTAATTCCAAGTGTAGCTTCATTCCAGTACTTCACATAAACGAGGCTTACAAACAAAGCCAAATTAACTGTATTTCTTACCTCTCGCGGTGTTAATTGAAACTGACTTTGAAAGAGGCTTATTTTAAAAGCATAAATGCCTTTAGCCATCCATCGGGCATGATGTGTAGCGCCAGGAGCTCGAAATGTTTCCTTGTCACTTCCACCACCAAGAAACAAAAGAGACAAACGCAATAGTTCTTGATAGTCGTCTCTTATTTGCTGTTTTTGTAATGCTATTGGTAAATACTCTAGCATTTCTTGTCGCAACTTGCTTATTATAGGATGTTGAAATAGGTTATTGTCTGTTGCACTATAAACACTGTTATCAATCATCGGCCATCCTTTCTTAAAACGGCTGAAAAGTGCAGTTTCTGGACCTCCAGTAGAGCCGAATTCAGATATGAAAACATCTGAAAGAATTATTTCCATAATATGGTGGCGACATCCAGACGAGTTCACTTTTCAGGGTTTTTTTCAATTTCAATGCAAGTTCCTTTGTGAAGCCCGGTATTGCTCGCGGTAGTATCAAATACAAGTCCTTTAATTTGAGAGTCAACGTTCCATTTCTTAATTGCCTCAACGCAAGCTTGTGCCTGAGCTTTCCCTGTTCCACTATCTATTTTGGGAATTCCCAGAAGCTTTTCTTGGCCGTTTCCAGTGACCAGTATAGCAATGCGATCAACTTTCACATTCGATCCATCAATATCAGGCAAAAGTTTGCCATCCCAATGTAAAAGAAATGGTCCCTCCAAAGACAAATTCTTTTGTTCGGCTGCTGCGATTTTCTGTCTTACTACTCTTCTAGAGAGCCTAATTGAGCTTCGGGAGAGGGTAATTTCTGAAATATCGTGTCCGAGTGCCTTTGCCACGGCTCCAGCAATAAATACTGCTCCTACATCTGGAAGATTGACTCGGTCTAAGGCTCCGACTTCTGGTGACTTAAATATATTTTTACATCGTTTTGATCGCAATGGAACTGAAGTGCATTTGACGTTGACGCTACGGCTACAGGTTGAGGTTGATATTCTTTTTTCACTTTCGGAGCTCTGTGATGATGATGATAGAAGAACTTCTACAGTTTCCTCGGGAAGCTTATGGCTTTCTCTTTCTTTATATTTCTCCTTCACCTTTCTATCTTTCTCTTCCCGCTGTCTCTTCCTAGTTTTCTTTTCTGCTGTTTTTAAATCAGCACCAACCATACTACATGAAAATAGATCTTCTCTTTGCTTCTGAAGGAATACCTTGTCCGAGTCGTTTTTATTATCATCATAGCATCTTTCGCAGCAATATCAAACAACTCTTCTAGTTTACTTTTGAACATATCCTCGCGTACTCTGTCATTTTCTCCTTGACGAGTACGATGCTTTTTAAGACTTAAATAACGCTCATAAAGTTTTGAGAGTTTTCTCACACACGAGTCAATCCGCTGCGTAGGAATCCGCGCACGTTCCCAAACAGTCGCCACTGCTTCACAGGTCAATTTGTAACTCACTGCTAAGGTATTGCCCCCTTCTAAATGGTAAAACTGGACCAACCGGAGCACATCCAGTTCACGGGGAAGTCTTGCGGAAGATAAATTAGAGACTGGCTTTCCAAGAAGCCAGTTAGTAGGGGCAGATCTTAAGCCAGATGTCGACATGTTATCCAAATCTAATATGAAGATAAATTTGTGGTAAAAATCGAAAACTATACTTGTGGGCGACCACTAAACTGCAACGTATCAAACTCGGAATTTGCACACAAATTACTATATCTTAATGGACAAATATGCGCTATGTGGAGACATGATTTAATTACTTTTGTTTTATGTGGATATAAATTGGACAGGCCTAATATATATATATATATATATATATATATATATATATATATATATATATATATATATATATATATATATATATATATATATATATATATATATATATATATATAACAAAGAATAGAAGGTCACTGCGGGATGAGATGTAACAGGAAGAAAGAGGTAATGGGTATTGCCCACAAAAAAGGATAAATCCGTCGACACATGTTTCTGAGTCATTACTCGGAATCATGACGGCTATAAGTTGTAAGGATAGGTACAACTTAGGTTTAACAACACAAAAGGAAACCACTGACAGGAAGCCAGTCGCACATTTGTGGCTGCAATTGAAAGACCCCGTGTTTACAGGGCATCATACAATATTGCCACGGAGGCAACTATAACTACCTGCGTGATATTCCCTACCCAAGGTTTAAAGTAACAAAGAATAGAAGGTTACTGCGGGATGAGATGTAACAGGAAGAAAGAGGTAATGGGTATTGCCCACAAAAAAGGATAAATCCGTCGACACATGTTTCTGAGTCATTACTCGGAATCATGACGGCTATAAGTTGTAAGGATAGGTACAACTTAGGTTTAACAACACAAAAGGAAACCACTGACAGGAAGCCAGTCGCACATTTGTGGCTGCAATTGAAAGACCCCGTGTTTACAGGGCATCATACAATATTGCCACGGAGGCAACTATAACTACCTGCGTGATATTCCCTACCCAAGGTTTAAAGTAACAAAGAATAGAAGGTTACTGCGGGATGAGATGTAACAGGAAGAAAGGGATAATGGGTATTGTCCGCAAAAAACGATGAATCCGTCGACACGTGTTTCTGAGTCATTACTCGTAATCATGACGGCTATAAGTTGTAAGGATAGGTACAACTTAGGTTCAACAACACAAAAGGAAACCACTGACAGGAAGCCAGTCGCACATTTGTGGCTGCAATTGAAAGACCCCGTGTTTACAGGGCATCAGACAATATTGCCACGGAGGCAACTATAGCTACCTGCGTGGTATTCCCTACCCAAGGTTTAAAGTAACAAAGAATAGAAGGTTACTGCGGGATGAGATGTAACAGGAAGAAAGGGATAATGGGTATTGCCCGCAAAAAACGATGAATCCGTCGACACGTGTTTCTGAGTCATTACTCGTAATCATGACGGCTATAAGTTGTAAGGATAGGTACAACTTAGGTTCAACAACACAAAGGAAACCACTGACAGGAAGCCAGTCGCACATTTGTGGCTGCAATTGAAAGACCCCGTGTTTACAGGGCATCAGACAATATTGCCACGGAGGCAACTATAGCTACCTGCGTGGTATTCCCTACCCAGGGTTTAAAGTGACAAAGAATAGAAGGTCACTGCGGGATGAGATGTAACAGGAAGAAAGGGATAATGGGTATTGCCCGCAAAAAATGATGAATCCGTCGACACGTGTTTCTGAGTCATTACTCGTAATCATGACGGTTATAAGTTGTAAGGATAGGTACAACTTAGGTTCAACAACACAAAAGGAAACCACTGACAGGAAGCCAGTCGCACATTTGTGGCTGCAATTGAAAGACCCCGTGTTTACAGGGCATCAGACAATATTGCCATTGAGGCAACTATAGCTACCTGCGTGGTATTCCCTACCCAGGATTTAAAGTAACAAAGAATAGAAGGTCACTGCGGGATGAGATGTAACAGGAAGAAAGGGATAATGGGTATTGCCCGCAAAAAGGGATAAATTCGTCGACACGTGTTTCTGAGTCATTACTCGTAATCATGACGGCTATAAGTTGTAAGGATAGGTACAACTTAGGTTCAACAACACAAAAGGAAACTACTGACAGGAACCCAGTCGCACATTTGTGGCTGCAATTGAAAGACCCCGTGTTTACAGGGCATCAGACAATATTGCCACGGAGGCAACTATAGCTACCTGCGTGGTATTCCCTACCCAGGGTATATATACATATATATATATAAACGTATATATATATATATGTATATATATATATATATATATATATATATATATATATATATATATATATATATATATATATATATATATATATATATATATATATATATATATATATATATATATATATATATATTTATATTTACGCAAACTGGACAAGATCTGTAAGTTCTAAGAAAATAATACATTCTTGCCAAAAAGCATAAACAACTTCTTCATTTTCCGTTTTCCTCACAAGTTTACTTAGAATAGCCGGAGTGGTAACACGTATTTTTACCTTAATTTGTTTATTCGAAAGTATATATATTAAAACAATCATGATCGAAACAATCGAAAGGAAAATACTTAACTCGAGACGAACGTCAGTTTATACTAAAGAAAAAAAATTATATCGCCCGCGAAAAGGAAATGGTATACCCTTATTACCTGTTTAAGCAGTACAACAGCGAACAGTTGACCTGTGTAGAATTTCAAAGAGTATTAAAAATTGTATCATACTATTTGAGTACTGCTGACAGTTGAACTGAATAACATTATTTATGACCTTGACTCTTTGAAAGTTGCAATCTTACAACGGCCCGACTATATCCATTCAGTTCCAAAGTTTTAATTTGAATGAATTTCCACTGTTAAGATGAGATGCGCATAGACACTATTGTGCATTAACCACGTTCTCTGTCTCTCATTGAATGGAATGTCTTCAAATATAATTAAAAGTTTTGCTGCATAAAATTCAAATATGATACAGCAAACAACCTTTTGAGAGGAAAATACGGAACTATTAAGACTATTAAGACATTTCCAATAATGACATTTTTGAAACTAAATTATTTTAGATGACTATTTTTCTCTCGGTTCTACCATGGGGATTATGGAACTTGAATGCCGCATCATTCCTAAAATCTACTTTATGAGTAAAAAGCTGCGTATTCCTGAAAAAAATAAATTAAGTGTTGTGGCGTCCTAGGTGCCCCGTATTTAACTTTATTTGTAGAATAAGATAAAAAAAAGTCTTTCAAAAACCATTCATCGTTTCTGAAAAAAAGGCCTGGGAAGTCAGTCTTTAACCATCCTGTACAACCTACCGTTCAGTGTTGACTTAACTTTATATAATTATACTAACACTTTTTTCAGAGCAAGTATATTAAATATTTTGAAATATTTGAAGCATACGTCGTATAATTCATATATCCAATTTAAATTTAATTTTGTAGGAAGTGACAGTATCATTTTGGCATCAGTATTATATAATCATTATAGTGCTCCATCACAGTTTTGTTTCGAGATATCATATTGCAATGAAGTACCAATAGTGTCTGACACGAAAAGTCCGGAATACAACTTGGAATTTAGAGTAAGTTAATGTGTTCTAGATAAAAGACTATTATATTGTTCTGTATTCAGGGTGGTTGATTTTATATTGCAATATATTGCTATCTCGTAAACTGTGACATATAGAGAGTATGTTAAATTACACAAAAGTTAGGTATCTGCCATTAAGAAGCTGCCACGAAATTGGCGGTTCTTAAATTGACGGTTCCTAAACTGAAATTTGACATTTAAAAAATTTCTTATTTATTGAGATGTCAATATGAAATTTGGTACCCTCAACCGTAGAATTTAAAAATTATCCATGATATTCTCTGTGCCTTCTAGATTAAATTCAACCATCGTCAATTTTCTTTTCTTTGTGGATGTTATATTTGATGAAACAATTTGTAATGTATCATCTATAATACTACCAGTTTCGTTGAGTGGTTATGTCCGCAGAGAATAAATTAAGATTTTTTTACAAAAAAAATCAATTCAATGAGATAATAATACTTGTCAATGAAAATTTAAACCACCCGAATACATTTCGTAGGTAAATCGGTTTGTCGATTTTATTCGCAATCAAATTAAGTCATATCCGACCAATAATATATTAATTACACTGGGAGACGATTTTGCATGGAAGGCTGCTCACAGTGGATACATAAATATAGACAGATTAATAGAGTAAGTTTGACGTGTACTTATCTCTTTACTCTTTAATTTGAACTTCCATAAATTACTTTAGAGGTTTCAAGCTACTTAATCCGAAAATTGATGGAAGAGAAATCAATCTAATATATTCCACACCATCGTGTTACACAAAGGCGGTACGTGATTACATTGAAATTAATAAGGTCAGCTTAGATTTAAAAACAGATGACTTTTTCCCATATGCTGATGGCCCTCACACAGTTTGGTCTGGTTATTTTACATCCAGACCATCATCCAAGAGGTTGGAGCGATTGGCAAATAATTTGCTTCAGGTAATTCTTTAGATTAAGCATATTTCGTTTACATATATTTATGTTTACTTATTTTTAAGTACTCTATCTCTATTGCTCTTGTCTTAGGTTACTAAACAAATAACAACCCTAGGCGGAAAACCATATGGCACCAATGAACTTTTAAGTCAAGCCATGGGTGTTATGCAGCATCATGATGCTATAACTGGTACAGAGAGAACTCATGTAGAAAAGTCTTACCATGAATCTCTTGTAAATGGAATGCAAGTAGCCATTTCAGATATCAGCAGCTCATTATCGTAAGTTAAAAGTAATTTATGTAATGCTAAATATTTTATAATTTGTACATTGTCCTTATAAGTATACCAATTAATTATTAATTTGGTATATTTAATGATCATTAAAAACTAAATGTTAACAACCTGCGTGCTAAATACACTAGAATTATGGAACAGGTAACAAAATTTTTATACTGTTAATATATTACCGTCGTCTCACATATTTTTAATGATGAAATGGCTGTCGTAACCTGATAAATTGTGAAAAACTATTTATTTGTCCAACGAAAGATTTTTTAAAATTTATGTTGCATTTATGATAAGCAAAACCGCTAAATTTTTCTTCAAATTCAAATTTCAATTCATTCATATCCCAATGCGTTGCGTCAATTAAAATTAAGTTGTGTTCAGACAGTTTTTTACTATTTGCGCTATTGAAACGATTCAAACAATTTAAATTTGTAAAAAAATGCGTGTTACTGTATATACAAAGTGGGCTGCATATTATATTTAATGATGATTTCGGTTTTATACATGTCTTTAAATAGACTTTGCGGAAGATATTGCTTTTGAAGAAAAAATAATAATTGTGAGAGGTTAAGAAAGCCCCTGATCTACCGTATAATTTCAGAGAAGCTTATTTTTTATTCATGTAAGTACAACTTATTTCTTAATGTTGATTGATCCTTTCTTAATACTGTTAATTCTGTCGATAATGTGATGACAACAATTACATGGTGTTATATTGGTGTGTTACTAAAAAATCATTAAAATCCTAAATCATATAAGTATTCATGTTACACTATGGTATTAAATTACTGAAAGCAAAATAGTACTACAATAAAAGTAATAACTTTTTAAGGCCTCATTTATAAAAACACAAATTAGATTAGTCTATTATCCCCACGTAATACAAATTCAAAGTAACCAAATGAAAGAATCAAAACACTTTTGGTATCTCTTTCATACAAACTTGACCAATGAAATTTTCAATAATGTGTGATTCCATAGAGTGGCTAAAATATAGTGGATGATTTTCCCAGTTACTTTGGTTAATTGTGCTAGCTTATCTAAATCATTTGATCGAGATAAATTTAATATATTTCCTAGTTTTATGAAAACTAATATCTCTATAAGTAGAGCTACCAAAAGTTAATATATAAAAAGGAGATGAGTCAATGGCATTCCGGCATATTTAGTAAAGGAATGTGCAGTTTATTTAGAAATTATATAATCTGATTTTAATAGGGCCATTAACGATCTGTTTGGAAATCGGGAGAGGAGGTCTTTTACCGATACATAAATTTATTGAAAAAATTACTCATTGTTGTTTCATGTGCCTTCACAAAATCATTTGAGCTTGTTATTTACGAAATTATTTACAGCTTAGTGAAACCCTTGATTACCATTTCTCAACATATCTTTTTACCTTTATCATCTACTTTTACTAATTTATTTAATATTACGCAAGATACTAAAAAACCATTGAAGATAACACTCAGTTGGCTCCTATTTAAAAGGAACCAAATAGTTTTTTGGCGCCCTTTTACTATCTTACTGTACACAATTATACAGTACTTTCCTTTCAAAACTAGCCACCTAGCAAATCACTCTGGATCTAAAGTAGACAACAGCAGAATGATGTGTGTGTGTGTGTGTGTGTGTGCGTGGGTGCTTGCGTGCGTGCGTGCGTGACTGTGTGTGTGGTATGTGTGGTGAGTGTGTGTGTGTAGTGTGTGTGTGGTGTGTGGTGTGTGTGGTGTGTGTGGTGTGTATGGTGTGTATGGTGTGTTTGGTGTGTGTAGTGTGTGTGGTGTGTGTGGTGTGTGTGGTGTGTGTGATGTGTGTGGTGTGTGTGGTGTGTGTGGTTTTGTATACATTTGACCTCTTAAAATGGAGTTGGGATAAATTTGGCAGTTTGACATTTGAAATGTCTAATTTAGTTACAAAAATGTCATTGTCAATAAGAAGAAATTGTTAAAATATATGAATTATTATTGACAGTTTCAAAAGACGCTGACAATTAATTATTTAAAAATTTTTATGAAACCTTTCAAGGTACGTTTTTAAAATGAAGAATTAAACAGAATTATTTTTTTAGATCAGGATTATATATACTGGTATAAGAAAGTTATGTGCTGACAACGTCAGATATTTTTTTGTAGTAGAGGACTTTTCCTGTTCTTTATGTCCAATGTATCATAAGATATACCGGGGTGGCTAGGAATGAAAGGTGCAACACAAAATTTCCGAAGGCCCCCTCGAAAATAAATAGACGTATTTTTTTCCCAAAATCGTGATCTAGAGTTATCTAGGTAGCTGCTTTTGGAAAAAAAAGCACTGTATGTCGGTCTAAATTTAACAACAGTAAATATCCCTGTACATCTTTTAATGTAAATTAAACATGATGTCATCAACGTACCGCTTGTGCTTTTAGATCTATTTTGGGAATAAATAATGACCTAAACCTCAAATCATGCCTATTATCGAATGTCAGCATCTGTGTGGAATCAGACAAGGATGAGTTTACTGTTCTTATTTATAATCCACTAGCAAGAAGTGTTTCACATTACATTCAAATACCTGTAAACGATGGTACATGGAAAATTACAGGGCCATCTGGTAATACAAACAATTTTCATTTACGTGCAAAACTAAAGCGTTTGTTTTTTTTAACTAGGTGAAGAGGTAGAAAATTATTTAACAGAACCCATTAGTAATTTTACCTATATAACTAAGGCCAGTTGGGCAAAAGTGTTGGATAAAGTATTGTTCTTTAGAGCAGAAAACTTACCGGCACTTGGTTATAAGGTATACAATTTCCAAAAAACCAGTTCTAAAAAGTCAAGCTGCAATACAGGAACTTGGAGACGTAGATACGAAAATTGGATTTGAGGTAAGTACAATAATAGTGGCTGTCAGAAAAAATAATAAAACTTACACAGACATTGATATGCGGTGACAGTCAACTATAAAGAAAAACTAATAAACATACACACATTTCATTTATTCATTCATTTAAAAAATTTGTAAACATTGGTAGGTTTTTACATTAAATTATTATGTACCTATTATAATTATTTTTTGTGTCTGGCACCTAGGAGCTTAGGTGAACCTGAGCTCCCTGTAGAGCCCGCTCTGTATATTTTAATTATTTTATGATGGTATCTAAATACGTTGTCTTAAAAGAGTCTGAAACATTTATAAGTATTTAAAGATAATCCTTAAGCTAAACTTAAATATTATATACTTATTTTTTGAGCACTGTAAATAGTGTAAAAAATAGTGTGTAATGTGTAAAGTATTTCGTATATAGAAAAATGCATAACAGTAATAATAACAAAATAATAGTGAATGTGTATACGCTGTCAATAATTATGATTAGTACTATGTATATAAAAGTACCTCTCGTGGGTCAAAATAACTTAATAAAAGTCAGAATAGTTTTGGCTGATATATGTCTTGCTTATATTAGAGAACTTTTTGATATTTTTATATTTTTTAATTTCCTTTGGTAGTAGGTTATAAAATTTTGGAGCTAAGTAATTTAGAAATCTATGGCTGATATTTTTTTTATTATTTGTATTTTAATATGTAGGTTGTCTTTACTTCTCGTACTATGGCTGTGAGATATGTAGCCATTTTGATTTTTTTTGTCTATATATATACAAATGGATATGATATAAAGGGTACGCATGTTACATATTTTATCTGTATAATAGATTTGCGGGGTATAGCCTGTCTTTTTTAAAGATTATTTTTAATATGGAGTTTTGTACTACATTCAGTTGCTTTAAGGCACTGTTGTAAAGGCCTCCCCAGACTATTAAACCATAGCGCAATAGTGATTCTACCAGTGTTTGGTACAGGGTGATCAGTAGTTTATTATTTAATATGTCTTTTAAGAGATAGAATTTATGTACCAGGAATCTTATTTTCTTTGTTAGATAATTTATGTGATTTTCCCACTTGAGGTTATAGTCTATGATAACTCCTAGATATTTCGTGGTTAACGTTTCATGAATTTGGCTTGAAGTATTTTGAATTTTTTAATGTGTTGAATTCTGGGCGGTTTGCAGATGTTATGGAATAGGCAATATAATTAGTTTTTCTTATGTTCAATGACAATTTGTGTATATCCAGCCAGCTTTTTTACATTTTTTAAGCCTTGTTCTGCCTGATCTTTTGTTTCCTCCCAAGTGTTCCCCGTAAAGATTACCACTGTGTCGTCAGCATATGACACTGTTTTTCCATACTTGTTCGCTGTGGGTAGGGTATTTATATATATGTTAAATAATACTGGCCCTAGCACTGTCCCCTGCGGAACTCCGATTTGAATAGTTTGCGCATTACTTAGGGTGTCTCTAATTTTTACATACTGTTGTCTGTCTGTTAAATAAGATTTAAATAGGTCCAATACATTGCCTCTAATTCCATAATGTTCGAGAACATTAAGGAGTTTTTCATGTGGCACTGTATCAAAGGCTTTTGCTAAGTCTAGGAAAACTGTTATACACTTTTTATTATTGTCTAGTTGGTCAATGATTTCTCTTATTACTTCATATAATGCATTACTGGTACTTAATCCTTCTGTAAATCCGAACTGGTGTTTATTCATTATTTTATTATTATTTAGAAAAGAGATTAATCTATCTTTTAAAAATTTTTCGAAAATTTTTGTAAAATTTGTTATTAGGCTTATGGGTCTATAGTTAGTTATTGTTTTATTATTTCCGCTTTTGTGGATTGGTGTAATAATCGATGTTTTAAATTGTTTGGATACGATTCCTGTTTTGAATATTAGGTTTATAATATGTTTTAGTGGTATTAATATGTATTTATGTACATCTTATATCATATTTGTATTGGTTCCATCGATACCAGGAGAACTATTAGTTTTTAAGCTGTTTATATGTTTTATTAACTCATTTTCATTAACCGGTTTCAGATACATTGAGGTAAGTAAATTGTCTTGTGGTAAGTCAACGTTATTATCTGCTGTTGGGATATTGTTGTACATGTCTATACCTATACTGGTGAAATAATCATTACAGAAATAAGCCATGTCCGTATCATTATTAAACCCTTCATTATTGCTATCTAGAATTTGTAGGTTTTTGTTTGATTTATTTGTGTTTTGGTCTGTTGCATCTGCTTTTATTTCATATATTTTTTTTAAGTTATTTATGTTGTTGTTAATTTTATCTTTATAATAAGTATTTTTTGCTTCTTTAATTAATTTATTTACATTATTCCTATATATTTTGTATTCATTTTTTTTAGCCTCGCTATAGTTTTATGTTTAATTTTTTTGTCATTTTATCTCTATTTTTTTATTGATACAATAATTCCATTGGTTATCCATGGCTTTAATTTATTAAATTCTCAGATTTTTATTGTTTTTGTGATTTTGGATTGTTCAATTAGATTCTGAATTTCTGTTAGGAATAGTTCTGCTGCCTCTTCCGATTTATTTGTGTTTAATACATTTAACCAGCTTTTTTTACTTATTAGTTGTTTGTATTTGTCATGGTCAAAGTTTGTAATTGTTTTCAGAGTAAATGGTACTTTTTTGTTTAAGTTATTTTATTTTCTGCATATTTAACATAATAGGATAGTGATCTGTTATATCGTGATTTATTATAAATGATTCATAGATCATATTATTTGTTTTTAATTTATTTCTCATAAAGATGTGGTCAATGCATGTAGAACTTTCATGTGTTACTTTAGTAGGTGCGTTTATGTAAGATAAAAATCCGTGTTGTGCTAACATTGTTAAGTATCGATTTGTATACGGTTTTTCACTGTCTAGGAGATTGATATTTATGTCACCGACTATAATTTCTATTTGTGTTTTTAAATTGTTGTTTATATAGATATCAAAATCGTCTATAAATGTGTCTACTATTGTTGAGGGAGGCCTATACAATGCAGTTATTCCATATGAAATGTTGTTAATGTGAAGGATTATTCTACTTACTGTTACCTTTGTGTCGTGTAACTTGTATGTTGATATTTCAGCATTTAATTCTGACTTTATTAGTATAAGTACTCCGTCATTTTTATTGATATCACCGTAATTATAGTGGGTAGTATATCCTTGAATATTGTAAAAATTTGTTTTTAATTGATAACATTCACTTAGTATGATAATATCACAGAACGCTAATTTATATGCTTCTAAAAACACCAGTAATTGATCGAAGTTCTTCTGTACACTTCTTATATTCAGGTGGAGTAGATTTAACGTTTTGTTCTTGATGGTCACTTTGTTCCCAATTTCATCAGCTTCAATTGTTTGACATGTTACTTCATTTACGAGTCTATTTAATATGTCCACTTCTTGTTGATTGGCCATTGATGTTTTTTGTTTTATTTTAATTTTTAGGATGTAAAATCTATCTTAGATTTAACAAAATCAATTTGTTTTAAGTACGTTGGGCATGTGTTGTCAAACGCATCATGATTGCTGTCATAATTGGTATTAAATTTATTATTAGACAGGAGGCAGTTCGTGCATTTTTTAAATGTATTTGGGCATGTTCTTGATTCGTGATTTTCAGCACATTTAGAACAGGAGAATATAGGTTTTCTACAGTTATTTTGTGTTTGGTTAAAACCGTTGCATTTGAAACATCTGATAACGTGATAATTTTCGTATACTGGACATTTTTCAAATCCTATGTTAACTTTGGATGCTGCTATTAGTTTTCGAAAGGTAGAACCATCGCATTCCACAATGGCAAATAATATATCATTATTTTTTTTTGTTTTCTTTAATACTTTTACTGAAATATTATTTGTATTACATAAGAAGTGGTTCTGGTTTTTCAGGGCATTTAATAACTCATCTTCGTTCATATTTTTGATATTGGATATTCTAACGCTGGGTTTTTTCAATTTTGATTCTTCGACTATATAGTTGCTTCCTAGTTGATTTATGATTTCCTTCTTCATAACATCAGTTGATTCTTTTGAGTCGCATTTGATTATAACAGAGCCGTTTTTAGTCTGTTTTACCATGTCAATTCCCGCAGAAATTGACGCTGGATTAACTTTTGTTTTCTAGTTCTCTTTTTGTGATTGTGCTGTCTTTATGTGTATTTGGTTTAATTATTATACATGGTAGGTTGTTTTTTAGTGTTTCTGTTTTATTGGTATTATTGGCACTCATTCTTTGTGATTTCATTATCTCTCTGTAGCTTGGTATTGGACATGATGATTTCTCTTGTATTGCTTTCAGACTTTCGATTTCTTTCATTAGAAATTCAATTATTTCAATCTTTGATTCTATTAAGGCATTTTTGTCTTTAATTTGTTCATTCAATATTGTGTTTGTATTTTGACATGTTTCGCAGTAATAAATCACTTTCTTTTCTTTGGCTTGTAATGCTTTTACTTCACCGGTGCTAAGTTTAGCACATGTTTTGCAGATGGCTATTCGACATCCATCACAACAGATCAGGTATTTGCTGTCCTTAGTTTTGCATTTAATGCACTCACTTTCCATTTTAGTACCGACCATTTTATCATATAATTAGATTACCTGTTGCCGATTTTTATGGGGGATCTTTATAGGGTTATTTTGGATTTCCCAGCACTTTTATTCCACTATTTAGACCTATTGTGTTTCTTCAGCAATTTGCTATATTTCACTTTATTGTCTACTGTTTATGGCACTTCTCACATTTATATTTATGCTTTAAAATGGTCACTGAAATTGAGGAGCACAGCTTTTTACGTCTGCATTCTTCGAGCGACGAATACATTAAAATTTTATTTTCAAATTAGTAAGATTCTTGTAGAAGATTGATTTTGCTTATGTTAAAAATGTGTTTATTAATATTTTTTTAACTTATCCTTACATGGCGTTTAGAATCATTTAAAAACTGATACCAAGATATGACGAAATATGGTGAATATTTACAACCGTATCTGGAAAGTATACTTCTATTTCATCGAAGATCGGCCATATACAATATACATATAAGTGGCTGTGCTTAATTAAATAAACTTTCTATGTTTATCATCTGCAGGAACAAGACAATTGTTATATCTTAAAGTGTTTAAAAGAATTTTATTGAAACAAGACTTATATACAAAAATAAAACAGCCTTCTTAGCAGTATGGAGCCTCATCTCATTTAAATGGTAGAGAAACAACAAAAAGCGTTAATAATAAATTACATTTATCTTTGAAAACATGTTAATTATAATTTTGATATTTTTTTGAAGATGCAATGTACCTTTTACTACTGAGAATGAAACATACTGGACGAAACGTAAAAAGGTTTATTTTTAAACAAACCTGTAAAACCAAAAATGTCATTTAGCTTTACGTTTAACATTTGAAGAACCTGATCTTCGGTTTATTATAAATACGACCACAGAAATTAGATAACCTCCAAATCCAAAGCCGAAGCTGTCTAGAAGGAGATTACACTTAGAAAAACGTGCGCATACGGCCATACCCACCGATGTTTTTAGTGCCGGTGGAAGTGGTAATCGAATCCGCAACTACTATAAATAGATTTCTACTCACGCTTACCATTGCGCACACCAGTCAACTATCCCAGCCGGTACTTAAAACATTTAAGCTCCTTTTAAAATCAAAATATGTTGCGAAATATGTTTGTACGGTTTTTTTAAAGCTGTTTAAGGAATTAATTACACCAAAAAATTGTCATAAGTCGATAAAGCAAAACAGAAAATAACAAGAAAAGTTATATGGAACCACATTTTAATCCTAAATTTCAAATTTACTAGTGAATCATCATTTTCTTTTCATGAATTACTTAAATATACATTCTAGGTCATGTGTCGACGCTACATGGAAACGTATATTTGGGCACGACACTTTTTAAAGGCATAATATCGATACAGAGTTCACACTGTGTAGGACATACCCACATAGCATTTTCATATACCATACATATACTATACATATTCATTAGGTACATGTGGATATTTGATGTAAGTTCAAAATTTAGTCATGTATGTTATATGAACGTAAAATATGACATACACCTGTTCGACATATGTACCTCCCGATCAAGTACCTAAATTTCACATCATATGTGCCAAATCTGAATATAATTATCCCTATATACCTACGGTACTTCCTATGTACACTAGACAAAAAGGCACCGCGGGTTTGAAATGATATTTCAGTCTATCGGTTTAGTTTTAAGCTACAGAGACTTGTTCTATTGCATATGGCTCCGTGGTCTAGAGGTAACGTACTTGCCTCGAAACCTCGGGGTCCCAGGTTCGATTCCCGGCCGTGGCACTGGGATTTTTCTGTGAGAGAGATTAATCGTAGTATACACGGATATTGGATGTATGTCCGTTGTCTCTTAATAAGTAACCCTCTCCCGCACAATGTCATTTAAGACATTCAGGGATAAAGGAGGTTGTCATTACATGTGGTGTTATTATTATGTTACTATTATATTCATAGACCTAGGATTATATTAAATGAAAAACTCACCTTGCCTGCGTGTCGAACCCGGGTCTCGTGGATTCCAATTTCCGAAAATAAAATCATTCCCAAAAAAATCATTGTTTGGCTGCACGTTAATCTGCAAAACCAATTGCAATATGTCATCCTACGTTCGTAATCATTTTTGTATAAGTGCTGGTGCAATTGTTATTTAATAGATTTATTGTGAAAAAAAATTAAGAAATTAAGATTATAGTGGTATTTGTGCAAAATTCGGCTTACTGTTTGTTGACTGATTTCCAATTCAAACCTAATTTGCCTTAAAGAAACAGTCTTATCAACTTCTACTTGAGCCAAAACATTAATTTCCGTTCCTTCGTCAAGAATTAAATATTTTTCGGGATCATTGTTGGGCTCATTTCGGAATTGATTTTCAAGACGATTAAAATAATTTCTCGCTGGACATTGTCTATCAGGATATCGTTGGTCATAAAGGTGCCTAGCCGCAACGGCATTTTCTCTACATTTCCCTTAACTAATTAACATGTCCACTTTTTTATCTCTTGAATAAATTTGCGGCATTTTGAACACAATGAGGGCTAACGTTTTCAGGCTCACCAGTTGGCGCCACTGGTTGAGTAAGGTCATGTCAAAAGTTTTTCTTAGGCGAGGGAAAAATTTATAGCGTTTTATTATAATTATTTCGTACACCAGCAAATAAAAAAACCTTGTTAATTGTGCCTCAGTGTTGTGCAGTTCCATTTTGTTCGGAAAGAAAACGCGAACATATGCTTCCGAGAGACAAAACTCGCCTAAAACAGTGGTTGATAGAGATAACTTTACTCCTTCGAAACATTCATGTGTTTGTAAAAACATTTTAATCCTGACGATGATGCGTTACCAAAGGAGTTTACTACAGAAATTCGTAAATAATAATCATGTACATTCGTTGTTTTCATCATATTCATTCTTGATATAACCTAAGTTTAATTACATAAGACACTTCTGATAAGTACAATAATTTCCCTACTGAGCAAGTAAATTAATACTTTCCCCTTCTGCCATCATTGTGTTAAATGTTTTTTGAGCTAATTTTTATAAAAATTACTAAAAACTAGCGTTAAAAAGCCAAATTAAACATTAACGTTCAGTGACATGGACCTTTCCGCACACTAGCGCCTCTCGTGGTGAATTCAAGCGCGTTGACCCTCATTAACAAGAATTTTAAACAATTTTTTAAAGACACAATAGAAACACCGGTAAACCAACAAACGTTTGACAAGCTAAATATTTTATTGTTTTCAAAGCCACCTTAGTTAGTTACCTCTTAACATTTAATTAGAACAAAATTGTATTTTCATATTTTTCTTTCAGCTGTAATTTTGTTTGTATTTATCACACATTTTAATACGACATATGAATAAATTCCTTATTAATAGTACTAATAAATGGTACTACGGTACCAATATGGTTCCATTTGAAAAAAATAAGTTTTGCCCCAAAAACCATTTTGATGAACTTTATTTACTCATAAATTATGTAATTTGGTATTATTGACGGGATTTCGATTTTTCTAGTATTGCATGGGTCATTTAGAATAAATCAAAACCGTCATGGTACACTTAAGTGGAAAAATTAAAATTATATTATAAAAAATATTGACGTTTGAAATGTCACTTATTTGGTATCGTTGGATTTAGAAAATTATGCAGATTCCAGAAATGCAATAATGTACAGGATTTTCCATTTAAAAATCGATAGTTAGTGTCACTTCTGGCGAAACCGGAAGTGAAAAATAATCACTTGTATATCAAAAAGTGCCGCTTATTATGTATATAGGATATCCCAAATTTCAATCAATTATCTTCAAAATTAAATGAGAAAAGGGGGTTTACCATGATCCTGTTACAACCGGTATATATGTATATATATATATATATATATATATATATATATATATATATATATATATATATATATATATATATATATATATATATATATATATATATATATATATATATATATATATATAAACATTTTATTTCTCCAATTTTGAGTCTCGGTTAAGATATGGAGTGATTTTCTGGGCTAGTGCATCTGCTGCAAATCGTGTTTTTGTGTTGCAGAAAAGGGCAATACGTTTCATTTATGGTCTGAAATATAGAGAATCATGTACACAGACTTTTATACAGCAAAGAATTTTAACTTTGCCGTGTTTATATATTTTGGAATTATTATGTTTCGTAAAAAAAAATCACAATTCAAAATTTACATATCAAAACTCTAATCATCTGTATCCTACACGTTATGGCCTTGATCTGCAATACGATTTACATCGACTGCAATTGTACAAATCCGACCCATACTACATGGGTGCTGTACTATACAATAAACTGGATGCTAAAATAAAGTCGATAAATAATGTAAAAAAGTTTATCATCGCTGTTAAAGAAGTCCTTCTAACAAATGGTTTTTATTCTGTTCAAGAATATCTACAATCTTAAGATTAAAAATATGGTTCTTCTGTTATATTTTAATCATTATTGTTTTTTATTTTTCTTTCTTTTCTTTTTATTTGTATATTTCATGTTTTTAATTGACGTATCCTATATCATTTTTTGTATGATCTACTGGATGAATAAAGTTTGTTATTTGTTATTTGTTATATATATATATATATATATATATATATATATATATATATATATATATATATATATATATATATATATATATATATATATATATATATATATATATATATTTTATATATATATATATATATATATATATATATATATATATATAATGCAGCTACCTATACGTATCTCAGAGTTATTGCAGTTATAGGGTATGTGAATGGCATTAGTCTTTACCTTATTGTATTTTTGACTAGCCTTTTCTTTATAAAAATTTCTAAAAATTTTTCATACTTATGGTGTAATCGATTCCACACATGTACGTACACACGCGTACGTAATATTACAGTTATTAAAATTTACAGTTTATTACAGGACAGATATATTAATTTTGACCCTGAAACTGGTCTTTTAAAATCCATTACTTTAAACGGTATAACTTTAGGAGTTTTTCAAAAAATGTTGTTCTACGCAACCAATGACTCTGGAGCGTATATATTTCGACCAGATGAAAACATAAGAAATGCTGTTGAATTTGGCAAAGTAGAAAGCTCAGTTCTCACTAATAAAGGAAATCTAATTAGGGAGCTAAAGCAAGTATGGGGAAATTGGATTACACAGATTATTCGTATATACAAAGAAGAAGATTTCATTGAATATGATTGGTTAGTTGGACCTATAGATATTTCGTAAGTACACAATATTTAGTTTTTAGTATCATATAATTTAACAAAATTACTTCAGAGATAATCAAGGCAAAGAAGTTATTACAAGATACATAACTGAGCTAAATACTGATGAAGTATTTTTACACAGACTCAAATGGTAGAGAAATTATTTACCGCAAGAAGAATTTTAGACCCACCTATGAGTACTCTGATGAAGAACCTCAGTCTGGAAACTATTACCCAGTAAATACCAAAATTTTAATCAAAGATAAAAAAGTGGAATTTGCAGTATTACCCGACAGATCTGAAGGAGGGACAAGCCTATCTTCAGGACAAATAGAACTGATGGTATACTATTTAAAATTATATATTGAGATATTAGAAAACAATTTTTTTAGATTTTATAGATCATTTATAAATTTTTAAAATAAGAAAAATATAGTAGTGTTTTAATAAGTATACAAAAGAATTATACTTTTTTTAGTTAAGTAGGGCATTGTTACATGATGATAAAAGAGGAGTTGGTGAAAGTCTTAATGAAATGGAATACAGTCAACCTCTGGTAGTTAGAGGAAGCCATTTTGTTACGCTTGGAGATTCTTTACAAGGAAATGGTAATATTTTAGGCATTTTAAGTACTTTCCTATGTTGAAATAAAAAAGTCAATATCAAATAAATACAAAATAAAATTTAATTTTTATTATTGGGAAATTACTTTATTTTCGGAACTTTGGTGAACCAACATAAACAATAATTGAGGAGCAGACTCTCTATATGCATTTTGTCCATTATTTGTAATTTTCAGAAATAAAGAAAAACTGTGACAGGTTTGTGGATTAATTTATCGAGAAAGTAAATGTCACAAAAAAATGCAACAAAAATCACATAGTCATCGTATCTAGATGCAAAAAATTTATATTTGATCATTTTCCAAATAAACTCAAAAATGTGTTGGACAAATTACATTTAATTTGGTCGTTTTAGACAAGATTTTCGTCATTCTTGGGCAGGCGACGACAATCAAATGAGAGTTAGTCCACATTTAAAGGACAAACTGCTGTTAGTTTCCCTTTCAATGTTCGACATATTATACATAGAATGTCCATGGCATTTTCATGATTTATTTTACATAGGAAAAAATTCATTTTTTATGCCCTTTTCTACGTAAGATTGTTGCTTGCTATTGATAATTTGTCGCGCCACCTTTGATAGAAAACCTCAAATAATGGACAAAATGCATATAGAAAGTCTGTTCCACAATTGATATTAACAAAATTGAAATCTATGAATGGCATATGAAAATATACTTAAAAATAGTACAAAATTTGGTCATTTCAAATATATAACTTGTGTATTGAATGGTGTATCGAATCATTAAAGGCACAAAAAAGAATAATGATTTTCCACAATCCTGTTATATATTACACACGTTCGGCAAATTCACGATTTAGGTGCAAGTACCCCCTTCAGCAAATATCAGCCTATGTGTGTGAGGAGGAGGGGGTAATAATAGACAATGCATAGCATCAAACTGTGTGGAATGATAAGTGACATCTCATGCGTTAACTCACAGTAGAACCCAAATCGTTTGCTGAATGTGTACATTATGTTTTTGAAGTATTTTTCGACACTTTTACTTATTAACCATATGTGAAATTGTAAGATAACTTGAACTTTATATTCTAAATTTAGATGGAAGGACTATGGCAGCAGTAGAACGAGACATAGCACAAAGAAAATTACTTCAACCTTGGGTATTTTACACTTCCGCAGATGTTCCGGTTAAAGAGCAATCCTTTTTAAATGAAGAGCTACCTAGAAACGTGCACCTTTTGACATTAGAAAACTGGAGAGACAACGAAAATACTATTCTTATCAGGCTGGAACATATTTTAGAGAAGGATGAGGACCCAGAACTGTCCAAAGAAATTGAAGTTGATATATCGGTAAAATATATTACATAAAACATAAACATTAACACTTAACAAAGGAGTTTTTTTAAGTATATCCTTACTTATATTATTATTTAAGGTTTTATTACAAACCAATTTTTATCTTTGTTTTTAGAATCTTTTTAAGACATTGAAGATCAGATCAATGAAAGAATTTCTATTAGCTGGAAATACACCAATAGAGGAAAGTACAAGATTAAAGTGGTCTCAAATTTCTGAAACAGAAAACCAATCAAGTCCTCTGAACATCAAAAACCGATTAGCTAGAGATGAAGACGATTTAAAAATTACTTTGGCTCCTATGCAAATTAGAACTTTTGTTGCCACTATTGAACAGTGACAAATTGTGTAATGAATTGAAAAATAAATATTGTATTATTAATATAATAAACATCTTTAACGAATGATTGAGCTTCTAAATGTCATCGTACTGATAGGTATTTGTTCAAACAAACCTAAAATATTCAACAATTGCAACGATCACTTCGAAATTTAACCAGTTTGTAAGGAGCTGTGCTGTAACAATTAAATATTTTTTTAATGAAAATGTATACCATAAAGCTGAAAATTAATACGTGAATATCCATGCTAGATTATTTAATATTGCTGATGATGACTTAGGCAATTATCTTCTTTCTTGTTATCAAAAAATATCTTCCGCCGACACTCAATTTCAGATTAACGAAAGTTAATAGTTTCAGTGTCTCTCCGAATTTTAATCAGCTCCAGATAATGTCCACTTGATAAGCAAAACGCATTTGGGTCAAATCTTTGTAATATTTTATTAACTTGTTAGATTATGTTTCATGCCTGTTTATAAAATTCTAGGAATTTGTCTATTTTGTATATTTATTTAGTTAAAATAAAGTAATTATGTAGTTTTGCATGTATTGCTTCGCCCATATTTATCAAAACACAACCGCTTTTTTTTACGTCTTATAAAATCTATAGAATGACACAAAATTATATTACAATTCTTATTAGCTCATCAGAATTTTTGTAAACTTTTTCAATGCAGTAACTTTTTCAATGTGGTTTTTCTCATAATAAACGGTACATGCTCCTACGGGTTTCTATTGACAGTAACTTTATCACGGATTTTGTGCAAAGAGTCTAATGTCAACCTGTCGACAACAATTTTTACACCAAACTCCTACTTCCGAAGTGCTTTAATGGAATATCACTATTTTGGTTTCCAAAGAAATCCACGGAGCCAAAAATTTCATGGAATTTCAGGAAATTCTAGGTAATTTCAGAAAATTCTAGGGACTTTTAGGAAATTCTAGGAAATTTTAGGGAATTCCGAAGGAACATAGTGTAACGGTCCATTTTTAGATATAATTAACTTGCGTTTCATTTAATGCTAATTGCATAAATTGGTTTGAGGTCAACCTTAAAAATTCTAGAACCAACTTAACTAAATTGTAAATCTTTGATATAATCTAAGCGACCACTGGACCTTTAGTGCACAAGCGCGAACACTGCGATGTGTGGGGACAAGGGGGAACGCTGGTACTAAGACTGTTAGGTTTCGCCGTGGGACGCTCGGAAGCCTCAGCACCGAGCGGGTGTGTTTTGTTGTCTGTTATCTTTACTTTACGTTTTGGAGACAAGACCGGTGCATCAAGACAGTTAGTTGTGTGTTTTTGTACGTTGCTTTTATGGGCACTACATTATAGTCTGGTTGAGCTGTTATGGTTAAGAAGTTACGAGACAAGTAACCTAAGAAAGCTATGTGAGATGGTAAGGTTATCTTCCTTCCAATTATTGTTAAAATAGGTACCTATTAAGTATTAAACAGCCGGCTTCGTTTTGAGTGCGAGCTGGAAATTTGGAAACTAAAATTTGCATCAACAGGCTGATTTGCCTATCTATCTTGAGGTGGAGAAAGCCCCCCTAGAGTTTTAATTTTGCTCTTGAACTGTGCGAGACAATTTTATGAAAAGTAACCGTTCTTTCCCCCTTTCAACGGCACTAGTGCGTGTAGTTTTTTAGGCGTTTAAAATATGTAACTCTCTTAGACTTTTATATATAACGAAAAAAGAAAGGCGGGTGGCACCCTAAAACAAACTTGTTAAGTGAAATAATGTTAAGATTTTCTGAAGTTTGAACTCATGTATGTACCTAGTTTAATACTTGCTAACCACGCCCTGACCCTCTTGTGTTTTATATTTTAAATATATGTATGTATTTTTTTTGTTGTCGTTTTATTTGAATGATTAAAGTTAATTAAAATAGCGAGGGAAAAACAATTCGTTATAATACAGCGTGTCCCAGTTTTAAGTACCAAAAGATTGACAATCGAGAGAGGATCCCATTTTAAGAAAAATGTTTCAATAAAAACATCATATTCCGTCAGTTTGGGAGATACAGGGCGTAGATATTTACTTTTTTTAAGTTTCCATTTTAATTTGCCTTCAAACCGATTGAGATATCGGTATACAACTTAGTACACTTACGAACAGTTCATAAGCCATATTCAGTAGCTATTTTAATAATTTAGATATACATCAATCTCTTTTATACTGTGCCATTGGGAAATTTTTGATAATTGGTTTGGAATGGCTAATCAGTTTGGTAACTTTTTTGTAAACTGAAGTTTTCCATATTTTGCTCCGTTTAATAGTTATTTTTCATTATTCATTCAAAACCATAAGATACATTAATCCGATCAATTGACAACCCAGCTGGAAGGCTGCCGTCATTTTGGCGTCATTTTTCGGTCAACACCGATGTTTTGTGACGTCATGTTATGTCGTCAACATGATGTCTCATTGATATACTAATGTCACAGCCTGCAGATGTCAGTTTTTGCCGTCAAAGTGACGCCACTTATTTACGCCATTAGTACGACTGAAATGACGTCAATATGACGCCATTTAGTTATGTCATTTGTACTTATGAAATGAGGTCAATAGTTGAGCCAGTGGAGGTTGCTGGAGTTTGAAGTATGTCATATCTCAACATCAGAGCTTCGAACCTAAATAAAACACCAATGCAAGATTATTAAGAACAAATGTTAAAAGTATTATGTCAACAACACTGCAATTAGTTTGTGAAAAAAAAGTTAAGAAAATCCTGTAACCCTCAAATAGCTTATCTTATTGCCAGTTTATTTAACACTTGCAAAACATTGTTTTTCATAATCAAAGGGCAAATTTATCGAAAAATTTATAATTTCATTAAAAAATATTTATTTTTGATAACATTTACAGCATTTTGAAATTTTGTTTTAAATTTTTCTATATATATATATATATATATATATATATATATATATATATATATATATATATATATATATATATATATATATATATATATAAATTTTAGGATACCATAACTTCATTAAAAATCAATATTTCTTTATACAATTTTACAATTTTAAATTTGTCAATAAATTTGCATTTTGATTATGAACGAAATTTTTACAAATAAATATGTTAAACTGTCAAGAAGATATACAGAGGGGTACAGGATTTTTTCAACTATTTTTCACAAACTGCAGTTGCAATTTTGTAGATACAAAACCCTAATATTTGGTCTTAATTACGTTGCAGTTTGGTTTAGGTTCCGTCCTCTGATGTTAATATATATGGCATGTCCAATTCCAGCAACAGCCACTGAATGAATTGTGCATCTGTATATCTGAAAAACATGTTGCTGTAAATTATAGGTTCGGGAAGATGGCTTTAATAATACAACCATCAATCTGCAAAATATTTTATATTAGGTATATAGAATAAAAAAATATACAAAACAAAAATAAATCAGTATTCTTCATGAAACTGTAGAGATGGGCAACGGGAAATTTTCAATAAACTCCGACATAAACAGGCTCCATGTTTTTTTATCCTCCAAAACCTTTTCAGTTTCAGCCATAGATAATATATACAGTTTCAACTAAATTTAAACCTAAACTCACCTTATTTACGCGACACTGCGAGTTCAAGAACCGTAACTGTTTATTTAAACTAGCAGAATAATATTGCAGCATAAAAAAAGAAAACATAGAACGGCCAAGAACATTGATAATAAAGTATACAAAACTGTCATCACGTGAACTGTTCGTCAACTACTAAAATGGAAGCAGTGTTGCCAGACCACTAATATTTAATTTATAATAAAAACATCGTCTGTCTCATTTCAACTTGCTTTTTTATAATAAGCTATCTCTTTCTACATGTCTAAAGGCTTATAAATGGATACAGAAATATAAAACAAAAAAAAATTACTAGATTATTCGAAAAAAAAAAAACGCCAAAGATTATATACTATTTGGTACAACTCGTTTTACCTTACATCATTTTTTATAATAGGTATATATTTTAGAAGTATAAGAAATTAACAATTGCTTTTACTGGAACAGTTAAAACTACAAATCGGTAAATTGTGAGGTAAAAGAAACTAAAAAAAAATATGTAAGATTGCCGGCGTTCGTTCTTTATTTGCAACACCCCCCGTCCAATTGTTGGCATAACACAATAAGCTGGGGGTTGTACTTATTGACCGGTAGCTCAGTGAGCAGGTCGTGAATTAGGGCTTCGATTGATTTGAGTTATCACCAAAATCTAGGCTGGGCGCCAGGACTTTTGCAAGTACCAAATAATTAAAATTTTATTTTAAAAGGTAAAGATAACGTTAAAACTTGAATTTGGTTGGTAAGGAAGCGGAATAAAAAGATATTATTTTATAAAAAGTATAATCAAGACTAGTATATGTACACAATATTTACAAGTAAAAAAATTAATTGTGGTTCAAGACCAAAAATTAGCTAACCACACAAACAAATATGTAATGGAAAGAGAAAAAAAATTAAATTCCTGATCTCTCACAAATTTCTTCTGACCAAATACAAATGTTTACTGGTGACGAAGATCTTACGTAATTTCCAAGAGGTTAGTCCAGCGAAGAATCCACCAACGGCTAGGCTCTTAATGGGTTCGGTGTCAATTTGACTCACCACTGTCAGTACTGCAGTTACCCTTGAGAAAAAATGTCAGTTGTATAAAATATAATTTTCCTGCTCCACCCAGTATATAATGATCAGTTCGATCCACCAGTTATCCTCTTCTCTTGGTCCAGGTATTAACATAAAAGGGGAGAGTTTTATGAGATCAGTATTATAGGCAAACCAAAGTTAAAAGCTGTGACGTTTGAATTGCCCAGCTACGTAGACAAAATATGAGTTAATACAAATTTACAGAGTAAATTGCAAACTAAACAAACTAGGATCGGTGTCCTATAATATTTTAGGAAGTTGAGACTTAAACTAACTTAAGTATCAATAAAAGTTACGTTAAATAGACAAAATACTAGTCCAACAAATAAACTAGGTGTAGCTACGATAATAAACAAGTGAAATAGGTATTCACTAAATGTTAAGATCTTTTTGTACTAAAAGAAGTTAATCTTCAAGAAAATAGAATTTAGAATGTCTGTATACAGACAGACAACTAGAAAGATAACGTAAATAAATATTTGCTAAATATAAAACAAAATGATAGTTTTCAACTTAAAGGTAACGGTAAATTAAATCATTTATTAGTTCCTCGGAGAGAGGTTCTAATGAATTGCAGATAAAGTTAAATAAAGATATATACTTGACTATATGTTTACTTTCGATAATTAAAAGTTAAACAAATGCCAGATAACTAGGCAGGTATCTTTGCCAGAGAACTAGGCAAAGTTCCACTAGAGCAGCGTTCATGATTAAATATTAAGTAAACGTTCAAGGAAGCAGTCGATATTTTAAATTTAGAAAAACCTTACGTTTCTGAGGTCTGGTTTATAAATATATGCTCTGGTATAAAATAATCCACCACAAAACAAATGCACCAAATTAGATAATTTTCACAATTTTCACAGGTCATAAACAAATAGGTTTGGTCCAACCAGATGTACCAATCTCCAAATGTCACCAGTCACCACTTTCAGAGTGCTACCAACATAGCTAAGTGACCTAAAACATCAACAGGCAAAGACAGAAAACAACTAACTACGATACAAAATGGCGACATCCGTTGCCGAGTAAATCTAAAATTTACAATAACCGAAAGTTAGTTTAAATTAACACACGAAATTATTACAATATCAAAGTGATATTAGATAAATTGCCTGCAAGGCACGATAAATTGATACTAATCAATATCAATGATGGCTGTTCCAAAGAGCAACCAAGGTGAACTGATCACCGAAAGGTAAATTCGCCCAAGGCGTAAATTAAGATAATTACGGTACAATATTATTATGAAAATTACCTCAAAGGTACTTTAAATCAATATAGAAACTTTTTAAATAATGATGAGCGTAAAATCACAAGATTATACCAGAAAACATATAAATCTTACCAGACCGCAGAACTAGAGATGGTTTCCATCAGAACGCGGCACCAGAGACAACCACTGTCTCTGGCTGCCCTAGTAAGAAGAAAGTAGCATCGTAGTATTCTGCTACCTAAACTCGATTATAGTTTGGAAAGAGACAGACATTTGAGAGTAGAGTATGAGCAATAAAGATAGATAGATATTTAGTGCAAAAATCTGCAAACCCAACTGTTCCAGTAGAAATCAGTGGCACCATCTAGACTAGACTGGCTGAAACTTAATTCATCGTGGAACACAACACACTGGAATGAAATGGCTTGCAATTTCGTTACATATTAATAAAAGCATTACCTTGTACTTAAACTTATATTATCGAAATTATTAGACGTCTGGCAACAGTGGTAAAGTTAAATGCGGAAGCTTCGATCAGAAAGTCGTGGCGCATGCTCTTTTTGAGGAACGGAGAATGATATTTAGCAGCGTTTGAGAAATTAGAGAGAGAACCGCATGAGTTAAATTCATCGCACATCGCAATCGTTTAGAAACTGAAACATTATAATAAGCGCTAATTTTTAAAACATTTTATGCACATTAAGGGCCAATCTCCTATAGTAGTTTGTTTCCTTGGGTACAATTGTATCAGTAATTGTTTCCATGGAACTTATTCAAATAGATTTAATGGGAGATTGAAAGATCAGCCCTAAATAATAATATGTAAAAATTGAGACAGACCAAAAAATAACTAAGATTAAAAATGACTAATATATTTTTATGTTCATCAGTGAATTAGTGAAATTTATAACAGTATTAAATAAATTAACCTTAAATTTTTTTACAATAAACTTTATTTTATTTTTATTCAAGACTAAAATCTTTAAGAAAGTGAAAATGTATAAGCATAGTTAAATAGTGTTATGTCCATATGTGGCGAATATCTGACGTCATTAGAACGTCACTTTTTAACGTTATATAATAGGTCAAAATACGACGTTAATATGGCATCAGTTTTTCGACACTTGACGGCACCGACGAATAAGAACTAGAAAATGACGACAAATTGACGGCACCCTTCTAGCTGGAAAAGCACCTATCTGAGGTGAAATTAATTATTTTTAAATTATTAAGTAATTTTATCCATTAGAATGAACCTAGTAAAATCTGCAGGACCTAAAAACAACCCTATGTATGTTGATATGAAAAATTACTTTTATAATTTTTAAGAGTTTCCAGTAATATTAAATTTCAATAAAATAAAAGAATAGTCTGGAAAAAAAATAAGTTTCAGAAACTATATTAAATAGATTGGGGTTGAGTAGTACGGACAATATTTGTACAAAGAAAACATCGATGATTATATACCATTTCTAAGGGTGGCGTTATTAAAGAAATGAAGCCGGGAAGGTCAGAAGGAAGAAATTACTCCTAACAGAATTAGAGAAAAAGAGGAGCACCGACAGCTGAAAAACTCGACAATTTACGTGAAAAATAAAATTCACAAAAGAATAATACAAATGAAGTAACTTTTCATCTTTATCTGAAAAATAGAAAAAATGGATTTATTCCATTTTGAACAGTTGCTCCTCATATATTTCTTCAAATGATGAAGAAGGAAAAAACGATGAATGTGAAATTCGTCAGGAAATTTTTGAAAAACTTATAAATGAAGGGATACCGGGCACAATAAATGATTAGAGTGGAATGAAAAATAATATTAACTGAAAATTTTTTGTTAATTATTACTTACTAACTTTTACAAATCTTATCACAGATAAGTATAACATATATCTTTGTAAACAATTATTTTCCCGGCTATTCGCCAAAACGCTGAAACTTGGATTACAAAAAAAGATTATATGCACATTATGTTCAATACAATTGACTCAATAATGTTATTTTTAATTTCAACTATTCTGTCTAGTAAAACCAAAAATAAATAAAAAAAAACACAAGGTACTCACCAGTTGACACTCACTTTAAAAAACTTTAAAATATCTACCGACACGTGTTTCTGCTTGTAATCCAAGTTTCAGCGTTTTGTCAAATAGCCGGGAAAATAATTGTTTAAAAAGATATATGTTATACTTATCTGTGATAAGATTTGTAAAAGTTAGTAAGTAATAATTAACAAAAAATTTTCAGTTAATATTATTTTTCATTCCACTCTATATTTTAACTTTTAAGAAGAGGAACTTAATTTGTTTTTAAATAAATAATTACCTTGAAAGTAAATTATGGTACGAAAATGAACTTTTAGGTGGCTACAATGATACCATTATTTAGAGAAGCATTAAAAAAGAAAATGTTTGATCTAAAGGAAAATGTTTCTAAAAAACGGCTACCAAAATCGAACCAATGGAAAAAAGATTAGCCATTGCAAGGGACAGAGGAGAAGAATATCATTCGCAAAAAAAGAAAACTTTTGCTGAAAAAGGAGATAAAACAGGGACTGTTGTGCAAGGAAAAACGCAAATTGAAGTACATTGGAAGCCAGAAAGGTTATTCTGAAAATTTTTAATTATTTGAACATTAACTCAAAATTCTCTATTATTTATCAGTACTAATGTGACACCAGTTGTATGTCATAAAGTTAATATAAAGACTTCGAAACAATATTCGTTCATGTGTTCAGTTACTTAACACATACAAACAATTATATGAGAGATGCATTTATTTTGTTAATTACATCAATTTAGAAGAAAAACGTTGAGGTGATTAAGAAAAAACTAAAAACTGAACAATCTACTACTTTACCTAATAAAAAGAGACAGCACCACTCAAACAGGCCACATCGACTATGGACTAATAAAATATAAAAATAAATTCCAGTCAAAGTATCATACTTATTCAGAGAATAAAAATCATCATAAAATGTTTTTTGTACCTCATTTCTATATAAGTCAAATGTACAGAATGTGCATTAAATAATGCAAGGACAAAAATCTTTGGATTAAACGGATGGGACTGATTTACATAGGTGACGAATATGGGTTTGCAAGGATACTGAAGTAACCCTAGAATAAATTTGGAGTTTGCAGGGCAAACAGTAAACATAAATCCTGTTTAAGGAATTGATTCATAAAGTTCTACAAAATAGTGACGAATATAAAATGATTATAAGTACGGCATGTAACACAATTATTTTTTAAAACGCAATTATCATTTTTAAAAATAAAAACAAAGTTCATTTTGTTGATGTTTTATTAAATAGTTAATAGGTATCACTTATGTTCTCTTTTCGAGTTTGATAATGGAAATTGCTTTTTCTTGTGTTACATATTTGTATACTTTTCTTCTTCACTAAATTCATGCTATACCAATATCATGTTCGACTGGAAAATTAAAGTGGGCGTTGTTTGAAATTTTTAGAATAAAATTTAGTACAACCCTTTAAAAAATTATGAATCTCGGCGCTTACGCTGATAAATAATTATTAAATTACTATGCAAATAATACAAAACAAGATGTACATCATTTTGAGATTAGATTAGTTTCAAGAGACATCAAATAAATGAATTGTTTAAAAAAATGTTTTACCCAGAAAGTGTGTAAATAATTAAATACTAATTTTCACAAAACATGTATTTGGGTGAAACAAAAAATAAACAATTAAAATGTTAGTATTTAAATCAATGAAATAAAAAATTATTCAATAATGATTAGTGAATAGCTCGGCCACAATTCCTTAAACACTCATTAACTCGGTGGCCTGATAATACAGTCCCATCAGTCTGTTATCCACAATAAGTAATAAGTATAATCCGTAAATACTTTATACTTACCCGGATCCTGGAGCACGGATACACTAACAGCATCGTAAACAAATTTGAATATTGTTAGGCGCAACATTCTGAAAAGCCTTCAAGATTTTCACTCGTAACTCTTCCAAAGTATTAGGCCTATTTTTTTATGTGACATCTGGTTACCTGGCTAGCTACAGGATGGTTCCCCTTCTCGTTATATTATGATCTTAAATTGTAGTATAACATCGAATATACTAAATTAGTCCAGAAGGTCTTATAGATCCTTGTTGATGTGTAAAAAACAAATAACAAGACAAGAAAATTAAAATATAAATAAGTTAATTAATAAATTTACAGTTAGGCAAAAAAAATTCACAGATTTCGCAATTCTTGCAACCATCGGAGTGCATTGAAAATGAATTAAGGAAATTTGAAAGTATAGAAATATTGCAAATGTACAATTTTTTGAAAACTTTTTTCAAACCCTGAACAATCGTAATTTGCTTTTATAAGAACTCAAATATTCATCGCAACTTTCAATTAGATGAGCATCGAAGAAATGTTGAATACTTTTATATTCTTGATTTTCAAGATCAGCATGCAATGCATGAAAACGTTCTAACAAAGCTGCCTCTCTGTCGTCCGGATTCATCGGAAACAAAATCCTTGTCTCATTCATAGGCCAAAAAGGAGCACCAAAACGACATTTTTTACTATTCTTCTTATAGCAAGTATGTGTGTGACGATGGGTTTGAAGTTGACCACTTTCCAATAAAGTTTGATCAACAGTAGATAAGAAAGCAATTAATTTCAAAATTTTGGGCATATCTTCACTTTTCTGAAAACCAGTCTCTGCTTTTTCAGGGGAATTATCCAGCCACAATAACATGTGACAATGCGGACTACCTCTATACTGAAATTCAATACGCCTGAAATAATCTAAAATTCTATATTTTCCAAAGGGACCGCTAACTTTCTTCAGACCATTAATAATAGTGTCTACCAATTTATCAAAATATAAACAGCAAATTGTAGGATCACTGTTTATCAATTCAGCTTTATCAGTAGCTGTCATACCATCAATAGCAGAATCGGTTATATCGGAAATACTATCTAAATTGTGCTGAAATTTAAAAACATATTTCAACAATGGCATCCAATGAATTTCAGAGGCACCCAAAGTCAAAAATAATGTAGGTTTCCCCAATTGTCGCATCAACGCAAAGAGGTCCCTTTTTCGTGACTGCCAATATTGCATTGAATTTGGAATATGTTTTAAAAAGGATTCATTTCTCTTCATCGTCTGTTGAACAAATTCTCTATTTTCCAAATCACTTCGTTTTATTGAACCTACGTTAGTATTGTTGGAGCGAAACATAACGTTAAAACTGTCCATAATTCGTAAACGCATAATTTTTGCAACCATATATAAAATATGATCAGCCTTTACCCCTCGTCTATCTCGTCTTCGGATTTCACTTGTTTCCATTGAATATGCTGACTCGTGTTTTAAAATTTCTTTTATGTCCAAAGTAAATTGTAGGAAATGACAATTCCTCAGCATCTGCATCAAATGATAAAGCCAAAGGCTATACATGTTGTCCTGGAGCCATATTTAAGATAGTATCCTCGCCCCAGAATAATGTTTGTTGAATTAATTTCAACATTTGCTCTGGGGTAGCTTGCCTCTCATTTCTAAAACTGACAGTAACGCATTTTTCTTGTAACCTCTTATCTACTTCCTTACGACTGCTTAGTAATTTATCAGTATGAGTTAAATTTTCAAAGAGAGCCGAATTAATTTCTATTCTATACTGCTTATGCAGAGGAGCTTCCACTAATCGTTGCAACCATACCTTAATATTAGCCTTCGAAATACATCCGGCCAAATAGGAACTTCTGTTCAATAAATGTTTCTTCAAATTTATATTGATTACACAATCATCATTCCATTTCCTAGGTAAACTAGTAACCATTGTATTCACATCCACGGGCACATTTATCACTTGCCCAATTAATTTTTTCGAACCCGCAAAATAGCGCAAATGTCGTATTTGCATAAAAGGCAAACGGGGAGATATTAATCTTTTAGATATTGGACATAATTCGGGCAGATCTGGAGGAATTTCAGGATATACGAAACCATTTATTGTGGCTAAAGTAGGAATTGTTCGTCGTCGAACAAATGTTAAACAATTTGAACATATTAGAAACGTATCATGTATATAATATCCAATAGATTTCTTTGTAACGTTTGACAATCTACTTCGCCACCAAATACGATCGCAGACATGACAATATTCATCTAAGCTATCCGAAAAGAAATGTTTAGTCATATAACTTTTAAATGTTTCCTCAGCCATTAATCTTGGTCTTTTTTCACGATACTTAGAAATTTGACTTAATGGGGAACTGGCAGATCGTTCCCTTATATTTGTGGCAGCCGTACTCGTAAAAGATAAAACCAAATCCTCTCCTTGTGGCATCCCTTTATCACTGTTATTGTTCAAAATACCTTCTACATGCTCTTCTTCTATATGTTGATCGACTGTATTGTTTTCCTTTTCTAAATCATTATTTTCGAATGAATTATTAGGACACCTTATTGCCGTTAATGTGGTACTTTTATGCGTTGAAATCCGTACGCAGTCATTTTTTAACATATTTTTCTTTTTTTACGCGATATCTTCGACACGTTTCTGCATTTTTAGATATTACCTGAGAAGTATTAGGCTTTGGAATTTTTACAGTCGCCTTCTAACATAGTTTTCTTTTTTTCACGATACCGTCGACACTTTTCCGCATTTTTAGATATTAAGTGAGAAGTACCTGGAGCCTTATCACATTCCACCGATGAATTTATATTTATTTCAGACTCCATTATCTGAAAATAATTATATTATATGTATTTCAGACTCCGTTATCTGAAAATAATACATTTTACACCTTGTTAAACCCACTGCGCATCCATTATTCCCAAGGAAAGCTACTGCGCCATCCATGGTACTAGGGAAACCTACTGCGCTTCCATAGTACTCGAAAAAACCTACTGTTCATATATTATTCCCAAGGAGAGCTATTGCGCATTCATAGTATTCGAGAATACCTACTGCGCATCTATGGTATTCGGGAATACGTACTGCGCATCCATAGTATTCAGGAATACCTACTGCGCATTCATAGGACTCGGAAAAACCTACTGCGCGTCCATAGTATTCGGAATTACCTACTGCGCATCCATAGCATTCGGGAATACCTACTACGCATCCATTGTACTCGAGAAAACCTACTGCGCATCCATTGCAATCGGGATTACCTACTGCGCATCCATTGTATTCGAGAATACCTACTGCGCATCTATGGTATCCGGGAATACATACTGCGTATCCATAGTATTCGGAAATATAATATATGTATTTCAAACTCCATTATCTGAAAATATTACATTTTACACCTTGTTAAACCCACTGCGCATCCATTATTCCCAAGGAAAGCTACTGCGCATCCATGGTACTAGGGAAACCTACTGCGCTTCCATAGTACTCGAAAAAACCTACTGTTCATATATTATTCCCAAGGAAAGCTACTGCGCATTCATAGTATTCGAGAATACCTATTGCGCATCTATGGTATTCGGAAATACATACTGCGCATCCATTGCATTCGGGAATACCTATTGCGCATCCATTGTACTCGAGAATACCTACTGCGCATCCATAGCATTCGGGAATACTTACTGCGCATCCATTGTATTCGAGAATACCTACTGCGCATCTATGGTATCCAGGAATACATACTGCGCATCCATAGTATTCGGGAATACCTACCGCGCATCCATTTTTCCCAGGGAAAACTACTGCGCTACACTTATACTCGGGAATACTTACTGCGTATCTATTTTTTCTAGGAACAGCTACTACGCATCATACTCGAGCGCATCCATCCATTACACCCAAGTAAAAACCACTCAGAATTAATCTTTCATACTAAATAAAAAATCGATATCGAAATCTTCTAATTTGTTATCTGTATATAATTTAGGTATAAACAAGTAACAGTACCATTTTCAGAAGACTTTGCCACCTTGTATCTTACGTTCACAACTTACACCAAAATATCGAAACCGCTGCCTTTTACATTATGCGTGCTCACTGCTCAAACTGATATAATAATATGAATATGTATTTATATACCATGCCTGCCTATGATACACTATGCATCCGCTCTACTCTCGGTCCCCCACTAACTCACCAAACCATGTCGGTGTCGTGTCGCTCATAGTGTTACACTTTTCATCGAAAACATACCCATATACGAGAACCTTTGCGATCCTATAAGCATTTTCAATGCTAAAATTACAAAAATTCTTACAAAATAATAAATATGAAATAGATGCTATTTTACACAAGTTGTTGGCTGTTAAAGTAGAAATTATTTCTTCAATAAAAAACAGAAAAACTTTATTTCCTATTTTTATTTCTAGAGGTCTTCCAGCCAAGTACATGAACAATTTGTCCTACGTTTCGTCCGAGTTTTCGGACTTTTTCAAGGTTAAAAGCTAAAAATATTAAAAATAATGGTTTTACATAAGTCGTAAATTAGATTAGTGACAGAATGCATATCTAAAAAAAGTGTTTTCTTACCTAATATAAATTTTCTATTTTAATTTCATTGTATGGGTGGGTTTTATTTTTGTTTTCATCATTTATTTATTTGATAGATATGTGATGTACGTGTAGTTCGACGAGTTAGGCAGAGAATGATCAGTATTTGGTGTTGTCGTCGATGTGTTTCTTTTTAAGAGTAGGTAATTATAACAGCTGAACTATATTTATGGTCCGAGTGACAGAGTTATTGTAAACATTCACATGATATTGGATAGCCGTTGAGAAGAGGTTTTGCAGTTAGCACATATACAGGATGTTTAAAAAATTGTTACTATTGAATAAGATTGCGATATATGCTACTTAGATTTTCTATATCTGTTTGATAATTTACTGTTTTTTTGTTGTTTTGTATTTCGGCCATTTCCAAAAACATGCGTTTTTTGGTATTTCTTTCTTTATGCAGTATGGTTGTATTTGGAAAGTTAAAACTATGTGAATTATTTATGGCGTGTTCTGTTAATGCTGTGCTACATGAATTAGGAGTTGCTATGGAATTTCTAATTGATAATTTATGTTGATTTATACGTTTATTTAAATATTGTTGGGTTTGTCCAATGGCTGGAAGTCCTCTAGAAATAAAAATAGGAAATAAAGTTTTTCTGTTTTTTATTGAAGAAATAATAAATATGAAATGTTGTCTACGGTTCAAAAGTAAAACGCAATTTACTAATCGCGAAATAATTTTAAAAATACTCAGAAATTTAATTATACGCAGGCAATTAGCCGCAATGTACCCAGATACCCAGAAAACCCTAAAGTAATATTTAGAAATTCCGAAACAAATAAAAAATCGAAAAAACTCTATATGCACATATATCTACTTTTTAAGTACTCCTCGTATAAGAGTTAATTTAAATATCTTCTCAACTAAAGCAATTTCGAAAAAAGTAATTGCACTGCTACTGTAATATATACCTCCTGCAGAATTTTATCTTTCCTGTCTAAGCGTTTAATTCAACTGCATAGAGACAAGGTCAAATAAAATGTAAATCTTAATAAAACAAACTCGGTAACAAATCCTAGGTATACGCAATTTGAAAAAAATTCGACGGAAACAAACTTTAACAAATCTACTTGTAAAACATTGACCAACAAAAACGCGATAAAAAATTAATTAGGTTTAAACTCCAAACCCAACTAAAATGTATATATGCATAAATAACATAAATACCAAATACAAAGAGACATAAAATATAAAGGTCTTCTCATAATCTACAATAGGTAAATAGGTAAACAATAAATCACATCTGGGTGAGAAAGCTACTTCAAACAGTTTCTCATCAAATTAATCGGTAATTCTTAAAAAAAGTCAAATTATTGGTATTATAACTAGAGAGCACTTCCAGCTAACACAGGCAGGCTTATTCTCGTTGCTAGGTACCTAGTTTCATAATTTATCAAAGATAACTTTACTTGTTGTTGTGCACAGCTTAACATATTTTGATTCTTACTTAATTCCTCTGCAGAATAAAACCATTCTCGTGCTCACAAAACTGCTAATACACTTGGGCATCACCCTCGTGTCTGGTGTGCCAAGGCCAAGCAATACTTATCGTCAAGGCAACAGATCATCTCTAACGTAACAAGGTAAGGTACAAAATCCAGACCACATCGGGCCGGGGCTACAGCGCGTCCAAAAATATACAAAGTCTTCCATTTTAAAAAATTGAGAAAAATCATTTCAAATAGTTGTAAATATGAAAATTATTTTTGACCACCCTGTATACTTTTAGGAAGTGAAAATGGCTGAGTGCCATCACACAGATGTCTCATAACTGGTGTTAACATATTTTTTCTTAAAATCGATAATTGTGACTGTAGTGATTTTTTTTAATATAATCGTGTAAATGGCATAATTTCAACAAAAAAAAATCGTTACATCCAAGTGGTTGGGAGAAAGTCAATTATAATACAGAAGTGGAAGAAGGCCACAAAGAGGTTTCAAAAAATATTCTGATGTACATGGCATTCCATTTAAAAAAATGTTAGTTGACCCTTTAGAATCGTCTTGGCTCATCAAGCGTAATCGAACATAGTTTTTGGTTATAAACTTTTTTGTCTAGTTTATTTATGTTTCTAGCTATCATAGAATTCGACATATCGAAGTCGGATACACTATGGCCCCACCCTGTATGCTGAAATTTTGATATTCAAGTGTTTATATCAAACAGGTGCTCATAAATAATTACATCTTTATTTCTGACATCGACACTTACAACTACTTTTATCTCTTTTAAAACAAGTGATATTTTTTGCATTTAAGAATACTTGTATTTATATTTATAATAATAATAATAATAATAAATGTTGGACAAATTTCCCCGTAAATCACATTCGTTATTACTCAAATTAGTGATAGCTAGAGATCGAGAGATAGCGATAAATTTCAGAGACTGCACTAGTGAACTTCGTGAGTTACCGTTTCCGTAAAATGTGTCAGGGACCTTGTCCCCGCCAGTGTTTTCTGTCTCTTTTTGCTCTCTGACGATTCGCGCATAAGTCTATTTCACTTTAATTCGTTGTAAATTCGGTCCGTAGCTAGCTTTGAGGACATGTTGTGGATTGACCCAAGATTTTTAAATTCTATAAATGAATAATGTAATGAATATGAATGTAGAGGTTCGGTGCTCGGAGGGGATACGAAATTCTACGATCTAGATATTTGAATAGTATTGTGCATAGAATGAACTAGAAACTTTAATATATTTTTTTAAGAATATAAAAATATATATATTACATATTTTTAAACTTCAGAAAATGAATAGCATTATTTTTTTATTTGTATGTGGGAGGTCATTGACCAAATGACCCTATAGAAGAACCGCCAGTGGTGTATAAAGGTGAAAATTTTAACAGATTTGTTCTGGGACCTGGCAAATAAAATAAACTACTGGAACGAGTTTGAAAAGCTGAAACATTGAGAAACTAAGTAATTCTGGACAGTCAATTTGGTTATTTAAAATTTTATATAAGGTTACTATTGAATAATATTTCCGTCGAGTATTCAAGTTGTTCATGTGAAATATTTGTAATAATAAATGCCTTGAGGGGGATAAACACTATACGACTTATACCGTAGAAACTTTACAAATTTTCTTTATATTTTCTCAATATAAAATTTATGAATTTCTTATCCCGGATTCCAGACTAGTCAAACATATTTTAATTTAGATCTAACGAAAGCATTACCTAAAGAGTAACTCCAGTGTAACAGTTTCTACAAGCTGCTTGCTGTTTCTTATTATAAAACCATGATAGCTATAAACACCCGCTAGCATATTATTGATGTGGTTAGTAAAAGTTAATCTGCAGTCAAAGATTGCTACCAAATCTTTAAACTTATAATATCTAATTACATCAGCCTCGTTAATTGAAATGTGAATTCGATTGGCTGCAGTTTTCTCGTAATATTCATGCAATTACACTTACAAATATTGAGAGATAATAAATTTCTTTCGCACCGAAGATTCAATTTATTTAAAACTTCCTGCAAACTAATACAATCAAAATTGTAAATCGACGAATATAGTTTTAGGTCATCTTCATATAATAGAACATTACAATTAAGTTCACAGACTATGTCATTTATGAAAATAATGAAAGAAAGAGGCCCTAAAACGGATCCTTGCAGAACTCCCGAAGTTGTTGTCATTTCAACAGACTTAAAACCCTGGTACTGCACGTATAGGCTTCTGTTGTTTAAATAGGAATAAAAAAACTTATATGGAATCCATCACTACGTCCTACATCGCATTGTTTATGCAGCAATAATCCAAGCTCAAGTCTGTCGAATGCCTTTGAAAAGTCCATATAAATGACATCACCCTGCCCTCCCCGATCTAAAGTCTCAGCTAGAAACTGTGTGACACTTATTAATTTTGTGGTAGTAGATATGCCCTGTAGAAATCCGTGCTGGATAGAGCAAATTTGAGCTTTTAAATGACTAAATAATATTTCATATAAAACAACTTGATGATATTACACAAAACAGTAATTGGTCTATAATTCTCTATAGAGGTTTTATTTTTGTTTTTGAATATTGGACAAATCTTCGACCTTTTCCAAATAAGAGGAAATGTGCAGAGATATATTAAAGGTTATGGCAAGAGGTTTAGCTAATAAAATGGCACAATCCTTTAGTAGGAATGCTGAAATAACATCTGGCCCTGTTGTTAGTTTCGATTTAAAAGTACTACATCATCTTAAGTAATACTTGGAATTATTTAAAGGAGGTGCGTTAGATTTTGACTACGTTTGCTGCAATAAATTTACTTCATGGAATAAAAGCTGATTGGAAAAATTGTGCAAATGCATCCAGTATTTCCTGGGGATTATTTTGTACAGCATTATTAAAATTCATTGAGTTGGGAATATTAGATAAATCTTATTATTAATGTAAGACCAAAACTGATTTGGATTGGATTTAATTTGCCTCTCAATGTTCCTAATGTAATCATTAAAACTTAAATCTATTTCGTTTTTAATCATTCCAGCTTTTAAATTGATCAAGTACATTGTTTTCATCAGTATTTTTATACATGCGCCAAAATCTAGATTTCTGTTTAATGTGCTTTATAATGTTCTTATTAAACCACGGCGGATAATTATTTTTTCCTAGGAGTAAACTTGGACAGACTTTAAAAATACAGAATTTAATATATATAACAAATGCTCGCACGCACTGTTGACATCGTCGTGACAAGAAATACAAGCCCAATCGATATTACATAAATCTGCACAGAGCTTGTTAAACTTTGTTTTCTTAAAATTAAAAGATGGTACATTATTCGCAGTAAATTGACAACTTGCATGTTTAACGGTAGCTATTATATCTAATGAAGGATGATGCTCATCTTTATCTTCCGGAAGAACTTTTGGTATTTTAAATAACCTCCAGTTACGTCTATAGACGTAGAATGGTCGTTTTCAGACTACAAATGGATTTTTAATGAAAGCCGCCGGAATCTAATTCCAAATTATTTGGAACAATTAATTATTAATAATATGCTTTCATTCTAGTTCTAAAAAAATATTTGTTATAGTGCAATAGTGTTTTTTGCTAAACGATCTAATTTTGGATATTACAAAAATCACCCGTAAAAGTATAAGGTAAGATATTATCTATTTTGTATTTTTGCGTATGAAAATATTGATGTGTTCGTACACGAGCTGATTCCGTCACTGATATTCGCGAAATGTTTACCTTAGATGCGGTCTTTACTATAAGTAATCATCATTATCTGAGATTAATTATGTCACACCAAAAATTAAGTTCCGGATTAATTTATTATCTAATATTTTCTGAAATTCTAAATTTTCATAATTGTTTTTTTTGGTAGCATGCTACCCTATTAGGTAGTTTTAACCCACCAGCATCCATGTGCCCGATCACCAATAAAATTGTTCTTGACTTTTTTCTGTCCACCACATATTGTTTCAACAGAAGATACATATATTTGAAAAACTTTTTGTCCACTGCGAAAATTAGCTCTCATTTGTTAACATAAATAAACTTTCAATTATTTACTGTTTCATAATAAAATAGGAATACCTACTGTTTCAAAACACAATATTCTATTTTAAATTAGGATTCAATTTTGAACTGTTTTGTATAATATAGATATATTATCTGAGAATATAGGCTTATCATTCAAAAACAAAAGTAGATTTATCACAGTATCAAAACTCATGAGTTATCTGAATCCTTATGATTATCTAAACTTTTATTCAAGTGGATTATCTACAGTAAATTTCAATTAATTCTGTGGACATGTTCAATGTAAGTTGATTTATATTTACCAAATATTTATGTTACTTGAATAATTAATTAATTTTAATATCCTTGTTGTTACAGATGAACACCATAGGAATAATTGTTTTGTTGATCAGTAGCGTTTATGGGAAACCATTCAGCTTCAAAGATGATGCGCCTACTTGTGGTTACAGTGTAAGTGAAATGCTATAATTGATGTGATATTATTTATTTAAATCTGGCAGAAAAAATAGTTCTTGGTTGTTCCAATAAAACAGCCGGTAATAAGCTTGTAAGAAAATAGTTAATCGTAAAGAGCAGGTAATAGGTGGTTAAAAAACAAATTACTATTACTAATACTAAAATTGTTACCTGGAAAAGTGTTAAAATATATTTTTGTCCATGGGGTAATCAGGGATGTAGAGAGATTGTGATGATTTATTTATGTACAGATCAGTGCGTAAGAAAGAGACACTAAGAAATAAATAGAAGGAGTGGAACAGTTCGCTATAGGTAGCAAATGTGACTAGATAATCTCTCTATCGTAGCTGCAGGTTCAAATCCCACCATCAGCACTGGCAATGTCGGTGGTGGGATATGTCTGTGTTTTTTCATCAATGTTTGACACAATCGTCCGTGCAGGTTCAGCTTGGGATTCGGGGGTTGTCTAATTTTTATGGTGTTTATTTGTTATATTTATATTTATTTGCAAATGGTAGAAAGGGATGTGAACTTACTACGGCCCAGAGAATCACACAAAGCAGCTCAAAGGAAGAAAAGGAGGTCAAAGGAAGAAAGACGAAATGACAGTGTGCCATTTTATTGACGAAAAAGGGCAGAAAAGTATGATGTGGCATGGTAACCGAGTGGGTAAAGCGCTTATAGCTATTTACTCGGTACCGAATATCGGTGGTTCGAATCCATCCGGAAACAAGTTAGACATTATATTTGTAATTTGTTGCGGATTAAGATGTGAGAGAACTGTCGATGTACTAGATGTGATTCGGCTCCACAATAAACTGTAGAGCGCCGTCTCTCTTTACTCAACAAAAAAATTCTAGGAATTACTTCGGTGTTTCGGAAGGCGATTAAGAAAGCATTTTAATACGCGATGTACGAATTCGGTGGCTGAGCTCCTCGCGTTTCAATGAATTGGTCAAACACATGAGAAGATAAATTTTACAAAAATAGGAACAGATAGTGTCACAAAAACGTTTAAGTAGATTAGTATTAGTTGGTAAAAATACTTTGGGAAAGAGTCAACTGATGTTTGCTTTTTGTATTTTTGATAGGAAAACTGAGCGATATTGAGTAATCACAATAGACACGATACCTGCTAAATTTTCACTTATTATTAAGTTAGTCTATGTTTATGGTGTATTCAGTTTAATTTATTAATAAAACTATTAATGGACTACATTAGCTGTGACAAAAAGTACGGCGCAATAAATTAACGCCATGTTTATTATTATCAACAAAGTTTGTACCGTATTGTAAATATTCTAACATATTTTGTGCATGGTGGATGGTGAGTAAAAGTTCTTAAATATTTCTTTCGAAGGAAGAAGAGAACAAAATTCTAAATTTTATTGCCACAGCCAATACGTTGCATCGTATATGTTCATTATTCTATCCTTTACTTGGAACTGGGCGCACAATTGGCTCCATACTGTATAACACTGTTTAGAACAATTTGTATACAGGGTGGGGCAATAGTGCGTCGGACCTCGATATCTCGAGTTCTACGATAGCTAAAAATTTTTTTAAAAAATTCCAAGTGAACTAAATAAAAAAGTCTATAAGGGCAAGCGCTGACTAGAGATTTTTTGTTCTGTGATATTTTGTCGCTTGTATCCGGTCTATTACAACTTATGGTAACGCGCGCACTATGGTGACGAGACGTGACGAAACAAAAAGTTTCTGATGTCGGTGACAAGAGGGTGGCGTGACACAAAGTGACTGTCTCTCTGACCATACATTCTTATGGAAGTGCGCTCACTTGGCAACTTTCTGTCACGTACTACATGTGGATTTTTGGTGTGTTGACTGTTGAAAAGAACGGCAGGAACAGCTTTTCGAAATTTAGTATCTTTTAATGCAATTGAAAGTTCTATTAGCTTGAATAAATCATCAAAACTCCTTAAGTATAGACATTCGAAAATAATTAAAGAATTTGATATTATGTTCACGAACTTCATTATACAAAGTATAAAATTTTCCTTTAACTAATCTTTCACTCAATATGGGATGTACCCAGTATCGTTTTTTACGTTCCATTTTTTTCCTACGTATTTCAAGAGCGCAGATTATGGCGATATCTTCGAAATTCATCACGATACTACAGTTTACAATGACAATTTGACGCTAATGAGCACGCATATGGTGACATCAAGTGACACGGCGTGACGATGACAAAATGTCGCGGAAACAAATAATCTCTAGTCAGCCCCTTGCCTAACTGAAAATTATTTTCGAACATACAGGGCGAGCCAAGACGAAATTAAAGGACCAAGTGCCTTTTTTTAAATGGAATGCTATGTATATCAGTACATTTTTTGAAGCCTCTTTCTAGGCTCTATTTATTCCTGTATTATTATTGGCTATCTCCCAATCACTTTGATGTAATGAATTTTTTTGTTGAAATAATGCCATCTGCAGATGGATATTAAAAAAATCACCACAGTCACAATTATAGGTTTAAAGAAAATCTTATGTGAATACCAGTTACGAGACATCTAATTAATGTTTTTGAATCATTTTCATTTCCTAAAAATGTACAGGGTGGCCAAAAATTAGTATTCAATTAAGAACTTTTTAAATTGAATTTTCTCAATTTTTTTCAAATGGAACGCCCTGTATATTTTTCAACGATGTGATGTAAAAATGAAAAACGAACATTTTTTGTAAGTACTTCCCTATGGCTAATTGCAACCATTTTCGTTTTATAAATAAATAAGTGTCAAATTCAAGAATAAACTTAAAAAAAGGGGTTCCCTCAAATAATTCATTAGAAAAATTTATAATAGGTGTTCGACGTGTTGCCCATTTTGATTGACACACGTCTTTATGCAACTTTGAAATGAGGCCATTTAGTGGGACCATTTCCATTGAAATGAGTAAATAGTATTTAACCAGTCCTTTACTAACTGTAATGTTTTTTGTAAATTTTTTTTGCTGTTTTCGTTATTCGACAAGCAATAAAACCTCAGTTTGGTATAAATTGTCGTATACAAAGGAGCATTTATCACATTTATCGGTCGTTAGTTACAATTTGTATTGAATTTAAAATATTTGGAATTTTACAAATTTAAAATTCATTTTAATAAAGCGGAACTTGTAGATATGACTTTTGTTTTGGGCGAGTCAGACAGAAATTGTTTACTTGCTAATAGAATTTATCACCAACGTTATCCTGAAAGAAGGCTTCCTGATGTTAGCAGCTTCCAAAACCTTCTCGATAGATTTCTGGAAACTGGAAATGTCGAATATAAAAAAAGTGAAAGAATAAAACGTGTTGTGAATGAAGAAATTGAGTTTTCTGTGGTGCTGGCAACGGTTGAGAATCCCATGTTAGTCAAAGAGAAGTGACCTCATTAGTAGGAATAAGTAGACGGTCTGTGGGTCGAATCTTAAAAACAAATAAGTTGCATGCATATCATATTCAAATGCACCAGGAATTATCTGATGACGATTTTCAAAAGCGCCTACAATTTTGTAATTGGGCCAGAGGTAAAATGCAAGTTGATGTCAACTTCTTCAATAATGTTTTATTCACTGATGAGGCAACTTTTCATAAAAATGGATTTGTTAATAGGCACAATTTCCAATATTATGCTTCGGAAAATCCTCACTTTTTCATGCAAGTTGATAACCAACACAGATGGTCTATAAACGTTTGGGGAGGAATTATTGGAGAACATGTAATAGGGCCACATTTCTTTGATGGTACATTGACTGGAGCTATTTATCTTCATTTTTTGGAAAACTATCTGCCACAATTATTGGTAAATCTCCCTGGAAGAATTCGAAAGAGGATGTGGTTTCAGCAAGATGGTGCTCCACCACATTATTTAAATGCAGTTAGAGACCACTTAAATAATACCTACCCTCATCAAGGGATTGGAAGAAATGGACCCACTAAATGGCCTGCTAGATCCCCAGATCTTATAAAAATGGATTTCTTTTTATGGGGATACGTGAAGGAAATTGTTTATAGAAACACACCAACAACAGCACAAAATATGAAGGAAAGAATAATAACTGCCTTTAGATCTATCACACCGGCAGTTTTAGGAACAGTGGGAACCTCATTTCAAAAGCGCATAGAGATGTGTGTCAATCAAAATGGCCAACATGTGGAGCATTTATTATAATTTTTTCTACTGAGTTATTTGAAGAAACCTCTTTTTTTAAGTTTATTTTTGAATGTTATAATTATTGCTCAATAAAACGAAAATGGTTGCAATTAGCCATAGGGAAGTACTTACAAAAAATGTTCGTTTTTCATTTTTACATCACATTGTTGAAAAATATACATGGTGTTCCATTTGAAAAAATTGAGAAAATTCAATTTAAAAGGTTCTTAATTGAATACTTATTTTTGGCCACCCAGTACATTTTTAGGAAATGAAAATGATTCAAAAATATTAATTAGATGTCTCGTAATTGGTATTCACATAAGTTTTTCTTAAAACCCATAATTGTGACTGTGGTGATTTTTTTTAATATCCATCTGCAGATGGCATTATTTCAACAAAAAAATTCATTACATCAAAGTGGTCGGGAGATAGCCAATAATAATATAGGAATGAATAGAGCCTAGAAAGAGGCTTCAAAAAAATGTACTGATATTCATAGCATTCTATTTAAAGAAAAGGCACTTGGTCCTGTAATTTCGTCTTGGTTCGCCCTGTATGTTCGAAAATAATTTCCAGTTATAGACTTCTTTATCTCATTTACTTGCAATTTTTTTAAAAATTTCTAGCTATCGTAGAACTCGAGATATCGTGGTTCGACGCACTATCGCCCCACCCTGTATATGCAAAATTTTTAATTTAACTTGAGTATAAAATAAGGAGTAAATATTAGCAAGTTATAAATGACGCCATCTAGAGAGTAATTTATTCAACTTGTTTGAACTTATGCACCAAAAACTCACAAAATAGAACAATTGCTGGTAATCAATCATAAAATCCGAAAAACATAACGTTATAATTTAAAATACACATTCTTCCAGTGATGGATTAAAATTTGAAAATAAAAACAAAAAACGTATCTTCATAGACATCCCAAAGATGTGCAGAATATGCACAACGATGCTGGTACTTAAACAAGACTTAAAAAGGAAGTCATAGGATGTCCTGTGCTGTGTATCGGCTTTGCCTATATCTTTAACCACTATATTAATTTACTTTCCATATTACAATTTTAATCGTTTATTTATTACTATTATTTTGTTAATACCATATTTTCTTTTGTGAATTTTTAGTCATGTCACGCTGTAGATCATAACAAAATTAACGTACATCTTATACCTCATTCTCATGATGATGTAGGATGGTTGAGTACCGTTGACCAATATTATTACAATGGTAAGTTGATTGACTGGTAATATATAATACTTTTTTTATAAACAATAAATGGTTTTAGCAGAATAGGAAACGGGGATATATAATTACTTTTTATTTTCAGACGTTCAATACATTATTTCTTCTGTAGTAGACAATTTGCTAAGAAACAGTGATAGAAGGTAGGTTAGCCCTTATCTTATAATAATAATTGACAATTAATTATTTAGTAATTTGCTATACATGTACACAACCGCAAAAACATTTTTTTAAATAATTTTAAAAATAAACAGATAAGTCCATCTTCAACCATATAAGTTCATACGTAAAATTTAAAACATAAAATTTAGACGTTAATATCCAGTAACGATTCATTCGATTCCCTAGTTCGACTATGTAGTTAGACATTTGAGGAAAATTAACCTTTGCATAGCAGATGTATTTACTCGTTGCTGTATGTAACTAATTCTATCTCTTGTATTATATTTAGAAAATTTTCATATATTATTTTGCAAATAAGAGGTCTAATTTCATGGTTAAAAATCAATACATTAAACTCAACATATTCTTCACATTCATCCATCGTAATAAGTTCAACAAGTTCGATCTACAGTTACTAATTTATTTTGTTTAACAGAATACTTATCTGATGGAACTGATGATGGCAGTCAAGTTGACATTATCTATACGGATTTCTCCAAAACTTTTGACAGACTAGACCACAGTATTCTTCTACAAAAATTACATATTTTTGGATATTCAGACCACCTCATTAATAACTTCACATTTTAGCTTGAGAACAGAACGCAATATGTTTTATACTGTGGCCGTAAGTCTGTTGAAGTTTTACGAACCTCGGGTATCCCACAGGGATCGAATTTAGGACCACTTTTATTTAATCTTTTTATTAATGACATTGTCACTGATATTACTGTGAATTGTCTTCTATATACTGACGATTTAAAACTAATTTATACAACTTCATGCCATGATGATTGTCTATCATTACAATATAATTTAGATGTAATTTATATCTGGTGCACTAGAAACAAATTGTTTCTGAATCCTTCAAAGTGTAATGTTTTATCAGAAACAACTCAACACAATACTATTACATATTATTATGCATTTGAAAATAATTACTTTCAAGACCAGAGACATTCACTGACTTAAGGGTAGTGTTTGACGAAAAACTGTCATTTTCAAGTCATATTAATCAAGTAATTAATAAATCTTATAAATCTCTAGGATTTATTATTAGAAATACTATTTACTTCAGTAATGCCTCTAGTCTCAAACTACTATACATTTCTATTTTGAGGCCTAATTTAGAAAAAAAAGGCTCAATAATATGTTCCCCATATTATAAGGTACATATAGAAAGCTTAGAAAATATCAACTTAGGATTTTAAAGTATTCTACATTCAAAATTGATGGGTCATATATACCTATTGGTTATCCTCAGTCTGTACTTCTATCTAGGTTCTCGTTGGTGTCATTGGAAGGTCGCCGCAAAGTCTCTTACACAATTTTTCTTTACAGATTGTTACATAAACTCACTGAGAGCACTTACATACTTAATATGTTACCTTTTCATGCTCACAGAACAGCTTCACGTCAAACACATTTATTTAAACTAGCGACGCCTAGGACAAACATAAATTTTCTCCACTTCGTGTTATGTGTACCACTTATAATAACATACATAATCATCATATCGATATTTTCAACTGCAATATTGCATCTCTAAAATCATGTATCTTTAATTATTAATATTTTAACACCTTTTTGTAATACGTTGTGATGTACGTTAAATTCTGTTCTGTTTTGTCTGTATGTATGTATGTATGTATGTATGTTTGTAAATATGTATGTATGTATGTATGTATGTATGTATGTATGTATGTATGTATGTATGTATGTATGTATGAATATATGTATGTTGCACTAAATTTATGTGTGCGCATATGCGTATATGCATGTTCATGTATTTTTTGTAAGTATTTAAACATTTTTCTATTTTCTAATCCTTTTTATAATTGGGTCCTAGGACCTGTTGAATAGTGTATTAAATAAAATAAAACATTATTCAGTCCAGTATAAATACTAACTCAGTGTAACTCTCATAGCCCTATTTTGTAATTTTGCAAAATATTACCCTGCTTGGCAAGATACAGATCAATATCACAATAATTAAATGCGATAAGATAATAGCATTGTACAAAAATTTTCTCTTTTCGATAAACAAATACCAATCAAGTAACTCTTTTTAAGATACATCTTTTTAAATAATTTACATGATTACTAAATTTAAGTTTATTATCTATAGATACTAAATATTTAATTTTCTTAACATCAATTACAAACCCACAAAGTTTAAATTTTAATCCTTCCTGTTCTGTTTTATTTTTAAACTTCTTTACTTCTAAAATTGTTCGTTTTGTTTTTAATGCATTCAACTTGAATTTAACTTCTAACCACTCACTCCTTTCAAAACTGCATTCTTTCTATTCCTCTGTGATATGAAAAACTGTATAATCTGCAGACAAATTATAACATCAGTTAACAAACAGAGCTGTTATGTCATATTGTTGATATATGAAATAAATAAAAGCGATCTCATAATATTTCCTTGTGGTACTCCAACATTTATACTTTTCGTACTGGCCACATATTCATCATACTTCACCTTCGGCTTTCTGCCATCAAAATAATTACTTAACGATATATTTACAACTCGATGTTCTGTCCATTTTATATCCTTTCAATTTTTCCAACAATCCTTCTCAGTCTATCGTTTCAAATGCTTGCTTTAAATTCAAGAAAATTAAACCTGTCACTCCGCCTGGGTCATTTGCTTCTTTCCATTCACTGATCACTTACTGTAAGGCACCTTCACAAAAATCGGACTGAAACTTGCATATTAAATTGTTCTCTATTACCAACTGTCAAATTTGTACATTTTCTAATTTTTTCTCATATGCTGAAAGAAAATTTATTGGATGAAATTCCTCGGCTTCAAAAATTACTATTTAGCAACTTTTCTTAATATAACTAAAGTTGGAATTTTCAATGCATCAGTAATAAACCCCAATTTGCAATTTCTCTTATTCAAACATTTATTTGGTCACCTTGCAAATAGAATTACTAAATTTTTATGAACTATCAGTAACGTTTTCTCATTGTTTATTCGCACATAAATTTCTACAGTGCTACGTGCTCGCACAAATCAAGTTTGACGAAGTTAAGTTAATATTACCTTCTATTTCTCTCCATTTTAATTGTTAATGTTTTGTTAGTAGTTATATTGTGCCGAAACTGAACTACCTACCAATGTAGCGTCTCCGTTATCATCAGTGGCACTAGGTGCGTGTACGTGACCTGTTTTAGTATGGGGGAGGTGGAGCTAAGAGGTTTTGACCTGTAGCACTAAGCTTAGATTTAAGATAACAGCTAAGAGGGCGGAGCTAAGAGTGTATGTCTGACCAATGAGAGCATTTGTTAATATAAAGATAAAATGTCTACTATTATATATGGATAGATATTCGTTGTTAGTAAGTAATTAATTGTGTGTTTAGGTAATAAATAATGAAACTAAAAGTGGCCGTCGTATTCTTCAGTTGTTATTATTATTTTATTATTATTACTATTATTAATTGTTTAATAAATCTTTGTAATAAATATATTTTCTTTATTTATATGTATAATGCTCATGTATAACCTGCTTCAACTGTTCAACACCTCGAACAGGTCTCTTTTAACCCCCTATATTAATACCTAGGTCCTAGATTCTAGAGCCACCTAGGTCACGCTCCTAGTACAACTGATGACAATGGAGACGGGATGTTGATAGGTGGTTCATTTAGGCACTACATAATTACTTTTGTTTTATGTATCCTTTTTTATTTTTAAATAAACGTATGTTTGCAATATTTTCAGGTTTATTCAAGTTGAGACTGCTTATTTCTACATGTGGTGGAATTTACAAGATGACCATGTGAAAGCAGACGTAAGGAAGTTGATCAGTGAAGGTCGATTAGAAATTGTCAATGGAGCTTGGTCAATGAACGATGAAGCTGCAGTACATTATCAATCTACTATTGATCAGTATACTGTAGGTCTCAGATTCATTGAAGATATTTTAGGAAAATGCGCCAGACCTAGAGTAGGTTGGCAAATAGATCCCTTTGGTCACAGCAGAGAACAAGCTTCCTTACTCACTCAGTTTGGGATGGATGGGGTGTTCTTCGCCAGAATTGATTACAGAGACAAGGATAGCCGAAGAATGAGAAAATCTCTCGATATGCTTTGGACTGGAAGTGCAAACTTAGGTAGGAAAATATTCGTAGCATTTTTAGATATTTACAAATTATGTAAGTTTATTTGATTAATCCTAAAAAATGTATTACATGTTTTTGCTATTTTTGCCAAAATATTTCATTGATTAGTGAATAAAACAAGATTGGGCTCCGTCCTTCAAAATAAAATGAATGACGCAGATGCGGTCACAAATGCATTATGATCACTGTTCTTCAGTACAATGCAATTAAAAGAAATAAGATGGAAAGGGATAGATATGGAACAAAATTATATAGATTGACAGTTCTCAGTGAAGATTTCTTCATTTGAAACAAATTTGTTTAGAGCAAAAATAAGGAGAAAAGTTCGTATTAACACATATCTGCAAATGGAGTTATTGTCATTTGAGGCAAGGGTTAAAAAAAAGATTTTTATTTAATACATCAGACACCCGTAAAGCTAGGGTTGTAAAATTTGGTAACTAGTTTGTTGTTAATAAATGTTATTATTTTAACAAAAAATCCACTACCATAAACTTGTGAAATTGGAGCATACAAGCACAATATGTTCGTTAAAATTGTTGTTAATTTAGAATGTGAACTAACCTTTTTTTGCAAAATACACAAAAAAGTGCCTTTGTGATTCTGTCTTAAGATTAGTCATATTAGTCGGGATATGGGACTATCCAAACTATAGATTTGGTTAGGATTTCACAATAAATTTCAGGACCTCGTCTCTCTTTACCCAATATAAAACTTACTTTGGAATTTCTGTGACTAGAAAGGCGGTTAATACATTTTTATCTGGTTCTAATGAAGTTTATATAATTTCTGACGAAGTAAGTAAGAATAGCGCCATTCTTGCCCAAACTAGAAGTTACAAATGATTATATCAAATTACTCTTAATAACAGTTATACTTGTCATTAAAAACAAAATTTACGTTTTTCAGAATTGCTATATTTTGATCATATTCAATTGTTTTTTGATTCAATATTTGGATTCCTTGGTAAAAATTATGATCTGCATTTTATTAATTTTTCATTTACTTCAAAACTACATCTTGGAAATTAAGTGAGCGTAAAATGATCACCCTATACTACATAAACACGTCATCAATATTTATTAGACTCGTACGTGTTTCATATATTGGTCAACTGCTATTTATCTATATAAATATTAAAGTTACTTAATGATATCGATATCTTCTCGTGCTGTCAATAAATTAGCTAAATCCTTTAATACAAATATAGGTAATGTGGACAACAAATACTGACGACATGATCCTATATACCGATACACTATTTTACCCAATACACAATTCATCTTTTATATGGATTTTAATAAATTCATTTATCCAACACCTTCATGTAAAACGGCGTTTATATTGACATTTTAAAAAAGTTGATGTTCATTTACTAGTGAGTGAAAGTTCATTTTCTTTCATTATGGAGTTCAAAATTTTCTAGCAGTTAAATAAGACTGAACCAAAATAATAATTTAAAATTAGAGACCAAATTTAATAGAATTTTTTTGAGAAGAAACAAAAATGAATTGAGAAACAACAACAATTTTAAATAATTATTCCCACATGGTTTTTCTAGCGTAAAAGGTTAAAGATTCCCTGAATTTTTTGCGCAATGTCAATTTTGTTGGACACTGAATCTTTAGTCACATTAAACGTCTTCCAAGCACCATGCCGTTTAAGAATTAATTAAAAGAGTAACTGAGGATTGCCGAATATAATGCCCAGTGTGTTTTCTGGCTCAGGTAGATTTAAGTAAGTTTTAATTGTCCGTGGTATTCTTGATAACGTGCTGATTTCATCTGGTTGAAAAATAAGTACATTTCCCTTGCTTGTAATTAAGAAAAAATCTGTTGTGACAATCATGACTAGGACGCAGAGACACACTATAGATATCGACAGTATCAACCGGAAAACCTTCTCTGATGATAGTGAAACTAAATGATTTATTTATTTTTGTCTCTGATACTGATATGTACAAATATGATTCCTTGTCTTTCATATCAATAACATTCATCTTCGTTAATTCGTCACAGCGGCAAGGCCCAAATATACTGAATAACAAACATACATAGAAAAGTACAAACATTTAATTAAATTGAAAATTAGAGATCCGGTAAAAAGAATAATACCTTCATCATTAGATACCTATCTATCATTAGGTCCATGAATTGAACAATCCTCCATGTGTTTCAAATATTTTCGTTTTTCTTTTTCGGTTATAAATCCGTCCTTGTGTTTTAAGTTATTTAAGGTAAGTTACCTTAAATAACTTAAAACACAAGGGCGAATTTACAGTTTAATAACTTTTGACCTGTTTACATTTTCATATACAATCAAGGTAGGCTTCAACACTGAATACCTGCTCCATAAAGATGTATAAATCTTTCCCAAACCAAAAAATATACATGCCATGCCTAATATCTTCATTAACTCCACGAACACATTTTTTCTTCTCCACTTAACAAATTTTCGGAACTCCTACTCGTATTTTTTCATAGATTTAGGTGGTAATAGGTTAAATGTTCTATCCTTAGCTTCTTCTAGGACGCAGGTATATAATATGTTTGTTTTTCACAAATATCCATTATAACGAATATTTTTTAGTTGAAAAAATCAAGAAATTATATAAACAACGGGTACTTATAATTTGTTTATTTATGACAGCGTCCCTAGTCACAGTAGCAATCTTAGTTAAAATAACAACCAAACACCAGTCTAAGTGGAAATCACTGCAGCATATTATTAAAATCCAAACATCACATCAGCCTAAAATGTTAAATTGATTACTATAAAAACTCTACACAAAAATATACTTTTCAAATTCAATGTAAAAACTTAAATAAAAAAGGTTCTGGATAAAATAATGTATGCCACTCATGACTAATAGTATATTATTCAACGAGTAATGATGGCTATTATTCAGGAGGGTGAAGTTTACGACACGAGACGAAGGCGAATGTTATAAATCACTCTAGTGAATAATAGCCATTATATGCAAGTATAATACTATACTTTATTCACGAGTATTAAATATTGAATATGATTTGAACGAAACAACTACTCAGCGGGCAAATACCCCGACCTGCATTGGATTATACCTTCAAATCATGAGAGAACGGTAGCCAATAGCATTTGTCAATTCCTAACCAGACATAGACCGGTTTCGAGCTTATTAGTTCTCCTCAGTATGCCATAGGTTATGGAACAGACAAATGATAATGGCCAACCTGCTAGTCATATACTGACTAAGGTAAATTGAGTAGTGGTGAGAGGTATGTGAAACTTCTCCTATGATCCAAATGCTACTATCCGACCGACATTATAGATGTCTCTGTGGCGGATAGCGACTTGCGAAGCAAGTACCGAGAGTGGCGACCTCTACCCAGGTGGACTAAACTACTGTTATTAAATATGATTTGAACGAGACAACTACTCAGCGGGCAAATACTCCGACCTGCATTGGATTACACCTTCAAATCATGATAGATCGGTAGCCAATAGCATTTGTCAATTCCTAACCAGACATAGATCGGTTTCGAGCTTATTAGTTCTCCTCAGTATGCCATAGGTTATGGAATAGACAAATGATAATGGCCAACCTGCTAGTCATATACTGACTAAGGTAAACTGAGTAGTGGTGAGAGGTATGTGAAACTTCTCATATGGTCCAAAAGCTACTAGCATTTGGTTAGGAATTGACAAATTATATTGGCTACTTTTGGTTAGGAATTGACAAATGATATTGGCCACCGATCTATCATGATTTGAGGGTATAATCCAATGCAGGTCGGGGTATTTGCCCGCTGAGTAGTTGTTTCGTTCAAATCATATTTAATAACAGTAGTTTAGTCCACCTGGGCTAGAGGTCGCCGCTCTCGGTACTTGCTTCGCAAGTCGCTATCCGCCACAGAGACATCTATGATGTCGGTCGGATAGACGCATTTGGACCATAAGAGAAGTTTCACATACCTCTCACCACTACTCGAGTATTAAATAATATAAATTTTTGATAAAGTATCGCGATAAAAATTTTGACAAACTTTGACGTTCCAAATCAAATAGCAATTCCGCGCTTTAGCTGATATGTCATAGCATATTTCAACAAATATCAGAACTAGTGAATAATGAGAACATTATTCACTGCAGTGCATAATGAGATCATATTCTCTGCAGTGAACAAGCTAATTAATCATTATTTGAGAATGTACATTGAACATCTGTGACTAACTGGGCAATCGCATCAATAATACCTTGTCCTCTCCTAAAGCCATACTGGGTTTTAGGCAGTAGTGAATTATATTCTAGATACCGTTCAAGTCTTGTTTTAATCATCCTTTCGAACGTTTTTGTAAGACAAGACATGAGCGAAATAGGTCGGTAGGATGCAGGCGAATTAGTTTTTTTTTTTTTTAAAATACCGCTTACAATAATGTCCTTAAGTTGATCAACATACCACCAATTATTATACATTTTTAATAGAGAAACTTTTGCGGATCGCGAAAGATTTTGTATAATCTTATATGTAAAATTATCGAGACCTGGTGCAATACTTGGAGACTCTTTTATTGCCGATTCAAAAAAGCTTTATTTATTAGATTGTCAGGTGATTATTATATGTACTTATATTTAATTATATATTGTTATAGGTAGTGACAGTAACATTTTTACTTCCACATTATACAACCATTATAGTGCCCCAACAGGTTTTTGTTTCGATGTTGAATGCAATGATGTACCAATTATAACTGACAAAAATAGTTCAGAATACAACGTAGACAAAAGAGTAAGTAATCACGAAAAATTGAAGAAAATAATTTACTGCATAATATGTTTTACAGGTAGATGCATTTTTATGGTATATTAACGAACAACATCGATATTATCCTACCAATAACATATTATTCACATTAGGTGATGATTTTAATTGGAAGGCCGCACATATGGGGTTCAGTAATATAGATAAACTAATAGAGTAAGTATGAGGAAATACATCAATAAATTAGTCAGGTTCAGAATTTTACTAAATTGTTCAAATCATATTACAATTTTAGAGGTTTTAAATTATTGAATCCTAAAATTGGAGGGAAAGAAATCAATATAATATATTCCACACCATCATGTTACACAAAGGCAGTACATGATTTTGCTGAGGTCAATAAGGTAGACTTAGAAATAAAAACAGATGACTTCTTCCCCTATGCCGATACACCTACTTCCGTTTGGACAGGCTATTTCTCATCAAGGCCATCATCCAAACGATTGGAGAGATTTGCAAATAATTTACTTCAGGTAAGTTACAACAGACTATACATGGTGGCAATAGAAGGGGGAAACAATCGGCCATTTGCATGTCTTTTAGGTCAGAATTTTGAAATTTGGAGGACTCAAATTACATAACATTATTCATATTTTGACTGTTTAGTTCGTCTTAAATCACTTCTGGTTTAACGCAAAGTTGATAGAACATTTTTTTTCACATCACATTATGCTTAAAATTCTCTTTCCAATGTTACATCATATGTCGACGTTTTATTTTAAAATAACCTCAACACAAGCAACAATCGCAAAATTAGGATGGCTGTGATTGCATGTCTTTTTTCTATTTTCACCAAGTAGGCCATGATATCTACGAAATGATTGAAAACCTTTATACTGACAGTATCAGTTGGGAATATTGAGATAATGGTGCCAAAATATTATAGTTAAATTTTTATTTACTTTTATGCAATATTTCTCGAGAAAAGTCGTAGTTTTTTCATTCTTTTTTAAAAATAGCAGTCCTCGAATTTTATTATTACTGATGAAACTCACTTTAATTCCCTTTTAAACACACCCATTAATTTAATCGTTTTCAGAAAATTGGTCGCGTAACAATTCATTATTTAAAATTGTTTATGGAACGAAATTCTATTTTGATTTAGTAGGCTATGAGAAATATGTGAAACTTGGTTAGAAACAAAGAACTGAAATGTCATTTCTAGTAACATCAGTTTGATTTCCCAAATAATATCGTATCTGGAATTTTTGTGTTTTTTTTTTTATTGTCAGAATGAATTACACTGGTCAAAATGTTGCAATGCTTCTTGTATACGGAGAAGGTAAAAAGAATTCAAGAACTGCGCAAAAAAATGTATGCCAAACGATATCCCTATAGGCGGCATTAGTGTCATTCATATTGTTTTTTTACTGGAAGCACAGTGCAAGAAAACACAACAACAACGAACATGATAGCGATTTTATTATAACTGAGGAAGCTGAAATTAATGTATTGGCTTATGTAGAATTCGACAAGACTGCAATCCTGAGAGAAATTGTTCTATAATTTGACATCAGCTATTAGTCAGTACATACAATTTTAAAAAAGTATAATTAAAAAAAGTTTGAAATAACACCACCATTTTTACGAAAATGATTACAAAAGAAGGATCCATTATTGTAATTGGCTCATTAATAACCAACAAATGAACAATAATTTCATTTAAGTATTTTATTCTCTGACGAATCTCAATTTACAAACCTAGGATTATTCAATAGGCAAAATTCCAGTATTGGGCACAAGTAAATCAATGGCTTTTCAGAGAGACTGCATATCAGGATAGAATCGAGTTTAACATATGTATAGGAATTCTTGGAACAAGATTAATAGAATCAATTATTTTTGACGAGACATTGACAGGCGAACGGTACTTATGTAGGTTGTTTAAAGAATGAAATTGAAGATTTTCTGGAAACTTTATCTTTGGCCAAAGAAAAGGAAATGTATTTCCAACAAGATGGTGTCCCACATAACTCAAGAATAGTTGTGGCTTACTTGAATCAGAAGTTTGGAGAAAGGTGGCTTGGCACACAAGCTCCTATCTGCCAGTGGCCTGCGAGATCCTCTGATATGACCCCACTCGATTTTTTTGTTGTCGGGACACTTGAAAAATAAGGTGTATTTGGTTATTCCTCCTACACGGCAAGATTTGGAGATACGTGTACAAGCCATTAATGATGTAATCAAGAAATAGTTACAGAATGTCATGCAAGAAATTCTGGATAGGGCAGTCTTATGCGGAAACCAAAACGGACAGCATTTTGAACAATTATTAAATTGAAATGTTTCCTAAATGTTTTTTATACCTTTATATTTCTTATTATTAATTATTTCTTCATTAAAGTAGTTATGTCTCATTTAACATTTTCATAAATTTGTTAAGTGATGTGAAACTATAAAAATTGTTCAATGCCTACTAAGTCAAAATGCAATTTAATTAAACATAAAAACACACCACATAAATTAGACAACCTCCAAACCAAAGCCGGAGTTGCACGGATGAGGGTTACACAGTTGAAAAAAACGCGGACACACACAACCAATCCCTTAGACTTTTTCAGAATCAAAACTGGTATGTGTGCGTTTAAAAGGGAATTAATGTGGGTTCATCGGTAATAATAAAATTCGGGGGCCGCTATTTAAAAAAAAAACAAGGAAATACGATTTTTCTCAATAAATATTGCATACAAATTACGTTGCCAGTAGAAAGATTTTCAATTATTTCGTAGATACCATGGCCTACCTGGTGAAAATAAAATAAAATACATGAAATCACAGCCATCTTAATTTTTTCAATTATTGCCTAGTTCGAGGTTATTTTAAAATAAAATATCGACGTATGATGTATCATTGGAAAGAGAATTTTAAGCATAATCTGATGATGAAAAAACATTGTGTTTCATTTGAAATAACAAAGTTTTGGCAACTTTCGGTTAAACCGGAAGTAATTTGAGACGAACGAAACAGTCAAAATGGTAGACTGTTTCCACCTTCCATTGACACCCGTTTATTGGGCTTGATTCTGTAAATGCAAGTTACGCAAGTGGTTCAACAGGGCAAGCTCAACTGATTTTTAACTATTTTCCATTTAATAGCAATATTTAAATAGTAAATAGATAAAATTATTTACTTCAATTTCATCTACTATTCACAAAGTTCTTTTCCAGTTGGTAGACAATTTGTTAATAAACAAGTGGTTGGGGATAATTTGCTTGGAATCCACTGCTAATAAAAAATCGGAGATTGCGTATTTTTAATTAGTTCTCATTGCAGGTCACCAAGCAAATAACAACCCTTGGCGGAAAACCGTATGGTACCAATGACCTATTAACTCATGCCATGGGTGTTATGCAGCATCATGATGCTATAACTGGAACAGAGAAAACACACGTTGAAAAGAATTATCATAAATCCCTTGTGCATGGAATGCAAAGAGCTCTTTTAGATATTAGTAGTTCTTTTTCGTAAGTAAAAAACATATTCTTATATAGGGTCCAACAAAATTAGGTATCCAATTATAATATGAAATATATCCAAAACTGCTTAAGCTATTTGAAATAATTAAACGGTTATTTGTACAGTATTGGTAAAAGTTTAATTAGAGTGCTGCTTTGTTTGTGTGCATAAAGGATAAAAATAGCAAAGACATGTATGCGACAGAAAAAGATTGTGTATCACTGTTGCCTTTTTCTGCGTTATTGTGTTTACGATGTAACGACGGCACTTCTCCGTCTCATCGTATCCCTTCCATATGTGATCCACTACGCCTCCAATCCTCAGTTATCACATCCCTTCCACATCTGATCCCTTCCCTTTCTACACAGTTTAATGTATATAGAATAAACAACAGTGTTGCCAGATGCCTGGTAATTACCAAAATCTACAAATTGGAATTTTAACTGGTAGTTGTTAATGGAGCCTATAATAATGGCATACTCTACGATAATTTTTTGGGAACGTCACTTTCTTTATACAATTATTTACACCTTGAGAAATAACTAAAATCGTTTCATGTAAAGGGCATAATATGCAATGAATATTGGTCCATTTTACTAACTGCAATGAGTATTTGGCAACATCTAGTTAGTAGTAGGTCGGCATACGAGATTTTGTTCATGCAGCTAAAGTTTGTACGAAGTTAATTGAAATCGTATAAAAACTAAAAGCCTGCAAAAACCGTCAGCATCTCTTTATTGTACATGGGCGGAGGTAAATAGAAATGCTTGTCATAAAAAAATGTTATACTTTTTTTGAAAATTGTATTAATTTTTATTATTTTTTGTTTATTAGATAGGCTATTTTTGTTCATTTCGCCAATAACATATTTTTGAAATATTATATCAGTTTTAGATATAAAGTCTAAATATTTAAATTTATTGGGTTTAGTTTTAAAGTTAACCCATACTATATTGAAATATGTTATTGCTCAGCAAGGACCAATGAGAAGGTATGAATATATCCTTGCCAGGATGCGGGAATGGGACAGGTTAGATTAGCGAGGGGCAAGGATGTTATATAGTAAAAAATAAAATTAAAGTTTCTTCTAAAATAAAAATAAAAATGTAAGTTTCTTAACCAAAGCAAAGAGTAAGTACAACAAAAATAATTATTTGTTTAGATAAAACAGAAATAAAAACAAAATTAAAATATGTCTAGAATAAAGTAACTTAAATTAAAATTTCTTGTCAACTAAATAAAATATATTCCAAGAAATGTAACAATAAAAAAGTAAACTTCATACCTAATATAATAGCTGAATATTTTGTATATATATTAAAAAAGTTAAATGCTAAAAGTTGACGCGTCCGAATCTTCACTTTCTGAAGAGGAATCATTACCCGGTTGAATTATAATCGGCGCAATGAGGGGTAGTGTTGGATATTGATTTTGTTTATTAATTACATGCTGAACGCAATTTTTCCATAAATCAGTATTGTCGAGGTCATTTATTACTTCTCTTATATGATCAACTACTACCGCGCTTAACGTTGGAGAGTCATTACATTTTAGCAAACGATCTTTTAAAGTTGCCCAAACCATCTCGATAGGATTAAATATGCAGTAGTACGGAGGTAAGCGCAAAAGTGTATGACCGTGTATATTGGATAAGTTATCAATAACATATTCCTTTTTGAAATTCTGTTCTTTTATTCTTTTCAGTAATTCGCGCTTTATTGGAACTTTTACAGGAATTTCCATATTTTTTTCTCTCATGAATTTTAAAATGTCTTCCTTTCTTGTACTGATGTTTGGTATTTTATTTAATATTCGCGAGTGATAAGAAGTATTATCTAATACAATTACCGATTTAGACGGAATATTTGGTAAAAGCTGTTCTGAAAACCATTTATACATATTATAAATTATACGCCGTATTACATTTTTGGTAGCATCATCAATATTTTTTAATTTCATATTTTTCCTTTTCCTATTTGTACCGTGATATATAACGTCTCCTTTTTTAATTACACGATAAATTGTTGATTTTGATATTTTAGTTAATTCGTTAATACGTTCTGTTATTTCTTTCTCACATTTTTCACGATTTTCGCTTTTTAAACGTTCATATATATTGACTTTGACTTTGTACGTGTAAATCTTTATTTTGAAACTCTAAATTTATTTCGGCTCCTTTGATAATAACAGGTGTTAGAAATAAAAATAGAAATCCACTATTTCACCCAAGAATTATATTTCTGTTAATTAATTTTATAAAAGTCGATTTAAAACATTTTTTGGCGATAGCTAAACATCAACTGCCTGACTTTTTTCCCCTGAATCCCCTGTTGGAATTTGCCGAGGCGCCTACGTGATTTTACTCATTTAGTTAAAATAATATAATATTCATAAAGATATCTTAAACATAGTATCATATAAATAAACATATATTTCATAAAGATATCTTAAACATAGTATCATATTACTAGCCGCCGCTATTTAAGCAACAACAATGTATATGTATATTTCTGCACTGCACTGGACCAATGTTCTAAAGAACTAGGTTACATCATCGAGTCCACGTTGACTACTGACTGATATAACTCAAACACCCACCGACCAACCGGACTGACGAATATCCTGATCCCAGCCAATCGTCACCCATCATCCTCAAACCAAGGCCAATCCCGGCACATCTCACAAATCCACGTTGCTGAGAAACGATTTAACGAGTTTTTTATACTAGTGGGCCTGTCCGTTTTATAATCTTTAAACACGTGCAGTCGTAGATGGTTCATTCAGGCTGATTACATTGCCAGTCTCGGATTCGTCTGCACAATTTCAACTACCATTCGATTCTCGATACCATTGCTAAATACATAGGACAAAATATCAAGTTAAGTGCGCACAGTCCTGTGCTTTAAAACTGACCAATTTCAATTGAATTCGTATAAACTTTACGCTCATTTATTTTATAATTATAAAATAAATGCTACACTGCACGAAAAATGAGAGCTCTACCCCTCTTTCTGCAATGAGTGCAGACTGCACGCAGTCAATGATCAAGTGGTATTACGGCGGTAATACTGCTGAGGGAGTTATCGGGCGATTCATTTTTACATTACGTCCTGCCCCGACGGTTTAAACTGTATTAAACATCATTCATAAGTTTGAGTCTGTGGGATGAGCGAGAAATTGCAGAAAATGTCGTCATTTAAATGACGAAGTTTAGCCTACAGTTTACTCAAGGAAAGATCGGGAAAGGCGGGAAACTAATGTCTGTAGTTTCGCCGAGGTGAACAAACGCACCTTGTTTGAGTAGACAAATCTCGCAAGAAGTTTGTGTACAAGAGTGAACAGTGCGGAATATTGTAAAAAGAAATAAGTACCACTGCTACAAAATAATGACTACCCAAGAAATTTTTCCTGAAGACCGTACGAAACGAATGGACTTTTGTGAAACTGTGATGGAAAAGGCTAATGAAAACGAAAATTTCATCAAGAATATTTTATTCACTGATGAAACATCTTTTTCCATACATGGCAGGTATAATCCTTCTGTACTTCGATATTGGTCCAGGGAAAATAAACATTTGAGTGTGCTATTACGTACTCAATATCCACAAAAAGTGTTTGGGCCGGCATGTCATTGGTCCTATTTTCATTGACGGTAAATTAAATGCCGACAAATATTTAAACTTTTGCAGAATCAGATTATTCCGGCTGTTCAAGCTTCTGACGTCAACTTCGAGGAGATTTGGTACCAGCAAGACAGCTCGCCTGCTCATAATGCAAGAAGGGTGCAAGAGTTCTTAGACAACACTTTTCCTGGTTGTCTTATAAGTGGAAGATGCACAATAAAATGGCAATCAAGATCCACTGATTTGACGCCTAACGATTTTTTTGTGGGGATATGCAACCTCACAAATTTATAAACATGAACACGAGCGAGCGCGTGACTTGCAAGACGTGCTAAAATTGTTGCCACCCTACAAAGTGTAACTCCTGACATGCTTTTAAATGTCAGCAACGAATTTTATCACCGATTAGGATATTGTCAGGCGCAACAGGGCAACATTTTTGTGCCCCTTATAAAGTAACATTTAAAAAAGAAATTGTTTTGTTTCATTTTTAATATGTTTTTTTTAAATCTATTTCATTTTAGAATTTTTTATTTTATTTTCGTTAGAATATTTGTTAATTTATTTTTATTTAGTAGCAGAATGCCCGTTTACTTTCACGCCAAATGAGTTTTTTGATGCATTTTAAAAACAATTATGCATCAAATATCTAGAAATTCTCGAAATAAAGAGGGATATGTAGTTATTTACAGAAATAACAACTATACCCCAAAAAATTTTTAAATGTACTAACCAAAACACCACCAACAGTGTCATCGGCTACCTGCTATGATCTGATGAAGGGCGGGCCATCGCAGCGCATGACCTAAAGATGAATAATTTATTGGCTACTACTTGTCCTGCCACTAATTACGCATACCAATGGTCTTGCTCGCAGCTTCGTGGTTTTTGAGGGGTTTAAGAAAATTTACCCCGAGTGGCCAATTTACTATCTCTGTCTTTGTTTTTCTTATAGTTTTAGATAAAGAGAGTATTTGCAAATCGCTAGAATTTTCCTCAACAGCTAATATCTGTACAATAAACTGTGTGTGGAAAGAAGAGATATGATGGGGTGTGCCCTCTTTACTTCACAAACACAAAGTAGAATGAGGCAACATTGATGCATAAAGCTTTTTCTGTCCCATGCATGACTTTGCTTTTTTTATCCTTTATGCAGACATACAAAGCAGGCACTCTAATTAAATATGTTTCAATACTGTATCGTGGTCGAGTGGTAGGGACACTTGCCTGTTGTCACTCTGGAGTTTCGGTTTTGATCCCTGGTCGAGGAGATGGAATTTCTTCTAAACCAGACATTAATCCTAGCATACTCGGACATTGGGTGTGTGTCTATTGTCTCTAAATTTGTAGCCCTCTCCCACACAAGGTACCTTGAGGTACTTTCAGGGATACAGAGGGTTGTATTACCTGTGGTGTGTAATTTAATTTAATATATAATCCAGTTTTAATTTTCTCTTGCACTAAACATAAAAAAATACATACTTCAGAAAATTTTATTTACTTTAAAAGCTTCTTAACCTCCGTGATTCTCACGGCATATTTGTAACCTCTCTCTGAAATGTTCCGCAACATCTATCACAGTTTCGCGAGTTATGGCATAAATTTCGACTTGAATGTTTTTCTTCAAGTCGTTAAGTGTTTCTGGCCTATTTATGTAAAGTAAGAATTAGTCACACCAACTTAAATCAAGTGACCAATTTATGTCTTCGTAAGGAAACACCTATCTAGCAGTGTGAGTAATGGCACCCTCTTGTTGGAATCAAACTATATTCCGTAGATTACCTACTTAAAAAGAAATACAACATGTTCATGTACATTTCGGAGATAACTATTATTGCTGTTTCATTTATGTCGTCAAAAAAGCATGGATCAACGGTTCTAAACGACGACACCTTACACCAAATAATTACTTTTGGTGAGCGTCTCATACTCTCTGCGGTCTCATCGTAGACTTTGTAGAATTAGCTTCCTCTCGGAATTTTTTTTTATCGGTTTTAAAACTTACTGCTTGCTATTGGATCACCCCGCCCAAGGTTAAAATTAGATCTGAATCTTCGTAACAACAATTGAATAACCGTTCGAAGAAAGGGTTTCAATCGCAAAGCTCAGTTTATTTGACCAATTTATCGTAAAAACTGTCTACAAACTGCCAAAATGGCAAATGATTCAAGTCGTCTTGATTTTTCTCGGAAAATACTGGGATAATTATTTGTAAGCACACTTAACACAAAAACAAGTCTTTTAAAAAAACTAAATATTTAAGGCCTCTGTATTTTTTCACAATAAAATTGGATTGTATACAGGTTGGCCCATTAGTGCGAGGAAGTCCAATATCTCGCTGATTATAAGAAATATGAAAAAATATTTTAAAAAAAAAATATATATATATATATATATATATATATATATATATATATATATATATATATATATATATATATATATATATATATATATATATAAAGATATAGGGCTTACTTTGTTGTGCATTTCAAAAATACTACGAAATACCTAGGGTGTTCCATTAAAGCGGGACAGCTTTAAGGTCGTGTTTTTTAAATGACGCACTATGTATATTTTTACACTACTGTTTTCATCGTAAAATTTTATGTCCAGTACTAAATTTTTATTTCAGAAAGCCATGGCGTTGCCAAGTTATTACGAAAAATATGAAATTTCATGGAAAAATAGTTCATCATAAATGTGATCAAAAAGACGTTGTTAATGACATTCAAGGAAAAACATTTCGTAAGTGCAAAGATAAGAAGTAGCGCCAAAATGTTTGAGAGGAGTTAATGTACAGGGGATTTTATATAGGGGCATCAACTTGCCAATCTTCAATCATTTAAAACCTCGTTTTTCCAAATGGAACACCCCGTATTTTATTTCACCATTTTGTACAACTATTTTATCCCTTTAAATTATGTTATCATGATATAGTCCCTAAAATGGATAGTTTTTGAGAAATTTTAATTTTAATTTATAACTTAAAAATAATTGCATTTTTGCAAAAGTAAGCTCTGACTTTGAAATTTAGTAATCACAGTTTTAGTAAATTAATGATATTACAATAAAACAAACAGTTACTGTCACATAATTTCGTATCTGCAGAATTTTAGTACAGTAGTGTTTAAAATAATGAATTTCTCTACGGAAGAATTGACAGATATGGTCTTTGTACTGGAAGCAAGTGATAAAAACTGTTTGTGTGCGACAAGAATGTATTATGAAAGATACGCAGATAGAAGGCAACCCAGGAAAGAAGCTTTTAAAATTTACTGCAGCGATTTACTCGAACGGGAAATGTCGCATATAAAAAAAAAGGAAAGAACCAAGACTGTATTAACCCAAGAAAATGAAATGATTGTTCTGTTAACAGTTGCAGAAGATACTCGTATCTTGACTAGAGCAATATCGAAACAAAGTGACTGTCGTGCAAAGAATCTTGAATAAAAACAAATTCCATCCGTACTATACACAACTAATGCAGGAGTTATTAGATGAAGATTTCGAAAAAAAGGGTAACATTTTGTGAATGGACTCGACAACAAATTCTTCAAGATATGGATTTTTTCAGCTATGTTTTATTTACTGATGAAGCGACATTCCATAAAAATGGGTTTGTCAATAGACACATTGTATACGGACTACCAGTTAAACAAGGTGGTCATTAAACGTATGGAGTGGCATAATCGGAAATTATGTCATTACTTTTTTGAAGGAAGACTTAGCAGTCTAATTTACCTAAATTTTTTGGGGAATCAGTTACCGCAGTTAATAAATCATGTACCCATTCCAATCAAACAGAAAATGTGGTATTTACACGTCGGAGCGCCAGTCCACCACACGGTACTAACCCCAGACATTTAAATAATGAATTTTCCAAAAGATGGATAGGTTGAGGATCTTTTAAGTAGACACCTCGCTCACCGGACTTGACAAAAATTGATTTCTTTATGTGGGGCTACGTGAAAGATCAAGTATACAAAACACCCCCAACTACAAAGGAGGATATGAAAGTTCCAATTAGGGCAGTATTCCAAAACATTAACATCGATATGTTAAGCCACGTTAGTTGAGCTTACATTATTGTTTAGAAGTAGCCGGTGGTCACATTGAACATTTGTTATAACTTTCATGTGTTTTTTTCATAGTTATCATGGGCTTATTTTTAAATAATTTAATTATTTTCAGCCTTAAGAAAGTGAAAAAAGAATATAATTTTGTGTCATTTAATTTTGGTTTATATTTTCAGTTTTAAATTTAGAAAGTACAGTTAGAAGTTTTATGTTTAAATTACAATTACTAAATGTCAAAGTCATAGCTTACTTGTTAAAAAACGCAATGATTTTTAAGTTATCAATTAAATTTAAAAATTTTCAAAAACTACCCATTTCAGAGACTATATCACGATAACACAATTTGAAGGGATAAAATAGTTGTACAAAATGGTGAAATAATGTACTGGGTGTTCTATTTGAAAAACGGAGTTTTAGATCTTTGAAGATTGGCAAGTTGATGCCCCTGTATAAAATCCCCTGTACATTAAAATAAACTTACGCTCCTCTCAGACATTTCAGCTACCTCTTATCTTTGCACTTACCAAATGCTTTCTCTTAACCGTCATTAACAAAGTCTTTTTGATGACATTTGTGAAGAACTGTTTTTTCGTGAATTTTCATATTTTTCGCAATAACTGCAACGCCGCAGCTTTTTGAAATAAAACAGACAAATGATAGTGGCCAACCTGCTAGTCATGGAGAAGTATTTTGTGAAATATACATATACCGTTAGATGAAACATTATTTTACAACCTCATAAATATTAATATTTATCGTTTTGATTTAGTTTTATAAATAATCATAATATATTTTTATATTCAAATTATCTATCATACACTAAATTCGACTGACGCCTTCTGTTGACCGGTAGATACTGATTTTAATAGACAGCTTCTGGTTAATTTTAATTTAATCTGTGATATCATCAGCAAACAGGAGATGAGACTGATTGGCATCATCAGCAAACAGAAACGACAGTGCCAAATGCTGTTGTATCTGACATCATCAGATTAACGATTTGATCAATGATTTGCTAGATGCAACGGAATATGTCACACCGTTCACATAGGCAATAAAAAGGAGAGGTCCTAAAACCGATCTTGTGATACCCTAATACAGTTTAAAGTTGTTATCTTTACCAAATATACCAAATATTTTTATTTTTCCCGTCTATGTAATTTTTCTTTGAACAGCTACATTAAAAATTAAATGTCCAGCAATTAATTGTTTGTTTTAGATCTATTTTGGGGCTCACAAATGACTTAAATCTCAAATCGTGCCTCTTATCAAATGTTAGTATCTGCACTGAATCAGACAAGGATGAATTCACCGTTCTCATTTATAATCCATTGTCTAGAAAAAGTTCACATTACATTCAAATACCTGTAAGCGATGGTACTTGGAAAATTACAGGACCTTCAGGTAATATTAAAAATTAATAAGTGAGTGCAAATATCTTTGTTTATTTACTAGGTGAGGATGTAGAAAGCCATTTATCGGAACCTATTGGTAATTTTGACTATATTACTAAAGCTACTGGTGAAAAAGTGTTGGAAAAAGTATTGTTCTTTAGAGCAGAAAGCTTACCCGCTCTAGGTTATAAGGTCTACAATATCCAAAAGACCAGTTCTAACAGCAAAGCCGCACGAGCTGAAGTTGGAAACATTTATCAAATGGGATTTTCGGTAACAAAGAATAAGTCACGCAGAATAAAACTATATAAAATGCATGTTCGCCATATTATACAAGATGATTCGATCCGGGAGAATCAAACTTCACTAGATGATAAATTATCAATAAATAAAGAGGAATTTGCCTATTAAACCAATATATCCATAATCGTCGTATAATGAAGTTAATCCAAGAATGAAGGAAAATATAATAACAATATAGCCAATTTTTTGTATAGATTTTGGTACAATGTGATTAACAATGATAAACGCAGTTGCGTACCCACATATCCCCCTAGAGGTCAATGTCACTGATAAGTTTTTTAATAGATTCAGCTAAGAAAAAAAAGCAGAAAAAAAATAGAACTGAAATTTACATTATTTACTATTACTAAATGAAATCCCAACTTCTGAAATTTTGTCATTTTTTTCCATTTGATTTTTTTCATTTTAAATTTGTAAAATAAACTTCCGACTTTTTCTTTTAAATTAAAAAAATCTCTTGATTCAGTGTCTTCTATAAAAAAAAATTAATAGTTTTCGAAAATGTATGACTACATATGGGCCACCCACTAAGTTACCTGAACGGGCTGATTGACATTCAAAATCTTGCAGGCTGTAAGTCGGGATGTGCCTAGATAGGTAGTAGCTGCACGGTTATGCATTATGCAACGGTTGTAATTTCCTTTGGTCGATATTTTTAGCAAATATTTTTAGTCTGAATTACTGAAAGGTCTGAAGTAGTGAATATAATCAAGCTTTATTAAAATGCTATCAGAATTGACTGAATTGACTAAGCAAAAAATCACGGCACCTGGATGTTGTTTTTTTTTTTGTTAATTAAAGATTAATCTTTTAAAAATAATGTCTTTTTTAAATCATATTCTTTAATAATTCTACTATAATTGTTTTAATTGGTAATCTATATAAAAACCACAAACAAAACGTATATTACTATATTTATTCATCTGTATATCCCTCATCTGAGCCACCTCTAGCTACGCCACTGGCTGAAAAAATTTTTCAAAATTGGTATTGTGTAATTAATTAAAATAACAACAGTTCTATGTGATTATTTTATAAAAGCTAGAAAACTTTGTGAAACGTTATTTGATTAGGGAGATATCTTAATATTTTTGTTTTGTTTTATACTAGTTGTTAAAAAAACTCAGACTGTTAATTCGACATAGTCATTAGCACAGAAACTTATGCTTCAAGTATTGTACTGGGTGGGTAACTATTTTCCTCAAATATTAAATAAAGCGGTTCCAGATATACCATATGTTTAGCGCCAAGTGTGGCCAGTTAGAAAAAGAATACGAGCGATGGCCGTGAACTAAGATGAAATGAAATGGAATAAGACACACCCAGAGAACATAGGGACAGGCTCGGTCTATACTAAGGCTGGGAATTTTCCATATTTTAGTACTCGAATATTCGTTCGAAAAAATATTCGAATATTCGAACTATTGGATATTTGAATATTTGGATTATTCGAATTATTCGAATAGGTATTCGAATTATTCGGATATTCGAATATTCGGATATTCGAATTATTCGAGTATTCGGATATTCAAATAATTCGAATTATTCGAATACCTATTCAAATAATTCGAATATTCGAATACTCGAATAATCCGAATTATTCGAATACTCGAATAATCCGAATTATTCGAATAGATATCCGAATATTCCGGATCCTCGAATATTCATTATTAATAGGTCTAGCACTGAATACTAGTGAATAGTGAATACTCTATTTGAGTATTTGGTTGGATAGACCACAATAATAGTCGTGACGTAATCCACTAAGCAGGCAATTTGATTTGCTTTCCATACCCACAATAGGATATGTCTCCTGTACATGTGCTTTAAGGGTCAGAATTATTTAGTTAGTATTTTATTTTAGGATTGAGGCGCTATTGTTCACATTTAACTATTGAAGCTTAAATAAAACGAAAACAGAGCTAGTTTATTATACTTCTGTGTCATAACTATTTTTCCTTTTCGAAAAAAATAAAAGTGCTCGAAAATTAGAATGTTTTTAAAAAAGTCGCAGATTGTGAAGGTAAGACAAATACATGAAAAGTCAATAGTTAAATATTTACAGGTTTTTTAAAATTTAAAATTTAATTTTAACCCCTGCCTTAGTACAGTAAGAATAAGGTCGAGGCGAGAAAGAGATGGAATAGTTTGTCTGGAAGTAAAACGTGCCACTAATGTGGTCTGTTCATATATTTGGATTTTAGAATAGGTACCTAATTTAACCTACTATCTACCTACTTTCGTTGGATGCATACTGCATACCTATTCGTACATAATTTAATAATATATTTTAATATTAAACTTTACTCAAATATAATCGAATATTCGAATACTCGAATATATTCGAGTATTCGAATATTCGAGTATTCTAGTATTCGAATATTCGAATATATTCGAGTATTCGAATGTTTCGAATATTCGAATATTCGAATAATTTCCCATTAGAATAATTCGTATTCGAGTACTCGAATATTCGAATACTCGAATTATTCGTATTCGATTCCCAGCCTTAGTCTATGCCCCACCAGCCAGCTAGAATACACACACTGTTACGTCCATCTCGCTTGTTCAATGGGCCAAATTAATCGTTCTACACACCTATGAGGTCTTTATGCAATATTTGCAGCAGCAAACATAAAGTGACAAATCTTGCAGCTACTATTGAATTGACATACAGAGTCATCACGTGAAAATTACCTTTTTTTGGAATAACGGTTACTTTTGAAGTTGTCAAAAAGTTGTAAAGACCTTCATAAGATACTTCTGTTCACAGAATCGAAATTTTCAATAAAAAGAACTATTGCGTATCGCGTTTAAGAAATGTGACATACTCTTATTTTTTTAAATAGAACACCCTGTAAATTTTAAAATAATTCGATTTTCCTCATTTTTCTGATGACTAAAATACCATACATGTCATGTTTTCTCAAAAAGTTTTTTTAGGTATTTTGATTTTGGTATTAAAATATCGTTCTTGATTTTGTTAAACATAGTTGCCTTTGAAAACAAAATAGCTGCATAAAGGTGCAGTTTACTCGTCGAAGTTGTGTTCCACAAAAATTAGTGTCTATCATCTTCTTTTGAAGGTCAACTACATTTAATAAAATCATTCTGCGAAAAATAGTTAATAAAGTTCTTAACGCCGTTTTGATAACTATTTATATTTTAAAAAAAGGAAATTTTCGCGTGATGACATACTTATATCGGGTACTTTATGCGATAGACTGCAATAGAAACTCTTACACGACTGATTTCTTAACAGTGCATGTGTCCCGTTGCGCTGGACGTAGTACATATGTATGTATATCATATGCAATTCGTTATGTGATACATATCGGTGAGATGAAAACTGCTATCATATGAGGTGTTGCATCAAATTGAATATGTTTAGATACTATTTAGTAACATTTAGCGTTTTAATTTACGAATTTGATATTTTTGATTAACTGCAACTTTAACTAATATAATATTTTCTTTTTGTGCCAATCAGTGAAAATATAAGTGTATTTGTTCATGTTCTATCGTGACAACATTTGAAGTGGATTGTAACATTTGATGTGAAGATAATACTGACGTAATTTTCCATGAGATGATTAAAACTAACCTTATGTTAACAATGTATCCTATTTATACTTAAGGGGCCTAGTCGGGAAAAGGCTTCGGATAGCTGTGTCACTCTTTAGAAAGTTTTTATACATGCACCGCTGTATAATTTTGCTCTTGACTATACCTTCACTGGACGTTTTATTCACCGACTTCATTGATGTGCGATTCCCGATAGAGATAACACTTCCTTGCTCCATTTGTAGTGACAAAGATACTTATTTAGAAAATTTATTTTAACCAAATAGTACGGAATAAAAGTTTGAAACTTGCTGAGCATAATTATGAAGATTCATTCTAGAAGACATGTATGAATTTTACCTCAAATTTTACTGATTGATATCATAATTCAGGAGCTAATCACGTTCAAATTTCACTTATATTTACAGTATAAATTTTCTCTACATAAAGTTAAAATTAATTAAAATAGATATACATGTACCCTCTAGTACACTTTCAACTACTGTTCCTCCAAATTTGGTGTAATTTGACCAAACCGTATGGAAGAAATAAATTTTGAAAAATTACCTTACAAACACTGGTTCGATTAGCCCTCTTAAACTATTGTCACAGTTCGGTGAACCGTAACGCACTAACCAATAAAGCGGGATATTTGGAATAGGCCCTCTGTCACTATTCATACTATATTTACACTTTGTGATTTCCAAGCTTTCAAATGCAATCAGCTGTCTAATATTTGTTACATTCCTAATTTTTGTTAAATTGCTAATATCTATTTTATAGTTGTTCTCAAACGTATGTTCGACAACACTACTACCATATTTGAGATGGGCCATATGCTCTTTTAATCTAGTTTGAATCGATCGTCTAGTTTGTCCAACATACGTTTGCTTACAATTCTTATAGCTAATTTCGTAAATCTCCGACTTTTCGTTTGATTCAATTTTGTCCTTTGGATTATTTCCCCATGAATGAACCACTGTCAGACCTATATCTTTAAAAATCTTACCAATACGACGGGTGAATCGAGGGTAGAATGAAATTGATACAAAATTTGAATTTTCTCTTTCATTTTGAAAGGTCGAGGAATTTCGAAGTGTCTCTAAATTTTTGTTTCATAATTATTATATCAATTGAACTTACAGAATATCCATTACTCGCAAGTATATCCTTAATCAATGCCTTTCCTTTTTCAAACTTCTCCTTAATACACAATGGACTAGAAAATTAAAATTTGCCATTTTGTGTTGAGCACAATGGTGAGAGTCCTTAGGGATATATCTTAGAGTACTGACACCTTTTCTGTATATGTCAAATTCTAACTTATTTTCTCCATTTCTAATTATTAATACATCTAAAAATGGTAGTTGTTTACAATTTTTAATTTCATATGTGAATTTAACTGACGCAAAACGACTGTTTAATTTAGAAAAGAAGTTGTCAATATCAGCGACTTTTTTATTAAACACTGCAAAATTATCATCCACATACCTAAGTCAAACCCTGGGGAAATACTCGAATTTTTCTTTAGCCCCTGTCTCGAATCTGTTCATGAAGAGACTGGCAATGAATGGTGGCAGATTGCTGTTCCTTCATGTTGTTCGAGAAAATTATCGTTGAATCGAAAGCAATTTTGTTTCATGCAAAGTTTAGTGAGTTGAGGATATTCTTTTACTACATCATGACTCAATTGTTCAATTTGAGTAGATCCTTAAGATAGTCCAAGGTCTGTGGTGCGGAACACTTGGAAACAATGAACAAATGTCACAAGGAGGCAATTCAAAAGACAGAATTCAAAGAACCGAAATATCTGGGATTTACGAAATTAGGTGTAAGGACTGTAATCAAAAGTATGTTGGACAAACTAGACGATCAATTCAAACTAGATTCAAAGAGCATATATATGGCCCATCTCAAATATGATAGAGCAGATAAGTTTACTATTGCCCAATATGTATTTGAGAACAACTATAAAATAGATATTAGTAGTTTAAGATTAATTAGGAATGTAACAAATACTATTTGAAAGTTTGGAAATAGCAAAGTGTAAAAATAGTATGAATAGTGACAGAGGGACTATCCCAAATAGTCTGCTTTATAGGTTAGTGGGTTAAGGTAACAGAATCGTGACACTGTTTAAGTATAAATACATTGTTAGCATAAGGTTACTTTTAATAATTTCCAAATGATGTCAACTTGGTTGGTGAAAAGCGCGTCGAGTGCAATATATGGTATTTTGATGTTTCGTGGAAAACTACATCTGTATTATCCTCACATCAAAGGTTCCAATCGACTTCAGGACTACGATGGCGATTGCAGTAGATGCAGTATTGCAGTGTTTCGTGGAAAAATACGCCAATGTAACAACTTTTATAAATTGTATTTTAGTTGTATAACAAAATATCTGACACAGAAGTGAGATTAGTTACCCACATTAAAATCAGAGTAGCCACTACTGCTTACCTGCCTTATATTGACAGGAAATAAGTAACCAACCAACATTATAAAGTTGCATGTATGTGAACCGACCTGCAAATATCACATATGGCTGAATCTGTTTTTAAAAGAATTATTCATGTAGTAATAAGATTGAAGAAGGAAAATGAAGAATAAAGAGAATGCCACAAATGATTCCCAGACAATATTAAATGTAATTTTTAAATTAACCTATTTTAATCATTATCCAGAATCATTACTAATCATTACTTCTGACAAAAAACGTATTTAATTTGAAATGGTACCCGCGTTCACTTTGATTGACCGCGCGACCACATGCTGTAACACCGTTGGCATACAGGGCCTGGTTTATTAGACAAATTGCATTTCTCTTTTATTGATCATGTGGTGGAGTTTAATTCACCCGCTCTGAATCACCCTGTGTATATAGGGTAATTTGGAGTTTTCCTCTCAAACTTTGAGAATTGATGAAACCCGTGAAAATAAATATGTAATTGCTATTAATTTATCGAGCTTAATAATTGCTTCCGAGAACAGGTTGTTAAAGTTACTTTTTTTTTTGTTTTTCTCAAATGCAATTTTATTATAATTTGGTTTGAGATTATTTGAAATTCCTCGATTATGCAGCACCCATAAACACTGTTGAAGGCTTAGAGGTAACTAATTTTCGTCAAACTATTCAAAATCAACATGGCTAATTTCGAAGAATTCGGCATTCATTGTGAAAAGTTGAATGGCTGCACCAACGTGAACGGAGCACACTTTTAATATTTTCTTTGAACGTATTGCTTTTTCCTCTTTATAACATAATTAAATTTTCGATGAAATATCCTAGTACCTCATTTTCATTTATCTCCAGAATTTTTTTAAATCAGCATATTAAGTTCTAGGTTTGTTTTGTTTTCCTCTGTTTTACCCTGTTATTTCTCTACTTTCGATCGTACCTCTTGTTATGTCTATTTTATATTGCTCATAAACTCCCCAGTGAGAAGCGAATGTCCTTGTAACTGCCGTCGTTGTCTTCTACTATAATGTTCATGCTATTATCAAATTTATTTCAGATAGATAAAAAATTAGATACATATTTACTTTATTTCTCTAGTAACTGGCTGCATGGTCTAGAACAAAATACAAAAGAAAAATCAGCATGTAAGTTTTATCTCTTCAAATAATGTTTATGGCTTTCTCTCCTCAGCCTGACGCCATCCACTCCTGGATGTAGGCCTCTTCCATCTCTCTATATTTCCCTGCATTTTGCCTTCTGCATTTAGTTTTTTCCCGTAGTAGCCCGAATATCTTCTGCATACCTCAGCTTGGGTCTCCACGAATTCCTCTTTATTGTCCGAGGTCACCACTGGATGATCCTCATCGTCCAACCCATTTTGTCCTTCCTCGCGATGTGCCCTGTACAGCGCCATTTCTGGCTGGCGATACTTCGCATAACATCTGTAATACTGATGCGTCGTCAAATCTCTTCACTGAGTAGTCTGACCTTACTAATGAGTAAAGCTGGCAGAAATGTGCGGCGAGACATAGGCGTACGCATCATAATATATATAATAAAAGAAATGAACTAGTAACAAAAGCAATAAACTGTTACAATTTATAACAATGTATGCATAGCGTGTAGCAGTCGATTTACTTCATCCACTATTTGCAACACTGGTTTATAAGTTTTTTATGGCGTCATGTAATATTTTATATTTCTTGTGAATAGTTTTTAAAGCTGTTTCAATATCTTCAAATTTTGTCTAGCTTTCCTTAATAGCTGTAGCCTCGTCAGGATTGAATTGTAGTATCACAGCTTTTATTTGTTGCAAATATTCAGCATAATAAAAAGCTGCCTTCAACCGTGTTCTCCAACATGTAAGAATTGGCTGTGGTGGTTCGGGAACACCTTGTGAAATGCGCGAAGACGTGTAGGAAATTTAAGAAACGCTTCTTTGTACTTGCTATTAACGCATCTACTTCTGGAAAACCTTGTCGAATAGTTTCTGCCGCAAGATATAAAACATGCACTTTAGATGTACCATGTACAACTGTGTTCTTGAAGAACGACCTACCAAAAGCATTGTCGCGCACCATCGGTCACAAACATCAACACTTAACTTATTGACAGGTCAAATATTTCTAATGTCTCCATCACCATCCGTGTAATTGTTTTGCCAGTACACTCAATTAGACTTTTGCTAGTTAGTAATAGTGGAAATGTCGGTTTAAGAGGGTCCAGTATACGGGCTATAACATTTATAACATTTAAAATAGATTTTTTTTACGTCTCGTCAACACATAACCACAGCCGTGTATTTTTTAATACACATTCTCGCGGCTCACTTCAGTAATTGGTATTTGTCCGTAGTCGGTCATTGCCCCTAAAGACCTAATGTCTCACCATTGACCTGCCATATGACTTGTCAGCTTTACTAATGAGTAATGAGATAAAAATAGAATATTATACTCTTTTTCGCAAGTCAAATCAATCTTTTTTTGCAGTAACTTACTTTCTCATAAACGATACATCTTACGCCTTTTTATCAAGAATATATTTTTCACGTAATTTTATCCAAAGAATATAATAAGGGGACAAAGTTTGAGATAAAGAAATATGTCTAACTTTAAGATAACCCCCCCGAGTCGCACGTTCAAAATGCTCCGCTGTATTTTTTGATAAAACCGTTAGATCCCTCATGTAGCCCTTGTCCAAATATCATTGTTTTGTCCAAAACAGTTTTTGAAATAAAACATGAAAACCAGATTCTGTGTGCCCTCTTCAAACAATCGTAGCTCCATAAGGAAGCAATTTCAGACACCTGTTAACTTGAATATTTATTGTTACTTTTGAGTGAGGAATCCATCCGCCAACAATTTTGTATAGCACATCCAATAGGGATGTAAATTCTGTCAAACTCAAAGTTTGAGAGATAAATTTCGGACCACGTGCATATTCCTTAAACAGATCCATTTCACTAATTAAAACTTATTTCAGGATAGATATGTTAATTTCGATCTTGACTCGGGTCTTTTAAAATCCGTTAATCTAAATGGTGTAACATTGGGTGTTTCCCAGAAAATGATGTATTACATGAGCTCAGTATTTTCTGGCGCCTACATATTTAAACCAGATGTTCAGATAAGTGATGCTGTTGAATTTGGTGATGTTGAAAACACAGTTCTATTTAATGACGGGAATCTAGTTAAGGAGGTAAAACAAGTATGGAATGACTAGGTTACTCAGATAATTCGTGTATATAAAGAAGAAGATTTTATTGAATTCGATTGGTTGATTGGGCCTATAAATGTAACGTAAGTATATATTATAGTAAGATTGTACTGACTGATATTTTAATGTCGTGTAATTTAATTAATTATATTTAGTGGCAGCCAAGGTAAAGAAATTATTACAAGATACACAACCGAACTAAATACAGATGGAGAATTTTATACTGATTCAAATGGCAGAGAAATTATATACCGAAAAAAAGAATTATAGACCAACTTACGAATATACTGATATAGAACCTCAGGCTGGTAACTACTACCCAGTAAATACAAAAATTCTAATAAAAGATGGACAACATGAATTCGCAGTATTGCCAGACAGATCTGAAGGAGGAACAAGTCTATCTTCTGGAGAAGTGGAACTAATGGTATACTGTTTACAATAAGTATATCAGGTGACCCAAAATAAAATTCAATTTTTAAACTTGAATCAATCGTGGCACGAAATTGTCAGTTACCGGTGAAATAAAAATGCGGATTATATAGTCACTATGTAGTGTTGCTTTAAAATGCATTCTACGTTCTTTGTCGAGGCGTATTTCAAGGTGATTGATTCTTAAATGCGCCTCGAGGATTTTGTGCCCGCCTCAATATTTGGTGTATGGCTGAATTTGTTTAAATTATGGGTGTAAAACTTGAGACAAACAAGTTCAGCCACCAATAAGAAACCCTGAAGTCCAGGTCTATAGAAACACCAGAAAATGTGCAAGTTAATCGGGTGGCTATTGTCTTCGAGCAAAAACTCGATGAGAATTATTTTTTAAATAAAAAAATAATTTGCCTAAGATATGCAGGAGTATTCACGATGACGCTTCCCGAATAACAAATAATACAAAAGCGGAGAGTACGCAGTTACTGCCAAAAATGGAAAATAAAAGACGGTACCGAGGAACCAACGAACGGCTATCTAAAAAATGTGCATATATCAAAACAGATAACTAGAAAATGATCAATTCGCGAATGGTAGACAAAATTAGAATTAAGAAATCGTTAGAACAAAAGACGGCTGTCGGAATCGCGACCAATCGATAATGTCAGAATTGAGAAAGCCGAAAAAATTAAAAGGGAAAATATTCGTGGTTAAACTAAGTGGAAGAATGCCCTCAAAACATATTATAAGTTAATAGAAATAAAGTATTTATTTCACAACTAAAATTTGTATTACAAGAAAGTCACAGTCAGGACTGCAAATTTTAAGACTCTTTGGGATTCGTCGGAGAAAACGGCCGAAAAACACCAGCTCCCATGGATAAAAATTTTTAGAGTTTTAGGGAAAAGATAGGCAAAGGCCAGTAAAAAAGAAAAAATATAGCGGAACTCCGAGATAAACAAGCGAGGATTGAAAAAAATTCGGTTTTGAAAATTCGTTTGACTCTAGATTCCTAAACAAGGAACGCTGCTTGATCTTGGAATTTTCTATCAACAAAATCGACATCTGGAGGAACATTTTTACTCCACACCGATTTTTGATCATCCTCATATTAAGAATCTTATTAGTGAAAGAGTTGAAAATGGGAGTCGTATTAGACGTCAGAAAGAATTGTCTATAAATAGGCAACAAAAATATGTATCAAAATTCTGCATAAATCTACAACGAAGAGTTGTTGTAAGGCCAAGCAGAATCGAATTTAATTACAACGAAGAAGTGTGGTTTAGGTTAAATAAGAAAAATTCATCAATCGTCCATCCTGTAACATGATGAAAATCCTCGGGGTCAAAGCCTTTAGCATGAAGATATATCGTGAAGATAAAAAAGTCTCAATCATATCTAATTTTAGTCTTCAACAGTGTAGTGCAATTCGATAGCGGTGAAGTTTCACCTATCTAGAGTTTCGTTGAATTTGATATTTTGTTTTGATAGAAATTATTTTAATAGTAAATTCTCTGGTGACGTCAAACTGCTGGAGGGATTCGACTTGGGCAGGTGAGGAACATTGATTTGTAGTAATTTCCTTACAAATTGTTTGTTTATTTAACTTCAGTCCTTGATACTTTCCTGAAATTTATAATTTTATTTATCTCTTGTACTTAACTTCAATTCCGAAAAGGTTGTGGACTGAGTCTGATTGGTTCCGAGCGACAAGACTTAACAGTTCTGACCCAGAAGTCAGTGTTGTCACCTGCGGGACATATTAAGGCTTCCGACTTTGAATTTGAGAGGACCCCTCCAACACTGAACGTTCATCCCTGATCTTCAAAAAAATTGGATAGATAACTTTTTGGGGTCAGAATTTTAAAAAGATTTTCATAATATAATTTTGTGGTTAGAATTTTGGAATTGCGCCACCTATCGGCAAAGTCGGAAACAAAATTTCATAGAAAAGTCTTTGAGGTTAAAATAATTTCAAAATTTTTGGTTGTTAGAATTCCAAAATTTCTGCAGTTGTTAAATTCAACTCAAAAAACTTTTGAGGTTTGACACATCAATACAAATATTTCATAGGATCTCCTATTATTTGTTAGGATTTTTATTACTGGCGCCCAAGGCTAATTACACGCCACTAAGAGGCGTTAACGTTCACCGATGATAATACCATCACTTGGAACACACGACGCCCGCTGCGAAAACAAGCGCAAATTTTACAGATTAGTCGTACAAGTATGCAGCGAATTTTAAGCAAGGATATATTCTTCGACTCTCATACAAGTTGATTCACTTTAATTTAAATGGTTACATTAATAAAAAAAAATTGTCGATATTGGGCCACTGAGAATCCAAGAAAAAAGCATCACAGATAATTACACAGCCCTAAAGTGACTGTTTGGTACGCATTGTCGTCGGTCCATAATTTTATGAAAATGCGATCGGCCACTCGCTTATCTTCACTAGTGCACGGTATTGTGAAATGATTCTAACTTATTTTATTCACACTAAAATATTGTACTGGCTGCAATCCTAATAGATAGTTTCAGCATGATAGGGCGTCAGTAAACACTGCTAGAGTCTAAACATCGTCAGAGCGCTTTTTCCGATAAAATCATTTCCAAATTTGATACCATCTTCTGAACAGCCAGGTCGCCCGACCTTACCTCCTTTGATTACTTCTTGGAGGGGTACATCAAAGCGAAGGTCCGTTTACTATTGCGGTGTTAAAATACTGAATTCAGCAAAAATTCATAATATTTCAGTGGGAGATTTGTGGTCGTGTGAATTTGTGATTACAATTTGAAGAGTGTCTGGAACGAGACGGCGGACATTTGGATGACACTATATTTAAAAAATAAAGTCCGTATGTATTCTAATACTTTTTTTTAGTAATTAACCGATTATTCAGGTTTAAAGATTGAATTTTATTTTGGGTTATCTTGTATAAGAATTATGGTAATTTAAGAAACCTGTTAAGATTTATCAAGACATTTAACCAGAACTATATCTTTACGCAAAACAGCGTAGGTATATTTTCAAGAAAGTATAAAACTAAAGTTTCCAAACGGTTAGTTATAAATGAAGAAATAACTCGGTACATATGTTCTTTAAAATAGTTTCGGAAATTCCCGTTTGACTTGTGCTGCCGCGCACTTTCTGTCGCTATGAAATATGAGATGTCACCTAGGTCACAATTTTAGTATAAATTAAATCTAGTACACTGAAAAACCGACAAAAACGTTTCAAAAAATTTTTTTAAGGTACAACCACATGGGACCTTCACAGAATAATAGATTAGGCCCTTGGCCATCTAAAATGGCAAATTACAACATTTTTTGGGAGGTCCAACTTTTTTTATTATGAAAAATGTCATAAATCTGTCAAAATTAATTTTTCGTACTTTTTCACACATCCCTCACGATATCTCCGGAACCAATTGAGATAATCAAGTTTTTTTTTTTAGTCGATAAAGGAAACGTGAGCGGAGGTGACTGAATTAATTTAGTCTTTATGGAAAACCTAGTTTTTTATAAAATTAGGTAATACTTTAACATTTATTTTTCTTACAGTACTTTTTTCAGTAAGCGAAAAACTTTTTTGTTTTAAGGAATTTTGCCACAGTATATGCATACGGAATAAAATTAACACATCAAGGAAGTTTTTAAAAAAAAACGCAATACTCTACGACTTGTACGTTTCAAGTTATTGTTATTTGAAATTAAGTTTCTGCGGGCAGGATATCTCCCCCGGTTCTACTGTGCTTTAATCAGTGTGCTATGCGTGTTGTGGGTGCATACTATTAAGTATTATTTTTGACATATCTTTAATATAAATTTTATTTTCATAAGCACTTAGGTTTTACTTATCATTATTTACATTGCACATTATTTAAAATCCATTATATTTATACATTAAAACCTAAAATTGAATTAAAAAAAAATACGAAATAATTATTTATTTTAAAACATAAATTTAAAACTTGTTATAAAAATATTTTAAAAATCGTCAACGTCGGAATCTAAAAATATCTGGACAGTTCCTTGGTTGCAGCAGTTTGCATATTTGCACTCACTGCAGCATTTCAAACCTTGAGCAAAACAGGTACATCTGTTGTTACAGACCCTGTCGGAACATCTTATTGACAAACTTTGCCTTACAATATCGGGCACAGATTTTTGACTAGAAAAAGTTGCCTTCCAAACATTTTCTTCAAATGTCCAACCGTATCGAGTTGGATCTTCCATCTGCATGTATTGTATATGGTTATTGTACTAAATTTTTAATTGATACAGACACTTGGCTCCGTGGTCTAGAGGTAATGTACTTACTTCGGGGTCTCGGGTTCTATTCCCGGTCGAGGAACTGGGATTTTTCTGTGAGAGAGATTAATCGTAGTATACTCGGACATTGGGTGTGTGTCCATTGTCTCTAAATCTGTAGCCCTCTCCCACACAAGGTCATTCCAGACCTTCAGGGATAAAGAGGGTTGTAATTTCATGTGGTGTTATTATTATATTATTATACCTAAAAAGAAAATAATTACATGTAGGTGTTTTGTTTCTTTTGTAATAGGTATGGGCGATCTAGAAAAAATAATTATTACCTTTTTAAATGTTGTCTAAAAGCATGGTCAGTAGGAGGCAGCTCAGAAGCTGGCCGATTTGTACATACTTGTTAAGTCCCATCGCAGTTCATTCAGGGATTTTATATTTTTGTTTTTATTCTTATATAAATAAAGCGTATATTTTACCCCTAATTCCATCGCTTTATCCTCTGACAGAAAGGGAAGGTTTTCTAAATCTTTTAAATTATTTAAATTTTTATATAAAACATAGAATGCCGTTTTCTTCCCTATTTTATACATGGCATTAGTTGTGTCACAACCAGTTAGGCAATGAATCGTTAATACTTTCTTGCAAATTTCCTCTCCTAAATTGGCCACAATATTGTTAATTGACAAAAATTGTATATTCTTACTATGTCCTAATTGTATAAATATATTCCTGTGGGACATATCTGGTGTTTCACAGTAATAATGTAAAAGCAAAATCAGGACATCAGTATCAACAGATTTTACTAGAATTGTATTACCTGATTTTAATTTTGATAACATAAAATAAACATTCCATTGTTAAGCATTAAATAATATGTAAAAACTCAATAAAAATAATACTCATTCACATTCACATTACACAAAGAAAAGCTTGTTTCTAAATGACAATATATTATGTATAATATAATATTACTTGTATTCAATAGTCTACACTGTACACACTTGAGTGGCGCCGCAGTGAGGCGCATCTAGGATCGAAAAACTCGTAAAAAAAACAAAATCTCGAAAACTATAAGTTGTAGAGAACTGAATTTTTTTTTAAAAAACTTCCTTGAAGTGTAAGCTTTATTTCATACACATATGATATGACAAAATTCCTTAAAATAAAAAAGTTTTTCGCTTACCGAAAAAAATGCAGCAAAGAAGGTAAACGTTCCAGTTTCACCTAGTTTTACAAAAAAATTAAATTTTCCATAAAAAACGAAATTAAAGCAGTGACCTTCGCCCACATTTCCTTTATCAATTAAAAAAAAATACCTATAATTATCTCGATTGGTTCCGGAGATATCATGAGGGATGTGTGAAAAAGTAAGAAAAATTAATTTTGACAAATTTATGACATTCTTCGTAATAAAAAAAAGTTTGACCTCCAAAAAAATGTTGTAATTGGCCATTACAGATGACCAAGGACCTAGGCTATCATGCTGTGAAGGTCCCAAGTGGTTGTACCTTAAAAAAATTTTTTCAAGAAGGAAGCTACTTTTTCCCCGTTTTACGGTGCACTAATCGCCGCAGCAGAGAATATCTCTTCTGTCACAGATATAAGGCAGTAGTAGCTACCGGTCCCGGACTCCTAGTTTTCTGACCCTGGTTATTTATAAATGTGGAGTTAAAATACTTAAGTCGGTTCCCTATTATTACAATAGTTATTTAGTTGTAGCACTGCTAGGAATAAAATATGAGTTTGCTGTAAGCTAGCAAAGATTATACAGTTGTAGAGATTGTACAATATTGGAAAACGTTTAATTAGAATGCCTGCTTTGTGTGTGTGCATAAAGGATAAAAATAGCAAAGTCATGCATGTGACAGAAAGAGCATTGTGCATCAATGTTGCCTCATTGTAGATTGTGTTTGTGAAGTAAAGAGGGCACGCCCATCATATCATATCCCTTTTTTCCGCACACAGTTTATTGTACAAATATTAGGTGTTTAGGAAAATTCTAGCGATTTGCAAATATTCTCTTTATCTAAAACTATAAGAAAAACAAAGACAGAGATAGTGAATTGGCCACTCGGGGTAAATTCTTCCAAACCCTTCAAAAACTGCGAAGTTGCGAGCATGATCATTGGTATGCGTAATTAGTAGCGAGACAAGTAGTAGCCAATAAATTATTCTCTTTAGGTCATGTGCTGCGATGGCCCGCCCTTCATCAGATCACAGCAGGTAGCCGATGACACTGTTATTGGTGTTTTGGTTAGGTTAGTACATTTCAACATGTGGGGTATAGTTGTTATATCTGTAAATAACTACTTATCCCTGTTTATTTCGAGAATTTCTAGTTATTTGATGCATAATTGTTTTTAAAATGCATCAAAAAATTCAGTGGCATTTCTTTGAGAAATTTTTGGCTATTTGACATGAAAGTAATCTGGCATTCTGCTATTAAATAAAAATAAATTAACAAATAATCTAACGAAAATAAAATAAAAAATTCTAAAATGAAATAGATTTAAAAAACGTATTAAAAATGAAACAAAACAACTTTTTTTCTAAATGTTACTTCATAAGGGGCTCAGAAATGTCGCCCTGTTGCGCCTGACAATACCCTAATCGGTAATAAGATTCGTTCCTGACATTTAAGAGCATGTCAGGAGAATTTTAGCACGTAATTCTTACAAGTCACGCGCTCGTTCCTGTTCATGTTTATAAATTTGCGAGGTTGCATATCCCATCGATAGGCGTTAAGTCAGTGGATCTTGGTGGCCATTTTATTGTGCCTCTTCCACTTATAAGATAACCGGTAAAAGTGTTGTCTAAAAACTCTTGCACCCTTCTTGCATTATGAGCAGGACAGCTATCTTGCTGGTACCAAATCTCTTCGAAGTTGACGTCAAGAGCTTGGACAGCCGGAATAATCTGATTGTGCAAAAGTTTAAATATTTATCGGCTTTTAATTTACCGTCAATGAAAATAGGACCAGTGACATGATCACCTAAAATTCCGGTCCAAACATTTACTTTTTGTGGATATTGAGTACGTAATAGCATACTCAAATGTTTATTTTCTCTGGACCAATATCGAAGTACAGAAGGATTATGCCGGCCAAAGATGTTTCATCAGTGAATAAAATATTCTTGATGAAATTTTCGTTTTCATTAGCCTTTTCCATCATTCGTTTCGTACGGTCTTCAGGAAAAATTTCTTGGGTAGTCATAATTTTGTAGCAGTGGTACTTATTTCTTTTTAGAATATTCCGCATTGTTCGCTCTTGTACACCAACTTCTTGCGAGATTTCTCTACTCAAACAAGGTGCGTTTACCTCGGCGAAACTACAGACATTAGTTTCCCGCCTTTCCCGATCTTCCCTTAAGTAAACTGTAGGCTCATCTTCGTCATTTAAATGACGACATTCTCTACAATTTGTCGTATATCCCACAGACTCAAACTTATGAATGATGTTTAATACAATTTGAACCACGTCGGTCGGGGCAGGACAGTTTTCAAATATAAAAATGAATCGCCCGATAACTCCCTCAGCAGTATTACTGTCGTTGACACTTTTTCTTCAGTTGTATAAATATACATTTTTAAGTTAAGGGGAAATGCCAGTTTAATTTACCAAGCTAACGGCTGACGCAATAATAAAAGAAATGAGACAATAGAAACGTGAGAGCAGTTCACCACGTGATCACAAAATTGTTTATTGCAGTGTTGCCAGATTGTGAAAGTGTGATTATCAGAAAGTAATAATGAAATTACCAGATTTTAGGAAAAATTACCAGATACTTCAAATAATGCGCCAATATTCAAAAACTTTATTATAAAAAAATAAATAAACAAGAGTAAAATAGTTACAAGTAAGTATATTGAACAGAAACTTTTCAAATAATAACAATTGGCTGTAAAGTTCGGTTTCAGAAATTATGTTATCATCTTCATTTTCGTTTATATTTTTGTATAATATCATGGAATTCTATGATTCTTTCACGCATTCTGAACTTAATAAAATGCTATAGTTATGTTCGTCAATAATTGATTTTTGGTTCTAGGTTTGATCTTTTTGGTTTTGATTAAATTACGTTAACCTTTGAAAAAATCGCAGTTAGTCAAATGGAACAGTATTCATTGCATACTATGCAATTTACATGAAACGATTTTAGTAATTTCTCAAGGTGTAAATAATTTTATAAAAAAGTGGCGTTCTAAAAAAATTATCGTAGATTATGCCATTATTAGAGGCTCCATTAACAACTACCAGTTAAAATTCCAAATTGTCGATCTTGGTAATTACCAGGCATCTGGCAACACTGTTGTTTGTTCTGTCTACAATAAACTTAGTGTAGAAAGGAAGGGATCAGATGTGGAAGGGATGTGATGACTGAAGACTGGAGGCGTATCGGATCACATGTGGAAGAGATACGATGAAACGGAGAAGTGCCCTCGTTATTTCGTAAACACAATAACGTAGAAAAAGGCAATAGTGATACACAGTCTTTTTCTGTCACATACATGACTTTGCTATTTTTATCCTTTATGCATACACACAAAGCAGGCACTCTAATTAAACTTTTTCCAGTACTATATATATACCAGATACCTCTCCTTATAAAGCTAAAAACCGACGAGGCGATGTTTGCCAAATCGGCCATCGCCTTGGCAAATGCTCTAATGTAAACTTATATGTCCTTTCACATGGCGATAGAAGCTATAACCAAACTACGCGTACCGTCATTCGACTGATATACTGACGTATTTTTATTGCTCCAAGCGGCTCATGGTTCCATTGTATATAATGGATATGTTCACATGACAGGCGTTTTTCTAGTAGTTTGTGCGTTCCATAGTAACCAAATTTGCATTTCTTCAAAAATATTGTAATGCAGAAAATCAAGAACTGAACTGACAACGTTAAATTTTGGTGCTTTCTGCGCCGACTGATAAACCGTATCGTGTATGTAGTACAAAGTGCCTCGTATGTTTTTAGCCTAAAAAGTTGAAAGTGTGTTTTTGTAACCGGTATTTACCAAAATACGATTTTCGCGAACATGGCGCCCCTAATTTGTTTTTTCATCAATTTATCTTTTTGTCCATGAAACGTATTAAGTGCAAATTTTTTTACAAAAATTATTTTTATTATATTTATATTCATTTTCTAGTTAAGTAGAGCTCTTTTAAATGACGATCGTAGAGGAGTTAATGAAAATCTTAACGAACTAGAATACAATCAACAGCTAGTAGTTAGAGGAAGCCACTTTGTGACACTTGGCGAATCTTCGCAAGGAAATAGTAAGTATTACTTTTCAATCATTTAAAGTGGTATTTCTTAGTTACTTAAATTTGATACTGCAACAGATTTGTCATAAAATAAAATTACAAGCAAGCTGTAATTAAGAAAAACATCTGAAATATTTTTGTTGTTGAGCGGTTTTCACAGGGGTGGTTGGGCCACCTAGGTTGACAGGCGTGAGGTAGCTCTTAGTTAGATACATACGTAATTATAATTTTGCCAGTGAAATTTACCAAAGGTAGATAAGTCAGTCGTTGAGAGGTCAGATTCTCGTTACGTAAACACCAATCAGAAGTGGCAGAATGATGAATTTATGTTTTTTTTTTATCCTTACCAAGTAGAAGTCAAGTATTATATCTGGGAAAAGTAATACATTTTTTCCTCCAGATTCTTTTTTTTTTATTAGTGATTCGGAATTCTGCAAATAAATCATTCACAGACCAGTAAGACAGATATATAGTATGTTTATTTAAACAGATTAAAAACACAGTGTTACTTAATACGGTAAAAATATTAAATATCATTAAATATTGACTCCCTTTATCAACAAGAGGAAATATTAACTTGATTAATTTGTACATTTTTCTTTAAAATGGGTGTAAGTCAGTAAGTCATATACATATTTTTTTATAACTATATTTGCTGTTTACTGAAGGGTTGAGTAGGCTTACAATTTTTCATTTTATACAAACATCAATGACAGAAAAAGTTTATTATTAAACATGCCCCGATTAAAAATTGCTCTGCTGGAAGGATATATTGGCATGATTGACGGTATTATTCCCCTAAGAGGTATTGTGATGCGATTTAATGTGCCAAGATGTTCTATAAATCGTATCTGGAGATGATTTAACACTGCATGGTTTTTCACGAAATACCAAGAGAATATAATGCACTCCACGTGCGTTTCACCAACCAAGTTGGCATCATCTGAAGATTAATAAAACCAGCCTTATGCTATCAATGTACCCTATTTATACCTAAATTATTGTTACTATATGGGATTGGCCGTCTCTCACTATTCATATTTTACACTTTGTAATAATAAGCTTTCAAATGCATCCAACTCTCTAATATTTATTGTAATTAATCTTAAATTGCTACTATCTATTTTATGGTTGTTCTCAAACGTATGTTGGGCAACACTTTATCTGTTCTACCATATTTGATATGCGCTATGTGCTCCTTGAGGTCGTCTACTCTGTCCAGCATATTTTTGATTACAGTCCTTACAGCTAATTTCGTAAATCCCCGTCTTTTCGTTTGTTTCAATTTTGTCTTGTGGAGTTGTGAATTGCATAAAAGTTATAGTTTATTTCCCAATAAATGCACCACTATCATCTTTAAAAATCCTACCAATACTGCGGGTAAACCTAGAATCGTATGAGATCGATACAAATTTCGGAATTCCTCCTTTATTTTGAAAGGTGGAAGGTTTTCGAAGTATCTCTTTAAGTTTACGTTTCTCAATTATTTTATCAACAGAACTTACAGAATATTCATTACTCACAGCTATATCCTTAATCAATGCCTTTCTTTCTCAGATCTCTCTTTATTGAGGAGGAAGCTTAATAGTATATGGAATTTATTTTGAAAATAGGGAATAGAAGAAAAAAATTCATAATGTTTTGAAATTTTGGTGACATATTCTAAATGTAGGTATAAATTTAAAACCACGAAGTTCCCACCCCTAAAAGACGAGCTCACGTCCTATCCCCTCAAAAAGGGCAATTTTACGGTTTTTCGATTTTATTAACAAAACGGTGTCCTATACGAAAAAAAGTGTAGAAAGAAAAAAATTTGCCCATACTTATTTTTGATATATCTAATGGATTTTCAGATATAGGTTGCTGAAGTAGGGGGATGATTCATCTCACAACTAAAATACGATAAAAATAAATTTTTATAGGACATTTTTTAGGTATTATTTTTCTTTCGAAACTATTTTTTTCAAAGGAGAGGAGCACTATAGGACACTGCTTCACTTAAAAATTCGAAAAATATCAAAAATATCCCTTTTGTGTAACGGTAGTGCTAAAGTAAGTCTCTTAGGGGTGGGAACTCTTTAATTTTTAAATTTGACTTTGTAAATATTTCACTGAAATTTTAAAATATGTCTAATTTTCTGACACTGAAACTATTGATTTAAAAAAAGAACTCGCAACACCATTCGTAATTAAGGGGCTAATTAATTTAAAAAAAAATGCGAAGAATTGTACCCTTTCATTTTTATAGAAAAAAAATTACTCTATGACTTAGTTCTATGCATGGTAAGCGTAGGAAAGACTGTCTTTGAGAAAATCTAGTGCGAATTATACATTTTAGTTGTAAGCCCCCTAGTTCAGCAGCCTTCAAATCGAAATTTATTAGATCTTTCGAAAATATTATAAGAACCTTTTTTACAGAAAATGAGGCAACATTTTCTCTCTACGCTTTTATTCATATAGGACACTGTTTTGCCAAAAAATTCTTAAAACAGTAACAGTGCTTTTTGAAGGGATAGGGTGAAAACTTTTTAGTAATTTATTTTTACCTACATTCAGAACACGTCACTAAAATTTCAAGACACTATAATAGTCGATAAACTAGAAAATGAAGACTCGCCATTTTGTGTTGTGCACAATGGTGAAATCCCTTAGGTATATATCTTAAAGTGCTTCTGTATATGCCAAATCCTAACTTATTTTTACTATTTCTAATTCTTGAGCTTGAAGAAAAAGGGGCTGATGCCACAAACTCCCAAGTTTGAGTAATTTGCATTTAAAGATGGCCCTTCCCAATTGGCATACTAAAATCTCTCGTAATATTATAATTAAAAAGTCCAAAATCAAACATTAATTTTTATTTAATTATTTAAAATACATTCATAAGATATTATCAACCTTCTTTGTTTTTAGATTCTTTTGGACATCGGCCCATTTCTCTTTAGTAATTTTTAATAAAAAGATATGATATCGGTCTATTTCTAATAAAAAATGCATTTTCTAAATATGAAGTAATAAAAACTAGATTAGAAAGGTAATTTATTTGCTTATTAAGAAACAAAGGAACAATAATTCTTTATGGAACATAAATATGTTTTTTAACTTAAAATTATTTTATTAAAAAAATTTTTTCTTTTTCATTCATCATCCTCATTAGAAGTATCGAATGTATGGTAGATCTTTATAGAAATCCTGATATTTTTTGGGAATCCAAAATAATAGTAATATTAATTGGTGTCTAGTTTACTTACTTGATTGTGCACAGTACAATATATGAGCTTAAAAACATTTCTCCCGTTTCGTTATTCTTTCTTACAAAAAATGACTCAAAATTCTTAAAATCTTCTTGAACTAATTCCTCTACTAAAAATGTTTTGAACGTTTTACATCCTCTGATCAACTGAGCACACTAATAGGGCACAATAATTTCTATTGATGAAAGTTTTTTCTTTGTTTTCTCTATTATGGTATGCTGAATCAACCTCCATGAGTGTGTGTCCAGTAGCAAATTTACGACACTGACCACACACACATGGTGGTTCTAAATTTGGATTATTCGAAAAAAATTAGTTAATAAAAGCAAAGTCTCTGGCACCCATCTAGGTACAGGGCAGAGGAAAAATAAATTACTTAAGGAAACAGCGTAGAGTATGGCCCATAAAATGGGCATTTCCCACATATTTTTTTATTTGCTTATTCGATAGTACTTATAAATATGAGTTCATAGAACTTTTTCTGGATTTTTTTGAGCTCCGGAAAGGGTTAAAAAAAAATAAAAAAAAGTTTTGAATTTGTTTTATGATGACGTCATCCGACTAGGTTTTGCGCCAAACACAATCAACCAGTGAAAGCGAAGATGGTACCGCAGTATTGCCAACTTTACGTATTGTTTGACAGCGTGAAGGGTAATTACTTATTCAGTTATAAATTCAACTATAAATTCATTCACAGCAGAAATCGCATAATTTAGGTTATGTTATAGATTTTTTCTACGATGCTGTTATGGTATTAACGATTGAAAACAAATATTAATTAATTATTATAATCATTTTTATTTATTTTTAACTCTCACCTGATTACGATTTATTTGATTTGTATTGGAGCGTGCATTATATTAAAAAATTGTAAAAAATTTTACCGTTGTAAAAATAATTCAAATTATAAATAATGAATAGCAATAGTAAATAAATAACCGAATCGTTTTCTTCGCAATTCATTAAAACGACCGAAAATGCACAATTATTGCAAATACCTATAATTAAGTTCAAAAATACGTAAATATTATTTTGTATACAAATTAAAATAGTCGTGAAAATGTTTGATATGACATAAAAATTAATGTACAAATTCACCAAAGCGTTCAAAATCACAAATATTCTCAAATAGTTTTCATCTACCAAAACGATACTTAAATAAAGAAAATATGGCAACACAGGGTCGGCCATATTACAAGGCGCATTATTTCATTGGTTGATTAACTGGCGGCAATTTTAAATTAATCCAAACTTTTATAAATTCTTTTGTAGTAAAATTTTTTTCAAAAATCCAGCTACCTGTGGATACTGATTACATAAATAGTGTAGAATCATATACAATAAAAAGAAATCCAACTTTTAATATAGTGAAATATCATACAATGATGTATTGATATATCTTATTCTAATTTATTCTTAAATAATGATAAATCAATTCCACGTATTTGTTAAATATGAAGAAATCTCTGTGTTTAAAAATGCCAATATAAACATAATAAAAATACACCACGTAAACTGACGACCCCCAAATTCCTAAACGGAAGCTATTCGAAAGGGAGATACACTTTTGAAAAGAGGTGGACACACTATCGTTGAATATGTCATCTGTTGCAGCTGAAAATTAAACCCAGGTTCAGGTAGACAGTGAATAATCATGTCTGCCACATGTGCGCTCCAGTCTGCTACACTTTCGTGCCCAGTAGCATAAACACGAACGTGATATATTTTTTACTACTAATACCGATATGCAATAATATGCATTACACTGATACCAAACAGTATACATTTTTCATTTTTTGAAATGCTACTTATGACGCTCGAATTTTAGTAGTGTATTATTTTAAGTACGTGTACCTAATTAAACATATAACAAGAAACTAAAAGAACTAGCAAACTGGAAATGATTATTGACAGAGGAAGAACCGTCAATTTGAAACTTACCGACAAAATAAATATAAATAGCCTGACCTTTTCTATATAATGTCGTAAATGAATTGTGAGTTTATAGTTCAGTTCTTTTTATTTTTTTATATCTTGCTGGACTAATATGTACTCTTACCACTACTAGTGTCGATTAGATATAATATTATGTCCTCCAATGAAATATTTTAATATTTTTTTTTCACTTCTGTGTTAAAAATTTAGGTGGAAGAACAATGGCTGCAGTTGAGCGGGACATAGCTCAAAAGAAAGTTACTTCAACCTTGGGTATTTTACACGTCCGAAGATATTCCTGTTAAAGAGCAATCATTTTTAAATAAAGAGCTGCCGGAAAACATCGACCTTTTAACAATAGAAAACTGGAAAGATACCGAAAATAGTGTACTTATTAGACTGGAACACATTTTAGAGAAGGATGAAGATCCGGAATTGTCCAAAGAAGTTACTGTTGACATATCGGTAAAAAATATACAAACGAATTCTGTAAAACATAAGGTTAAAGTTTTTATTTTTAGGATCTTTTTAAGACATTGAAAATCAAGTCAATGAAAGAATTTCTGCTGGCTGGAAATACACCATTAGAAGAAACTACAAGATTGAAATGGTCCCAGATTTCTGAACCAGAGGATGAATCAAGTCCTCTTAGTATGAAAAATCGATTAGCTCGAGATGAAAGCGATTTGAAAATCACTTTGGCTCCCATGCAAATTAGAACGTTTATTGCAACCATGGAAAAAACTAATTAAAAACAATGTGTATAAATAATGGATTAAATATTTGAAATAAACGTAAAAAACTCCTTACTATTATTAATTACACCAATTATAGCCAGTCGCGGCTGGCGGATTTAGGCTATACTATATCTCAATACTGGAGCATGGAATGCAAACAATATTTTAAGCCACGACTATCAGTACTGAATAAAGAAGCTTTGCAGAAAAAAATTAAAAAAAAAAATTGAGAAAAAGAAACTGACAGAAATGCGCTGCCGACCCAGATTACTTCTAGACAATTAGTAAAATATTTGCAAACTATGTTTTTTTCGTAATCAGAAGGAAAATTGATCACCCCGTTTTTTTTCGTTTTCGAAAATTTTGATTTTTTTGTAATTATGACATTTTGATATTTAAGTTGTTCATTGTGTAAATTTCAAAATGTTATAACTTTATAAAATATCAAAATTTTCGAAGACAAAAAAAAACGAGGTGATAAATTTTCCTTCTGATTGTGAAAAAAAATAGTTTCCAAATGTTTTACTAATGATCTAGAAGTAATCTGAGTCAGCAGCGCATTTTTATAACTTTTTCTCTTTTTTTTTTTCAATTTTTTTTCTGCAAAACTTCTTCATTCAGTACTGGTAGTCCTGCCTTAAAATATTGCTTGGGTTTCATGCTTCAATACTGAGATATGGATGGACCAGTCGCTCCTGATTATAGCGCTATCATCTAGACTTATTTCACATGGCTGTAATTTTTAAAAAACAGTAACGATCATATAATGGACCACCGCAATAACAATTTTTAAAATTTTCGACGAGTGTGTCCATATAAGAAGTCATGGTATATAATAGGGGGATGATATAAAAAGTCTTGTTTGCTTCTCACAATTATATTTTCAAAGTCTATCTGACCTCATCTTCACACTTGCCATCGTGGAGCTCTAGCCAACTATTTCATCTAGCCAATACAATAATAAAAGTTTACACTAAATATTTTTAAATATTTTGTGGCATATTTTTTATATTGATATTAAAACTTGGTGGGAATAGGTCAATCAAAAACAGAAAAACTACTTTTTTTAATTTAATCGACGTTTCGCTAACTTTTATTAGTATCCTCAGGACTAGTTAAATTGTGTTTTTCATGCTCATAATCAGTAATAAATTAAGAAAACGAGAACTGGTACAAAATATAGGTTTAATAAAATACAACATACCAGTAGAAAACATAAACGGTATTTACTTTCTTAACGATACACAGCAATTGATAGTGGATTATCTATTATATAGAAAATTATCTGTTAAATAGATAGATGTATCTATTATATAGAGCTGGAAATTATTTTATACAATCGAATATATTTATCCACAAAGAACATATTATCGCCATGTTAGCACGGATTCATGTCTAACAGATCTACTGTTACGAACCTAGTGTCATTCAGTCAATCCGTGTCTAAAGTCATAGACGAACAAGGTCAAATAGATACTTTGTATACGGACTTTACCAAAGCCTTCGACCGCACTGATCATCAGCTACTGCTACAAAAATTAGAAAAGTTCTGATTTAACCTAAACCTACTAAAATTTTTTCGATCATACCTAACAGAGAGAAAGCAATTTGTACAACAGACATAAATCATCGACATACTTGGCACCATCCGAGTACCACAAGGCTCCAATCTCGGGCCCTTATTTTTTATAGATGATCTGTGTATTAAACTACAATGCGATTCCCTGATATTTGCAGATGATTTAAAAATTTTCAAGCGCATAAGTTCCGTAAGTGATTGTATAATTCTTCAAAATAACCTCGACGCAGTGTCAACAATTGGTGTATTCTTAACAAAATTGACATCAATGCCACCAAATGTAATGTAGTAACTTACACAAAAAAGATAAATCATATTATCTACAACTACAGAATCAATGATACTGTCCTAGAACGCACAAATACAATCAAAGACTTAGGCATATATTTTGATCCTGAACTCAGTTTTGCCGAACATAAGAACATTAAGTCTAAAGAAGCAATTAAAATGCTAGGCTTTATCATAAGAAATTGTAAATCATTTACTAATTCAACATGCTAGAACATGTTCAAAGAAAATTTCTAAAATTCTTATCTTTTAGAGCTACAGGTAATTATCCCGAGAGAGGGGTGGACAATTGGTATCTTCTGGCTAGCTTTAATTTTGGGAGTCTGGAATTTCGACGAATCTGTTCCATGCTAATTTTTCTCCATAAACTACTACATAATAAAATTGATTATCCTCAAATTTTTTCACAAAATTATCTGCTGATTCCTAGAGCGCATTCTCGACAAAATCTCACATTTTACAATAATCGAGCCAACAGCAACGTGATATTAAAATCACCTATGTATTGTGTATGTTATAATTTTAACAAAATAAGTCAATACTGTGATATAAACACTTGTACACAAAAAGCGCCAATGAAATAATCTAGACAATCATTTGAAATATAATCTTATTCTTTAGAACCAAAATCTTCTTTATACCTCTGCCTTTTTATTTTATTTATTTACCTTCTTCAAAATGCTCAAATATTACCATACACGAATTAATTATTGTCTTACATTATTTACCTGTCTTAATTATTATAATTGTTATTTCCTTCCTTCTCATCTATACCTGAACTACTTTAATGCCTAGTGAGATTAATATTCACTATACGATTTATATTATGTATCATGTAGGTACTTTTACTTTTACTATGCTCAGCTTCAAATTTTGTATTATTTTCTTTATTATAGCAGCATTATTAATTTAAGTTTATTACCTTATTTTAATATATGTATAAGATTTATGTATAATATGTTACGCATATTTTGTACTGAAACTTTGTCCTGTAAGTGGGGTTACCTGTTGGGCAAATAAAGCATATTATTATTATTATTATTGTTATTATTATACAGGTTCATCAACATTCTTATAGTAAGATCCACCTAGATCAAGCGAGGTGAGGATTAAATACTAACTACAGTCTGCATTTTGTAGCTGGAAAACGTTAAAATTTCTATCACCTGTTTATACAACTGAGGTATCAACTCCAGCAAAATTTTAGAATTTTTTTTCATGTTCCAGGAAATCACAGTAAATGATGTGGTTGTTTAAAGTCTGGTTTACACTGTTCGATCATATACACAAACTGCCACGATCAAGGTTGTCTAAATTTTGAAATTGCGGATGGTTCCACTGAAGTCCTAACTTTGACATTATCGTTACTAGGTTTGAACTAGTCAGAAAAAGTTGGATAGGTTATGAACAGTATAACTCTGTGATTGAAGTTAAAAACTACAAAAGTTAACTTATGATTTGATATACCATTAGTACATAGAGTACCCGAGGATAATACAGAATTTTCGGATGCAAATATTTGGTCAATTAGCGAGAAATTGCCTCTAGCTGTTTGAGTAGGTTAATGAACTATCTGAGTCAACCCAAAAAAATCCATAATCCTGCACATTTTTCTACCAACAAGTCATTATCGTTTAAAAAGCTAAAGTTAAAGTCACCCAGGCATATAATTTATATTCGGCAACTTTTCTTATACTTTCTAGAAACATCTTGGGCCAATATACTTTTGTCACTCCAAATTTTTGAGGTTACGGGTTGATAATATGCAACTAATTAATCAGAATATATTCATCATTATGTGATTAAGACTAATTAATCTACATGCTTATTTGATTCGGTATTTATTCAAATTAACAGTTAATAATGAAGTGTTCCAATTTCATAATAAAGTTTCTTATCGAGCTGAAATTTTGAAACAGATTCAGTTCAAGTAGTTCTTAAAATGAGTTAGTGACACTAGCTCAATGTTTACATCTTATCTCAATTTTTGACGCTATCATTAAAAATTATTATTATGTGTTAGTGTTCTTAATCGGTAGGTATATTTGTAAGCCGCTTTGTTTATTTTTTGTAGAATATTTTTTTACAAGTAAAATAGTAGATAACATATTTTTAATTTTGTAGTATTGTGTATCCTGTGTAAACTATATATAGCCTATTTAAAAAATTAATTAGTTTAAACCGTACAAAAATAGTTGTGTGATAAATGTATTTTGAATAGTGATAATTAGTGGGTCATTTCAAGTAAATTTCCAGTAATTCGAAAAACTAGAACTTTTTTAAATGTGGCTCTTATATGCAATTTTTCTTTTTTTTCACTACAACTATTAATCCTGCAAAACTTTATGAACTTCATGAAACTGATGTACGATGTGGATATCAGGTAAATATTAAGTTTTATCCAAACTGTAAAAAACGTACTTAGACATGATGCAATAGTGTGGGGCTACATATTGCGATTTAGCTGGAGAGGTTTAACGGGTCCAGTTTGGCGGGATGAAAATTAAACGGTTACACGTTTCACTCTAAAACGGAACCGAAGCTGGGCAGTCTCCCTTTTGTCTAAAATTGAAAACAACAATCGACCTATTTCATCGTTTCAGGGATACAAGGGGTTGTATTAACTGTGGTGTTTAATATTAACAAAAAATTACTTTTTTCATAAATATGCATATAATCGAAAATAAAAAAATTGCGAGAAAGAGTCCAAAACAGAATTTTTTTTTTTTCAAAAGCTGCTGTAGATAGAAAATGTTTGTAAGTAGTTCTAATTTTGTTATTACATTCTTCAAAACTTTCCCCATTTAAGCAAACCTGTATCTCTTACAATAACAAAGATATATAGTAAACTTCGAATTTGGGACAATCTATATAAAACCTTATAGGAAAGTGAAATTCTTTGAATTATTAAAGTTTCTGTAGATGAATTATCGATATAAACTTAATAAATGAATAAAAACTTACAGTTCAAATGAGATTTCCTTGTTAATAATTAGGAAGTAGGAGACCCAATTAAACTCACAATTGGTCGTAAAGGTGTATCCTCTTTGTGTATTATTCTGGGCAAAAAATACTTTCGTGAAGGTTTAATGACCTGCTATATATTGGTATTACAACTTGGTGGGAATAAGTCAATCAATTCAGAAAAACTGCGTTTTTAATTTAGTTGCGACGTTTCAATATCTTTTATTAGCATCCTCAGAAATAGTTAAATTTTGCTTTTCTTGTTCATAATTAGTAATAAATTAAGCAAATGAGAACTGGTACATAAATAGATTTAATTAAATACAACATACGAGTAGACCACATAAACGTTTATGTTATGTTATGTTATATTATGTTAAGTGTTATATTAAAAAAGTAGATTTTCTGCTTTTGATTGACCTATTCTCAACAAGTTGTAATATCAATACATTTTACTACTATACTAATTATTTAGTAGATAACTAATTATTATAATATAAATATAATTATTAAAATAAGATATGGGGTGCGGCAAAATATACCCAGCTATGGAATATTGTTATAATTTTGTTACTTCCTTGACAACTGTCAAAATTGAGGTTTTATATCATAGAATTTTGTTATGGAGCGTTATTCGCCTCAAGAACGCGCAGAAATTGCCTAAATTGTATTTCCAAAACCTTTCTTCGATAATTTCAACTCAACGCGCTTTTACAGAATGGCACAGTAATTGATGTAAAGCATACTGGAAGACCTCTTTCTGGTCGTTCAAATGAAATTATTGAACTTGTTCGGGCTGATGTTCAGGCAGAACCAAAAACTTCCACAAGAGGACGTGGGGCGTAATTAGGGTTGTCTGGGCGGTTTTTAAGAAGAATTTTGCACTTAGACTAATATATCCATACAAAATTCAAACTGTGTTCATACTACGGCCAATTGATATTCAAAGACGTTTGCAATGCGCACAAATCATTACAAACTTAGTGGAAGCAGAGTCCAATTTTTGGCAAAATTTGATAATAAGCGACGAAGCAAATTTTTGCCTTTCTGGTCGTGTCAACAAGTAAAATGATCATTTTTGGGGAACCGAAAACCCTCATTTTATTCAAGAGAATATGCAGTTTGATCAAAAAGTCGCTGTTTGGTGCGCAATATGCTCTGAACGAATCACCGGATCCTTCTTTTTTGAAGATACCAGGGGCAATGCTAACTGCATTGCCCCTGTTAATGGAGAACGGTATCGAACAATGATACGTGAATTTCTGCAACCATAGTTGGAAGAACTTGGCATAGAAAACTACTGGTTTTAACAGGATGGCGCTACATGCCACATAGCGCGTGAAACGTCGCTCCTCTTAGAGACATTTTCCCTATCAGAATGTTCTCAAAAAATGGAGATATTGAGTGGCCGCCTCATTCCCTTGATTTGATGGCACCAGATTTTTTCTTGTGGGGATATTTGAAAAATGAAGTCTATATTAATCGCCCACAAACATTAGAAGACTTAAAGGCAAATATTCGTGAAAAAATTGCGCAAATTCCAGCTGAAATATTGCGCAAAGATATGGTACACGCTCAAGTAGAGTTGGTCATTGTCTGGCTTGCCGTGGCGGTCATTTATTCGATGTTGTTTTTCATAAATAATTTTACGTTGCGTTGAATTTTTTTGCGCTGAATTTTTTTTTATTTTAAAAATACTTGGCTGGGTATACTTTACCGCACTCATATAACAAAACACTGTCTGACATAGAATAAATAATGAAATGGTAGGTATAATACTTGTAGTTTTTTAATGTGGAGAATTCATATCAGTATATCTTTAATGATGGATTTAAGCTGATTGAGTGCGAAACTGAAAGACTGCTTAGATATCTTTGATCGTGTATTAGACCAACTTCCTTGGCAAAACGCTTGCAGAACAGCAGCAACTGGTAAAATTTGAGTTACAGTTCGCTCATCGGTAAAAGGCACTCGAAAAAAAGTATTTACTGTGATGCCATAATACGCGACCATTATCAGTTTAATCATTTGCTTTTATAATGTATTGAAGTGGTGTTGTGTTCTCGATTGTTTTTGAGTGTGTACAATCTTTCCTGTGGGAATATTTTTGTTAAAGGTATGCTACTTTTTCCCTTTTTATTTAACGTTTTTTAATACAGTTATTTTTTATATTGCCTTATTCAAAATATTAACAAAAAAAGTGCCATTATTTTTAAATTACATGTTTACTTAGGTTCATTAAAAATTGCACGCATTTGCACACTGTAATTTGAAGATTTTAAAAAAGCTTATACAATAACTGTTAATACCCGGTAGTGCTCATTAGGGACATATAGGGATAACTTGTTTTTAATTGAACTTTATTTTGTCTTGAGTATTAGCATATTGTTCTGTTTACAGAGACAATGTCTATTACCAGAAGAGAATTATTTGAATTTTTCAGACAAGGGCTATCTCATGACCCAGATTGTGCAGTTAAATTCAGAATTAGCTAACTATATTTATAAGCAAATTGACTTTTAAAAACTCAAATAACTCTCTTCTGGTAATAGACATTGTCTCAGTAAATAGAACGATATGTTAGTACTCAAGGCAAAAGAAAGCTCAAATAAAAACAAGATATCCCTATATGTCCCTAATGGGCACTACATTGTATTAACAGTTATTGTATAAGATTCCTTCAAAACTTAACAATAATTCGCATTATTTAGAAAAAAGGCCTAAAGAATAATAAAACTCACGACATTTTTATTTTACTTGTAAGATGTAATTTGATATTTAACTTTCATAAAAATCTTTCTTATAAAAATCACTTATTATAATGGAACAATTATCCAATGCAATAATAGTTACAACAATAATTCATAAAGGAGATTCAAAATAAAAGTAGATGATCTAAACGCAATTAATTTGCAACTTTAAATTTCTAATTCATCTATTTGGAACCTAAGAGCATCATCATCGTCTTAGTCTTCCTCCTCTACCCTCTCCTCAACAGCTGAACCATCTTCATCGCTATATCATTTTGCTCTCCATGAATGTGTATTCAAATATTTGGTAGTTTCAAGTTACAGGTACTAGCATGCCCAATCAAATTTTCCATCCATGCTCTACTGGCAGCAATCTTTCACCAGTTAGTACATTTTTGTATTTAAAAGCTTGCAAGTATGCTCGAAGGCAGCGCTGCTTTAATGAGTCCTCATCTGGTAATTTAAAACAAATAAGCATATTCGTTAATGAAAATGTAAAATAAATGTTTTTTCATAAACTGCAAATAATTTACCACAAATTTATATTAACTAAATAAATTCACAATCTAATGGAGAAAAAACATTGTTGATATTATTTACTTTGGATTGCTAAAGAACTGGCAGAAGGACAATGCAGCTTAGAAACGGAACTTAACCTAGCACGCACTTGAGATTAACTTTGCACTCTGTCATTTTGTATAAAATTGACGCATAATGAATTTTACATTTTCAGCACTTTAGTATGTGTAAAATATTACATTAACAAAATATGCTTAATAATAATTAATACAAAAAAAAACAGTCACAATTGGGAAGAAACAATTGTAGTTGAATTCATGTACACAATTCAATTGAACATTGCTACCAATATCCACGTTAAAAAAAATTACTATGGCAATACCAACTCACTCGTTTCAATTACATAATTCTGAAAAAGACTAAAATTGTAGAACTTTTGATATTGACAACTTTTTCATTAAGAAGTTTTCTCTATAGTTAGAGATAATTTAATTAGTTAGAGATAATTTAACAGAAGCAAAAAAAAATATTTAAAGATCACCGCGGTATTTCCAATATATTATCAAAATGGTAGAAACTAAAATTATAAAATTAATAATTTGGAGCACTTTTTTGTTAAAAAAGTTTCCCCTATCTCTTTTCGTTTACGAGATACAGCTAGTAACAAGAAATTTCAATATGGCAGCCGTTTTCCAAGATGACGGCTGAACGTCACTCAAAAAAGGGATACTTCCTCTTTAAATCTATGTTAAATTATTTAAAGATTTATTGATCTTTAATTAATTTAAAAGCGTAATTTAATAAATTTAATTGATATGAATCTTAATTCTGAAGTGGCTTGGAAATTGGGACCTTTGATGTGAACGCTGACGTATTTTTAACGAAACACCAAAACACCATAATATACTGTACTCGACGTACGTTTCGCCAACCAAGTTGGCGTCATCTGGAGATGATTAAAACTAGCTTTATACTAACAGTGTATCCTATTTATACCTAAACTATTATCACGGTTCGCTGAACCGAACCGTGACCCAATAATCAATAAAACGGGCTATTTGGGATTAGCCCTCTTTCACTATTCATACTGTTTTTACAATTTGTGATTTCCAAGCTTTTATATGCATCCAGCTGTCTAGTATTTGTTACATTTCTAATTAATCTTAAATTGCTAATATATATTTTATGATTGGTTCAAACGCATTTTGGACAACACTAGACTTATCTATTATACCATATTTGAGATGGACCATATGCTCTTTGAATCTGGTTTGAATTGATCGTCTAGTTTGTCCAACGTATTTTTAATTACAGTCCTTACAGCTAATTTCGTAATTCCCAGACTATTATTTTCTTTTAATTTTGCCATTTGGATTGTCTAAAATTTGTTGTAGATCTTAATCCTAAAACAAAAAAAAAATAGGTCCCGGTTTTTATGTTGACGTACGTCAGGTTCTTACATTGGACTATAAATAGAAGAATGAAAATTTTGTTTGTGGATGTTTTGTAAGTTTTCTGTGCTTGCTAAATTAAATCAAATTACAGTACCAGACTACAGTAGTAAATCTTAATGAAAAATCAGAGCATGTTACCCAATGAGTAAGAGCACTAACTCACTTGAAACACACCATATAAATTAGATTTGATTGCGAGAATCGATGGTCGAATTCTTTCCGGGGTAAATAATAAATTTATTTGAATCTTGTTTCTGACTCAGTTGAAGTATAGAACTGTCGATGTCCTAAATGTGATTCGGACTAATAAACTCAATAAACTGTGGGGCCCCGTATTTTTTTCATCTCATAAAATCCCTGATTTTCAAGGAATTACTTCAGACACTGCGTAATATCTATCCAATTTAATAAATACTAGTTACTTATCAATAATTTTTATTAATTATTTCTTACCTCACTTTCTTCTTTTTCAGTCTTGTCCAGTTATTGATCCCGAGAAATTAAATGTGCACCTAATTGCACATTCGTACAATTCTTTAGGATGGACATCTACTGCTGAAACTTTGTTCTATAAAAGTAAGCAATTTATATTTTGTAATGATTTTTTAAACGAGATAAAATGCTAATGTCTTTTAGATGTTCAATACATCATATCTTCTGTAGTTGATGCTCTGCAAGTGGACCCAAATAGAAAGTAAGGATATTAATGAAGGATAATTACTTCAGTTTAATGATTCTCATGGTTTAAATATTTTTATTTTCAGATTTATTCAAGTGGAGACTGCTTATTTTCATAAATGGTGGGAATTACAGAACGATTATGTGAAAAATTCTGTAAAGCAACTAATTGATGAAGGGAGACTTGTGATAACAAATGGTGGTTGGAGTATGAATGATGAGGCAACAAGTCATTATCAGTCTATAATTGATCAATTCACCCTTGGACATAGGTATCTTCCAAAATTTAATTAGTAAAATTAATCAGTTACACATGACCATAGTAGGGAAATGGATCATTTTAGGCAATGGTTATTATTCTATTGACTATAATTATACAATGAAATTAGTAATCACAAAGCAATACTTCAGGGGCCGAAAATACATAAAAAATAAAATATATTTTATTAATTTGTCATTATAAAATTTTGAGGTTGCTCCCTACTGGCATTTAAAGAAAAAAGTGTAGGAAATTTAATGAATGAGGAATAGTATCTTTTAGTTTGTGGTATTTTAAAAAATATTTCCTAGATTTGAGACATTTCCTATTTCTTAAATAGTATTACCATAAAGTTCTTTTTAAATAACAATTATTGACAATATTAAAAACATTAACTTATCAAAATATGTAATTTAAAAATCAAAGTACCTGCTCAAAATGGCCTTCGTCTTCGTCAGTACATAACATTATTCTCCTCCTAAATGAATAAATTATCCGTTGCAACACTTCTTGATTATTTCAAAGAGAGTGCAAACTCTTTGTCAATTCCTCAAGAATTTTGATTTCGGTGTTATAAATTTTTGATTTTAAATAGTCCCATAATGCAAAATTAAGGTTGAGGTCTGGCAAACATGCAGGCCAGTGGACAGGTGCATCTGCTTCTCCACTAATTCATCTTTCTGGAAAATGGGTCAGCAGCTATTGTAGTAAAATGGGGAGGAGCGCCATCGTGCAAAAAAAACTTTGTCTTTTGTTAATTGGGATATCCCTGATAATTTTAAATAAATTATTATCTAAAAAGTTGTAGTACATTACTCCATTCAATGTACCTAGGAAAAAAAGTAGTATACAAAATGATTACCCAATGTTACTAGTAGGTTATTTTTATTGACTTTGGACTTTCAATAGCTCAAAAGTGAGAATTGTGAAAATTAAATATTCCGCGCAAAGATCTAACTGCAGGTAACAGTTCTTGAATGTGTTGAACAACAGAACAATGTAGAATAAGTAATTTGAAAACATCTGTTCTGAGAGCAAATTGTCTAGTGGGATCTTCGATACAAAATTTATGTTTTCCTTTACTTTTACAGTTCTTACATTTCTAGAGCGCCCTGCATACCTTGCACTTTGTAGTTTTAAATTACCTTTTTCACGATGTTGACTCGTAGACATCGTAATCGTTAAAAGTGACTCTCTTCGTTTGCCTTTATCTTTCTTATTATGCTGTATCGGAATAGTTTATATACACTTTATTTTTTATCTACTATCGACCTCTGAAGTATTGCCCCGTAATTACGAATTACTCTGTATACATTTTGCAACAGAAGCAGTAACATTTTTAAAATCTAACATTCTGTTTTTATTGGGCCTAGTTTCGGAACTCAGTGTGAGTTTCCTGTAATAATAAATAAAACAACGTATATCAATATAAACAGACTCTATACCAGATATAAACATTAAGAACAAAAATACACCTATACATATAATTTTATTATTTGCATTTTTCATAGTATTTATTTATTTTGACATATATTATTATTACTTATTCTTTTGATAATATTAAATTTTTATTTGCTAATCTTTGTTATAATTAAAATATGTGCTCTAACAATAACATTAAAATAGAAATAGCTGTAACTTTATTTTAGAGCACAAATTTTAATTGCAACAAAAATTAGGAATTAAAAATATATATAATTATAATTATTTTCGTTAGAATGAATATTTAATGTAAAAAGAATTCTTTAAATATCATTGTTTGGTCTACCTAAATGTTTATAATAAAACAAAACAAATGTTTACTTCCTGCAATTTCCGCAAAATCCCAGCATTAAAAAAAATACTTTATCAAGAGCATCTCATCCGAGAGAAAAGAAAAAAATTGTAATAAACAGTTTTACAATTATTATTAATTTCTAAATTATTTCTAGAAAATCAGGAACAATTGAATTTGCCGAAAGAATATCTGTAACTGTATCTATTATTTCGGGATTTCGTACTTTCCGCTAACTGTCATGTTATTACATCAAATACTTTAAAAACTAAATTATTTCCAGAATATCAGGAGCAGTTAAATTTATCTAATATTTATCTCCTAATTGAAGAATGTTGCCGAAAGAATATCTGTAGGTGTATCTAGTGTTATGATTTTGTATTCCCGCTGCCTTCCTGTTATTACATCAAATAATTTAAAAACATGTTTATTTTTCTCCCTATCACTGATCTTTTTTAAGTTCTCCGTCGCGTCGAGTATGTCGCTACCTTAATTCGTCACTAGTTTCTTTTTTTTTTTTAACTCAAACACTTTAATTGTTTAGCAGTTGCAGATAATTTAAGGGGCGTTTCAATAATATAGACTTAAGCCGATTTACTAAGGCCCAGTTTTTCAATGTTCAGTGAGCATAATTAGCCGTCAGTTAGCATGGAATGGATGAATTCTATTGGCCGAGAAGTCACTAACTGACAGATAATTTAACTAACCGAGCGAGCTTTGAAAAACCGGGCCTAAGTCGGTTAAGTAAGTTAACTGTAACTGGAAGATAAATCAAGCCCGTGAATAAATTGGGAATTTTGAAATCGATTCCGCCTCGAGTTATATGTGAGCTGACTAAATTTACTAATATTAATAGAAAAATTTGATTTCTTTACCCATTTTTCATTTCTTGTGAAATCGTAGTATTTTATAATATCGTGGTTCAAGTTGAAGTCAAAAAATGCGTCAGTCAAAATTTCCATGATAAAAAACTTAAGTTTATTTTAGATTGATTAGTCAATGGTGTTTGTTTGTACTGTTGCTCTAAATCATATTTATTTGTTAATGTTTATGTTTAAGTTTTTAGTGATACATTTTTACAAGGAATACCTAATTTAAATAGTTCTGAGGATGTGTCAAAATACACGAAACGTCGGCTAATTGAAACTTTGGTTTTCTTCTTTGTGCCGACCTTACCCCCACTATTTTAATAAATAAATAAATAAATAAATATGTATATATATATATATATATATATATATATATATATATATATATATATATATATATATATATATATATATATATATATATATATATATATATATATATATATATATATATATATATATATGAGCAAGGGTCACTAGATTATTTCAATAGAATTTATAACTAAAAATAATTAATATACCCATAAGCTTATGTTAAGTATGTAATAATAAGAGAAGTTCAAATAAATAAAAAAATAAGTTTATTAATAATATAAATATGTTGGATGAGAATAGAAGTGCCTATGATTACGTGTAATGAACAAAAAACAAATGAATGTAATATTTTTTCTGTAATAACGATAACGAGATAATCAATTCAATTACTACTCCATCAAATAATGTAGAAAACTAAAAGTTTGTTACACCACCTCCACTTATAGTTAATTCCTAACACTAATTAAAAACAAAGATGTAATAACTTTTATTAACAGTTTAAAAAATGATAGCGCCGCTGGTATGGATCAAATAACAGTTAAGTTGATAAAACAGTCATAACTTTCTAATAAAACCTCTAATATATATTATAAACGCTATATTTATGACTGGATATGTTCCAGATCACTTTAAGATGTCCATTGTTACACCTGTCTATAAAAATGAAAGTATATTAGAAAAACCATTTATAGGCCTATTTCAGTTTTCAATAATTTTGCAAAGATATTTGAACGGGCACTAAAACATCGCCTTAAGGAATTTCTAGACAAAAATAATAGTCTTTCTGATAATCAGTATGGTTCTTAAAATTCGTGCAATACCACGGATGGAATTTATAAACTGGTAAATATATTAACCGCAATTTTCAAGAAAATAAAAGATGTATTTCTGTTTTCCTGGACCTAAGGAAGGCTTTTGACAAAATTACTATAAAAATTAAAAAATATTGGTATTAGAGGCACCGTGTTAAAAGTTTTTGCTAATTGCCTGAAGAACGGAAAACAATTTGTAAAAATTGCTGACAAAATTAATAGTGAAAAAGTTATAACCATAGGAGTTCCTTGGGGAACAGTTCTGGCTCCGATATCGTTTTTAATTTCTATTAACCATTTATGTAAATTATTAATATTTATGTAAATTATTTCATTTGCAAATGACACTACAATTGTCTGTAATTGGAATGAGGTTAGAATCTCTGTTTCACAAGATATGAATAAAATTAAATCATGGCTTAATTTAAATTTATTATCACTGAAGCTTTTTCTATATGTGATCTAAATTTACCCAATTTCAATGATGCAACTATTCAAGACTAGTGAAAATATACATTGTACAAATTCAATTAAATATTTAGGGATGATGGATAAAAACTTGAGGTGGTCGGAACACTTTAGTTATATTACAAAGTTAGAAAGTTGACACACAAATTCTACCAGCTTAGAGACATTTTATCTAAAAAACTTATTATAAATGTATATAAATAATTCTCTGGTAGAATCCATTATTATAAGGGGAAAGGTGCCTATCTTTAAATTCAGTGAAATATATAAAAGCAATCCAAAGATAGGTAATTCTAAAAAAGGAATCAAGATATTCAAGTGATCATCTGTTCAGGGAAGGTGGATATCTAAACCTACAGCAACTGTATTTTAGAATATTTTATATTTATTAAAAATAATTTAATCATGCCACACACTTACACACTACTAGATCAGTTTTAAACTAGTAACATCGAAAATTAATTCATTTCAAAACATTTAGCCGATTCTCTTCAACTGTTTCGAAAACTTAACCTCAAATCGAAAATCTTTTCTCTCAAGGATTTAACAGGGTGGTATTTCTCATTCCAACTGTACGTTTCCAAACGTTTCCAGTCAGTAATAAACTAATAACGAAAAATGAAAAGTAATGCAAAAGTGTAGACCCAAAAAGGGAATTTTATTAGATTCAGGTCGATTTTAAACCCCTGACGGACTGTTTATAAACTTATAGTATTATTGTTGTCAATCAAATTTATTAATACATTACATAAATATGATTATGATATTTGATTTGATTTATAAAGGAAAATTTTTAAGATGGCTACTGGAAAATTTTGGTACATGTGGCATACCAAATGCTGGATGGCAAATTGAGACACACGGCCATAGTCGAGAACAGGCATCAATTTACTCACAAATGGGTTTTGATTCATTCTTCATAACGCATCTTGATTATAGAGATAGAAACAAGCGCAAGACCGATAAAACTTTGGATTTATTATGGAAGGGAAGTGCAAACTTAGGTAAGGCAAAGAAAATTAAAAATTCATATATATATTTACAATGAGCGCATTTAGCGAATAAGACCGTTGAGAGGTTGAGCGGCAGCAGTTCGCCGAACCAGACGATTGACTACGATCTAACAGAAAGTTGCTGCTCAACGTAGTCAGCGACAAAGTACGATGTTTCTAGCCAGCGCAGGTTGTGAAATGCTATGCTATGTATACAACCTCAAAAATAACATGAATAACAATGGAATCGCCGACGATAATACAATTTTTGTTTTAAGTGATTATATATAATAAACAAATTTAACCAAAATGTTCCAACTACTTCCAAATGTAAGTTTGAAATTTTATTAGAAATTTAGAATATTTATGTTGACAGATCATTTCTCGCATCCTTCCAGACCGTTCGGCGAAATTACAACTGTTAATAGTAATAATAACTAAGCCTGGCCAAGGTCATTAATCCTACAGAGACGTACTGGGTATGCATCATATCATAATACTTGAATAAGTACAATAATAAAAACAAAAATATTTTATAAATTGTGATGTATGTTTTTGTACTATTTCGTTCGCTTTAAATTCTTTTTTATGTATTTCCTTATATTTTGTAAGCTTAGTGCTGCGCATTATTATTAAACTATTAAATGACGTTCACACATGTACATTGTATATCTAAGTGATAACTAATAATAAATAAATAAATAAAGAAAATAAATGGAAATAAATTTTATTAATATTGGTACACTTTATAAAAATATGTACAAAACTTACCTTCTTAAGCAGATTTATGAAGTAGCTTGGTTGTAGTTATCACAAACTGGAGCACTTCTATAATAACTGTGTAGCATCAGATATGTTTCTACAGTTGTCTCAGTAAGCGATGTTCGCTGTGGTGAAAAAATATGTTTGTATTTTGAAAAAGACCGTTCGACATCTACGGAAGTAATACAGGCATAAGTAAAACACTCTGTGAACCCACTTAACGCAGCTGTAGATGCACCATCACAAATTTGTCTTAATTTGGTAAAATCAGTATCTTTCCGTAATACACTCTCGAATTTTTCAATAACGGCCTTATTTTTGCTTCATTTATAGTCTGTAGCTATGTATTAACGTCATCCACTTTTTGCAGCGATTCCACTAACGACAACGAAATATTTTGCAATTTTTCTATTGCGTCGTGTAGTCCTCTATAATTGTTATAAATATTTTTTAAATCTGTTTTAAGGGAAACATCTTGAAAGCTTGTCTGGCTTTCCTTAATAGCTGCAGCCTCGTTAGAGTTAAACTGTAGTATCACAGCTTTCATTTGTTGAAAATATTCAGCATAATAAAAAGCTGCCTTTAACCACGCCCTCCAACGTGTAAGAATCGGCTCTGGTGGTTCCGGAATACCAGGACACAGTGTGTGAAATGCTCGAAGCCGTTTAGGAGATTTGAGAAATCCTTTTTTTGTATTTGCTACTAATGCATCTACCTCTGGAAAACATTTTCGAATCGTTTCTGCTACAAGATGGACCGCATGCACTTTACACGTAACATGTAAAAACCTACAATCGTCTCTTTGAAGAAAACGGCCCACCAAACGCATTGTCGCAGCAACGTCAGTCACAAACATCAACACTTGACTTGTTGACAGTTCCAATTTTTCGAAAGTCTCCAACACCACCCGCGTAATTGTTTCGCCAGTATACGCAGTTAGTCTTTTGCTAGCTAGTAAGAGTGGAAATGTTGGTTTAACAGGGTCGAGTACACGTACTATAACATTTAAAATAGATTTTTTTTTACAATCTGTCGTCTCGTCAACACATAACCACAGCCGCGCACATTTAATCCTATTTATAATGTCTTCACGAACACTTGGTACCTATCTACGTAACGATGAACGATTTGGTAAATTCACCTGGGGATTGTATTTATTCCAGAACTCCCGAAATGCTGGTTTATCCAATATACGCAGGGGAACATCACAGGCAATTAGCATTAACAGTAAATCAAACATAAACTGAGGTTCCAAAGAAGACACGCCATTTTTTTATTTTTATGCCGGTTACTATTGACATGAATTTTGCAGCCGTTTTTATTCCACCACATTAAGTCTTGATCACAAACTTTACAAATTATTTTACGTCCATCATAGAATAAATCCGGAAATTCACCGATAAATTTATTCACTTAATCAGCGTACGGTCGTTTTCTACTATTTACGCTCAACATTATTTATTATTTATTAGTACTCCATGCATCGACCGACAGATAACAACTGAAGTGTGTCGTGTCATCGTCATCGTAAACAAGCGCGCGACAGCATTGGTATTGCGCTCGACCCTGTATCTACCATCGCTTGGCCAGGCTTAATAATAACTAAACGGGTTGAGAGTAATTCTCAGCAGTTACATTCGCCAAACGCGTCCTATTATACAGTTTTCACGGCTACACTTAACACTTTTAGGCATATCGATTTTTTATGTGCTTTTCCGGCCCTTTATTTTTACTATTTGTTCAAGCTGTCATTTTTTTAGATCAAACTTACACCCCAGTCATCCTGACTTGTAGTAGTTATATAACTAGATGAGATTTAAAACAAAGTTCTCTTTGTTTTATGACAAAATATTGTCCTTCACTCGTATTTGTGCCCACTATTTTTAATATGTTCATTATGTGGTAATTTTACTTCTTTGTAAGTGAAAGAGTATTTACGTAATATTGATAAAACAATATTTTATAAATCATATGAAACACATATTTATAATATTTATGTTATCACTTCTGAGTAACTGGTTCCATATCAGCGCATACTAAGGTTCTGTTAATATTACGTAAAATAATAGGAATGATGTAGATATATCTTGGACATTCAGTCATTTAAATAAATCTACATCATTCCTATTATTGAAATTAAAGGTCAAGAAAAGCATATAATATTACGTAAAATGTAAAAAGTTTGTATATTTTACAAGAATTGAGATGTCCTGCAAATACTGGTGTTTTATCATAACTCCGTTTTTATTGCTTACATTAGACAGAGGTGGTATTTGACGTAATTGTTACTTACTGAGGGACGTATATTATCTAATGATTATATAACAGTTACAAGCTTTGGTTGACTGAGATATTAGCCTCATATTAACAGAGTGATAAAACAAAATCTGAAAAAGATGATTAGAGTCACGAAATACCCTTTTTAAAAAAATATCATTCTTCATTTATTTCACCCAAATTATTATAAAAATTGGAGCAAATTTGTTCAAAAGTGGATGAAATTTTGGCCTTCCCACGTGGCACTCTCATGAAAATATTGTCATACCAAATTTGAATCAAATCTCAATGGGATTTTCATTTATTTGAATAAAACATTTTTTCAAGAAACTGTGACGCCCTTTTACATCTGGATGAAACATTTTCGTATATATCTAAGTTTGGTTAAATCAACCGAATTTCATTTCATCACAATGTTTATAAAGCATCCTGTGTTTCATAAAATCTCAACGAAATTTGAATTTTAGGTGAAATAAATTCACAGTACAATCTTGAAACGAAGTTGCTCGAAAATTTATTGTATGTTACTAATTCGCCGCAAAATAGAACATATTCACGTAATTAATTGAAACAGTTAATACACAAAAAACTGCAACTTAACTGTGGGTACCGTCATGTTTCAAGCTGTATTATCACCTATTCAGTGTAGAAGATTAGTACCTAATTAATAAAAATGTTTAAAATAAATTTTCCTTAATTAAAACCATATGAATTACTAACTAAATAACAAAAACCAAATTAAGTGCTGATTTTGTATGATCACAAAGGTCTGTTATAAATTGAAAACTCCAATAATATATCTCAGCTTGAATAAATAAACAAGAAGACATACGTGTAAGACAGAATCCCATCACCTACATACATCGCAATTGAAAACACACGTCAGCTTTTGACTTCGACAATCAGCAGGATGCAATTATTTAATTTTTATAGATAGAGTCTTTGGTGTTTTATTGTGTTATTGAGGGAAAATATCGCGGCGATGGGTTCCTTTGCGAAATACTATGCATCGATGGATACAAAACAATCCAGAACTAGATTTTATTAGCACAGAACTTGTTTGCAAATGCTGTAAAAAAGTTATGTTATATAGACGAAAATTGAACGTTTTAAAACTTTTAGTATTTTAAATTCATATTTTAAGAAAATCTAAAATACAGTATATTGGAAAATTTATTTACTATTATTTTGTCAAATGTAAATGTGTTACAAATTGTATGGTAAAAGTTATATAATTTTTAAATAGTTTTCATGGTGTTTTACTCCCTTAAATCCATATTTTCGTCAAATATGATATAGGGCATCTTGGAAAATTTATTTTCTATCATCTTGTCAAAGGTGAACGTATTACAAAAAATATTAAGATTTTTCACTTTAAGAGCATTACTCTACTGGTCCACTATAAAAAATCGTTTCAAGTTTCTGTTTCTGATTCTGTCTTCAGCTACATACTTCTTTCTAATAGTTAGCTAATTCAGGGAAGTTTAGATTACAATACAGTAGACGGCAGCACTTACCATAAATATTAGTTAATTTAATAAAGCATTTGTGACTTCGTGGTCGAGTGGTAAGGATACATGCCTCTCGCCTTAGGGTCCCATGTCCGATCCCCGGTCGAGGAACTAGAAATTAATCCTAGCATACTCGAACATTGCATGTGTGTCCATTGTCTGTAAATGTATGTATAGCCCTCTCCCACACAACGTACCTTGAGTTAGCATCAGAGATTACCGTCATGTTTAATTTTAATTTTAAATTATCAATCACATTTGTCTCATTATCAGATTTGCCATTGAAAAATGTCAATTACGTCATAACTTAAAAAAATTAAAAACATTTTTTTTATTTACAAGAAAATAGAAAAATATATTTAAAAATCGATCTATCCGAGCGATTTTTTGTTACTTGTGTTATAATGATTCTCCGAATATGTACATTATTATTCGGACATACCGCTTAGGCTAAGAATGACTCGATTTAACTACTTAATTGATCTTACGAGACTTTCATGACTAACACATATAATCTCTAATATCTTCGACATATTATATAGCACACATATTTTCAGGTAAGGACTCAAACATTTTCACCACGATTTTTTCCTCAAGTGATTATTCCTGGCCTCATGGTTTTTGTTATGATATGCAATGTGACTCAACAGATGTAGTTGACGATGAAAGCAGCCCAGAATTTAATCAGAAGCAAATAGTAAGATAGTCTTTTACCTACTCTTTTTACTTGTGGTTATAAAACAAAGATGGTGAATCATCTTGTGTGGGTCTGTGGGTGTTTATATATATATATATATATATATATATATATATATATATATATATATATATATATATATATATATATATATATATATATATATATATATATATATTGTTATAGTAAATTAAAATTGAAATAAATTTACAAAACACGTATGATAACACACAAAAGCAAAAAGATACAGAAGTTGTGGCATGACCAAAAATGTACGTTCAGGCATACAAAGTTAAATAAACTTTATACATAGATACACCATGTATATCAAGTTAAATGTTAAAAAAACGTTGTAAGGTATTTGAGTAAAGAATTCAGGACGCATATTAGCATAATATTTGTACTTACCTACACAGAGCAGTTGGAATCTGGGTGAAGACAAAGTTAAGTTTGTTGTTTATAAAGCATTTGTATTAGATTAAGTTTGTTTAAATTTGTCAAGACATAAAGTAATTTAGCTGAAAAGGTGCACCAATTTAGAGTAGTTATTTGTTATCAATTTAAGCAATTTAAATTTGTTTAATTTTTGTTTAAATACAAAGCATTTCATTATCTGTCCACGAAATTTATTTATAATTGAATAAAAAAGTATTGCATTCAGTAAAGAAGAATTTGATAACTAAATCTGAAGATAATAAATTAATCAAACATTTAAATACTGAAAATCAAGATCTATAAATCAAAATTTAACAAAATTGAACTTACTTCTGAAATTTAAGTCTCTAGAGCTTATTGAGTGCATGGTGAAAAATGTATCCAAACAGTGAGCAAAGATAAGTAAGTAAAAAGTCAAATTTGATATATTAGGCAAGTCACAATACGTGGATGTATTCGTGATTGAGGATACACATATTTTCATATACTTAACTATTACACTATTATAAAAAGTATAAAGTCATGAAACAAAAGTAAAGTAAATCATTTATTTAATAATTATATAAAATAAAGTTACAAAAATTCGCAGCCTTCCCAGATTCCTTCTAGACCATTAGTAAAATCTTTGCCAACTATTTTTTTTTCGTAATCAGAAGGAAAATTTATCACCCAATTTTTTTTAGTTTTTGAAAATTTTGATTTTTTGTAAAGTTATGACATTTTGAATTTTATACGATAAAGAACTTCAAAGTGTCATAACTTTACAAAAAATCAAAATTTTCGAAAACAAAAAAAACGGATTGATAAATTTTCCTTCTTATTACGAAAAAAAAAAGTTTGCAAAGATTTTACTAATGGTCTAGGAGGAATCTGGGGAGGCAGGGCATTTTTGTAACTATTTTTTCTCAAATTTGTTTTCAATTTTTTTTCTGCCAAATTTCTTCAATCAGTACTGATAGTCGTACTTTTAAATATTGCTTGGGTTCCATGCTCCAATACTGAGATATTGTATAATCTAAATCCACCAGCCGCCACTGGCATATGTATAGGCTTTTACATATTTCGGAATGGTGTTATGCATTTTAATCACATTAGCCACGGAGAAACAAGCAAGGGACACATAAGATGTAAAATGAAAAGAAAAATTCATTATTTAGATTATTTTTAAACCAGAGTATACCTGCTGCAATGTAATAATCTTTTTTTTTTGTATTGGTATCTACCAAACTGTACATATATAGTCCAAAACTTAAATTATCCAAGAAGGAGGGTGTAAGTTGTGGACTAAATAATTAATGCTTATCTCTTTAAAGGTAGACAATTTTACAAGAGCAATTGAAGACTACGCTCAATATTATTCCACAAATAATGTATTCATCACAATGGGAGGCAGCATGCACTATCAAGGAGCCCACAAAAACTTTATTAATATTGATAGAATAATTAGGTTAGATACGTTTTATCCGCATATAAACTGTATTTTAATAATGATTTGTTTTTCAGTGGTTTTAAAAAATATAATCCAGGAATAAATATTTTTTATTCTACTCCTTCCTGTTATGCCAAAGCTGTACATGATCATGTAATAAAAGAAAACTACACACTAAACTATAAAACTGATGATTTTTTGCCTGTAGTAACAGAGTCCGAAGAAAGTTGGACAGGCTTTTATGCTTCAAGACCTACATCAAAACGTTATGAACGTATTTCAAATCATATGTTACAGGTACAGAATTTATCCTCATATTTTGATATTCATCTACAGAGTTTATTTCAACTGATATGAAAAAAAACTTTTAATAATTTTCTTGAACTACCACAATTTATTACAAAAAAAGAGAAAACAAATGAACATCAAAAGGGCAAATTTTTATAAACTTAAAGTTTTAAAAAAACATGTTTATAAAAAATTACACTCTTTGCTCATTTGGTTTATTTAGTAAAAAATTCACGTGGTAAATATATTAGTGTGTACATATTCTGAAATCAAATATTGGATAAACCGTTAATGTTAAATTTGGATTACTTAGAATGAGATTAAATTAAATATACATAGATTATAAAAAAGACAATATACGATAAATATGCGCAAGACAATACGGCAAGATATAAAATAAATGTATGATTTCCGTCTTTGTTGTAAATTAAATAAATAAGATCTATATTGTCAGCACTTTGGTTTTGTAGTTTTTAAAATTGTTCTTTATGCAATAATCAGTATTTAACCAAAATTATAGAAAATGATATGGATATATTATATACTAAAATACTGCTAAATTATTTTGAGTTTATTTGCCCCTACATACTTCGAAGTAAGTTAATACACCACTATCAGGAGCAGATTGAAACTTTCTTTCACCGTATTTTATTAATGAATATACATACTAATATATGGGGCCCCACGTTGGGCGCCAATTTGTACAATGTAAACTCCTTCCAAAAATGGGTTTCCTTAATGGGGAAGAGTATGTGATATTCGGTGGATGGCTAGCTGGTATAAGTCATGAATTCGGGAAAACAGAAACCTCGCCACTCTAGATATTGTAATAAACCCACCTGTCTTTGCGGGGTAAAGAGGCACGAAGTGATAAGACCTTAATTGAAGATGAATGATAATGCCTCTAATTATTACAAAACAAGTTCTATAGATGATCTTTTCGTATTGTAGCAAACAAATAAAAATGTAATTTTTAAAATATTGAGAGCATGAAAATTTATTATTTAATAAATATCATAGAAGAATTGACAAATGTTTAAATTGCAAATTACAGAAAAATAGTCATAACAGAATATATAGAAAAATCTGAATAAAAAAAATATGTAGTGAATTTAAAAAAAAACTATTGAAAGTACAATTTTACTAAATATCAGACAATATATTCATCAGCGATGTTAGATAAAAAAGGGAATCGAATGCTATACAGAGGCCTCACCAACTTTGGGGTTCTATTTTAACCCGAACATCTCTGGACTTTTTGCGGTTTCTCAATCTCTGGCAAAACCTAGAGATAGACCCTACGTCGCTCAGTTCAAACCTAGAAAGTGAGGTCTTCTTATTAAGTAATTATCGTTGTAATCAGATCAATATAATGACTCAACTGAATGTTAAGTATATTTAAATATACTTTATAACAATTGTACCTGTATTAAATATACAACTAATGTCCAAAGGGTATTACTATGCAAAAAATAATGTCAAAATAGTAATGACAATCAATATGTCGAAATATAAATTTCGAGTGAGAGTAGAAAAAGTAAGTAAGTAAACTTAGTAAATCAAAGTACAACTGGTGTGAACTTCATTAACAATTACCTTATTTTTACTATTCTAGGCTGCTAAACAAATCACAGCTCTTGCTGGCTTTCCACAAAATACAACATTTAATTTAGCAAGTGCATTAGGTTTGATGCAACATCACGAAATTATTACCGGAACAGAAATACAATCCGTAGAAAGAGACCAACACAGGATGCTATATGCTGGTATTGCAGATTCCGTAAATCAAATTAGTGAGGCTCTTTCGTAAGTAATTATTTCGATCAGTACAACAATTTTACCCATCCCAATATTATTTTATTATTAATAAAATATAATATTATTCTAGATATCTCTTGAAGTTAAGTTATAATATTGGGTTGAAATACTGCCCTTTTGCCAACATTAGTATTTGTAAAGAATCAAGAACTGAACAATTTCAACTTATTTTGTATAATCCTCTTGGTAGGAATGTTACTCAGTACGTTCAGGTACCAGTGGATAATGGCATTTGGACTGTTACAGATCCGGAAGGTAATATTGTCTGAAGATATTGACTAAAAATTAAAACAACTTTTTAATAGTGAAGTAGACTAACAATTACGAATAAAATGAAATTCTTCATCATGTAATGTACCTTTTCAGAATTCCTTGAAATGTCTTTCCTATAAATTTTTATTATTGCTATTTCTTTTACTTTTAAAAAGCTTACAATTCTGCAAAAGTAAAACATTAACAGGAAAAACCATTTCAAGGCATTTTGGTAAATAGTGTTTTGTATATTTCTTCGTCATATACTTTTTAATATATAAAAAATCATATTTATAAATCACCAGCTGATGTTGCTCGGCGTTGCTCGGGTTTAAAGATTTAGGAGACACATTTTTTAACTTTAACCCCCATTTTACCCCCCTATATTTAAATTCTACATCCCTATCAAATGTTAACGTTGTAACTGGAATGGTTTTGGAGAAATAGTTAAGTAATACCATTTCATCCCTTAGAGAGAGCTATCGAAAAAATTCCTTCTTAACCGACGATTTTGGCACATAAGATGCATCCTTTAAAAGTTCTAAGTCTTACTATTTGGACTCTGCGTTGATGAGTCAATGAAGACATTACCCTTTATATAGGGCTGGCTAGGCCAATATTACAAAGCAAATTATAATACGAGAAAAATAAATAGGTTAATGCAAATCGTTAACAATACTCGTAAATAAAGAGTTGAAATTTGCGTTTATGCCAAGATGATAATAAGGGTGTAAAAGTCTGACCGCATCAGACCGCCCACCTAGCATAAAGTGGACAGGTGCAGTGTAGGCCATTTTCCAGTAAACCTTTGGCTGCCGTAATCTCAGAGCATTTTTGTTAACTTAAAGTGAACATCATATACAGGATTTTGTAAAAAATGTTTACGTTTTTCGACTTTTTCAATTATTTCATACATATCAGATAGATGAATGTATGAAAATAGTTATGCCGATTTTACAGTTTATATTCGTTAATTCGCCAGTCTGACGAGAAAATAAAACAGATATTCTGAATAAATAAACCAAAAAAAAAAAATCCAAATTGATATAATAAATAAAAAATTAGTACGCTTTAGCAGCGGTCGAAAAATGGCCCCCCCTTTTGCATCGCAATAACATATCGTAGACTTCGGTTCTTATGTGTGTTAGTACTTCATGGGAAATATTTTGTAGGAGTTCCAAAATTTTTACGTGTAACCATTTACGTGGCATTTCATGGGCGTATCCGTAAATAGTTTCGTTTGCATATCCCCAAAGGTAAAAGTCATTGGACGCTAAGTCGGGTGATCTAGCTGGCCACTTAATTGTGCCCCTTGAATAAGCCGCTGAAGAAAAGTGATTTCCAAGAAAGTTGGCACTCGTCGTGAACTGTGAGTTGGACATCTATCTTGTTGAAACCACACATCCTCAAAATTATTAGGCAATGCTTGAACAGCAGCAATAATTTTCGAGCATAGTTAAATATTTGTCGGCATTTAGAGTTCCGTTAATAAAAAACGGCCCAATGATGGAACCTCTTAATATGCAAGCCCAAATCTTTAACTTCTTTAAATACTGTGTACATACAGGCATACTCAAGTATTTAGTTTCTTTAGACCAGTAATGTGTTATTGCAGAATTGTGACGTCCATGAACGTTGTGATATCCATGAAGGAATAAGATAGTTCGTTGGTAAAAAAATATTGTATAGAAAATTACCAATCGTGTTTTCCCTCATAGATGCACAAAACTCAAGACATCTGTAATGACTGTCGAGAAGTAACTCTTGAGTTTCCCGTAATTTGTAACACGCATATCCATTTCTTTTCAAAATATGCCGAACTGTTTACGCAGGAATATTACCCTGTTCCTCGATTTGCCTCTTAGAACAAGGTTCACGTGCTTCGACAAAAGCAGAGACAGTTACTTCCTTGTCTAACCTGGCGTCAGCAATGGTCAGTCCTCAGGATGGTCTGTGCATCACTTTTTACATCCTGCCATACATCCCGATTTTTCAAATCTATGAACAATATATATCGTCTTTACAGTCGGTATTTGTTGATCTTCGAATATAAACACAACAACTTCTTCAGCTGTCTGGATATGAGATATCAGTTTTATTTTTGCAGAGACACGGCTGTGGATCCATGAGTAATGAATTGCCATCCAAATCGAACGGATCGACCTCTTCACCCCACCTTATTCTAGACACGCGCTATCGTCTTATAGGGTGTGAAAACCAAACACACATAAATAGTAAATAAGTCAGGATAACATCTGCAGAGATATTACTTCTCTGTGTAATATCGTTATAAATAGTATTATTCTCGCCTTATGCATTATAAATACTTTTGAAACTTAAGGCTGACCAGCTCTGTATGCCTCTGTAAAATCACAAAAATGACCAATTATTGTGGTAAATGTACGAAACATTGTGTCACACGCCATGTCATAGTGGTCAAGTAGCATATTCCTTCTTTAAAATAAAAAACCGATATACGAGGAAAAGGAACATGGTAGTCTCTTAACCAACAAGATCTCTCAGATTGCCACTAACGCACCCTTTCGAATAAAACACAAATTGTCTTATCAAACGCACCAATCTTTCGGCAATCCCTTTAGATCCAGCCGAGCCCCACCAAAACTACAAATCAAATTCTTTTATCCTCGTTTTCTGTTCTTCAACGTTTATTCCTAATTTTAAAATTTCAAAAAAAACAAAAAAAAATTGCAAATTTAGTGGCTATATTTAGCCACTAAATTTGCAATTTTTCTCGTTTTCTGAATTACTTTTAAGGGATTTTTTTGCTTTAAGGATTTTCCTTCCCATCTAGTAAACAAAATTCAAGTGTATGTACACGTTTTTAGTTTTTTTAACCCCAATTCTAAATATGTATTGTTATTATCATTATTTTTTTAAAACAGAACACCAAATTTTGACAAATATTGACGAGAAATTACTTTCAAGGGCTTAGAGGACCCTAACTCATAAGTTTTAAGCTGCAAGTAAAAACATACGTTAATATGGTGTGTAGAATTTACCTTGTTATGAGTGGTACTGAATTTGGGAAATTACCCATTTCCATTTTGTTTTGTATTTATTCCATTTCCCTCATATACAAGCTTATTAATATTGTTACGTGTTTGCTGTTCCCAAAAACACCTCACATCGTGGATCCGTCGATTGAAACTTCAGGTAACACATACTCACTACTTTATTAACTGGGTAATAATTAACAACTATGACTTAATGAATGAGAAATATGACCACAATTAAACACTTAGTAATCATTACTTTTGTCTCTCACATTTCTTCTTTACTCGCACAATCCCAAATCAGTACTGAGTTCGTTCCTATTGTATACCTTATATATTCATCTATGTACGGTCTAGAACTTTCTTGAATATTCCTGGCCCTTCTCGTTCAATTCCAGATTCTGCTTTATAAGTTTAGATTACTTTAGCTACCTATTTAATTTAAATTTTAGTATGATAACGCCATCTCTAGACACTTTGGAAATGTTATTCTACAGCCGTAGCAATACATAACAAATAAATTGAGATTAAATTTTATGTTATTTTTTAGACATGATCATCAGTAGCCAGTTATTTTCCCCAGGAAGAGACTTTACTTACGTGACTGAATTTATAGAAGGACAAGTAAATGAAAAAATTTTAATGTTTAAAGCAGCCGATCTACCACCGCTTGGTTACAAAGTGTATAATATAGTGAGATCAGACGGGAACGATTATACCGATATTAATTATGATCCTGGCGTAAAAAGTGACAGGAAGATTGGATACGAGGTAGGTATAATTCCATATTTTTATTATTATTTACTTTTTTTAAATACATTTTTCTAATGGAAAATCGATTAAATAAAACACCTAATCTAAATAATGCCATCGAACTAATTAAATAGTATTAGTCGTACGAATGTAGTTCATCCAATTTTAGCTGAATATTGGCTAAACTAAGCTTATATTGGCCCTTAGAGTCATGATTACACTGACTTTATTTAAAATCGTTTATTTCATACGAATACAAACAAAACTACACTGCTCTCGACTGAAAGAGTAACGGCAGTTACGTGACGCTCCTAAAAGGGCTTTTTCATGAGCGCTTAATTTCTCGAAACACTAACTTCAGCTTGCTTGCAAAGATGCCTAACATTAGGGTTCGGAACTTTTTCCTTTGGGGCTAGCTAAAGAGGAGAGTATATGTACAAAAGCTCCAAACTTTGGAAGAAGTGAAAAAAAATATGAAATTGAAGCTATCCCGGAGGATATGTTTCAAACAGTCATGACAAATTTTGTCAGACGTTTGGAGGAATGTGGCCAATACAATATTTAATTTAAAAAACTCCCATTCTTCATCTCTTCAATGTACTTTTTGTTAATCCTTTACGTTGAATCAATAAAAAGTTATTAGCAAAATAAAATGGGTCATTCATTTTGGCGCTCACAATATACATCCATCTACGGTCTAAAACTTTTTTTATGTTGACAGACAAACAGAAAAATTCTCATAAAATTCCTTTATTGGTGTGACCGGTTTCGTAAACAAGAAAATTTACTTCACTTCATCAGACACGGGACTACAATAATTACAGAAAATGAGTATGGTGGTAACATACATAAATATAAATGTTAATAAGTTAATAAAACTTAAAACAAGAACACAGAAGACAATTATTTCCATTTTTTTTATGTACTTGTGAAAACTTATAGGTAAAAATTTTTTTGATATTTGTTTACATAAAAGATTGAAATTATTTAAAATAATAAAGATTACGTTAATTTGATTATAATATAGAATTATGTAAAATTAAATTAAACATTAAATAAAAAGTAAGATCAGACATTAATTTTGACTACCCTGGTTTTATTTATAAAAATGTAAGTATTATATATAAAAATAACCCTCTATCTTTTCACACAGTTCAATTAATTTAATTTTACATAATTCTATTTTATAATCAAACTAACGTAATCTTTATTATTTTAAATAATTTCAATCTTTCATGTAAACAAATTTTATCAAAAAAATTTTTTACCTATAAGTTTTTACAAGTACAAAAAAAATGGAAATAATTGTCTTCCGTGTTCTTGTTTTTAAGTTTTATTAACTTATTAGCATTTATATTTATGTATGTAACCACCATACTCATTTTCTGTAATTATTGTAGTCCCGTGTGTGATGATGTGAGGTAAATTTGCTTGTTCACGAAACCGGTCACACCAATAAAGGAATTTTATGAGAAATTCTCTGTTTGTCTGTAATCATGAATAATTACTCATATGGGATTAATCTACCTACGTTAAAACTTTTTTGAATATTCCTGGCCCTTCTCGTACAATTTTGGATTTTTCTGTTTCAGCTCAGATTATTACGGCTATTTAATTTAAGACTTAATACTACTAGTAACGCCATCTCTGGGCACATTTTCGAATTATTAGTTTACACAGTTCATTGACGTAACAATATTATTGAACTTAGTGATAAAATCGATAATATCAAGAAAACTAGATTGTACAGATAAGCTTTCCAGCTTGTCAGTTAACTATTTTTACAGTTGGTAACTCATTTATCCACTGATAGTAGAGCGTCCGTGCCTCTCTAGGTTGCATAAAAAATTTGTTGAAGTATAAAGTAATGCCACCTTAACAAAATTTTTCAGTGGCTTATCCCTTAATAGAGTAAGAAATTACGACTTTTTTGGTTGGTCGAGACAAAAGATAGAGGTAAACATGTGAAACAATTGTAAAACAAATAACACAAACTCGCTCTAATTAAAAAACGAAACAATGTACTGGTATTAAATTTTAACTGCGTTATCATATTTGTTAAAAAAATATGTTAATATGGAGGTCAAATTTTAATGAGTGTAGAAAATATGGATTTTTTTCTAAGGTTATATCGATAGAATATGAGAATTTGCAGCAGTAAGTATAGCGAGAAACCATTTTATTTTTCGAAATAGATATCAAGTATAATGAGAATAAAAAAGATAATGGATGGAGGCAACTTTTTTATTTGAAACTTTTTTTTCTAGGATAAGCAGCAGTGTTCGAGAAAATCGCAGATGAAAATACAGCTGCTAATCTAGAAAAAAATAGTTTCAAATAAAAAAAGTTGCCTCCATCCTTTATCTTTATTTCTTCTCAATACACTTGGTATATATTCCGAATGATAAAAAGGTTTCGCGTTTGTTATACTTACTTCTGTAAATTCTCACATTCTATCAACAGAGCCTGAGATAAAAATCCATATTTTCTACACTTATTAAAATCTTACCTTTATATTAACATATCTTGTTAATATATAGAGATAATACGGTAAATAATTGAGACCAGTTCATTGTTCCATTTTTGAGTTAGAACGAGTTAAACGACAAAATAATTGCTTTAATTATTTTACAATTTTTTTCACATTTTTGCCTAAATCTTTTGTCTTGAACCGAAAGAGTCGTAATTCTCGACTCTATCGAGGGACAAGCCCCTGAAGGTCGCATTACTTTATACCTCCAAAAATTTTTTTTCCTTTAATAAGTGTCGTAGACATCCCCGACCGCTACACTCTGAAGATAGTGTTCCTTTCAAACCTTTAAAATTATGAAATATAGAAATAATGCTAGGTAAAAACCAGAAACCGGTTAGCCAATGTATGCCATTCGCAGACCGGCCTCAAGAAGAATTTCCATTTATTTGGTAAAAATCTTTTATTAGTGGGCAATCGCAATTATTGCTTAATCACTTTTCTTTGTATGATGCAAATTTATAAATAATGAAGAAGTGTGTGTGGCAACTTTATTTAATCTTCAATTAAATAAAGTGAGAGGTTTACGACTTTGTACACCTTCATTTTAAGTATTATTTTTAGTATTTATTACTATTTGTAAAATAATTTTACCTTCCTTTTTACCCTCTTTGTTGGAATACTTTGGTATTTTAATTTTTATTATACCTTTATCATTAAAGATCGCTTAATTTTTATTGTACCTTTATTATTAAAGATCGCTTTTTCGAAGCATTTTCCAATTTATTACATTGCGATTGACACAGGTAGATGCAGTTACCATCGACTCGCTGGTGCCCTGCTTTCAAGTAGAGACTTATGATTAAAGATGCAAATGATTTTTGTCTATTATGGTCGAAGAGTACAGATGTACTTACTGTCGCCGGTATTCACCTTGATCACGAAACTCTTTCTCCAGTCCAGTCTATTATTAGCTTTCGAGTTGTGTACACGTTAAGTCACTTGGGCGTATTGCATATTGTTTTTGTGTTTTTATTTCATTTGTTGTATTGTATTGTTGATATTAATTTAATAATAAAGCATGGGAGACATACGCAAAGGTAAAAAACGGCCATTTGCTAACAAAGTGAATTCCCGGATTCTATGATGGTGCTAAAATAATTCATAAAGTGTGCGAGAATGATTTGATCGAGTTCACGCAAATAGCGTACACCATAAAAATAAAATAAATGGCGTGCCTTCGACAACACAGTCGCACAACGTTATGTAACTATCTACCAACTGTACACGTAGACATGGTAAATAAGATGAAATGTGAATTAAAAAATACACGGCTGTGGTTATCTGTTGATGAGACAACAGATTGTAAAAAAAAATTCTGTTTTATATGTTATAGTACGAGTACTGGATCCTCTTAAACCGACAGTTCCACTGTTATTAGCTAAGTGTACTAGCGAAACAATTACCAGGGTGGTGCTGGAGACGTTAGAAAAATTTGAACTGTCAAAAAGTCACGTGTTGATGTTTGTGACTGATGGCGCCATGACAAGTCGTTCGGTAGGCCGTTCTTTGCAAGAACAAGGTTGTACGTTTATACATGTCAGTGTAAAGTGCATGCTTTACATCTTGTGGCAGAAACTATTCGACAAGGTTTTCATGAGGTGGATGCATTAATAGCAAGTACAACAGAAGTGTTTCTTAAATCTCCTAAACTTCTCCGTGCATTTCATAGCAAGTGTCTCGGTATTTCTGAACCACCACAGCCGATTCTTACACGTTGGGGAATATGGTTGCAGGCAGCTTTTTATTATGCTGAATATTTCCAACAAATAAAAGCTGTGATACTACAATTCAATCCAGATGAGGCTGCAGCTATTAAGGAAAACCGGACAATATTCGAAGATATTTCCGTTGAAACAGCTTTAAAAAACATTGTGAAGAACTATTACATGAAAGTATAAAAAGATTAGAAAACAGTGCGTTGTCATTAGCGGAGTTACTGCAAATAGTGGACGAAGTAAATCTACTGCTACACGCTATAGGTGACGCAACAAATGCGTTCGTTAAAGAAAAGTTCGCAAGCGTGTTAAATAAAGACACCGGTTTTATCAAAATAAGACAAATATGGGATGGTGCAACCCCAGATCCGATAAGTGCGTTCAAAGACTATTTTACGTATGCGTGTATTACATCAGTAGATGTCGAACGGTCGTTTTCAAAATATAAGAATATATTTTCACCAAAGCGATCATCACTCATGGAGACAACCATAGAAACATACCTGATGCTGCAAAATGGTTACACATCTCTAGTTTGTGATAAGCAAGCTAGTTCATCAAACTAGTTAAGAGGGTAAGTTTTACATACATTGTTATAAATTGTAACAGTTTATTGGCTAATCAACAATTACGCGAAGCACACACCTGGTTCACTGCCAATAATTTATTGTTAAATGGAAACAAATCCAAATTTATGTGTTTCAACACTAGTAAAGTTAATTTTGACTATAGCTTCCTCATAAAAATTGATAAGAGTTCAATCGAACAGGTCAAGTCAACCAAATTCTTGGGGTTGCATATATCGTCTAACTGCTCATGGACTGTGCACATTAACGAAATTTGTAAACAGGTGGCTCCAGCTTGCTATTGCTTAAATCGACTACGAGAGGTGGTCAATCAATCAGTTCTGATGTCTTACTATTATGCTTACTTTAACTCCAGGATTAATTACGGAATCATAGTTTGGGGTTCATCGCCGGAGGCCACGCGAGTTTTCAAATTACAGAAAAGAGCTGTGCGTTGTATAGTAGGGGTAAATAAGAGAACTAGTTGCAGGGATATTTTTAAAAAATTAGGTATTTTAACGCTTCCTAGTCTTTTTCTGCTAAGTTTGCTACTTTATGCTAAATCCGAACTAAAAAATTTAAAAAAAGGTTAATTTCAACCACAATTATAACACAAGATGTGTAGGCACTTTAGAAATTCCAAGTCATCGTTTATCTTTATATGAAAAAAGTCCCAAATTTTTGGCTATAAAGGTATTTAATAAACTGTCAAATTCATATAAAGAACTCAGTGATAGGGAGTTTAAAACTAAAATTAAATCTGAGCTAAGAAGTAAAAGCTACTACTCTTTAGATGAATATATGAGTGACGACTTTTAATTAAAAGCAAAATTTTTGTGACAATCTTTTATTAAAAGTAAAATTTTAATGACAATATTTTATTGTCAATACACTAAATCTCATTTTAATATGTAAAGTTATTTTAGATTTTATATTTGTTTTGTGTATAATTGTCTGTTCTGAAGTAACTTCTTACTTCTTATTTAGTGAACATGTATAAATTGTTTTGATCCCCGTACCTGTCCTATATCATGTAAATGATATATTGGATGAATAAAGTATTATTATTATTATTATTATTATTATTATTATTATTATTATTGTTTCTCGCATTAGTTAATTTCGCGTGGTACGCCACTGTCCCACGGAACATTTTTGACAACCCTACATGATTCTGAAATTCACCTTGTTGTCGTGGTGTATACCTACTTTGCACTGAAGAGGACAAAAACCAGTAACCGGTCTGCGAATGGCATACGCTGCGATCCCAAGAAGGATTTTCATTTATTTGGTAAAAAATTAAAACTTAATCACTTCTCTTTGTATGATACAAATTTATAAATCAAATGTGTGTGGCAACTTCATTTAATCAATGTTATAAAGTGAGAGGTTTACGACTTTGTACCTTATTTAGGTATTATTTAGTATTTATTACTATTTGTAAATTAATTTTACCCCCTTTGTTGGAATACTTTGGTATTTTAATTTTTATTGTACCTTTAGTGATTAAATTATAATTCAGTACAAATAAATTTATGTGATGGTATGTATATGTTTAATTTGTATAGTATCTATCGTGATACTGATAACTAAATGAATTTGATTTTTCGAGCATTGATGATAAATCAGCCCTAAGTTTAATTTTAATGATCTCCGTAGTATGCCACCTTGGTTGGCTAATCAAGCATCGTTTATTATAGTACCTGTTGGTATTTATAGACAGAAAATATTAGGGTTCTAGCATTAATAAGTTACTTAACTTTCAGAATAATTATGTGATAATAAATGAAGAATCTGGTTTTATAGAAGCAATGTCAATTAATGGGTTTGAACAAAAAGTAACTCCAGAAATCATGTTCTACTATAGTGCCTATGGATCTACCTCACGTATATTTAAAGTCAATAATTCAGTTGAAGAACCTGTGGCTTTCACCGATAAAATTCAATACAATGTAACAAAATATGATGAAGTGAGCATTGAAATAACACAAACTATAAGATTCTGGGTCATATTCATAATTAGAATTTATCCAGATACGGAGTACATAGAAATTGAGTATATAATTGGACCAACTCTTATTGGGTAAGATTTTCAGATCCTCATGAAATTGTATATCTTTTATTTAAGTTGACATTGTTAGTTCGTTAAGTTTCATATTTTGTTTTAATTTCAATAATTTAATCTTGTTTTATTCTCGCAAACACAGGTTCATAAGTCTAGAAACCATTAACTATTACTCTCCCGCCACCCGCGTCATTTTCGTTTGAAGTTTTATGGTATTTTCAAACCCTTTACGTTGATATAAAAAATTTTATATTAAGATGATTATTGACGGAGTAACGAGGATAAGATGAAACCCACTAAACAAAAAAACATCACAAATATAAAAATTCTTGATATTTTGTTACAATGTGAAGTTGTACTCAAAGTATTATTAAAATTCCAATAACCTCTGAGCATCGTTATATGTCGTGAAACTTAACAAAATAATTGTGATGGAGCAAGAAGAATGTTTCAGTTTGAATCTTGTTACTTTGTTAGAATGACACTAAGATGTAACAAAAATTATCAATTAACTTCTCTAATACGTTTGTTTGGTACATTTTAAAAACATTGCCTAAAACTTCCCCAAAATAATGTCAGAAAACATCGAAATTACATTATATACCTATATTAGTCAGAAGCTTACTATGTAGTTTCGCACACATCATAGGTACTGTGTCATAAGGACTAGAAGCTTCTGGTGGTGGGTTCACGCTATCATCTATCGGTTTAATTTGAAACTATGAGGACTAGTATTATGAAAAAACCTATCTTGACTGTATATCTAAACGCGGACCACGGGATTTGTAGTCCGACGCTTAACTTATTGAGAACATTAGAGTGTATAATTGGTTACATAGGCAGTAAATACGATTTCAAAAACTGCATTGTGAAATTTTCTTGTGATCATCATGCATAAGAAAAATATAATTTATATTTTACTTGTTATAGTACCTATCTATTGGAGGCACATGCCACTAAAATAAACAAAATTAGCTTTAATTTAATAATACAATCCATATATAACGTATTTTATGAATAATTTTCTAGAAAAAGTTTGGGCAATAAGTGCAAGTAAAATTGAAAAATAAGCAAGGATATACGGGTGTTACAGGATTAACTGGACTGAACTTAAAATCTGAATACATGATCTCAAAATAAGGGAAAAGTTTCCTATGTAAACGCTTTCTTATAGAGTTATATCCCTACAAAAATCAAGGTTAAAATTAGGTTTTTAATTTTATTCTCGAATTTGGAGGAAGTTAAAAAAAATTAATTTAAAGACATTTTCTACCAATGAGAATGCTTTTTAAGATAATTTTTCAATCATCCCTTATCGGTAAAATGGGTAAAATCGGCAACCCCCATATATGATCACAAAAGGACGTTTCATCAAGTAGGTTATTTTAACATAAAAAGGATGTTTTTACAGACGTTTAGAAAACAAAGTAAGGATGCATTTTAATAACGTTATAATAAGGAACATTTAAAAATGAATGTATTTATTACACATTTCCATTAATTTACACAGGATGTTTATAAAAATACATCCTTCTTGTTACTTGCCAATAATGTTACAAAATTTCCTTTGGATATTTCATTTTTAGTAGGAATGTATTACTTACAGGTAGATTCATTGTTTAATCAAAATAAATGTTCAAAATGAGCACCATTCACTTCCTGGCGCATTGCTAGGCAATTATGAAATTCGTTCCTCACTCTGTGAAAGGTTTGTTACGGATACTTAAACAAGTCTCCACAATTCTGTCCTCCTAAATCAAAATGATTCAAAATGTACCCATTTCTTCGTAAGTCGAACTCATCATATTTCCTAAGCGTATGTTAAGCATTGAAAACCCGTAATAAAATATAACGTATCTGAAATTCTTTGAGAAACCTAAGAGAATTAGACTTAATTAACTTTTGGCTTAGGTGGGCAGAATTCTGCTTTCTAAATTCTGTAGAGATTCCGGTTGTGTCCTGTAAACGACACAATTCAGATAGTCCCATGAAAAGAAATCTAGCGAGTATAAACACGGTGAACATGTTGGTCATTCAATGGGCCCTTCTCGGCCAGTCCAGCTATGAAGATACCGTTGGTCCAGATATTGCCTCACTTCTGCAAAATAGAACAAGGGAACTTCGTTTTGTTGAAAAATGAGGTCTCCAAACCCTTTGTTATTTTCTTCGGCTACCTCAACAATAAGTGGATCAATAGCAACCTCCAACATTTGTAGGTACAAATTTCCCATATAAATAGAGGTATTCTGGCCCACACATTAACGTTTTGTGGATACTGGGTATCAGTTTCTCTGAAAATATGCAAATTCGTGTCAGACCAGTACCGAAATATTTTGGCGATGAACGTGCACATTCAGAAAATAAGTTGAATCATCGTTGAAGCAGATGTCGTGAATCACATTGGATAGATTTCCTATTCTGCCAAAGATGATTTTATAAAACTCGTTCCGTCATGTTTTGTGTGAACATGGATTTTTTTTACAAATTCTCAAAAACACTAAAAACTTCCAACTAAAAAATTGTCAGAAGATAACTAATTTCTATGCCCAGTGGTGTAGTCAGATGCATTTGTGGTTCTTTATTGTGTCTAATGTGAGTAATGATATCAATTTGTCGTCACAGGGAACCCTCAATATAACAAATTTTATATCGGCGTAAAGGGCTTGAAAATACCTTCAAAATACTGCGCCACTTACCACTATGTGCCCTTTGAAATTTACGATTTGATAGGTGTCGCAATTCCACCATTGAAATGACCACTAAGCACTTCACCCAAGAAACTATTCTATTATAGAAGCGATTTTACTGCTCCCAGGAAATATCAAAAAGTTTGGGCCTTTACTGGGCCTTTATTAGACCATCATTTACAATAAAAGTCCCGTAAAAGTCCAACAATAGGCAAATAGGCACATACTTTGGTGTTTATCGGGTTTTATCGCATGCGGATATCTGACTTTATTCCGAAGATATGTTTTGGGAGGAGGGTGACTTTATGGAAACAGTATAATAAATGCTTATTTTTTTCTAAGAGGGTTTTTATTTAAAGCAGTTTTACGCAACATTTTTTGAATGAATATATTTCAGTAAAATTGTTTGTTCCCTCTGTCAATAATAATAGAACGACTGCATAAATATAATCATTTAAAAATGTTATACTAACTTTTAATTAAAACGTATTAGGATGTCGTATCACTTTATGACACGAATTTCCTATCTATTAACTTCTAACCCGCAGACTGTAATATGTAGTCATGAGAACCCTCCTTTCCTCGACCCGCTATTGTTTACTTCAATTATTGCCTGGATGAAGGATATGGCAAGATTGGTCTAGTCATAAATGGTCGAAGTTCTGAAGTTATAAAATAATAGTAAACAAAATAAATGTAATATTAACCTTATTGACCACAAAAATATATTATTTATAGAAACGATGATGGTGATCTTAAAGACGCCATAGGTAAAGACTTCATAATAAGATATACAACTGATTTAAATACAAATGATATATTCTACACTGATTCCAATGGCAGAGAACTATTAGAAAGAAGGAGGAACTATCGGCCAACTTTTACATACACTGATGTGGAGCATCAGGCAGCCAATTATTACCCAGTAACAAACAGAATTGTTATAAAAGATAAAAATAAGGGTGTGGAGTTTGCTGTTATTACAGACAGAACACATGGTGGGTCTAGTTTAGTAAATGGACAAATTGAATTAATGGTAAGTAGTTAATGAATTTATTCAACTAAGTAATTACCTCTACTCGGGAAGCAGGCAGGATTTATGTGATCCTTTTTTTAGGGCATGATGTTTTTGTAGATTAGGGTCTGGTGAACATTCTAAGAGACATCACCCAAAAATAATAGTAACCAATATTAATGCAGACCGCATATACAGTAACAGCACGCGCGCTAGGATCTTCGATCGACAGGCACCTGTGCTACGTGGACATGCTCGAAAATTAGTATCCATCCATAATATGGATGTATTAAATAATGAATATATCGACGTTTTTATCAAATGAAATACTGGAAAATGAATATCGATATAGTTCAAAGATCAACACAAAAACATCTATATTTCTAAATATCGATGTTTCTACATATTTACTTAATGATTACATTTAAACAATCTTAAATAAATATAAACAATATTTATTCAGAACATAAATGAAATTAACTATTTAGTAAATTAATAAATTATTAAATAATGTAATTAAGGAATAAACGAAATAAAAATAATAATAAATCATGTAGACATATGACAAAAATAAAAGTTTAATAGCTACTAGTATTCTCTACCAACACTATGTAGAAATAGAAGCTGCGACAAATGTCTACCTTTTAAACGGTTTCTCGTTTGGGTTAAGGCTTGTTTGACCCACTTTAGAAAAAAGCTGGATATCTGTCAATGGCAGATAATGCACAATAAGTACATCGAAAAAAAAAGCTGGTAGAAAAACCAAATGACTCACAAATAAAAAATAAATAAAAATCCGCATGCGCTCGTCAAATGCATCAGGGAAAATAAGAATCTTGGTTCCACTAAATCTGAAAGGTAATTTAGATTTTATACAGAGTTGTGTGTAATATTATGATAAATATTAACAAAAAAATTCAAAAATAGCGAACATTTTGTGCGTTACTTTATCATAACCCTGTATATTATATTTTCTCAATGTTTTATATCCCGTTTTCAATGATGTTTACATATTTTGTTTTATAATTTTACATATTTGTTTCTAGTTATTTTTAATTTTTTAAATAAATTCTTTAAGAATTTATTATTGATTTTCTTTGAAGATAAAATGAAATTACAACTTTTACAATACATGTTGAATGGACGCCTGTTTGTAGTTGTTCCAGTAGGAAGCTCCTAGCATATGTACTTTTACAGAGCATGTCCATGTTGCACAGGTGCCGTAACTGGTTCCAACCTCGGCTCGCCGGATTCGCGTAGCGCGTGCTGCTACTACTCAACGATCCTAGCTTGGCTGCTACTACTCAACGATCCTAGCTTGGCTGCTTTACATTGAAAGGGTGGAATTTAGACCATTGCACATCCAAGCTCAAGTGACAATCTAGGATAGTTGAGTAATACCGTATATGCGTCCCCGTACGGGTCCCAAACAGGAGTTCAGTGAACAATGTAGGTTGCCGAGATAACTTTAATGGAAATGATAAAACATAATTCTCACATCAAGAATATCTTGGTTATTTCCAAAAATGGCAAGTTTTCAAAAAAATTCGAAAATTTATTTAATTTTGCGTATTTTTGTCTTGATACAAGTATATCGCAAACAGTGCAAGATGCAGTAAAACTTCAAGGAAAAAATTTTGAAGCACGTAAGATATTCTAAGAGATAAGGGTAGAATCACTTTTCTACTGCTATCGAGTTTGGTGGAAAGTGCGTTCGAACTTGTGGCTTCTGACAGTGGTTGGCGCTTGGTGCTCGTCGATTTCATGAGGCTTTTTAAATATACAGTGTGACCCACTTAAGACCGGAGCACTCTTATAAAATCTACATTTTTCAACCGAAATCAGTTTTTATTTTTTAAGCAAAAAATGATTATAAGAAGCTGTATTTTCCAGTGGTAGAGTCAAAATTTACGAAAAAAATCGCTAATAATATTTAGCAATTTTTGACATGAAAAAAAAATCATAGCATGCCCTGAAAATTGGAATTATTTTTTGTAAACTTGTGCTAACGTAGACATTTTGATACTCTTTTTCCTAAAAAAATATAAATTGAAATCGGTTGATAAATGTAAATTTTATAAGGGTGCTCCGGATGGTATGTTTCCAAAATTTTGTTATAACTTTGTTACAAATGAATATATTCCAATAAAATTTTGGAATTTACCTAATTGAAGGATGCTGAATACATCAGTGGAGTCAAAATTTCACGAAAAAAAATCGCTAATAATATTTAGCAATTGTTGATATGAAAAAAAATCATATCTTGCCCTGAAAATTGGAATTATTTTTTGTAAATTAGTGCAAACGAAGACTTTTTAATACTCTTTTTTGCTAAAAAAATAAAAATTTAAATCGGTTGAAAAATGTAGATTTTATAAGGGTGCTCCGGTTTTAAGTGGGTCCTTGTTAACACGACAAGCGATTTTTTATTAAAATTCTGTGTCAAAATAGACTACTAGGAGTAATTTCCGGCGTTTGGACTGGTTTGATGAACCGGCAGCCATTAGAAGGAAAAAATTTACACAATTCTAGCTTTTCTCATATTGCGGTTTTAGTAAATTCATTGCATAATCTGAAAAATTGCTTCAGTGCCTTAACTTTCAAGAAGAGCATACTTTTATAAATGCTTGTAGCATTTATTTATTTAATCATGAAATATTGTTATTTTTATTGAATTGATGCCCAAAATTTACTTCCTTAGACAGTCCCTCTTGTCGGTTTCGACATCTCAAAATATGCATCAAAACAAAAGGTTTCTTGTCGCAAAATCTTTCCTTTCTGAACTGTGCGTACTTTGTAAATCCAGCATCGAAAATATCCAATTATGTATCAATAGAAGTTTGGTCAGTAAGTGCTTCTGTAACAGCATCCTGTAAAAGTTAGCTCCTGACATGAACAGATAAACATGCGTTTTTAGTCTTTATATGGGTACTGAATTACATTTTTGATGAGCATTTCTACGTTATCCGGCTGAACGGCTCTATTTTCATGGTGTGTAGTTATATCGAAATTATTGTCGTTGCGAATTAATTTTTTTCTATAAATTGTTGTCGACAACATTTCTTGATAAATAAGATTTCAAGTGGCTACAAAATTTGTCTCTTGCATTGATCGAATAATTCCAGCGATACTTTTCTGTGACCTGCTAATCGTTTGCTCAATTAGGTGCCTTAGGAGACCTACTAAATCGCTTGTTGCAATAACACAGAATTTGCAGATTTTCAAAAAAGCCTTTTGAGATCGCCGGGAGTCGTTAGTCATCCGAAGCTGTAATTTCGAACGCACTTTTCACCAAACTGGGTAGCTGAAAAGAAATAACTACTTTTTAGGAAAATGGGCGTATTTCGCACTTCTTGCGAGATATTAGCATGAAAAGCAAAAAAAAACACAATTAAACAAATTTTCAAAAATTTTTTGGAAACCTTTTAGAAAAAAATAAGCAAGATGTTCTTCATGTGGGACCCATTTTCTACCTTTTCCACCAAAGTTATTTCTGTAACCTACAATAGTAGGACTGACTCTGGAGCCCAGACTACATGGCGAGCATCTTTATAAAAAAACATATAGTTCAATAAATGACAATAAGAAATACCAAAATTGTCTGAATAGAAAACGATAGAAACTATTTCTTTGTGCCTTATTTTTATTTCATTTTGTTGATTCCATAGTTGCAATTTTTGACAAACCTACTGCAACCTTTACTAAAAATATGTTTTTGTAATTAAAATAATAGCAGTGAATCGTTTTAGACATTTTTCTTTTTTAGATTTCTAGAATTCTATTAGTAGACGAAGAATTTACTGATGTGAATTTTTATGAAATGGAGTACGACGCAGGAGTATTCTCACGGGGTTCGCATTACATAACCTTTGGACCAACTTATAGTAAGTGATAATGTTTGATTAGACACTAACACTAAAGTAGTCCCTAAAAACACCAAAATATTGAATACTAAATTATAATGCCCGTTTCACCAAATTTGCTGCAAGAATTGTCTGCAGAATATCATATGAACCGTTTTTTCAGTATCATTTAGCTTCTGCAAGATCTGAATTTAATAGGGGTGGAAATGTAAACTGTTTTTAAAAATATTTGAAGTACTCCAGTCAGCAGAAATTTTTACCCTAGAAAAGGCGGATTTGTGATAGATCGGTAGATATACCGAAAAATCGGTAGGGTTAACAACACTGGTTACTGACCCTTTGTGTGTTAAACCAGGTCATCGGGCGCGCAGTATGCTGCCATGCTGCTATCTTTAGAGAGAGGAGACAGAGACGACCTTTTCGACCATTACAAAAGTCACAGAGGACAACGAGAGACGGTTTATACCCCTGATATAGAAAACATCTGCTACAAATAAAAAACATAGAATGAAACTTGAAACATCCATACGCTAATATTATATTCTATACTAATATTTATATGTAACAAAAAAATCACTGTAATTTAAAATAGATTTTGCTATATAATCTCAATGTAGTGTTGGAAAATATTAAAAATAATATAGTGTAATTTGTTTTTAAAAATTTACCAACAAAATGGTGTTTGACATTTTTTTTGGAAAATGTTCATCTTACCGCCGCTGTAACTCGTTCATATTAGACTTACAAAAGAATGTATATACAAAAAAATTCAAGGGAATTTTATCTTCTTTGTCTTCTCTTTATCTTCGTATCTTCTTTTTTAACATTTTTGTCGGTGGATCAATTGTTGTCGAGTTATTTTGAAAAAACCAAATTGTTGCACCTTTCATACAAGATGGCGGCTCGTTGTTTATGTTACATAGATAACGTTGGCTTTGTATATAATTTACTGTGAGTGTTTGGCTTAAATAGTGGGTATATGATATTTTATATCAAGAATTATTATATTGTATCGACAAGATATAAAAATTTAATTCGTATTATATAATGTACCACAATCATTTAGTTAAGTTAAAATATGTTTCGCTTAAATTTTCCGTCAGTGCAATTGTTTATTGCGTTGATATGTCTTTTTATTTGCAGCCGTTTGTGTATGTTTCTTCCGTTATAGTTTGGTTCTTTTTTCTAATATTTGTATGCTGTTAAAATTAAATCGGTGGTTTTATTCTATGGCATTTTTGGCGAGTGCGTCGTGTTTTGGTTTTGAGTTTTTATGCTATATTTGTGCGTGTATACTCTTTTATGCAGATATTGTTTTGATGGGCCTATATAAATACCCTTTCTTTTTCCCTAGGGCTCATCTGAGTTGTCTCAGAGGGCACTGCAGCCTCCTGGGCTTATTGTGCACTCCCTATTTTGCTTTACTCTACCCATTCCAGTAACCCTGTGCCACTGATCAAATGGTACAGTTATATGACTGGATGCGTTCTGATGGTTTTCGGGTCGGTTTGTGTTTGCCCGTATACATTGTACCTCCTACGAGCTAATGCTTCGCATTCGAATACGATATGGTTTACGGTTTCTGGCTCTTTCCCACATACATAGTCTGCAGTCTAAGTCACCGTCATACATTCCCATTGTTTGCAGGTGTTTTTAACAGCCATATGTCCTGTTAGAAGCGCTGTTACTGTTTTCAACTGAAACCTAGTCATTCTTAACAGTTCTTCAGTTTGTTTGGAGCATGGGCTTTGATTAGTGTTTTCCCATGTCGGTTGCCTGGAATGTTCCTCCAGTAATTGTTATGTTGCTTCTTGATCCAGTCTTTGATGATTCCCCTTGCTGAGCATTTGGGAATACTCAGCGCGGGTTCTGGGCCGAGAAATGGGTCAGCAGATCCTTGTCTAGTAAGGCCGTCTGCTTTTTCGTTGCCTGATATCCCAAAATGTCCCGGCACCCAGAGTAATTTAACTCTGTTCCGTTCTCCCAGAGTTCTGAGCTCTTCATGACATTGCCACACCAGTCTTGATGACACTTTATATGAGTGCCTTCAGTGCTGCCTGGCTGTCCGATATGATAAATATTTGTTGATTCTCGTACGCTCTGTTTATGTTTTCATGTGCATATTGTAGTATCGCGCAGATTTCTGTCTGGAATACAGGGGAGTAGTGTCCCAGTGAGAAGCTTATACTCTCCCTTACATCTGTTGCAGTCTTGCCTCATAAATAGTGTTAGTTTCGTCTTCGGTTGGTAGCCTAGGTCTAAGTTTTATGGTATTGCGTGCTTTATTGGCTATTTTTATATTGTGTTGTTTAAATACGTTTGCAATGTTTTTGGATACTGTTGGTATATATAGCATGGGGACATATTTATTATTACGATTATTTGGTATGTGGGATATTTTATTACAGGTATGTTTTGTGTATTATTTTTTTTATTATTGGTTCTTAAAATTGTTTAGGGTAGGAATTTGCTTCTAAAATTTTTCTGGGTTTTTTCAAGTTATTTGGTCTGTATTTTGGAAGTAAAAGTTAAATGGCACGATCTCGTGTATTCTATTTTGTCTTTTGGTAAGCAAATAATACAGTCATCTACATATCTTTTCTTTTTTTATAATTTAGTGATTTTGTACATCATTTTCTAATTCTTCCATTACTAAATTTGCTGTGGTGGCAGATATAGGTGACCCCTTGTCGGTTCCGAAAATTTATGAGAAGAATTGATTTATACGTGAAATATGTAGAGTTTAGACATAAGGTTATTGGTTTGATAAATTCAGCTTGGGTAATGGGTGAATATTTACTAACTTCGGATCATTTGTTTTTTATACATTCTATTACTAAATCTGCTGGAATATTAGTATACAGTAAGGTAACATTATACACCGAGCGCCAAGAAACATTCCGTTTAAAAAATCCGTAGGAATCATTCAGGTTGATGATTTGCATTCAGAAAGATGTAAAAAAAATGAAATTCTAATGGTTGCCAAACAAAATTTTATTTTCGGATTTTTTTTTTTTTTCCAAAAACCATAAGGTTATTACGAGAGCGCGCAACTCCAGCGTCTGAAAACCATTATAAAATAATTAGTAATTAATTTTGATCTAAAATTTTTCAGGCATGTCTTTTTAAAGATTTTCCATACCATTGTGGAAATCCTTTTCAAAATTTTAACATTTAAAAAATACATATTTTTTTTAAATAGAAAAAATATATTTTTTACCTGTTAAACGTAAATATAACGCTTTTAAACTTAATAATAATTAATAACCTATTAATTAATTCATTCATTATTAAGTTTATAATAAGTTAATTATTAAGATTTTGATATCTGCTCAAAAGTATTAGACCGGGCTACACTGTTGTCGAGTCGTTTTGGACGTTAAAGCCTCCTTTGCCAGACTGTAATTTGCGTAGGGTTGTAGGAAAAACAATTTATTCGGTTCATTGTTTAATATTAAGACTTGCGATATTACACGTTTTTTAAAGTATATAAATACTTCGTAGGTTTTTAGTTTCTTGTTCTACTTGCAACCGTAATAGAAAATAAAAAAGAAAATGATTCTACGAAAAAATAAAAACGTGCCGACGTAGATGATATATTAATAATTATGTGAATGATACTAAAAAATTTGTTGTCCATTCCTTAAATGCTTATTATTTTTAACAGCCCTATTTATTTCTAATTGTTCTAATAGATCAAGTTTCTTTCCTTTCTTTTCCGAATGGAAGAAGTTGACATTATTTAAATCTATAAAATGACTGTTTTCCATGCAATGTGTTGATATGCCCGTGCCGTGTATTGTTTACAATAGATTTTTTGTATGCCTCTAATCGTGTCTTTACATTTCGTCCAGTTTGTCCAATGTCCATCACAGTCACTAAATTTTAAGTCATATACTCCCATTTTTTGTAACTTTTCAGTTTTGTCTTTATTATTAATTAACATTTTACCTAAATTATTTTTATGTACTGAAATTGTTCTACATCCCAGTTTATTCAGTGTATTACTAACTCTATTGCTGATGTTAGGCCTACTTATAATTAATACATTTATATCTCTTATTGTGTTCCTGATAAGAACCGGCATAAAATGCTTTAAATAAATTTTTCTTTTGTTTGTTCTTTATTAGATTTCCTATTAGGCTTTTTATAGCCATTGTTTTTTGCAAATTTTTTACACTAACTTCTTATTTAAAATTCTCTTCGCTTAATGGAAATGTTTAAGCAAACATTCTAAAACCCATGACATAAGCATGTCATGGGTTTTAGAAATATGACCAACAGAAACATTCTATTCAAATATTGCGTGCATTTATGGGAACTGGCCTAACTACTTTTTGTTCATTAAACTTTAGTGTTGAATTACGATGAAGTTCCTGATCGTCTGAAATGAAAGTTGAATATGTGAATATAATATAAATTAGTTGCTTAAATGTTGGTTCCCAGACTCGACTCCCAAATCACTAAGTTCTGGTTTCCTATTGATAATAGAAAATTGTTTAGGATTTTATAGCAGTTTTAAATATTTTCCCGAAAATACAAAACTTTTTTGGTTTCTCAGATATTGCAAAAAGATATACGAGTATTTTGCATTTTTTGCCAATATTTTATTTTCATTAGTAATCTTCTTAGTGCTAAACAGATTAGAACACTTTTTAAAACCAAGTGTTACAACACAATCAAATTTTTTTTGTTTTTCTTATGGCATCTTTATTTGATTTTATGTAGATGATGAAATATATGGGTTGAAGTGATTATTATTTTTATTTATGAATTATGTAGGTAACACAATCTCATGAAAACATTTTTTTTTTATTAATAAAAATTACTAGGAATGAAGATGAATAGATACAACCAGAAAAATAAAATACAAAATAAAAGGGTTTTACGATGTTTTAAAAACATGGAAAGGGAAGATACTGAACTTCCATTTCACTCTCAGATATATTTTTGTAGCGCATCAATATGCAAGGAAAATTATTGAAATCAAATTCGCCTTTTTGTGAAATTGCTTCTCGTTTAGAAACATATCACTTGGTGTTGCCTTTCCAATGCATGTACTGTAGGGATTTTTTTTTTAAACTAAATAAATTTTCTAAACGTTCATTAAAAATTACGTTATTTTTTGAAAATTTGCAATTAAATAATTACGAAACGCAGTTTTTTTGTCTAATTTTTGTTTTCGATTTTGTTTTACAACTAATTTTAGTATACTTGAAAGGCATCTATGAAATATCCGAACAGGATTTAAAGTACTTGTAAAACTAACCAAAAAACAGCATTCTGTAATTATTAAATTTTTCAGTTTTGGGCCTTCCACAGGACTATATTCTTGCACTAGTATTATGTGCCTATATTAATTAGAAATATTAAACTTTATTTCTTTCAGAAAGTGGAGGAAGGTCCCATTCATATATTCAACGAGATATGGCTCTAAGAAGACAACTACCCACACTCATGTTTTTCACAAGTAAATTTATAGAAAAGAAAACAATGTTCTTTTTAAACAAAAAAATTACCAGATAATGTACATCTGCTAACATTTGAAAAATGGAACGATTCTGAAAATACCTACCTAATAAGACTGGAACATTTTCTGGAGAAAGACGATGACCCAGACTTGTCCAATGAAGTCACAGTGGATCTTAAAGTATGTATTTCTTCTACAGGTAATACTTAACAAATATACACTATTCTTTTTTTCAGAATCTTTTTACAGTCCTCAAAATCACTTCGTTAGAAGAAAGAACTTTAAATGGTGCTTTAGTCTTAAAAGACAAAACACAATTTATATGGCCGCAAATTGATGAAGATGACTCAAGCATACTTAGCAGGGCAAATCGATCAGCGAGGGATAGTACAGATCTCGAAATAACTTTAGCTCCGATGCAAATTAGAACATTTATCGCTACCGTGCAGACTACAAATAAATAACTGCTATTTGCAACATTTTAATTATTATAACATATCAGATGAATTAAATATTGTCTTCTTCAAGAATTTTAGAGGTTATCTTCTTTTTGTTTTTGATGAAATTCTCCACGTATCCTTCTATTACTGCTGAAGTAATACCCAGTGAATTCTCCTACGTTGGGATGTCTTGAAAATTGGGCAATTTTTTGGGGTTGGTTCCAAATGTATTTATATCAACGCAATGGGTTATTTTGTGCATTTTCTGCTTATATACATATTAATGAAATGCTGTTGATAGTTATTAGCAGGTATCAAGTGCTTTTTATAAATGTTTTAGTAGTGGGTAAACCTTTAATAGACTTCAGTTATTTGGCTAAACTGTTTTCAAAATTCTTCTAAGCTTATGTTCTGAAGGCTTTGCAAAAAGTAAATTCAACGACGCACTATGGGAAGTGCCTATACACAAGCATAGCAAAAATGGTTTTGTGGAAAGTTCAAGTGAAAATACAAGAACGGAACATTTTAGCTAATAAGACGTAGTGTTAAGCTTAACACTTATTTATAAGTTTACGTATTAATATGAGCTTCGAAAATCAGTAGCAATTATGGACCAAAATAAGACCCTTTCGAAGCTCATATTGATGATGAATTTACATCTTAATCATTTACTCAATTGAGGTGTTTTATATATCGAAATAAGACACATCTTTAGCTTTAAAATGATATAAGTATTTCAATTTAATACCCCTTTTTTATAATTCTTAGTAGATCCCTTTCCCTCCAGTACCTTGGGTTTTTAATTAGAGTTCTAAACATTATCAAGCTGTGTCCGGGTAAAACTTGTTATGCTGATGTTATAGGATATATAATTTTGTATAACGGCAAAAAAAATCTGGCGTTTATTTTTGCGTTTCGATTAAAAATTATACAAAATCAGCTATGTGGGTCATTGTGCGTTCTTACCACTGTATCGGTTAATCTAACCGTTAATTACGGTTTATTTACTGTGCTTTAATATAAATATTTCTGAGATACTAATAGTCCAAAGCTGGCATCCAAAATGTGCAAGAGTTTTCTCAAAGCTAATTTTTTGAGATTAGGTTACTTTTTAGTGATGGAAAATAACTGTAGAGTCAGCACTTCCGGTACCGGGACACCTGGCGCTGGGACGCTCGCAAAGGTGTAATATTAATTAACTTCTCTAAACTGTTTTATCAAAGCTCAAAATTTATAGAAAACGAGCAAATATAATATAAAACAAGAATCCAACAGTCAGACAGCAAAATATAGGGACACGTGGCGTCAGCGCTACTTCATACCTGTCAATAAAATGACGTGTTTCAAAGTGATTTCTCAAAGCTGAAATTCTCCAAAACATTAATTAAAACTATAAAGTTAATAAAGGAGACAGTCAGACTCATTTCTGATAGGACCACGTCAGTCAGCAGTCGATAGATGTGAGAACGGTAACTGCGCGCATTAGTACGCCTTTTCTCAATACATCATTTATTTTATATAAAAAAATAATTTTAATTGTTTCTTAATAATTGTAATTGTTATATATCAGTTATTTTATACAAGAAAAAAATAATTTTAATTATTTTATAACAGAAAAAAAAAGAATCATTGATTCGTTGAAAAGAAAAACATCTAATCGTCAGAATCATTGCCGTCGGCGTGTTCTTCGCCACTATCTTCATCACAATAAAACGCGATTGCACCATATTCTTCGGCGTCATCAGTGGTGGTTCATTCCGAATCTGTGTACAAATCAAAAATTCAGCGTTAAGCAATACGTTACATTAATAAGTAAGGTTTTGAATCACATTTGCGAGTCGACTGGTAAAAATTACCTGCAGGTGTATCATCCGGTTGAATCAAAACGTCAGAAATGAAATTAGGTAGCTGATCGTCTTCGTACCAACTGAAATCATATCGGCCATCGATCAACTGCCAACCGTTTTCCTCTGGAATCATTGCAGTGGGCACTTTTTCATCAGCATGACTCCAAATGTTCGATATATACGCAGCCCTTTGTATTTGTTTTTTCAATTCCGTCTTGCATGGCGGTAAATTGGAACCATCGACGTTTTTCGTGGCAATTTTGAAAGGGTCGTTGGTGTCTTCGAATGCGTAAGTCTTATTGAAAAGTAGAAAGCGAGCCTCATTTACATCACAAGTATTTTTCAAGCCATATAATTGACAAATTTCTAAATTTTTTAACGTCAACAAACACAATACCACGCCAACACTTTGTACTCCGCCGGCCGGTATTACTTTGATTTTTTGTTATCATACAGCACGCTTACCGATAGGCGGGCAGGTGCGGACTTATTTGGAGTGCGTGCTTTTGATTAAAATTTAAATTTAATTATTCAGAAACTACAACCGACTTGCGGCAAGTCAGCGCCCCCAAGATTCAGCGCCCCAGGCGACCGCCTGGCTTGCCTGCCCATCGGACCGGTTCTGGTAACCCACATTCCATTGAGTTATAAAATAAACGATATGTATTAAGAAAAGGCGTACTAATGCGCGCAGTTACCGTTCTCACATCTATCGACTGCTGACTGACGTGGTCCTATCATAAATGAGTCTGACTGTCTCCTTTATTAACTTTATAGTTTTAATTAATGTTTTTGAGAATTTCAGCTTTGAGAAATCACTTTGACACACGTCATTTTTTTGACAGGTATGAAGTAGCGCTGACGCCACGTGGTCCTATATTTTGCTGTCTGACTGTTGGATTCTTGTTTTATATTATATTTGCTCGTTTTCTATAAATTTTGAGCTTTGAGAAAACAGTTTAGAGACGTTAATTAATATTACACCTTTGCGAGCGTCCCAGCGCCAGGTGTCCCGGTACCGGAAGTGCTGACTCTACAGTTACTTTCCATCACTAAAAAGTAACCTAATCTCAAAAAAATTAGCTTTGAGAAAACTCTTGCATATTTTGGACACCAGCTCTCCGACTATAACAGACTGAGCAAAATTAAACTTTGGTATTTTGCATTTTAACAATAAGTACGAGGAAGGTGTTAATAATTATAAGTATAAAATAAGGACACTATATATCAAGGAATCGAATTACGTGGGTAGGATATGAGTACAACCCCATATATTTCCCAATTGGCGGTGGACGTGGCCAGCAAATGAATAAACAATGATCAGTGAGTATTTTGTAGTTATCTATTACTGTCATTTCCTGTTTACATATCACATAAGTTTCTAAAAAAGTTTGTCTTCTGTACGACATTGTCGGCTAATTTTGAATTGCATAAAGCAACACCAGAAAAAAACAAACTATTGTACAGAAATTGAAACTCAAATCATGAAATTATACCCTTCTTTGGCAATAGAAAAATATCTATAGCATTTCGGTAAAACATGAATTATTTTTGACCATGCTAGATGGAGAAATTTACCAGATATTGACAGATACTTCATCTAGCGGTGTTTGTGGAGTATGGGAGTTAAGCCCAGCGAAATGAATGATTTAGGGCGTGTATAAAAACGGCCAGAAAATGGAGAATCCTTCAAATATGGACGTTCTACTTTATATTGTTGGATATAGTTCATGGAATTTGTTCTCCTCATTTCATAGTCTTTCGTTTAAAAAATGGTCTATAAGGAATAACCGAGCCAGGTTGGCTAGAACAAGAAGAGACTAACGTAGCTGATTTATTTTTATGTTTAAAAATAAAGATAAGATTGAGAAAGCATCAAAGAAATTATACGTAAAAAACGTTTTCGTAAAGAAACTGGCGTAATTATTGACCAACCACGTCAAAACAGCGGAACCAGCAACGATGATAATACTGTAAAAGGATTTTTTGAAAATACTAAGTGTACAACTACTACAACTAGTGCCGAGAAGATTTAATAATGAGATTTCACGTTATTCTTCAGACAGTGTCATCTGGAATAAAAATTATCACATATAAATTTGGCGAAGTATTTAATTGGGTAATAGCGCAAAAGTGTTTGGTGGTTACAGAAAGGATCACATTGGGCTTATAATATGTAAGGGGCAATAAATTCACCATGTGTCTTAAAGCTACTGCAATGTTCTAACATGATTTTTTACACAAACATTTGAATTTACATGTGCTAAACATTTTTTAAGAAGTATGGGGGGATATTAAGCACCTAAACATATAGAGATGTTTTTGAATCATAATGTTACTTTCATAACCTCTGTGTTTGTTTTTATAAACAAAAGCTAATTGTAAACAGTAATATTCGTGATATTAATACAAAAAAGGAATAAGGATTTTTAGTAAATATTTTCTTCTCCTGTATGTCCATATAAGAGTTGGTATATTTAATTGCTTACGTGACTATTATAACAGAAAAAAATAGAAAGATCTTTAAGTAAAATATCTAGCAAATAAAGTTACAGAGTTTACTACAAAATAAGTTTTAAACCATTTTATAAGTTGTTGACCTCTCCATAAATTGGATAATAAGAGACCTTTGATACATCCATACGCTAAATCAAAATTTGTGTTGTGGTTCGAAATAATTGGTTGCCATCAGCTTTTCTTAAAACAAAAAAATTATCGTCTTAACTTTAAAATCGTGTCTACCATATATTGCTATACCCCCGTAATTACATTTAGGCAATAAAACGATAGCCCAAACCTTAACCTTTTATGTTAAATGTGAGGATTATGCGGCCGCTGAAGAAATTTAGCATTATCTCTATTGCATTTTCTAAAAGTATGCAGTGTTTAACAAATTTGTAGAAAATTTTATTTATCAGACATCGCCTTCATCTGTAAAAAGAATAAGCTCCGTTATTGAATGTGACGTCATCACGTCCCACAGCCGGTGCCGATTGAAAACGGGCACATAGTTGAGAAGTTTATCAAAGTTTAATATAGAGTTTAGCGGCTAACCTGTTTTCCATTTTTGTTTACCATTTTTTTAGTGGAAATACTTGTAAAATGGACAATAAAAGAAAAAAAACTATAAATACTGTGTAGTTCCCAGTTCTTGAGTGCAAAAATACTACTGTGACAATGCCAACTGAAAGATTTATTTATTTTAAATTAATTGGATGAAGATCTGCAGAAAGGAGGAAAACAAGTTTTAATTAATCGACATTTCGTGTATTTTAAAACATCCTCTCGGTGCTATTTAAATTACGTTTTCTTTCTAAAGGTATTTATTTTGTAAAAACTTAACCATAAACATGAACAATAAATAAATATAATCAGGAACAATATGAACAAAACCATTGACTAGAATGAAAAGTTTCATTCTAGTTGTGGCAAAAAAGTTATACGTATTATTCCACATATCATTGACCGTCAGGAAAACTGAAAACGGTTGCATGCCGAACACCAATTAAACTTCTTGAAAATAGCATCTTAAATGTGTCCGTCATTGTACAATTCGGGCCAACCCACTAGATACACGACTAGCGGTATGCGCAGTTTACGGTTGTCCGTCTGTTGCCAGCGCAAATGTCAGTCAGAAGATGCTTTTAGAGTAGGTTAAGATACCTACTGCTTTTCTCAAGAAGATCTTTTTGAGCATCTAGTTTGAATTATCTCTTTACGTATTACTTTTTTTTGAGTTGGTATTATTTTTCTTTATTATTTATGAGAACATTAATTTATGTTTTTAGAATTACTTTTTGTTTTGTGTGCTGCTCTGATATTTTTTCATAATTTTAGTGTTTTACTATTTGTGACGTCTCGAAAGAGACACTGAAATTGTGAAACTTTCAGATAATTTTAGTAAATACGTTAATACGCAAAGATTTCTTTAGATGAACAAGCAGTACCCTTCACCGCGGCTTTAGCGATACTGATTCTACCACAAATTTCTATGATTCTACTTAATCTACTTTGTCTCTAATGCACCTCCCAGTAAGCGCCCTGACGCAGTCGTTAACTTTCGTTCGGACTTCGTATTTAGACGGGAAACTGTAAACTGCGCATACCGCTAGTCACGTATCTAGTGGGTTGGCTTGATCTCTATAATAATCCTGTGTATTTCTAGTGAGCTATTTAACTAATAGTATCTGCTGACGGCATTCTAGCGTGCTCGGCCGGATAATCCATTTGTTATTCAAAAGCAAATATCTCCCTCAATTTTCGTTTATTCGGCTTAAAAAAATTTTAAGGCCGTTTATACACGAAACAGTTATAATAATATTTCACTAAATGACCCTATAATTTACAGAAACAAACGAAGGGAAAAAAGATATACTTAATGAAGATTTTGTTTCGTTGGTTTTCTTTAAGAGCACAGTTTTCCAGACTGTTTTAAAATACACTTGCTAATAAAAAAGTATATACAATTTGCTAAATAAATATTTACTTGGATACCTATGAGTTAAATATAAATATTTTGAAATTAAATATAAAAAAGTACAAAGAGGACACAGGCCACTCATTTAAATAGGTATTATAAAATAACTAAAATTAAAGTAATTAAAATTTAATTAAAATAAATACAGCTATAAAGAAATAGAAGATTGAAATGAACACAATTGCCAATAAGTAAAGTATTTATTTAGCTCTTTCCAAAATAACTTTCAATATTCGTTTTTAATATCTCTTGTTCATTAGCGTGGAACCAATTAATGAATTATAATAAATTTTGTACCAAAAACTCCCTCCTCGTATCGTATTAATATGTGTCAAAAACAAACAAAATAGTTATCTCAAGAGTATTAACAAATTATAATATACGTATCTTTTCGATAAAATATGATTTATATCTGCCTTAGCTGTTTATGTAATCTTTATTTTACAATTGAAACTAATAATTATATTGTACCTTTAGATCAGATAATGATGTAAAAATACTTTCAGATTAAAAACATTTCAATTTTATACAATATTCTGAACTTATCTACTTTAATAGAACTACGTATTTATAAAATGACACTTTTTATAAAGTTGTGATTCTATTATGTTTAGTGAGTATTTACGTGGTCAACATAAAAGACCGATAATATACAGGGTGGTTCAGTTTCCGTGGCAAAAACCTCAGAAATGTATAAAGGATGTAAAAATATTAGGAATTATTTCACTACACATCTAACAAAAAAAAAATGATAAGTACAAAATTCAATATAAAAATTTTAATGTAAATAGTTTAAATCCTTTTAACTCTCTTTTAGAAAAAATAAGATGGGATGATGTTTATATGTCGAATAATTTTAATTACCCATTTTTAACTTTTTACAATACTTTTTTTGCGTTATTTTAATACGTGCTTTGCTACAAAAACTAAAATAGTCGATAAAAATAAAAAGAATAAGGGCTCGGTAACAAATACATAAAGTTTTTCTCTAACTATATGAAAGACATGTGCTTTCTGGATAAACAAAAAAAATTGCCCAATACATAACTACAAACAAATCATATGCTAACGTTATAAACGTTGCAAAAAAAACATGTTGGTAACTTTATAAACAATGCATCAAATAAAACCCTTGCTGCATGGCATATAATAAATAGTCGTCTAAATGGGAATGAGAAAAAAAATAATAATACCTATCTTAACAAAAGAGCGATTATCTGATCCAGTCGAAATCGCTAATACTTTTAACAATTTCTTTATTCAATCCGATGATCAGGATTTTACTGGAAACATAGAATACCATGGTAATAGAATAACCGCAAGTATGTTCTTAAAACCTGTCACCGAAAGCGAATTGGAAAATATTGTCTTGACATTACAAGCGGTGACGTATTAAAAAAGTGCCTATCTGATATATTAAGCCTTCTTTTATATTTAATAAATTTATTCTTACAACAAGGAGAATTTCCAAAAATCCTCAAAAAATTCTAAAATACTCCTGTCTGTAAAAATAAAGGTGATCCATCTGATTTCGCTAATTGCAAATCGATATCTGTACAGAACCAGCTTGAGAAAATTTTCGAAAAAAAATTGCCGTAAACGACATTGAATTGCTTTAAAAAAAGTATTATCTCCTTTCCAACGTGGCTTCCCAAAAAAATTGAAACACAGGAACTGCATTTTATGAAACCGTTAAATGTATACTTGACTCTCTAGATAATTAGAAATTATCGAAGTAAAGGGAGTAGCACTAATTGTAAAACCGATACAATCATATTTGTCAAACAGATGTTAAATCGTAAAATTCTCAAATGGAGCACAATCACAGACTTTACAAAATAAAGTCGGTGTCTCACAATGTAGTTTATTAGCACCAACTCTCTTTTTAATGATAAATAATGACCTTCCGCTTATGTAGCCTAATGATGTCCTACCTGTATTATATGCGGAGAAAACCTCCAGATTATTTCGTTTTTAATTAGATCACATCTCTGTTTTCGCAACTTTTGCTTGCGGGTGAATAATGAACCGAACAGAATTCGTAGAAAAAATAATCGAAATCGTATTTTTCAAACTTTTAATAGTAATTCTAGGCTGATCTCTCGCAAAGGAGCTCAACAACTGCAAAGAACGAAATCGCAAATATTATGAACGTTACGAGATCACCACAAAGAGGATACTAAAAAGCTTTTGAATTTTTGCCAGTGGCTTTTAAATTCGACAAAAGGATGCCTTGATGTATTAAAATTCTATGGACAGATGAAGCGACATTCACTAGAGCAGGACTAGTGAACTATCACAATTTTCATGTGGTCCAAGAAAATCCTCACGAAACTATACCGATCTTTCAAGATGAATTTATTGTGAACAGTTGGTTGGGAGTTTTTCACAATATGTTTGTGGTTCACATTTGCTACCCCCAAAATTACTCTCGCAATTATTCCATGAATTCCTTACCAATGACCTGCTTGACTATGTCAAGAATTTGCGCCCTTATTTGCGATACGAAAGTTGGATACAATTAGACATTGCTCAAGCGCATTTTGGAAGAGTTGTAAAATAATGGTTAAATGCAAATTATCCACAGCGTTGGATTGGTGGTTTAAGAATAAATGATACGCATCATGGATTGATTAATGGCGTTGGACCAGTGGCCTCGCCACCCAGGTCACCGGCTCTTAATCCAGTAGACTTTTATGTTTGGAGGTATTTAAAAAAAAGGGTTTATGCTATTCCAGTGTTAACAAGAGAGGAATTTTTAAGTATTAAGCAAACATGTAATAAGATGCGGCAAAATTCAAATAAAATTCTACCGTGATTAATTCATTGATATGCTGCAAAATTCAAATAAAATTCTACCGTGATTAATTCATTGATTCGACGGTGTCAAAAATGCATTGAGGTAGGTGGATTACAGTTTGAGCAATTTGAAAATTTTTTCTTGATATGGATTAGGCCTAAAGGGGATACCACTTTAAAACAAACGCGCTGTATACTACTCTACGTCTCTCATGATGGTATGGAAACGAGTTAGTATTTTCTTTTAAGACGATGTTAAACGTCTGGAGTAAAGATTTTATCTACAAATAAATCGCAAACGGCTTGTTTTATAAAAAATTTTACAAAAGCACTTTTCTCTTCAGAATCCTATGGGCAATTTAGCAGTTTACAATTTTTTTCAAAAATAGTCAGTAGCGTACTACTTATTTCTATACAAGTATTATGTAACCCCCATATCTACGCCAATGGCTTTCTGTTACTATTTTTGACTTGAAATATAAATGCAGCTGTACATTGAAAGGTGGTATTACAAATTTGAAACCGATAGCTTTTTGATATTAAATTATAATTTTTTTAACGAAATTTCAATACCATGTATTCAAGTTATAGTGCATTTTTCGAATTACCTATGTTCATAGAAGAAAGTACTATTATTTTTACATACTCTCCACATTCCTGAAGTTTGTACCTCAGAAACTGGACCACTCAGTATTCATAGGCGTCTATTATAACATTTTTAATTATAAATAAATATTAAATTCTGCCTTCTAACACCATTTTCTTCAACTCTCTTCTTTTAATCTTTCCAGATGGCGTAAGCGGTATACTATGTACAAATTTAACACCGCCTCTTAGTCTTTGTTTATCTTGAAGTCGCTCTTCTATATATTTCTCAATGTCTTTGGCGGTTACATCGTTTGCATCTTCCTCTAGAACTATAACTGCCATGAGATGGTCGCCATCTTCTTCGTGTGGTTTGCCTATTACTACAGCTTGTTTCACGGCTGGATGATGAGATAATTCTAATTCTAATATAGCTGGAGGTATGTGCCATCCTCTGTATTTCAACATTTCTTTAAGGCGATCAACGATATAAAAGTATCCGTTTTCATCATACTTTACTACGTCGCCGGTCCTAAACCAACCGTCCTCATCGTATCGATTTGAGTAATCTCTGTTATAATATCCGTTCATAATTGTCTTACTTTTTACGCGAAGCTCACCTGCTTCATTGGCGCCTAAAATGTTTCCTGTTTCTGGATCGACCACCTATAATTTAAGAAAAAGGTAGGATTTAGAAAAAAATAATAATCATTTAAATAAAGAAGTACATCCCAAGATCTCAAGACATATTGCTTAAATAATAGTTAACAGTTTATGCTAATTAAGTCAGAATTTAAATGATTAAACTTTTGGTCGTGATATATAAATTAACGCAAATCATTTCGTAGAATTTACAAATATCCTTATCTTTTTTTTATTACTGGATCTTTTCGTTACATGTTTGTAAGACAAATCAACAAATTGTTAATTAATATTACATCATTCGTTAACACTAATTATAAATTTATTAAAATAACAACGGACAATTGACATTGATCTTACGGTATCTGCTACCTGACTTTATTTATCTAGTTTTTAGATAGGTTAACATAAAATAATGAGAACTGTTTTTTAGGAGATTGAAAATAAAAACCCAAGTAACCTTTAAATTTTATAATTCTAAAATAAGTTATGTTAGATTATTATGCATCAGGTCGATCAGCAAAATTTCAGTTATTATTATAAACCGCGAGTAAAAAGTATATTCCAGGTCCTTATATATCGTATCGTACATAGGTATACGAGTACAACATAGTGAAAAATAAATGTTCTTTCAGAAACACAATTTTAATCCTTTCACTGCCCGATTTCGCTATACGGGTCGTCAGAACCGCTGCGGTAACCGCTAGCGACAATATCCTCTTCCCTTTCTACGTCTGTGTTACTCTATGTAAGCAATGCAGCTTCGTATATGAAGGCATCTGCAGTGCGCTTAAAAAACATGTTTAGCACACGGACTCCATCACATTGCAGAAACTTTTAGAGACTACTATCTCACAATAGACAAATTAACCGCCGGCGTGAAGAAGATATTTTCAAAAGCGCCGTCATGAAGAAAATTATTTGAAAAGGAACTGCCGAATACGCCGTCACCACCACAGTATGTTGTGACGCGTTGGGGCACATGGTTACAGGCGGAAAACTATTATTATGTTCATTTTGATGATGTAAAGAGGGTGATTGACAAATTAAATGCAAACGACGCACTTCCTATTTCACATTCACAGCAGGCGTTTAATGACCCAGCTGTTCAGGAAGATCTAATGTATATTCACAGTCATTTTTTAAGAATTTGTTTGTCAATAAGGAATTTTGAGTGTACAATTACTTCACCTGGATATGCAATAGTTTCAGAAAACAATTCCAGGTGTCGTACACTCAGTGGTATTGTGGACCTCCTTGTAGGTAAAGAAGTAGACTTTTCTCAACCCAATATAAACGTGCCCTTCTTGAAATACCTCATGTATTTTAAATATACTCCTGTTACCTCTATATACGTTGAAAGGGTCGCTTTCCTCGTACAATGGATTTTGAGAGACAGGCGTCAAAAATTAACTCCTAAACATCTAGAACAGACACTGCTAATTTACTGGAACTCTAGAAATTACTAATGTGGAGTGTTGTGTGATCAGTGAAATATTTATTACTCCTGTTATTTTGGATACTACAAATCGCCAATTAAAAGGTAATACGAGTATATTATAATTTATCATGTATATGTTAGCGCAGTATTCTGGATCAGCTCCTGGTTTATACGTTATCTGTTATTTACTGGCGGACCTTAGTTATTATTTGAGGTAATATAACAAACTTGGTATTATTGAATTCGTAATGAATACGTCTAAACAAACATATAAAAATTTACAGGGTGTGTCTTTTAAAATAAACAAATTGGTAATACTTTTCGTACTATCGGTATAATTTGATGCATTTTTACAATATTTACATTTATCGTAGAAAGATACATGAGTGCAAATTTTCGTTTAAATTTTAGAGGTGGGTACAGTTTAAGTGACTCAAGTTTTATACCATTTTTAAAAGTAAAAACTCTCGATAAATACTGCAATTTAATTTATTTAAACGGTAACAGCCATGTAGAAATTTAAATGTTTTTATAAAAAATTGTATCTGCATATACAATGACAAAATATCTGCAAAAACTAAACGATTGAAAAATATCCATGATGATTTTTTGTTTTATACATCTGCAGTAAATAGTAAATATAGATTACTAAATATGCAAACTGTAACCAGTTGACTAAAATTGGTGGTTAAAGAAAGTGGAGTGAATGTTAATATCTTCGGCAGTCACTCAATGAGACATATGTCTACATCTGTAAGAAACAAAGCAGAAATTGAAATTGAAAATATCAGGCAAGCTCCAAGAAAGACATAAAATTCAATTTTTACAATGTTTTATTGAAGACCCTTATAAAATGGAAAAAAATATTATGCAAGTCTGTAATAGTGAAATTAGTGAATACGAAGCATATCTATGGTTCTAGAATTCTGTGTTTATAGTCCTCAGGTAACTTATTTCAAATAGTTTCCTAGAATTACAGGCCCAGGCCCTCACTTGGGATTTTATTATTTATATAAATCCACGCGTACTGGATACTAGTCAGGCCGCGTCAGTTACATTCTGTCTCAAGAAACATCTTTCTAAACTGTGCATAATTGACTATTGTTTATTTTCTAAGTGTTTATTGTTTATTTCACGAATGTTTATTGTTTTTACAAGTGATAAAGATGAGTGCAAGAATATATGACAGATAATCCAGAGGATATTGAAAAACTAAATCGTCGGGCATTCGCCCATGAAGATGGATTGATAGAACTCCTGAAGAAGATTTTGGCATATCTGAGGACTCCGAAACAGAGGACTATGTGGAAACTAGATCCAACAGATTCCGAGACGAACCATGAGATCAGCGATGATGAAGCTGAAGGGAAATAACAGCAACAGGTGGATGTAAGGGAATAGAAATTATTTTTTACATGTATTATGTTATATGAAGGTGAGTATTGTAGATAAAAATGGAACTCTATAGAACAAAATCCCAACCAAGCCAACTCGAATGCGGCTGCATAATATTATTGTAAAATTACCGGTAGGTGTTGGGCAAACCGCATTGAATGCGAAAACCGAAGACGAATGCGGGAATATCTTTTTTAGTGACAATATAATATGTTAGTGGATTACACAAATCAGTATATAAGTCCTATAAAAGCAAAATTCCAAAGGGATCATGACTGCCGGCCAACAGATGTAATTGAAATAAAGGCATTTTTGAGGCAGCTATACATCGCAAGAGTATTTCGAAGGGGTCATCGGCATTTAGCCGATTTTTTTGGTAACTGATGGATTAAGAATAGACGTTTTTAAAATGGTTATGTCTGAAAAACTTTTCAGATTTTTATTGAGATATTTAAGATTTGATAATAGGCAAACAAGAGAAGAACGACGTGCGACTGATAAATTAGCAGCAGTTAGAGATCTTTCTACCTACTTTATTGAAAACTGTAAGATCTATTATCATCTTGGAGAGAATATCACAAAAAGGGTAATGTTACCTGGATATCGTGGAAGGTGTAGCTTCAGTCAATACATACCTTCCAAGCCTAATAAATATGGCAAAAAATATTCTGTATAAGTGTTGCTAAATTATTTACACTGCCAACTTGGGAATTTATTGTGGCCAATAGCCGGAAGGGCCCTTCAAATAAAGTAGTTATTCCGCCGATGTAGTCATGACATTGTCAGAGCCAATTTTTCAATCTGGTCGCAACATAACAGCAGACAATTGGTTTACGAGTTTGGAATTAGTTAGAAAATTAGAAAAGAATAAACTTTTTTGTGGGAATAATTCGGAATAATAAAAGAGAAATTCTGTCTACATCTGTGTCACCTACGGAACATAACCAATATGAAAGTATTTTTGGTTATACAAAAAACGAAAGTTTAGTTTCGTATGACCCAAAAAAAGGCAAAACTGTTTTCATTTTGTCAAGTATGCATTATGGTTCCAATGAAGTTGCAGATAATACAGAGAGGAAGCCAGAATTAATCCAATTCTATAATTCAACAAAGTCCGGCGTTGATGTCGTTGACAAGATTTGTGCTACTTATAACGTTGCCAGATCTACTGGAAGATGGCACATGGTAATTTTTTACCACTTGCTAAATATAGCAGGTATCAATGCTTGGGTAATTTTCCTGGGCAATAAAAAAAGAATATTTAAAAAAAAATTGGGTCTAGCATTATTGGATGAACAACTAAAAAAGAAGAGCGCAGATAACAAAATTGCCAAGAAATATCAAGATTATGTTGCAGAAATACAAGCAGCCCGAAACACCTCAGAAAGCAAGAGAAGCTGATGCTTCAGGAAAAACAAAAAAAAAAAAAGATGTCAACCATGCTACCTGAATAAGAGGAGTTCATTTTCTGCATATAGTTGTCAAAAATGTGACTTGCATTTATGTCTACAATTACATGCAAAGACAATATGCGACAAGTGTCTGAATTCAGAGGTATGATTCTGCTGAATGACTTTATTATTACTTTCTTTTTGTATGTTTATGCATTTGATTACACTGTATAAATAAATATTATATATCAACCTTCAGAATGTACATTTTTAATAAAAACATTATATTTGTTAGATGTATCTGTGAGATACATCGCGACTAATGATGTTATGAATACCCACGCACCTGACGCAGTGGCGGCTGGTGGGTTTAGGCTATACCATATCTCAATATTGGAACATGGAATCCAAACAATACTTTAAGGCACGACTATCAGTACTGAATGAAGAAGTTTTAAATAAAAAAATTCGAAAAAATTATTGGGAAAAAAAGTTACAAAAATGCGCTGCCGACCCAGATCACTTCTAGACCATTAGTAAAATATTTGTAAATTATTTTTTTCCGTAATCAGAAGGAACATTTATAACCCCGTTTGTTTTTGAAATTTAAGTTCATCATTGTGTAAATTTCAAAATGTCAAAATTTTATAAAAAATCAAAATTTTCGAAAACCAAAAAAAAAACGGGGTGATCAATTTTTCTTCTGATTACGACAAAAAATAGTTTGAACATATTTTACCAATGGTCTAGAAGTAATCTGAGTCGGCAGCGTATTTCTATCACTCTTTTTTCCCATTTCTTTTTAATTTTTCTTCTGAAAACTTCATCATTCAGTACTGGTAGTCCTGTCTTAAAATATTACTTGGGTTCCATGCTCCAATACTAAGATATGGCATAACCTAAATCCACCAGCCGCCACTAGCCTGACGGAAGGTTAAACATTTGTAAATGTTCTGTTTGAAAAAGATTATAGCAGTATATAAAAAATACAACAAACTACAAACGACTTACCGAAGGAAGTTCGTGCCATATGAGCGTACTCGTTTCCAAACGAAAAATGCCCACCCTCCCAAAAAACAACTCCATTAAAACGATACAGGACGCACAAACCATGTCCTGAATAGGTATACTTCGATTAGAGATTAGATTACGCAAAATCAGTAAATTCTTTAAAAATTGTGCGCGTATACACAAAGTGTTTTATTTGGAAAAAACTACTCTCATATGATATGGAACGAACGTCCCTCAGAAAAGGCATTTATTCCATTTAGAATCTCATCCATCATTAATACGTTGGCAAGAAGATCGTTTGTGGGGTTTGGCATTTTTATGAATTACATCACTGTAAAACACATGTTTATAAAATAAATTTATCAAAGAAAACTAATTGTAAGTGTTGAATAGAAATATTAAGTACATCTTAACAAATTTCGATAGAAGTTAATGTAATCAATTGCAGTTAATCGTATTAAAATATAACATAATAGACATTGATTTCAGCAAGTTTTTCATTTTAGATTATGATATATTACTTACTTTATACCAAACACCTGGAACGGGTACACCCACAGTTTCCGGATTTTTTTTATAATATTCTCTGTGTACTTTATTATGGATCTGAAAAGCAGCTAATATTCCAACTTCCGTTTGGGCGTATGTGGGAATGATATCCGTATCTGGCAAGAGTTCTTGTAGGGCAAATGCATATTTTTTTGACAGTGCTGCTCCTCCTATGGATAATCTTACAAGAGAACTAGTATTCACATCATCAGGTTTTCCAGATTTGACTAACTCTGTTACTTGGAACGGTGTTAAAAAGGCTCCACTAACCTAAAAAATTTTATTTATATTTCGATTGTAATACTATTGTAGACAGGGTGTTCCAAAATTATGTAGCCAAACTTACACGGTAAGTAGAGGGACTCGGTATGAAACGAAAAATCCTGCAAATATTTGGTGAATAATACATATTAAAAGAATTACACCCTTTCAAAGATGGAGGAAAAAATATGGTTTGTGCTTTAACTCAGAAACTATAACAGATACGTATATTAAAATTTAGATATTACTCTCTCTTCAGGATTTTTACAGTGTCCTATATTTATTTTTCAAGGAAGTATTCAGGGGATGTGTGCACGGGACATATGTTACGTTTGTTAAAAAATGTTTTTGAATTGGTCAGCTGTATTTAAAATGTGACTGTAAAATAAGATTTTCCATTCATTTTTACACCTTTCATATCTTGATAGGATTCACTGTTCCCGAGAAAAACAACTTTGAATGCATTGCCACCTTTTTTAGTACAAAAAACTGCTATTAAGTGTAGTAGGCTTCCATCAATCAAATTAATACAATTCTTTCAAAGTGAATCAAAAACGAACTTAAAGTTTAAACAGTCTAAAGTAATATCTGCTTCAAACTGTATACGTTCACGCAATCCTTCTATGGTACTTACAGGAGTTGCATATATTTGCTGCTTTAATTAACCCCACAAATAAAAATCTATGGGATTAATATCTGGATATTTCGTGGGTTACTAAATGAGAGCATCATTTCCATGCCCAATCCATCGATTTCGATAATTTTCGTAAAGCCAACGTCTAACAGGTAACGTGTAGTGTGATGGTGCACCGTTGTACATATACCACATACTTAGATATATGGTATGATAAATATCTCCTAAGACCACATAAAGATTGTTAGATAAAACAAATTAAATATCCCTCACCATTTAGATTTTCATTCCGACGATTATTCAAAACTCCTACCGAAATATTAATTTTAAACTCATGTGTAATGGGCAACTCAAGCAGAATGAGGGTTTTCATCTGCCTATGTGTGTGTGTTATATTTATTAAGCATACATCTTTTAGTAAAACAACTTTCAACTGTGAACGGCACATTTGATATGAATCCAACATTTTCGTTCACAAACTCGTATCCTTGGAACGAGATTGCGTGGAAGAAGCTCTTGCAAAAAGATGTGCAGGGGTGCAGTTGCTGTTCGAGCCCTCCTTATAGTCATATTAGCAATTCTCTCGTTCTTAGGGTATCATTATTAATGCATCGCCTCATTTCTTCCTCAGTCACCACACGTGTGGCACGTCTGGGTCATCTAGCAGTATTTCCTCTTTTATATATTTCTCTCAAACGTGGATCAATGGCTTTGGAGTGCGTTGAAACCTTGATGTGAGGATGACACTGACGTAATTTTCCAAGAAACAACAAAACTTTATACTGTACTCGACGCGCGTTTCGCCAACCAAGTTGGCATCATCTTGAGATGATTAAAACTGCTTTAGTTTTAATCATTTCCAGATTATGCCAACTTGGTTGGAGAAATAGGTGTCGGTGCAGTATATAGTATTTTGGCGTTTCGTGGAAAACTACGTCAGTGCTAATCAATACATTGAAAAGTATTCTTGTTAGGGATTTTTCTGCCTGGAAAACTTTCTGAATAACGACCCACTGCTACCCTACAATTTCCAAAACATTCGTCCAGTATTAAATGCATATCTGCAAGTTTGTTATGTAAAATTAGCTTCCATTATCTAATACGGTAAAACATTGACAGAATTAGATTAATTTAACTTGAATGATAGAAGCCTACTACTGTATTTAATAATATTAATTATACAGATGTTACATAGAAAAGGCCGAAAACGCAATCAGGTTTTTAAAGTTAATTTTCTTGAGAATGATGACTCCTCTCAAAATATGAAAGTTGCATTATTTTTCTGTAAAAATGATACACCTGCTAAGGTCCTGAATAGAGAGTAGTCCTCAAATTTTGATGTTTTCTGAGTTATAATACAAACAATTTTTGTTCCCCATGTTTGAATGAGTGCAACTTCTTTAATATGTTTTATTTATCAAACGTTTACTGGAGTTTTAGTTTCATAATGAGCCCCTCTTTTTACTGTAAAAAGTTGGAAATACCCTGTATAATCAGACTATTTTCTGTGCATTCGTATAAGCTTCGCATCACCCAAATATTATTGTCAAACAATTTTTATGGAACTTGCTGAGAACTCAATAATGATTATAAAAAAACTAAATATAAAACATATTCGCAAAAAACTATTCATTTTCTGTTTAATTTACTAATATCAATATTGATTTCGTTTACTGTCAAGTAAAAGTCATGGAAAGTTACTGAAATATCCTGAACTGGGTTGGAACGTTTGATGTAAAGATAACACTGACGTAGTTTTCCACGAAACACAAAAACACTCTACGTGCATTTCGCCAACCAAGTTGGCATCATCTGGAGATGATTAATACTAACCTTATGCTAACAATATATCCTATTTTTATCCAAACTATTGTCACGGTATTTGGGATTGGCCGTCTGTCACTATTCATACTATTTTTACAATTTGTGATTTCCAGGCTTTCATATGCATTAGGCTGTCTAGTATTTGTTACATTTAATCTTAAATTGCTAATATCTATTTTATGATTGTTCTCAAACGCATGTTGGGCAACACTAGACTTATCTGTTCTACCATATTTGAGAAGGGTCATATGCTCTTTGAATCTAGTTTGAATTGATCGTCTAGTTTGTCCAACATACTTTTGATTACAATCCTTGCGGCTAATTGCGTAAATCCCCGACTCTTCGTTTGTTTCAATTTTGTATTTTGGTTTGTCTAAAAGTTGTTATAGTTTGTTTCCCGATGAATGAACCACTGTCATACCTATGTCTTTAAAAATCTTACCAATATCAAGGGCGAATCGCAATAAGGTGAAAAATATTCAGTTGCAAGAAGATAAATTTTGTTGTCCTTTGACGTTTGTACATTTTTTTCCAAGTGATCCGGTACCACAGACCTTGGACTACCTTAAGGATCTACTCGAATTAAACTATTTCAGTCAAGATGTAGTAAAAGAATATCTTCAACTCACTAAACTTTGCATGAAACAAAATTGCTTTCGATCCGACAGTAATTTCTTCGAACAACATGAGGAAACAGTAATGGGTAACTCTCTGTCATTGCCAGTCTCTTCATGAACAGATTCGAGACAGAAGAAAAAGATGAATTCAGATATTTCCCCAGGGTTTGGCTTAGGTATGTGGATGATATTTTTGCAGTGTTTCATACAAAAGTCGCCAATATTGACAACCTTGTTTCTAAATTAAACAGTCGTTTCACGTAAGTTAAATTCACATATGAAATTGAAGACTCTGGACAACTACTATTTTTAGATGTATTATTATAGTTGAGGAAACGTCCGGAGTAAGACGCTAAGGAACGCAGATCCGGATTTAACTGTATTGTTCGTTCGTTTACTTTTTTTATGTAGGTTTTTATGCTCAGTTTAGCTAGCAACAATTTAACAATTATTGTACAAAAAATTATTAACTTGAATTAAAAGTATTGAATTGAACGTATTGACTACACATACAGTTACAGTATTCAAGTTCAATTGTTATTACCCAGCGATAACCGCGAGGAGGTAATAGCATTTCTTGCCAGGAAAGGATGGGTATGGAATATTAGTGTAGAATAAAGAGATTATTTAAAAAGTAACAAGAAACCTTTAAGAACAAAATAAAAACAAAAAATATACTCTCAAAATAGTAACAGAAGCAAATATTTTTCTCAATAAAAGAACTAAAAATAAATTCTAATAGTAAAGTTATTACTACAATAAAAACAGAGACGTATTGTTGTCAAAATGAAAAAAAAAATAATAACATTAATAAATAATAACATCCTGAAGAGAATGTTTCTCAAGCACTGAACTACGAAAGCACAAAAACGAAATTAAATAATGCAGTTGATTCACTTCTTCACTTCACATCACTTCACTTTACCTCACCTCACATTGTTTCTTCCTCTAAATCCTCGCTCTTCTCTCTTTCTTCTTCAATTTCAGATGAACTACTATCCTCGTTCAAATTTATAATAAATTTATTTCCACTATATATACGAAATTTGGCAATTTTTTAATAACCATCCTCAATTGTAATTACTTTCCTAATTCTTTTTTCCCAATCTTTCTTGTTAATTTTCAACACTTCATTTTGAATTAACTCTACGACTTTTTTTATCGAATTTCGGAAAAATATTTCCTTTTCTCATATTTTTCTTCAATTTACACCAAATGAATTCAATCGGGTTGGAAATACAGAAATATGGCGGTAATCTCAACACTTTGTGGCCATATCTCTCCGTTACATTATCTATAATATACTTCTTCTCATAATTTTTTTGTTTGCAGAACTTCACCGTTGTGCTTTTTTATAACTTTCCTCACAAGAGAGGTCATGTTCCATTAAAAAAATTTGCAACTCAAATGATTATTATAAAAAAGATTATTGAAAACATTAAGGCAAATTTCTTTCGCTTGTTACCGATTTTTTCTTACTGAAAACACTAATGAACTTTGATTTTATTTATCACTGTAATCACTATCACTTTATTTTCACAAACACAATAAGATGCAGACGTAGAGGCCTCCCACGGCCGAATTTACATCAAATACTTTCTTATATTATTTTCAAAAACACACCAGTAAATAAACAGATATAAAATAATTATTACTTATATTACACTATTACATAACTCACTGTAACACGATGACCTTCTTAAATTATTTTCAAAAACACACCAGCAAATAAACAGATATAAAATAATTATTACTTATATTACACTATTATACAACTCACTGCAACACGATGACCTTCTTAAATTATTTTCAAAAACACACCAGCAAATAGACAGATATAGAATAATTATTACTCATATTACACTATTACACAACTCACTTCAACACGATAACCTTTTTAAAATATTTTCAAAAACACGCCAGCAAATAAAGAGATATTAAATAATTCTTATTTATCTTATAATATTATACATACAAATATATCAGCACTGCTAGATTGATTCGGTAACAAAATTAAGTGCGGCCCTGAAGTATCACAACATGTGCGCTAAACTCCGCCTTGGTCGCGTGCCAGCAAACACAACATTCATCGTCCTCGCTTTAATGTAACGGTGTAAAAGACGGAACATGTCATGTGTTATACATTTCCCGCCTGCATGTCGCGTCTTGCCCCGCACGTCCCGTCACAATATAGGTTTCCTCAACTATAACTAGAAATAGTGACAATAAGTTAGAATTTGACATATACAGTAAAGATACCAGTACTTTAAGATACATCCCTAAGGACCATTGTGCTCAACACAAAATGGCGATTTTTAATTTTCTAGTCCATCGTCTATTAAGCTTCCCCCTTAATAAGGAGAGGTTTGAAAAAGAAGAGGCATTGATTAATGATATAGCTGCGAGTAATGCATATTATGTAAGTTTAATTAATAAAATAATTAGGAAATGAAAATTTACAGACACACTTCGAAATTCCTCGACCTTTCAAAATGAAAGAGAAAATCCGAAATTTATATCGATTTCATTTGATCCTCGATTCACCCCGTGGTACTAGTAAGATATTTAAAGATATAAATATAACAGTGGTTCAATAATCGGGAAATAAACTACAACAGCTTTTAGGCAATCCAAAAGACAAAATTGAAACAAACGTAAAGTGGGGGATTTACGAAATTAGCTGTAATGACTTTATTCAAAAGCATGTTGGACAAACTAGGCGATCAAATCAAGCTAGATTCAAAGAGCATATGGCCCATCTCAAATATGGTAGAACAGATGTCTAGTGTTACCCAACATGCGTTTGAGAACAACCATAAAATATATATAAGCAATTTAGGATTAGTTAGGAATGTAACAAATACTAGACAGCTGGATGCATTTGGAAGCTTGGAAATCAAACAGTGTAAAAATATGGTATGAATAGTAAAAGAGGGCCAATCTCAAATAGCCCGATTTATTGGTTAGTGGGTCACGGTTCACCAAACCGTGAAAATTTTTGGTATAAATAGGATACATTGTTAGCATGAGGTTAGTTTTAATTATCTCCAGATGATGCCAACTTGGTTGGCGAAACGCACGTCGGTTGCATTATATGGTGTTCTGATGTTTCGTGGAAAACTACATCAGTGTTACTGAAAGATGCCTATACAAAGATATATGGATTCTGCATCGTACATGAGATTTAGTAACGGTAAGAAATTTTAATGCATGAACCTCACAGACGTACTTGCAGATTGTAAAGTACTGCAAAACAAAGGGAGGGTATTCTCTATCTGTAATTGTGTTAAGCACTTTTGAAAACGTGTAGTTTTTGACGTCATTTACGTGGTAAATGCCGTTTAAAACAACACGTTTTCAAAAACGCTCAGCACAAAAAAAATGGAGATCCCAACTAATACGACAGCTGCGTATTGAAGACAATTATGGGTAACAGAGTGTGGACATAACATCATTTTCAACCATCTCTGCCTAACCAGAAGGCAAATTTTTCTTTAGTAAATAAAGTTAAAATAAGTTCTGCTAAAGAGAAGTAGGCCTTGACAATTTATTTATTAATTGCACGTTTACGAAAACTCGAGATTTAAAATGATTATTCCTAGAATGGTTTTTTAGTTTTCTGGCACTAAATCTATTATTCTCTATTGTCCATTAACGTTCCGTTTTTGAAAAATTAGTTTTATCCCTCCATAATATTTGGTTAGAAATTTACTGATCCTCTTCGTTTTTTGCAAAAATGTATGCATAACTGTACTCGGTTCTATGCATTTTCCACATCAAGATAAAAATTTTTGTTATATACATTTTTAAATATTCTTATAAATAAGAATAACTCTATTTTGTTGTTGCAGTGTAAATAAATTATTTCCCGCTGCTCTATTGTATGTTATTTCTTTTTTTTTTGTTGGCATATCTGAATTTAGAATGCAAAAAAACAAACATTCGAAGCGTTCTATTTTTTCCACTCTAAGTAAAGTAAAATTGCAAGATTTTCTTCATTCACACATTTTGTCACGATGTAAGTAATGCATTTATATCAACAAACCTTGTCCACAAATAATGATAAATATTACAAATGCAATAAAACCGTCTCACAACAATTGATAATTTAGATTTTTAATGGTAATTAAACCTAAACTGCAGAACAAATGATATAACTTCTGATTAATTTAGCTAATTTTTATCTGTTTTCAATTTCTGGGAGTTCGTTTCGCTGGCAGTGAAACTGTTGTAGAAAAAAACTTCTATCGACCTATAGGAACTAATATACAAAACGAGAACAATCGCTTCCCATTGCCTCTCAATATAAACGGTTGCTCATAGTGCTTTAAAGTTCAATATCGGAAAACAAATCTTTTATGAAAATGGTGTAGTGTTAAAATATGCACATTTTAAGAATACTTCGGTATATACATATGTGACTCGCTACAGTGGAGCAACTTCAAGGTCATTTTTTTAAATGGAACATCTTATGTATTTTTCTATTGTTAAATTCAGTGTAAAATTCTATTTTCAATGATGTATGAATTTTTCAATTTTGATGTGACGTTGCCGAGTCATTCTAAAAAATATGAAAATTTTGGTCAGGACAAGATTTATACCAAATTAATTCGCTTTGTATTACGATTAAAAAAAATGTTTTGTACTTTTGTACTAGCCAAACTCTGTACTGAAACGACACAGTCGCAAAATATTGTCTATAATATTATTCAAGGTGTTTTTTTAGACGTCAGTAATGTCAAAAGATCATAGTGCTTTCCTCTTTATTTTTTCTGTTGTGTGATGAATCTTAAATTGTCAAACAACTTAAACACTCAAATTGTATCTGTAATAAAGTAATAATAAGTCCTAGAGTTAAGAAAATGCTAAATGAAAAAAGTTCCAGTCTTCTAGATTGAAGTAAACCATAAATAGGCTTTTGCTTATTAGAACTTTTTGCGCACTTTAAGATGAATCGGTTGTTCAAATCTCTTAGTATAATATTGAAATATCCTGTATATCCTCTATTGCCTAAACATATACTATTTGCGAAAAGAAAAACACGTGTTCTAACTACTTATAATATGTAATATTTCCTCTTACTTACATTATACTTTTCAATAAGGTACCAAAATCCTTTAGGATCAAAATTATTGCAAAGCAACCTACATACTCCTGATACTGCAGATAGAAACAATCCAATCGCAGCAGATGACCAGTACATAGAACCGTAATTAAGGAAACTAATCAATCCTTCCCTTTTAGACATTTCAAATGCCATTCTTTCCTTATCCAAATGATTATTTTTTGCTCGGGGTATCAACGGGGAATGGAAAATGAAGTAGTTATGGTTCAAACATATTCCCTTCGGAAAACCAGAAGTACCACTACTGAAAATAATTATGGCAGTCTCCGCAGAACTATTTATAGTAATTGGTTTAAATTCCATTTCCTCATCCTGAGGTTCCGTAAAATGAGAAAATTCAGTATGGTTCGACGATGGCCCGAAGACCACTATTTCTGTATTCAACTCTGCATTTTTTAAGGCTGCCTTTACGTCTCTTAACGACTCCGGTATAGTGAACATTAATTTTGGCTTCACTTGTCGGATCAGTTCATTTATTTCAAAAAAGGATAAACTAGGATCTAGGGAGCAGGGTATAGCACCTATCAGAAAGGATGCTATGATTGGTACGCATGCATCTAGATGATTGTTCGAACATCCACTTATTATATCTCCTTTTTTTACCTCTCTTCCTAAGTACGATAGCTGCTCTAATACTACGTTGTAATAGAGATTCAAACGTTTCACTTCGATCAGTGGCAGCATCAATCTATAACAAAAAACAAGAAATATATATTCCAAACTCTACGAGAGAACTACTTAAATGGGTATCTATCTATTAGTGCATATCACTTATATTACGTTTCATAAAAGATGTCTTAAAAAGCTGGCTAATTAATTTTAAAACAATATGATCAAATTTAACGAAATTTTGTAATATAAAACATTGTCATGATTAGCTAATTATGATACAAATCGTCGTCCTAAGGTCGTACTAGACTAATTGCCAAAACCTTGTTTCGAGAAAACAGCAAATAAAGGTTTCATGAATTACGTTTACAATTTACAATCTTCGTTTTGGCAAATTCTATATAAGGTAGTTCTGGGCAAAGTGTGTGGTTAATAATAAATCTATAACTTAACTGCATTTTCATTATTTATTTATAATTTATTTAACACGAGCTAGTAGTCAGGTGAAATGATCCATATTATGGCAAAATATTATACTAGTTTATTTATACAGTGTGATGTACTTTGCTACTCTACGCAAGAGCAGAAGTGTCACTTTGACGCCCAACACTACGGTGGTGTTCACGGTACGGAGATCTCGGGCGCCAGTTTCTGTTTAGAGTGCAGAAACACCACTTTACTCTATCGGCGGGACGATAGAGGCCGGGCAACGACAGTGAAGATACGGCTAAGCCAGGGGTCGGGAAAAAGAGAACTTACATACTACAGTTAAGGAACAGACTCTCATTCAATATATGTACATTTATTCTACACACTAATTATCATTTACACTTTATATACACCTTAGTACCTACAACTTATCCTACAAGCGGTCTTATACTACCAGCGGTCTTATACTACAAACTTATACTACAAACTTATACTACAACGGTCTTAACTACGGGCGAGCGGGGCAGTAAGCGGGCGGTCAAGCGGTGCGATACGGTAAGCCGGTGAATGAAGCGGTGAAACGGTAAACAGCGATAAATTAATCGGTCATAAGCAGACGGCGGACGGATACCAGGAGAGGAAGCAAGCGCCAATACAAGCAAACTATGTCTATCTATAGCGGTTATTTACTATCGTTTGGCTGATGAATGGTTCCGGACTTATCATATGAAAAAAGCTAGTATGTCCAAGGCGCCCTGCCGAATATGACGTGCTCAGGCAGCCTGGACGGCACGCGGTTTAATGCGGTTACGGTTGGGAGGGGGGAAGGAGTGACAAGCCTAACAGTGGCATAATTTAAGACGACTACGATAAGGTCAAACTCCACACTACCCTGCAGAATTTTTACGTGCTCAGGTAGCCCGGGGGACCCTCGGTTACGGACGATACCTCCAAGTCACCCTGCAGAATTTTTACGTGCTCAGGTGGCCTGGCAGGCACGCGGTTACGAAAGTACCTCTAAGTCACCCTGCAGAATTTTTACGTGCTCAGGTGGCCTAGAGGACACGCGATGGCAACTGACAGTACCTCCAAGTCACCCTGCAGAATTTTTACGTGCTCAGGTGGCCTGAGGGCACGCGGTATAACGCGGTTCAAGTTGGAGGGGGGGAAGGAGTGGCAAGCCGAATAGTTGCAAATCTAAGACGACGACGGTAAGGTCAAACTCCAAGCTACCCTGCAGAATTTTTTACGTGCTCAGGTAGCCCGGCGGACCCGCGATTACGGACGATGCCTCCAAGTCACCCTGCAGAATTTTTACGTGCTCAGGTGGCCTGGCCGGCACGCAGTTACGGAAGTACCTCTAAGTCACCCTGCAGAATTTTTACATGCTCAGGTGGCCTGGAGAACACGCGGTGTAACGCGGTTCTAGTTCCAACCTTCGGCCGCTCTCCTGTTCTAAGGAAGGATATGAGGCGGATATGTCTTAGCGCTCGCGGTTCACAAACTCTAAATAAAGCCCGGAAAGTACTCACCAGCCAAGTAATACCGATTATTTACCAAACCTTTATCAAACCTTGCTACCTACTTCCGGGTCCTGGGCTGCTTCCTCTCTGGAGCGGTCGGTGTCGGCACGTCTGGTCGGTACGGGCGGCAGCAACGGACTGTTCTCGGATGCTAAGTTTACTTACTGTCCAAGTCGGCGTGGTGCTTCGGGTGGCGGTCAGACGGAGACTAACTTGTCTGAAGAATCCTCATGCTACTAAACACTGCCAAAAGCAGAAGTAAAATGAGACACGGTAGTCATGCGCGGTATATTACAGCTACGTCACCCGTTTATGGACTTAAAATAATTCCGCAGTAAATTTAAATACCTATTTCTTTATACTCACGAGTTTACTTACTGTGCTGATCGGCGTGGTTCTTCGGTTGGCGATCGGACGGGAACTAACTTGATTGTTTTTAGTCTCGGGCTCCTTCAGGTTAGCGCGGGCACAAGGGTGCCGGGGCACAATGCGCGCTTCGCATTTCGCGATTCACGTACTGCCGGCCACTTGGCATATGTGGAATGTTCATAAAAACATATCAATACTACCTATCTATAATTAACAATTAAACTGTTATTAATGATCAGCTGACAATACCACTTATTAAAAGCGCAGTACTACAATGGTTAAAATATTTTTCAAAACAGACAAATAGCACCTAGTTACCTAACTTAATTCTATACAATAAAATCACTTCGTTACAACAGTTAACTATTATATGTTTATTAGGTTTACATTTAAATAATATAAAGTAGTCAAATAAAAAATGGGGATACTTTTTTAGTTACATTTACTTATTTCAAATTATCAAAATATAGGTACAGTACAAATACCAGAAAAAACTTCATAAGTGCTAACACTAATTTGTTCTTCCTTTTTTATTTCTTCCTTTATATTTTCTAGACAGTTTCAGATCTTCCTTTTTTCTTTATTTTTACGTCTGATCATTACTTTGGTTGTCTCAGAGTGTTTCACTATACTTTCTTTTTTTAGTTAGCCGGTCTTTGATAGTGCTTTTTTTGTGTAACATATTCTTCGTTGTTTTTATTTTTTTTTCTTTGTTTCTGTATAATTTTCTTCCACTTCTGCATTTTTTTATTAATTTTAGAAATGGGATCAGTTCTAGCATTTACGGTCTCGTAAAATTTGAAATAGTCCCTTTGTATTAGTTTATCTTTACAAAGGGTCAGTAGAGACTTTTTTTGTCTGTAGGTATACCCACTTCAACATTATAGACGTGTTGTAATTCAATGTATTGTACTTCTTACCCAAATTTATAGTGATTTCTTGCCAAATTTCTACTTCGTAACTTGTTTTATAAAATATCGAATGGGGTTTTTCTTTGTCAATTTTCAGCATTGATATCTTTCTCCACAAAACTTTTTCCCCTAATATATTTTTCTTGTAGTTTGTTCCCAGTTGGTTGGCAATTTCCTTTAAAGTTGTATATTTCGTTGGAATGGTACGAATAATTGTCCTGATTTGAGCAATTTATTCTTTGAGCACTCTATAACCGAGTGCATGTGATCGCCTTCGTTTTGAGTGTGTCAAATTGTAGGCTATTTATTGGTAATATAAGATATGTTGTAATTCTGAACGCAAAAGAGGTACATCGCTGCTAGGTACCGGTTTTTATCTTGACCACAGCAATAATCTGTATAAAAAGTCACTGATTTTTCTTAGAAATGATTTTTTAGAAAATTGAACACACAGCTGCTTATTTCGTTTGATCCTTTTTCGGCTATACACTCGCGCCAACAATGTCAAATATTGTAAAATTGAGCAATTCATTTTATTCTTATAAAAATACTAGAAACATCCCCCATAAGAAGAGGCATAATAGCTTGCAAATAATACTATTTATTTTATTATGTTTAGCAAGCTCGATATCTTTCCCTTAGCAATTCTCAAAAGCTCTTTTTCCTTAAAATGTTGATCAAAATCATCTTTTATCGCAAGTTTTTCTTCCAAAGAACTATTCTGGTGCTTCATATAAACCGAACCTGATCTTTTTTCGGAGAAAAGAAACCAATATTGAATTGATAATTGAAGATATGTGAATATATATGTGGTTTGCCATACTCTTTATCACCTTCAATGTTCTTTTTTATACAGCTTATACATAGCAGAAACTATGAGACCACCATCTATATATTCTTTACGAGTACTAGACCTGCTATAATGTGATTCAATCCTCTCAAAACTGTTGATATAAATTTTTATCGCTTCTTTAATAGAATCGTTTATTTTATAAATTCTATGTTTCTGTTTTTTTCCTTTGCACATCTCATCACTTATATCCAAAGTATTTCTGAAAAACGTTTTACACACTCTGTATCCGTTTTCACCTATTTCGAAAAAAAATGTATATATATAATTAACTTTACTGTTTATTCCTGCTTTTGGATTCATTAAGATGCATCTGCATTTTGGTTGACTCAAATTGACATTTCTTGTAATAAAGTCTCTCTACCAGGTGAAGTCCCCTAAGGCCCAAAACTGTTTAAATCTATTTTGAAGTTGAATTTCAGAAATACTTTTTGTACATTTTTTGAAGCATTTCAAATTTTCACACGGCGATTTCATCTGACTTTTCTAAATTCAATTCCATTTTTTTTCAGGTAAGATTCTCCAGTATTACGATTAATTTTCTTTACTTGACGTTTCTTGCATTTTTTTTGTGAATCTTGGATGTCCTTTAGTGATTTTGATTTTTCGTTTACGTTGCCAATGAAAATAATCGACAAATTAGAATACACGAAATTTAATTTTTTTTTTGCAAGAAAAACTACATGATACTATTTGTCTCTAGAGTTACTACCAATCTTAAACTACTTGAAATATCTTATAAAAACCGTTGAATTAAATTACATTTAAGCTAGAAATTACCGTATTACTTACCGTCCATGAATTAGATAAGCTAGTAGTTCTTTGAAAAAAATCTTTATAAATCAAAATGCTTTAGCATAAGTAGCAGTTAAATTAGTACTACAAAGGAAGTACATTGCAAGTTATTAATTTTGTATTCGTACATGAGTCATTTGAATTACTATTTGATAAATAGAAAAATAATTTAGTAGTATCTTAAGAGCAGGGTTGAATCAAATTTACAAACATTAAAATAGCCAAAACTCATAAAGACCTTCATAAGGAATAAGTCCAAACCAGTCTGAACGATTTTACTGCTTTCAGAAAAGCCACACAAAATTTTCAATTTTAATAGTCGACACAGGCAAATATTCATCAGTGACCAAAGCTATCTTAAAATAGTAAATGCTAAATTTCTGCATTTCTGCCACACGAATTTTAAAAGATACTAGTAGCACACATTTAAAAATAATTTTACAAAATCAATTAAATAAATAACAATTAATATCAAAGTAAAATAGTTTCAGACAATATATTAATGATAATTTCAGGCAACAATCATTGTTTCCACAGCGGCTCATTAACCCCTAGATTTGTTTATATGAGACTTAAACTTGTAAAATTGGAGTTTGGTATACTGTGCAGCCGACCAGCCAGGCCAACCACGTGGAACTTTCGAAAGCGTATCAGAGCTTTCAAGCGGGGTAGATTTTATTTTTACTACGCCGTTTTGAAAATATGACAATATGTTAACATCGCAATAGATGACGACACAACTACTGTAAATATAAAATTTATTTTCAAGGCAGACAGCTTTACCACTTGCATTCATACAGTTCCGATGTCACTCCGCGAAACGACAAAAATTAATTTAAAACTGGGTGTGAACTCTATTATCAAATGCAAACTGATCTAGAGCCCTCAGGACAGTTTCTCGTTTCGTTGGCTGTTTCGCAGGTATAGATGTCACACGGGCCCCAGAAGTCATCAAAAATACACTAAGAAATTTCTCCACGCACAGGGCTGGGTTATTTTTTTTGGTAGCTATAAGTCACGAAGATACACCACGTACAAAATAATTTTCAAACATTCACCACAGAGAACAAGGAGTACTTCTTCGACAACTTTTATCCTGGATTTTGGCTTGAGGAGTCTTCAGATTTTATTGTTAAAATCTACACTGTTTTTTATTTATTAAACATAAAAAACCTCGAACAGGCTCCTACGGACGTAGGTTGTCTAAAAATAAAAAAATTAAGCGTTTATGCTAAAAAACATCATCGTCTGAAACTTCCTAGGGTAAGGTAAGGAAACAACTTGCATACTTAGGAATTTAGAGCAATTTTTTTTTTAATTATTAAAGTTAGGTTTGTTAAGATAAAGTCTCGAACCTCAGTTTTATTTTAGAAAATTTAACTTATTTCAAATTCAAATTCACTTGATACAAAATTCTTTTTTCAACAAAATTTGGCTAGTTCTAAGTTTCCCAGGTGTTTATTAGGCTGCCACAAAGTTTCAGAATTTATTAAATTTTTTTTGAGTTTTAGGGATCGTCCCATAATTTTTATAAAAAAATATATTTTATCCAAATCGTTTTGTTAATCCACCAGGACATCGAAAAATAAATTTTTAAATTTTATATATATATATATATATATATATATATATATATATATATATATATATATATATATATATATATATATATATATATTTTTTTTTTTTTTCTTAAACATATTAAAAAAATTTTTTCTTTGTTTTACAAATTGTCCATTATTAAGAAAAGTTGTGAAGTCTTGCGCGAACTTTTTGGCAGGCTAGTAGTAACTAAGTTGTAGGTCAACAAGCCGCCCAGTCTGCTGAATTACAATAATTTTTCAAGAAGTTTTTCTAAAGTGTTTTGTGATTGTGGATTTTTTCATTCATCTAAAGGACTCCCTGTCCAATTTTATTTTTGGTCTTAACGACAGTCAAAATAATTTTACACTTTCACAAATTACCTGCTCTCACTAGTAAATTCCAACTGTGCAAGGGACTCTCTGTCCAAAATTATTTTTCACTTGGAAAATAACAATTCAAATTCAGTCAATATAAAAGCATTTTCAGGAGGTAAAATGTGCTTTTGTAAGGAACCCTCTATTCAAATTATTTTTGGCCTTCAGCAATTTTGAAAAAATAAAATCACAGTTCTAAAAACATTTACAGGGAAGTAGAAAGACGTTTTTGCACAGGCCCCCTCTTCAAATTTATTTTTGCATAAAGCCTGACTGGAAAACTATTTTCAGTACACCAGAAAGTCATTTTAAGGCTAGAAAAAAGCCAAATTGCCAGCAAAATGAAATTATTTTCGAAGCAAGGAGGCACGTGGTGCCAAACTTAATAGATATAAATAACCCAGCTAGGAAGAAATCGATAAAGTAACAGAATTCACAGCCCATCAGCGGCTCCATAAAATCAAATAATAGCTTTGGGTATTTGTCATAAGGCATATAATGAACAGAGGTATAATGGGCTGTGGAGGTAATAGTAAAAATCTCGTACTAGTAGGCAATCGCAATTAAAGCTCATTTACCTTTCTTTTTATGATATAAAGTTATAAATCATCAAGAAGTTTATTTGATCGTCAATTAAATAGAATGAGAGGATGAGGACTTTGGTGTAGGGATGTTTGATACTAGGTAAAAGTATAGATACTACTTATCAATACGGATCGAAATGTTTAGCATCGATACATCAAAATATCATTACCCAAAGTATCGAAACTCAATATATCGATACAAAATATCTGAAAGTGTAAACTGCAAAGTGAGGAATGTTAGTTAGGGTAGAAAGAATTTATGCAAATCAAGATAATATTCATTGGTAATAATAATGATAATAATTATACGATATGGGCCTACAAATTGGAATGCGCCTCCGACTCTAAACCTGATCATCACAACCAAAAGAAAGGGCAGATTGTATGGGATATAGAATCTCTCTTTGATTGATCTTTACCCTTTTTTCTGTTCTGTGGTCTTTACTATGAAGACGATTAGTACACGAATTTCGACACGGCCGTGGGGTAGAACGAGAAATCTATTGCCTCTTAAAATCTGTCTCTTTCGGTTGTACTGGTCAGATTCTGATAAGGGGCAAATGCACTGTACATTTTATGTCGATGATACGATACGATATTACATTAATTTGTGTCGATACACCGTATCGATACTGGTACGAATGTCGATACAAAACACGAATATCAACACCCAAAGTATCGATACTTTAAAGTATCGATACGTATCAAACTATCCCTACTTTGGTGCTTTATTTAAGTATTACTTTTTAGTATTTATTATTATTTGTAAATATAATAAATAAATATAATTTATGTTTGCCAAATAATTTTGAACATGATTGTGGTTATATGATGTCAGATATTTTATAAAAAACCCAGCTAATATTTTGGGGTATAAAAATGTAGAGACTGTGCGTGTGTATCTAGAGGATACTAATATGGTAAAAGTATGCAAATTTTGATGCTCTTCACAATAAAAAAATTCATTCCATTATCTCAAAAATAAAGATTTCATAGGCTTGGGTCTACCTTAACGTGGACACACTGTACCTATATGTCTAAATGTTATATATTTCTTAAATACCCAATAAATTCTCTATCGAGTAGCCAAATAACATAGTTTCCATAAAAGAAAAACAAAATATATAGCCACATCTTTTATTGTTTTAATGATACCAGAAATAAATGCCAAAATCCCTGCAACTTTCTATATACCTTTCATACTGAATTTAAAAAGTACGAAAATAAAGAGGGTGTGCAACATTACTTGCTCGCCCGTACACTGACCCAAACGTTACCAAAAAATAAATAAAAATTTTACTTTTACCTTTCGAAAAATACAATAACTTTCTACAATATTAACACAATGAGTTTTAGCAAAATAAAAAGTAAATATATAACTCACCTGAGCTACTTTTTGGCCATGTTTCTTCATGTAGTTGAAAATTACATTTCCAACGCCACCCAAAGCATCACAGTCAAAATTAATTTCTTCAGTTTTTATTATGTTATTTTCAATCACAAACATTGACATGTTAAGTCAGATATAATACAATGCAGTTATTGTTAAGTTATTCAATCACTGAGTCGATATTAATATTCTATAACTATTTAATAGTTACCTTTTACCTTGACTTCACTACACACGAACATAAAAAATGCGTTGAAAATAAATCTAAAAACTTAAATAAATCGGCGACAAAAAAACTACTTAATTTGATTTCCTATTCATGTTGTTTGATATTGTGCACATAGTTAGTTTGCTCTGAGTCAACCTCAGATTAATAATATAGTCAACTATACACTATCAACATTTTAATTTGTAGATAAATGGAAAAGTAAATATAGGTTTAAAGCATCTGTAGATAATTCATGAATTTGTTGAATTTGTAATGTTATACACAGTGGACCGTTAAATACTTTTTCCTGTATGTATGTCCACAGATTAACCTCAGACGGTTTCAAGGCCCCCACAGACTGTCAGTTCGGATTTCAATTAAATCGTAACGGTTAAATCTCAAGAGATTTATCTAATCTGACGTGTGTCCACACATTATGAAATTACTCTTTTCCTATTGCTTCAGTTTAGTCTGTTAAAGTTAAAAATAACAACTTGCTTCCAAGTGTAACAATTAAATAAAAAAATAACGATTAACGATTTAACTGAGGTCTAACACACATACACACACACATACACCTGAATTTTATTTCCGTTGAGTTGACAAGACAGACAAATCGATGAAATTTGCTTCAGTTCTTCAGTCGGACTAATCAGTCTAAAACTGACTGATAAAACTTCACACACCATCTATTTGTCGTATCAGTCAAAAACATCTAGTTGGAACTAAACGCTAAACTTACAACCTGTGGGGGCCTTTAGACTGAGCTAAATCTTGCACAATATTTCAAAAATTTTGTAAGCAATAAGTATTGTGTAAGGAGGCGAGCGTTGATCTGCTTTAAGAGTACTCGTATTTGATACGAAAGTTAATAAGGAACACCAGTCGCAGTTAGTAATTTGATGGTAACTCAAATGAAACTCGGCGACCTCGTCCCGTTTTCTAGCGGTTTGTACATCAACAAAAGCTATGCAATCTTAAGCGAGGGTTGTGTAGGTGATATACCATCCTTCAGCAGGGATATAAAACAATTGGTTTCTTGTTTATTAGATGTTAGGCAAATAAAAAATTCCTACTCTTCGACAGAGAAGAGGTTCGGCAAAATTTCCAGGTTGGAGGTAGTTTGTCTCCTGGCGTCGGTGATTGGCACTGGTAGCGGAAATAGGCCGACGTTAAATAAATGATTAAAAAAAGTATTGTATAGTGTCATCACATTGTTCGTAAATTTGTATTTTTTATACTTAATATACCTAATAATATAAAGCGTACTATGCCACCGTACCGAATTTTAAACATTGTAGTGAAGAAAAGAATAGTTTACAAACAAAATTATCGTACAAATTATTGATCAATTTATTGATTAATTTCTCGTATTAAGTATCTAGTCTAAAGACGATTTTAACTATTCTAAATACTGTACAAGAAAATTAAGAAATTAAGCAATCGGTTGAGCAATAATTCGTGTGAAATTATCATTTGCAAACTATGCTATTTTACACTGAAGAATTTTAGATATAAGAAATTGGGCACTATATTATAGAAAGTTCTATATTAGGGGTAGATTTTGCCAGTTATTGTGTTATGTTTACACACCAGACAATTTCCGTGTGTCCCGGATGGGCTTCCTAACCGGCCGGCCTGTCTGAGCTTCCATAGAAAAGCGTAGTACGCAGGCGCGACGAGATCTAGCCCGTGTTTAATCACTATTCAGTTTACCTGAAATCGTCGAAGTGTATGAACGGCGCGAGGGTAAAAATAAATAGTAACAACTATGACGCATTTTCGTTCCTGTTTATCAACGGTAACTGAACTGCAGAAAATTGTTTCTTGGTTTGATGACTTTTGATCGATGGATCTGCAGTTAACACTATACCGTGTGTAACGGGAAATCAATGTTTCACCATACTAACACGTTAAACGGCATTTTGAATCAATAGTTCATCGTTCTAATAAAGAACGAAACATATCAGGACAATCTGCGTATAGTACGTTTCTTTACGACTTGTGCATATTATTTTATTCACTACATTTGTCGAGGGAACTTTTTGAGCGCCTTGAGAAATACATGCACGCACGACCATATGCTCAACAAGTATTTTCCTGTAGTGTATAAATGTCATGGACAATTTGACAGAGGACGCGAAAAATCAATACGTGCGGATTTGTGTTGAAACCGTGGATTTCAAAGGACATTAATGTTATTATGCGTACTTTAAGTGTTATACAGAGTACACCTCCACTGTTAATATGTAGTAAAATGGTGTTGCAGCCCAATGCACGACCAGTTGAGGAAATAGTGGTAAATGATTTGTGTAATTTTGGTGTTAAAAGTGAGAATAATATCAATTTATATTAATGCCTTGAGCACAGCATAGGAGGTTTCATGAAATCTTAAAACACCCGAGGTACGTATTTTAATTGTTCGTTACAAATGATTGTTATTGTCTCTCACCTCATTTACTGACCCAGTAAGCACGGAAATTGTCCGGTGTCTAGTTATGTTATATAACAATTCAAAATTACAAACAATTTGCTATGTGACACCACACAATATATATGTTTACAAAATCGTTTGAAATATTGTGCAAGATTTAACGTATCCTAAAATCGTCTTTTTAAGAAAGAAGCGTTTAGTTCTCAGCTACAGTCACACTACCACAAGCCAAGATTCTTACTCGCAAATATTATCAATTGTTGCATTATGATCCAGTACTACAAAATAACATTTGTGTTATGCGTTGTTTTTTAACATTTTTTAAATATACTTATGTAAGGTCCAACATTCCTAGTATTTTTTGGGAGTTACCTCGGTGACTTGAGAGGCGGTTAAGAAAACTTTTCAACGAAAACATTCTGATATTTTTAATTTGCTTTCGAGCTAAGAATAAACTTGAAATAAACCCGTTTTATGTAGTAAGTGCCAAAAATGTTTTGATTTGGGTACTGTTATAATTTACAATCCATCTAGGGCTTTGGCCAAGCCAACTTAAAATATGCTATTTTTTTGAAAAGTAGATAAGTGTATTGCATCCTTTAAATACTAAATCCTCGAATTTAACCTTCACATTGTTAGCAGCTAAATGAGTCAATATTCACTGTAAGATGCAGAGTGCTGATCATCAGAAATAGTAGCATAACAGGAAGTAACATGTTGATTACCATCAACAACAAAAAAATACAGTTCTCTGAAGTATAAGATCACCCATCCAGCAATATGTAAATGTCCCTATTCTAAATGAATACAGTCTACAGTCTATATACCTATTGTATTTTATTATCTTCAATATAAGATTATAAATTACTAATATTCAATGATCACATCGCATGTTATACTAAATTACCTAATTTAGAGATTTTAAACTGCAAATTTCTGCCTATAATAAATAATAATATGCCTAACACTTTTTTTAATAGAAATTTTGGAATACGTTAAACTACCCTGGTGGAAATATTTTCTGCCAATAGTCTAATTTAGTCTTGCAGTGTTCTGAAAAACAATTCCAGAAGAATGAGTAAGTCTAAAAAATTCTGAAACATTCTGAAAAAGTATGAAAAAGATCTATGTAAAACTTACTAAGCAGTTTGAAGACTGCATTTTTTACAAGTTTTTAGACTCTTCTAGAATACTTTTTCAGAATTAATCAGATCTTTCATGAAAATTTAGCTAAAGTAAAAGTAAGACTTTTTCAGAGTTAATCAGTAAAATTTAAAACATTTCAGATTTTCGAAAAATTATTTACTGTAGGTTTTATCATATTTATTAGTAATAAATATGATAAAACCTACAGTAAATAATTTTGCGAAAATCTGAAATGTTTTAAATGTTACTGATTAACTCTGAAAAAGTCTTACTTTTACTTTAGCTAAATTTTCATGAAAGATCTGATTAATTCTGAAAAAGTATTCTAGAAGAGTCTAAAAACTTGTAAAAATGCAGTCTTCAAACTGCTTAGTAAGTTTTACATAGATCTTTTCATACTTTTTCAGAATGTTTCAGAATTTTTTAGACTTACTCATTCTTCTGGAATTGTTTTTCAGAACACTGCAAGAGTAAAATTAGACTATTGGCAGAAAATATTTCCACCAGGTAAGTGGCACTAGCAGCTGAAATCGGTTTCTTGGATATCTGTTAACCAGTTTCAGACATTCGCTGGTTTTTAAAAAACCGACATCCAGTTACTCGGCTAATTGATTATTAGGATAATCAATTTTTACAATACCCCGGTATTCAAATTGCCAGTTTACGGTAGTCCCAATATCTTACTAATATTACATAATATTATATTAAAATTGAATTAACATTAACCGATTGTTCGAACTGTATCACATAAGTATATTTTAGCAATTTATTTACCATGCACACAAATTTGACAGTAAATGCATAAATAAAGAATTATAAATGCAAACACTGACCGGGTTTTCCATAAGACATCGAATCACTGTATACTGACTGCCCTTGAAGTGCGTTTCGTCAAGCAAGTTGGCATCATCTGGGGATGATTAAATTGGTGATTGAGTTTTACTTTTCTCCAGATGATGCCAACTTGTATTTGTGTATTGTGGAAAACCATGTCAGTGTTAGCTTCACATCAAAGGTTCCAACTCACTACTGAATTTATAAATGGATTAGTACCTTTTTAGTATATGAAAAATATAGAAACATGGGTGAACACATAATACAAGAAATCTCAGTTGCAAATGCATGAGAAAAGACTAAAGGCACGTGCAAGATAACGGAACCGTCGCTTTATTTTCGGAATGCGGATGGTACGAATTACGAGTAACAGAGTTAGGTGGCATCCTCGTGGTAAGTATCGAGGAGGGAACGAATAGCCTTCTCGTTATTTGATTGGTTACAACTTTTTTCGAAATGACCTTGATTAAAATGTAACGAATCAAATAACGAGAAGGTTCTCAGTTCTGTTCTCAATGCTTGCCATGCGGATGCCGCCTTAAGATACGGATTCCTAGGCCAATGCGCGAAGTAAAACTTATACAGGTGGAACCTGGCTCAGAAACGTCCAGAGTACGTTGCGTGTCGACCTGGTTTTCTAATGTTTCTTGTGTTGTATATGAAAAATGAGGCGCATTTAGAAGAAATAGTGGTAATGTTATGGTGCGGTTCCATGTGCAGAAATGCAGAACGGAACTGTCAATTCCAAGCGTTTTGATTGCTTAGACCGAATCCCATGGTGTCGCCATAATGTCGAAAGTCAACCAAATCACTTAAAACTGACAGTTCCGTTCCGCATTTCCACACATGGGGACTTCGCATTGTTATTAAAAGAGGAAGCCGACGAGAAAGTGTTATTTATAATACACAATCTTAAAAAAAATTGAGAGTGAACAATTTTCTCCTTGGAAGTTTGAAGGCGCATATAGTATGTTGATAGAAAAGAGACTATTAAGGGATAACCTGAAATTTAGAATTTCTGTTAAAATCTAATAAAAGTATTACCGAGCTCGGTAGCGCAATGGGCCAGAACGTTGTGACAAATGTAGCTGGTTTACTGCCTATCGACTTCTGGGTTCAAATCCCGGTTTCGATTCTGGCAAAGTCGTAGGGTTTGGTTGTGTGTGTCCGCATTTTTTTCAACTGTGTAACCCCTGTCCGAGCAGCTTTGGCTTTGGTTTGTGGGCTGTCTAATTTATTTAGTGTCTTTTATGTCGTGTGTTTTATAAATAGATTAAGACGTACATTCAAACTAACATTGCCATGGGCGGCATGTACGTAGAATAAGGCGCACTCTACGCTAGGAATCTGCTTCAATACATTAGATCTGAACGTTTGTCAGCGGCGATAAGTTTGACGTCGCGCACTGTCCTAAAAAACTGTAGCTTTATATTTCAGCGGAGCTCGAAGCTGGGCGGACTATAGTTTGTGCTGATGCTAGAAGAAAAAAAATCTTTATGCAATTTTTTGCCATTCTGGCAAGGAAAATATTGTCAAAATTATAGGACATCTCCTACTCTCTTTTTTCTGGTAGCATACTTATATAAATTCTTCATATTTTTTAGAAGAAAATGGTTCACTCTCAGATTTTCTTTTATGGTTGTATATTAGTAATAACTTTCTTCATCAGCTTCCTTTTCTAACAATAGCATTATCACTATTTTTTCCAGACTTTGCGTATACTTACCGCACGTGCAACTGACTTTCCAGCAAACCAGATCGACATATGACATACTCTAAACCGAATTCCACGTACTTTATGTTTTACGTCGCGCACTATCCTAGAAATCCGTAGACAACAGGTGCGCATATTAACATAATAATGAAACGTTTAGTATGATAATGCAATAACTCGTTCTAGTATTATCATTATGCAAATGACCAATTTTTTAGCATTTCAAATTCCCAATAGTCTATTTTTCAAATATCCGATTAACCGGTTTTTGGATATTCGAAGCACCGATTTTTCGGATATCCGAATAGTCAATTTTCTTATATCCAATTAACCGAGTATTCGGATATCCGACTAGTTGGTTTTTCGAACATCCCAATAGTGTTATTGTATTATCTCTATTATAATTCTTTTTGGTACGTAATTGATAAGATTTAATCTTAAATAATTACGAAAATTAAAGAATTATTTCACGCTAGACCAAAGTCGATAACTGATAAGTATTTAAAAAAAAATCTCGTAATATTGGAATTACTAAGTAACTGCAAATATTGCAAAACATAAGCAAACATTCTTTAGGTGAAGGGAAATATTTCTCCAATATACAGTGTGTCCCAAATTCGATGCTCAGCATTGCGATCGCGGAAACCATAAGATCTATAAGGTCGTTTAAATGGGATAAATTTTAGCAAATTTTATGCTGATTCCAAATCTGTTAAGAAATTACCACTAACTGAATACCGTTTTTGGGATTTTCCAAAAAAAAAAGAAAATTTTGTGATTTCTCTTTTTGGCTGTAGCCAAGTAATCCTTGGTCAGGCAGGTTTTAGACATTTATATTATTAGGACACTTTTTGGAGACTAATATTTGGGTGTAGAAACGAATGATCGATATTTATTTGTTTTCGAGATATCCGAGGTAACTTTTGTTTTTATTATGGCAGCCATTTGGATTTTTCGTTTTTCGCTTAAAAAAGAGCTTTCAAATGATGTATCACTTGCAGTGGAAAAATTGTTTTTCAAAGGACTAATTTAAGAAAAGTTATCCATTGCTTAACAAAACAAAATAATAGGCTGTTAAAAATCAAAAAGTTATTTTGATTTCATGGATGTACCTAATACTACAATAATAAATGTAACAGTAATTAAATGCATGATATGCAGTTTTTTTATATTTAATATCTTTTTATAACTGTGTTAATTAACACAGTTATTACCTATTTGCAAGGGCTATGCGTACAATAAAGTCGCATAATGTACTGACTGTCAACTTATAACTCCAACCAGAGAGTGGGGGGCTCAAGCTCAGCTCATGAGCCATTCCTTGCATAAGGAAATATATGAAGAAACGAGCCGAGCGCAGAAATTGCCGAAAGCGGAGAACGGTTTTTACAAAGCGACAGAAGGCTCAAGTTATCAGAACCGCAGTGCGCTCTTAATGTTTTTGTAGTGTAGTAGTGACTATATATTTATTTGTGGTTTCACTGTTTTGAGTGTTTTTGTGTTATTTTAAGTTGGTTGATGCCAAAATGATTGAGAATAGTATAAATAATATTCTAAAAGTGAATTTTAAATTCTGCCAGAAAAAGTAAAATCAAGAAACTCAGACGACCAACACCATAATTGACTCTTAACCAATCAGACAAGGTAGGGACGCGTATTTTCACGAGGCATTTTTCTACGGAAATTTACAAAAAATGTCAGTGGATTTGTGGATGTGATAAGGTAAACGCTCTGTTTTGTTTTCCATATGTCCCAGAATGTTTCGAGGAGAGAAAAATTAATCCTGAAAATAGAAATTCCGTAATTGCTAAGGAAGTGTGTGATACAATAATTTTTCAGATGAAAGAACGATTGTCATACAGAGGTCATTTAGTGAATGTAGACAAATTTCTTAATTATTCAAAGAAATTTCTGACGTCGACTTTCAAATCAGTTCTCGAATCTTATTCAATCCAAGACAAATTAAGGACTGAATTGGAAGTCATTTATTCAAGAACTGATTTTAAAAATATTGTGGCCTAAACATGCTTTCTTGGCTGTCTGAAATTGGTTTAAATGAAACGTTCAGCGAAACGATCAAATTACTAAAAATTATTGTGGCAACTTGGATGTCTACTGCTGAATCAGAAATATGTTTTTTCAACTCTTAAAAGAATAAAGACATTTTTAAGAAACACTATGAATGAAGAACGTCTTAATGACCTAGCAATGATGTTAGTGAATAAGAACTTTATCCGTAACATAAGCAATTTTGTCGAAAAAGTCATAAAACATTTTATTTCCCAGAAGGACAGAAGAGTTGATTTTGTGTATAAGCAACAACATTTTTATTTGCATTTTTAAGTGATTATTATATTGTGAACTTTTTTTATTGTACATATGCACATAAAACTTTTTATTTTGTTATCACAAATCATAGTTCTACTTGGATGAAATTACCGAGGGACTGAAGATGAGTCTTATTATGTTGTTCATATTTTTTAAGAAACTAGAGCCCCCCAAATAAAATTATCACGAGCCGCCACTGCAGGGGATACAATTTTTATTTGAGCAATCAATGAATTTTTTGCTATATTTTTTTTATTCATTTAACATATGTTATGCTCCACAGAGTCGACATTAGGTGATTGTACCATTTATCGACACCTTTAAGAGTATTTCAATATTTCGTTGTTCAATAAAAAATATTGTATTGCGATTATTACTGTTAAATTTTAGATATAGATAACCCGTTATTTTTATTTATCGATAAAAGATTTTGAGAAAAATTATGTTAACTTTATTGTAAAAAAAGTTTTATTCTGAAAATACAATTCGTCCTAATTATAATATGTAGTTTTTGTAAATTTCACCTCATAATTTAGTATTATTGTTAATATTAACATATAGAAAATACTGTTTCGTGCCATGATTTATCAACTAGGTATATCGTATTTAAGCCCCACTCTACCCCATTTATAATAACATTTATTTTCATTACCTACCTGCGTTTAACGCAGAAGTGTGAAAATGTGGGTATGAAAAAGTGGATACAATACATTTCTTTATTCATTTACTTTTTGTTGGATTGCATTTAATAAATTTTGCGAAAGTAACCACGATCTTCTACACAGTATTTTAAAATGTGTAATTAAAGGGAACATACCGCTAGTTATCGATAATAACTGAAAAAAAAAGGTCAATTAGTAACTTGATCATCTCTTGACATTTTTTATGTCAATAGAAACTTTCACTTATATCAGTACATTTCATTTTGACTAAAATATCATCCAAAATTTTAGAACTTTTAAATTTACCGCAATCTGTTTTTCCTTTCCCAGAGCAAAGTACTCATGCGTGGTTTACGTCAGTCTTATGTCAACAAGACATGAGTGACATCAGCTGTTTAATTATTTAATTGTAAATTTATTATTAATCTGCTGTGAAATATTTAATTTATTAATATTGGATATATAAAAATAAAGAAATGGATAGTAATAAAGATGAAGCTAACAGATGTATTGAATTAGCGGAAAAATACATCAAAGAAAAAAATCGTGAAAAGGCAGAGAAGTTTTTACAAAAAAGCAGAAAAATTATTTCCTACACATAAAGCTAAAGGTGTGTTTGTTTATGTTGACAGGTAGGTGATATTGTTCTTTAATTTTGGATAATTTTTACTTTTAGATCTTCTGCTTCAAATTAACCTAATGGCACCAAATAGTTCTGAAAATAATCAACCTAGAAAACGAAACGTAGCTCAGAAACCAGAAGAAACTGAAAAGAAAGCTCCTGAATATAGCATTGAACAAGAAGTAGCTGTGAAGCGAATAAAGAAGTGCAAAGATTATTATGAAATATTATGTGTCACTAAAGATTCAACTGATTCTGAAATAAGAAAAGCTTACAAAAAACTAGCCTTGCAAATGCATCCTGATAAAAATAAGTGTCCTGGGTCATCAGAGGCTTTTAAAGCTATTGGTGAGTGTTTTCTGTATTTAATCGGCTCGTTAGATACAAGGTTTCTTCCTCGGTTCCTTCAATCTGAGAGTAGAATGTACATTTTTAGTGGAAGAATAGGTCAGCCAACTTTGTAATACCTACTTTCTTGATTATCTAAGTCAGTTTTTAGTACAGTGGTCTAATCCCTAATAATATCCCGGGATCATCTCTAATTAAAACTGCTTAGCCCTTACTATCCACTGCCTCCCAAATGATGCTCGCCTTTCACATTTAGGTACCTATTTATTATTTAGGAAATAAATGCAAATAAAAACAGGAAAGGCTATGTGTGCAATAGAAAGAGATGTAAACGGTGCTATTTGTCACCACTTTTTATTATTATTTTTTTTTTTTTGAAAATAGCGATTGCACTAAGCACTTGCCATATTCTGTTCACATAGAGTTTTATTGGAATAAAGCACCTAGGGATTCCAATAAAGAAAATACAACGAGCAATTCTATAATAATGAAAATAAAATAAACAGTTCTAAGACAGTAACTTTTCATAATGTTGTTTTATAAAGAGGTTTAAGAATATCGTCTTGTTAGATACCTCCAAGGTTCTATCTGTTATTACCCTAATTAATCGTAATATTCTTTATTTATATTCTGAATTATGTCAGGAGTGACAATGTGTAGGGCAGCACGTTTTGTAATAATAAAAATACCTAATAATTTTATAATATAAATACTAGAAATATTAATACTACTCCACTGGCTCTGTGTTTATGTTTAATTATATTAAATATTTAATAATCAGTGATTAATGAAATATTCAATCTGCTTTAAATACGAAATAAAAAACATTTTGCTGCTGATACTGATGCAGTTTTTTTTACTTTGATTATAGATGAATGTTGTATATTTTTGGTTTTTCCTAAACATGAATTCTTTTGTATCATTTATATTTTCTGCAGGTAATGCTGTGGCGGTTTTAACTGACCCTGAGAAGAGAAAACAGTACGATCTCTATGGATCTGATGAAGAACGCATGGCTACCAGAAGTAACAATCATCATACGTATAGTAGAGGTTTTGAATCTGATGCTACAGCTGAGGAATTGTTTAACATGTTCTTTGGTGCAGGATTTAATGGTTCCAATGTATATGTTCGAAGGGGTGGACGTTGGCAGAGACAGACTACTGGAAGTCAACAAGAGCATCATGCCCATCATAGAGAAGTAAGTAATAGATAAGAAATATTTGTATTGAAATATGTTTGTACTGCTCATATGAAAGTTTAAATTTTTTAATGGTATGTAGTTATTCTCTTAATAGGAATCCAGTTAGACATGTTAACATTGTTGCTTTACATTGTTTTCATTAATTCTAACTAAACTCTTTTCACTTAAACTTTGCAATGTTGGGTTGGACTTATGTGAGTGAAACCTCCAACTATGACCAATGCTTATGAAATAAAATAAATATGAGAATAACTGCTATAAAAATTAAAAATCAAAAACATTTTATTTGAACATTTCAATAATACAACATTTTGTCCTCCCTGGACACCTAGTCTAGAGCCGATTCAGCATCCCCTTGCATGGTGACAAGGGGACAATTGCTGGATCAGACAGAGCCGGGCCAGTTTGGACTTAGAAACTAATTAAAATAAAATAACAACAACTCCTAAACTCTATGAGGTTTAAATTTGTAAATATGGTAAATAAAATATTGTATATAATATATAAAATATACACTAGAAAGATTTAAAATAATTTGTAAAATTGTTGATATATGAATGAAACATTAATTGTAAAAGTAAATATATTTGGAATAATTTCACAAGTAAGCTAAGGAGACGAGAAAAACACCAATGTAAAAATACTCACTTAAAATAATACAGAAATTGAACGGGAATGTCAGATCCGTTTAGTTTTTAGAATTTAATAAAAATTTTTAATTTGGAAAAATTTTGGAAACGGTAAAGAGGACAAAAAATAAAGAAGAAAAGAGTAAGTTTGAATGTCAGATCTGTTTAGTTTTTAGAATTTAATAAAAAAGTTTGGTTCTAAATTGTTTAATTTGGAAAAATTTTGAAAATGGTAAAGAGGACAAAAAGAAAAGAAGAAAAGGGTAAGTTTGAATTGTGTTCTAACGTTAAGGTAGAGTAGCCTAAAGAGGTTGTCGAAATATTGGCAATTAAATGCACTTGTATACATCTGCCTGCCGTCTGCACCAAGAATCAGTGCGCATTTTGTTCTCTTATCCTGGCTAACGCTGCAAAGTTTAAGTGAACAGAGTATAGTGGTCATCAATTGACCATCAATAATGTCATTTATTGGTCAAGTCGGATATAAACTTTTTGTCAATAATATGGTCAGTACTGAAATTTAAATTTGGTGCTATAAATTGACATTTTTTTAATCATTTTTTCTAACTATAACTAACAAACTAATCATAGTCAACTAAATCTAGTTCACTGAGAAATACTAGTCTGTCAGATCAAGAAAGTGTGCAATTTTACCATTTACTTAGTTGTCATGGTTAGCCCTAGAATGATACCTCTATTAGGAACTATGAACTCAAACCCATAAACATCAGCAATATGTTAAAACTGACGGAAGACTATTTTGTAAATCCGAGGCAGCTATGTTATCAGTCTGACTGTTGTGTTGTGAAATTAGTAAAATTAAAGAAAAAAAGAGACAAATAATGCAATTGTTAAAATAGCCCAGTGCTGGGCTGCAAGTGTAGAAAATTGCCATTTTCGCCCTTTATCAAATTTTAAGTTCCTAACTTATTTAAATTAGTTTTGCTTTATAATTTGTAACGGTTGGTTAAGTGTGCAGTGTGACTATATTGTGTACCATTTATTTAGGTATTATTATTTTTTTCAAACAATTTAAAGACTGTTTTTAGGTTTCCCATTGAATTTTGAATTTTTCCCTTATAAAAATATGTTGTATTTCATGGTGTTATGTAATTTAAATTTTTTAGCAGAAATTTATAAATACAATACCAATAAGTATCTATTTTGATATTATTTTATTATCTATAATATTACATTTCAATACTGAAATATGTATTTAGTTAAAAAATTTTAAAATTAAGTAATTACAAAACACTGTCTTTTACTTGTCTAATTTTTACTTTTCTTTTTAACTTTACGACTAGTTTCATTCTATTCTTACATTTTCAAGTAACTAAAGATTTATCTTTAGGTATAAAAATAACAGCAAATAAGTTTCTGGTTGGTTTTTCTGTATACAGATGTCTTAAAAGCATAGAGGGCGAGGTAATAAATTTATATTTTTGGATTGAATTTTTATCTTAACAGCAATAAGTTTACTGAACTAAATTTAATAACGGAGAATTATTTATATCTATTTGATTGTTTAATATGTTAAATAAGTTAATCAAAAATAAAAATTATAAAAGTTGGAGTGTTGTTTTTGTGTGTGAATATGCTCTCTATATCTTATATCAAAAAATGATCTACCTGTTTGACATATATATGCTGCATTACATTCTGGACAATCTCAACCGATATACCCCACAATTTTTGTAAATTTCAGTTTTTTCTTTTGTGTTGTACAAAAGTCTGCCTACATTTTTGTTCAAACTGAATGATATTTTCATATTCAATTTTGAAAATTACTGATTGAATTAGAGAGGTGTCTTGCATCTGGTATTGAGATATATGTTATGTCTTTTTTTGCGTTATTAATGGGGTATATTTCTTTTAAGAGAATGTTATTTTGTTTTTGAAAATTAATTATTGTATTTTGAGGGTACCTGTTATTATATGCTATGTATATTGTCTCCAGTTCCATTTTTAAATTTGTTTCGGATAAAGGAATGTTTAAAGCTCGATGTATCATTGAATTATATGCGGCTGATTTATGAGATAGAGGGTTTAAAAGGAATAGTATTGTCACTGTACGGTGGGTTGCGGTATATTGTAGGAAAATGATGTAATTTGTTTTTTTATAGTTGTCAAGAAAGTTTATTGATTTATTTTCGTTTTCTATTTATGTGGTAAAGTTTATATTATTATGTATGTTATTGATAAAATTTTGAAGTTGTTTTAACTGTCTGTCTGTTCCTTTAAAACCTATTAGGATATCGTCCACGCATCTATACCAGAATATATGTTTTTTTTGCTATGCTATGCTAGACCAAGATTATGTCCATCATAAATTGAATTATTACATAAAATGTGGATTTTTAACAATCAAATTCACCTGTCTAAGGATTTTATTGATATGTCACTGAATGTGAAATTGCTCTGAAGGTTTGAATAGAATACCTTATACATCGTTTTGAAATGCTATTAATGTCACTTCTACACAGCCAAAGTACTCTTTTATTTGTTTATAATTGTTTTATAAGTGAGCTTCCTCGAAAAAATATCTCTTATAAAGTAAGTAACACTTATATGTACAGCAAAAGTGCTGTTTTAAGGATTTATAACTGCTTCTATAGTGACCTTCGGATTCTTTCAAGGAGCCATATTATATTTTCTAAAAGTAAATGTAACGAGGCGGCCATTTTTATCAGTTCGAGGTGTAATTAACCTTTTATCACTTGAAAAGGAAAATTATATATATATATATATATATATATATATATATATATATATATATATATATATATATATATATATATATATATATATATATATATATATATATATATATATATATATATATATATATATATATATATATATATATATATATATATATATATATATATATATATATATATATATATATATTTTTTTTTCAGGTTTTAGCTGGTGGTGAATGTTAAATTCGTTTTCCGGGTATACTCCCGCGTAGGTAGTTCGAGTTACCAGAAGCCGCAGTAAGCAGTTATCTGTTAGAACCTGAAGATGGCAGATGAGATTCTGCCGAAACGTCGTTCAGACAACCACGGTCCCTCTCGGGGCCTATCACCTACGCGGGAGTATACCCGGAAAACGAATTTAACAATATATATATATATATATATATATATATATATATATATATATATATATATATATATATATATATATATATATATATATATATATATATATATATATATATATATATATATATATATATATATATTGTATATATACATATTTTAAATAATTTTAAATAATATCAAATTCAAGAAATTTTAGTGGCCCATCTGTTATTTTGAAGTAATATAGTATGTTTCAACAGAAAAGTCTACTAATTTGTAGGCAGAAATCTTCATTCTGTTTCCTAATAATTCGCCATAACAATTTTTACATTGCTATCCCTGCAGAAAACATATTATGTCAGGTAATGTGTGTGTGTGTGTGTGTGTATAAAAAGAAAACAGGCAACTGTAACACAGCCGTAATAGTGTAAAAAGTATTTTTAAGGATATATTGAAAACTATAACTCAGTAATTTTCTTTTACAACAAAAAGTTCTTGCATTTTAAGCATTTACATACTTTGTTCATTTCAGTTATATCTCTGCAATATAACAACTACAAACTTACTTGCTACAGACACTATAATACGGTTGTTTAATAATTGCAAACCGTACCTCACATTTAAAGCAATCTTTTACTGCATAAAAACTTACTTGTGGTCCATATACAGCAACTTCTTAACAGCTCTATAATATGATTTATAAAAGCAGGTAAAATGAAACAGAGAAGTTGCTATATTTCCACTTAAGAATTTATGTACTATTTACGAAGCCTACCGAACCTGTATAAACTGTGCCTATTTGGAGTATATAGATACTTCTATAATACTGAAATATTATAACTTAATTATACAGCATTAAGCTTTATAAGAAGGTGGAGTAGATATTTTTAGTGCTTTTAAAAATCAATTTGTGCTACTTGGGATAGTTCCATCCCATATTAAAATTTATCACTAAAATCTGGACCACAACATTTTTATATCATACATACTCATTCTTGCCATTTTCTGGCACAATTATAACAAAGAGATTATTCGTCTTGTTATAATAAATATGTCACTGCTAATATTCTAAAAGTAATCTGGCGTGCCAGCGCATTTTTGTAACTTTTTTCTCATTTTTTTAAATTTTTTTCTGCAAGACTTCTTCATTCAGTACTGATAGTCGTGCCTTCAAATATTGCTTGAGTTCCATGCTTCAATACTGAGATATGGTATAACTTAAATCCACCAGCCGCCACTGATTGTGAGCAGTACCTATTTAGGATTTTGTTGGTTTGAAAACTATAAATATATTGTAATAAGCCATTTGTACGCATTTCCTATGTCAAAATTGACAATATTGTAATAAACGTTCGTGTCAATATAAGAATTCGGGGTTCAGGATTTGAACCAATAAAAATTTATGTACGAATGGACTATCTATGTATATAATCTATGCTCTTCTTTACTCTTGCGCCATATATGATTTAGTAAAATTTATTTGTTAATGTGAACCAATGCTTTACAATGTGTTTCTTAAATTTTCAAAAATACATTAATAATTTACATTCATATGTTCTTGTTTCAGCAACAAAGTGGATTCACAGCATTCATCCAGATACTTCCCATATTGCTTGCCATATTGTTGTCAATGGCATCGACTTTTTTCATTTCCGACCCAGCCTACAATCTACAAGCAAGTTCGTAAGTAACAATAAACATTAATAATAATAAATAATTAGTAACCATATATTAGAGCTAAGTAAAATTCGAAAATGAGTGTAATAAGAGTGCAGTATAAACTCTGCTTTCATTAAGCACTACATAGGGAAGTGTTCGGTCAAACTCGTGTAGTCCCCGTGATGCAAAACGTGACTGAAATTTGCCACAGTGCATGTAGTCCATACTTTTCCCTCTATTGGGAATGTAATAGTTCGAACGATGCCGTTTCTCTACGTAGTGTGAAAACAGGAGAATACGGTATTATAAATTCTCAAAAGGTGTTTATCTAAAATATTTAAGTTTTTCATACCAGAGAATAATCTGAAAGGTTTTTAAATTTGTTAAATTTGTTTTTATATTATACAGGGTGTTTAAAAAAACATGTCATCGCTTTAGCAGAGATTTCTCACCCAAAAATAGGTCAAATAGTTCCTATCAACATGGGCCCGCAAACTTTGTAACTGAGATACGTTCAAGTTTTCTTATTTTTTAAGATTATTTCAAATATTCCCAAAACGACTTTAGCAATTTAAATGATATTTAGATTGTGAAAAGTTCTTTAAATACTACATATTTTAGTGTTAAAATGGTGTGGATAGCCTCATCAGGGCCGTGCGTACGGGCTTGCAATTTAATAATTTTTTTAAAAAAAATATGTACATCACTAACTTATTTACTTGTTGATTGCACAGTTATGTAGGCAGGTAAATGCCAAAAAAAGTTGCCTCTTGATATTTTTTTCCATTTTGGCTTTGTTTAGTAGTAATAATAATAATTTATTACACTGTATACAGAGTACCAAGTTTAAGCCAGTCAAATACACAAAATAATGTATATTGAAACAAACATGTTAGTGAAATGTACTAATAAATATGATCCATATGGTTCAAGGTTCAAGGTCATGGAGCAAGGCAATGAGATTTGTTTACCTTGTTAAAATGATTTTCTTGTTTAAATGGCCTAGGTAGATAATTATAAAATTTAATGCATGAGTAGGGAGCACTTCTTTCGAACATTGCTAAACGATGATTGGGAAAATTATAGTTTGTTCTCTCCCTTGTATCATAATAATTAGATATTTAATAAGATTCAAAATAAACTATTTTTATAAACAAATTTAACACATTCATGTATGAATAAAGCAGGAATAGATAGATAGATAGATATCGTTTATTTAACCACATTATATACAGGTTTGTACATTTGTAGCAAGTCAGAGCACAAAAACTTATAGTTAAAAAAAATAATTATTTTTTTTAGATCGTTCAGGGTTGACATAAATATAAATATACAAAACACAAATACAAATACATAAGCTATAATGTATATAGTATATCTGTATAAATAAAAACACATATGACAAACCAGTGTATATACAAACATACATACATACATACACAATGCACATACATACACATGCACATATACACATATACACACACGCATGCAGAATATACACACATATACATACACACACATACACATATACACATATATACACATGTACACACGCATACATATACACACACACACACATACATACACCCATGAACACACATAAAACAAAAATAAACTAATCAACAAAAATAAACTAAATATCAGGTAGTTCTGCTCCACATCATAGTTAATGCATCCAAGTCTAGGACCCCTACATTAGTCAAAATACCTTAACTTCTTCATGATTCTTAATGCCTTCTTTTGTACTATGAAAGCTTCCACGCAGCCACTCCAAAAAATAATTCCTTAACATGCATGAGAATAAAAATTGGAGTAGTATAACTTGGTTATATTATCATTAGAATTTTTGGATAAAATTCTTAGGCCATAATAGGTTTGCTTTAATTTAGAACATAAGTTATGTATATGAGGTTGAAACCATAATGTCTCATCAAATAATATTCCCAGGCACTTTACCGAGTCTTAAAAAAAGTATTGATTAGAGTAGATTGTTGTCATCAGCATAGTTAACAATGGTCATATTTAGGTGTTTTAATGACAAGAGATCGTTAATGAAGATAATAAATAATAATGGTCCTAAAATACTGCTTTCCGGAACATCCAGCACAGTACGATATTAAGTACCCCATATAATAAAGGTGCAATTATCTCCTAAACGAAGCCGAAATCTAAAAAATATCTAGAGGTAACTTTTTTTCATACATTTACCTGTCTATGCAACTGTGCAATCAAAAAGTAAAAAAAGTCAGTGGCATACATATTTTTTTTAACAAAATTATTAAATCACAAGCACGTATGTACGCTCCTAATGAAGCTACCTACATCATTTTAAAACTAAAGTATGTAGTAATTTAAGAAATTTTCGCAATGTAAATATTATTCAAATTGTTAAAGTCGATTTGGAGAGTTCAAAAAAATAAGAAAAATTTAACACTATGTATCTCAGTAACAAAGTGTTTCGGGACCCATGTTAATAGGAATTCCACTTAAGCAATGGCACATGTTTTTTGAAACACTCCGTATGTTTTGAATTTATATATTGTTGAATATATTTGTGGAATTTGTGGAAAACTCAAATAAACATCAATATGTAGTTGACTTTAAATATCAGGAAAATTGCAGAGATCTGGACTGCAAGAGTGGGTTGGCTTTCATTAAAATTTCAATAATATGCAAATTTTGCTTTTGACAATATTGCAACTGAATAACTTTTAAAATAATTATTCTTTCAACATATGCATTGCGTTACTTCGTATCTTAAAACAAATAGATTTTAGTAGATACTTTTTACATATTTTCCATTGTTTTAGGAAATATCCTATTTTGCGAAAAAACTCAAAACTTAAATGTCCCATATTATGTTAAAGAAAATTTTCATACTGAATACCAAGGTTCCGTTAGGAGGCTGGAGTTATCAGTGGAGGAGGAGTATATTTCCAATCTACGACATGCTTGCTACAGAGAGAAAAATTACAGTAATTGCATTTATTATTTTTTTATATGAAATTTATTTAGTGATACTGCATTTTGTTCAAAAGATTCAAAACTTTTTGCAAAAGATGAATTTCACGAACCATTTGATTGACAAATATAACTGTGTTCACTGCAAAATGATTCACTCAGATGTAAATGAAATTTATGTATAGTCATGTCTTCTTTTTGAACAAAATGTGACGTGGTGTTTTAATATCATGTTTGGTTTCCCAAATTATGTGTACGTAGCTTTAATACAAAGTTTAGAGCTGCAAATTTGTTTTATTGTGTTTAATGATTTAAAGGCAGAAATTTACTAGCATGATACAAAGCATCGAAAATGTAAAATTTGCATAAAAAGTATGTTTTGGAAAATTTCCCGGATAAATTTGTTTGAATTATTTGACATTTACCAAAATTTGTTGTTTATACCTTCATGATTCTATTGATGCTAAAAATAAGTGCAAAAAAACAAGGATTTTTTTCGTTTGCCAAATTTTTCAATATTAATAGTGATATGCTCATCATCACATAGGAAAATAAAGATAATTGGTTAACTGTTTAATACAAATAATTATTTTATCATTAAAAATAAGATAAAAGCAAATATGAACATGAAGTACTTTTAAAGTAACACAAAATTTGAAGTTATATCGTCACATAAATGTTTGGCTTAGGTTTGTTCTCTGTGATAGGATAGATGTCCCTGTGGTGAGAGTGAGAAAATAATGCACTCAATAGATTCATTGATGAATTTTAAAAACTTGCACTTTATTTGGTTTGATTATAGCACTACAGAGTATGTTAAGAAATTTCAAAATGAACACCATGAACACAAAAAGTTATAGTTAAAGAGAGAGTAAGATTTATTGTCTAATAACTATTATCATGTCAAATTAATAAACCTATTGCAATATTTGCTGGAAATGCGCGAAATTTAGGCGATAAATTTGAATTTCGAGATTTTCCAAGTGACCAGAAAATTTTCCATTTTAAAAAATTTCTGCCTTTACGTCACTGAAAAAATTAATTTTGAATGAGTTTTGCAACATGTACTGCCTAAGTTAATTAATAATAACAAAAACATATTTTTGATAAATTACAATTAATAAACAGTATCTTAAAAGTAACAATAAATTGAAATTGTAGAGCGACAAAATGAGATACAGAAATAAACGATTGGACAATTGAAATGTTACACCATGAAAGCTTATAAAGCCAAAAATAATCTTCGAATTTCAAAAATAATTAACTGTTATTTTAAAATTTATTATTTCACATGAATCGTGTGGTTCTGTGGAAGCAATAAATGCTCTCAAATGGAAATTTTAAATTCATTGTTATCTTGAATTTTACCTTGAGCAAGTTTTTTCCAAGAAAATACAACAAAGCTGTCTTATTAAAAATTTCAGAAACTTTGAAAAACCTCAAAAATGTAGCTTTTTTTATTAAAAAAATTAATAACAGACTTACAGCAATGCCATTTATCAAGTAGCCTGATATCAAAATTGTGTAATATGTCAACATTTAGATGCCTATAGTTATTTATTTGTGGCATCCTATAATGTTTTCTCTTACCTTTGGGTATTAAGCCACGAGAACGAAATCAGAAAGTATTCCGAAACATGAATCGTCTAAAATATTTCACATTTGTTTCATTTTTCAGATTAATTGTTTTTAGGTGTGACATTTTTGGATAGGAAAAAACATTTAAAAAAAACCTCTGACTGTTCTTTTGGCGCACAGGTTTAGTTAACAATTTTTTTTTTCACATAATTTATAGGACAGTGGCCTTATATCCAAAACTGAGAGAAAGAAAAGGGGAAAAAAGCTGTATTTGTATTTAATAGAGATGTGGAGTGCAACAAGTCCACTGAAAATATCCATCAGACACGTCTGGAAAAGTGGACTAGTCTGAGGTACTTTTCAACGTGGAAAACTAGATGCACATGCACAGTAAATTTCGTAAATAGTGGTGGAGTTTGAGCAGGGTTGTCAAAATGTGCAATTTATAGCAATATTCAAGGAAATGTGTATCTTATTGATGACTAAACAAAAATAATGTTGGATAAAAATATGTTAACTAACAATAACTGTGAATAATAAGTTAAAGATATCTTATTTAATATTAAAAACCTTTAACATTAATAATAAAAATGAAATCCTTAAAGGGATAAGCCACTTATGACAATCTAGCAACATCTGTTTATGTTTCAAAAGCACTAAGAGCAGCAACATATTTTTTGATATTTGTTGAAACCGCGTAATAATGTAAAAATCAAAATCATGACAAGAAAATTTGCAGTGTAGAAATATTTGTGCTGGGAAGGAAATAAGACACTAGGAATTAAAATGTTGAATTTATCATAACTTTTTTTCATTTTATTTAAATTAATTTGGGTTTAAACGTTTCAAATCTATCTAATTGGTTGTTCCAATTGCTGTCTCCAATAGATTTTTATTTTTGAGGTTATGTCTAACTTTTCCGACTAGTCCATACGTGTCCCAATTTTACTTTTACACGAAATTCATATCTCTAGTATTCTAATATAATTTTTGTTGGAAAGAATTTGTATTGAATTTATATTTGAAGAGCAAATTTTCAGAAGTATTGCAGTTAGCAAAATTTGAGAACATACGAGTTATCAAAACTTGAGAACATTCAAAAATAACTGATAATAATGGTTATGTTATAACAGGCAGTTATAGATTTTTAATAATTGTGAAGCAAGGAGGTTGAGGAGAGGAATCTAATGAATTATTTTAACTGTTTGAAAATTTAACACGTGAGTAGTTTTATTTAAAGAACCTCGCCTCTTTTACTCAGGACCGAAAGGAATAGTTCCCATTTAAAAATTTGCTCCTCATTTATAATAATCGTGAATATGTGTGTATATTGAAAATGTGCCTGTAACGATAATTCTATCATTATGAAACAAAAAAAATACCTAGGAGGCCAATCAAGTAAGAATGAAATGGAACTGATTAACTACAAGTTGAAACTTTCATGAAATCGATAGTGTTGATCATCCATTTCATCAAACAAATTGTTCGAAATTAATTGACCAAGTGTTTATGCATATTGTTTGAGTCTAAATTCTGAGATACATAATTTAGGTAAGGTAGGAAACATGTGACCTAAAATAAGGTAGTAATAAATTATATCCATAGATTTCTTATAAGTACCCTAGTTTTGTGGATTAAGGATGGAGCAAAACTAATCTACCTTTTTTTACCTTGGTTGGGAAAAATATCTTAATAATTTTGGAACATTTTAATCATATGAACAAGTGCTCTTTTCATTTCAGCATGGTGGTATGTATTAAACAAAATACATATTCCGTAGCTTCTATTCTCAAATATTACCTTTTAAAATATAATCAGTCTATAACTATCCAGGATGGATTATTAGATTTGCAGATTAACCATCATGCCATCACCAATAAGTGAATTATCTGTTTTGTAGATCACCAATCAATTATTATCTATATGATATGTATATGTTTGTACATATAATTCATGGATTCCCGTAATTTGACAATATTCGGAGTTGACCTTACTTTCATAGATTCTTTTGATATATTTTCCACCTGATTCTGAAAAAAGATTTTTGAAAATATTTTACAAATTGTTTAAAAAATAACCTGGCGAGGCACACAATTTTTTTCAGCGTTTTTTTCGCAAATTTCAATCGCAATTTTTTTTTGCAAAAATTCTCATTTTAGAATACTTTAGGCGAGCTTTTTGCATTTCGAGATCCAATTGGTGAAAAAATTTTCAACTTTTTGTGTCGTGTTTGCGTTAATGCAAACAATAAAACATGGAAGATATCAAAAGTTGGGTTAGGTTTGATTTAGGGTTGGTCTGTCGTTTCAATGATATATGACAGTTATCAGATTTATGGTTTTATTGGAATTGAAAAATGGACAAAGTAATAATTATTATATTCAAATTAATAGATAGTTAATATGAAAATCTTTTTTAATGCTACAACGTGACTGTATAAATTAAATTTTTATGACAAGTTGAAGTTCAATTTTGCGTTACCAATAGGACCTCGAAATGCAAAAAGCAAGAAGTTCTTGTCTAAAGGATCCTTCAGTCTTGACAGTAACGCCTTTAAGTATCGCTTGGGCTTGGCTATATTTTCTAGGTAAAAAATTCACGTAATTTGCGACATTTTTTTACTATTGTAATTTTTCGATATCTAAAGGTTTAGGCTCAATTTGGCAAAATTAATAAGAATATTAATTTGAAAATTAATTGTGCGTACCAGTAATATTTAACGCCATGTATCTCAAAAACGTCTCACTTTGGTATATGGGTATATATGGCTCAAATGCCATGATGTAAGGTCTAGAATCTACCATTAAGAGATTGCCGTTCAATTTCGGGACACTTTGTGTATATATTCTCTGCGCAACAACTTTACTTGCTCCTGCCAAAGCCATGTTCCATCAAATGGCGGCCAGCATAAGTTTTTTAACAATTTCAAGTAAAAAACTACTGGCAAAACATTTGGCTTTAAACATTTGTCAATTGATTTTTTTTTATTACATGTTTATATTAATGACAGGTGCACGCCGGTTTACAACGAAGATGACAGGAAATCATTTTCCATCATACTGTGATGTCAATAAATAACAAAAAAATCTCAACTTTAAACGCATATAGCATTGACATTGACATTTTTTAACATAATTGAAATGTTCCTGTCAAGCCTTGTCCTGCTAGTGCCCCTGCAGGAGTTGATTTTGTGAAAACACAGCTTAAATATAACACAAAAAATAAGAAATTAACTTTAAACAGATTTTTCAAAAATGAGGTATGAGGTAGAACTATGTGCATATGACCTTCTTGAAGTGATATGGCACTTGGCCAAACCTGCATTATCTTCTCTACCACGGTTCCTCCTTAACTCTATTCGTGTTATGTCTAATTATATTTCAGTGGACGAGTATATCTTAAACTGTGTTAGAAAGAAAAAAACTTGAGCTAAAGCATTAGTGTGACTTGATACTTGGCTCGACTAGTTGTAGATATGACAATTACTATTTAACTTTTTCCTCTATCATACTATTATTCTAGTTCATTACTGGGCACAGTAGCGCAGTTGGTTAGACAAACTCACTAGTATTCAAATCTCAGCTATGGCAGATGATAATGTCAGAAGGAATGGTATGGTTTTCTCCCTTATAGCAAGCTCAGTAGCGCAGTGGGCCAAAGTGTTAAGTGACAAACATAGATGGTTTACTGCCTATCGACTCCCAGGTTCAAATTCCCGTCTCGATTCTGACAAAGTCGAAGGGTTTGGTTGTGTGTGTCTGCGTTTTTTTTCAACTGTGTAACCCCTGTCCGAGCAGCTTCGGCTTTGGTTTGGGGGTTGTCTAATTTATGCGTTTTTTTTATTACAAACCAAATTGCAAGCACTTTTTTAGCCAAATCAAAAGACCTAGGAAATTTTCTTAAAGATTATATACCAGAGTAAGAACTTAAATATAAAAAATAATATATATATATATATATATATATATATATATATATATATATATATATATATATATATATATATATATATATATATATATATATATATATATATATATATAATGTGAAATATGACAAATTATAAAAGTCTTCTTAGAGCCTTGGAAACTTACATTTATTTATGGTTTATGTAATCTCTCCCAATTATCTATTCAGCAGGTTAAATGTTAACTAATTCTTTATTTCTAAAACTACCAGCAATTTTGTTGTTCTCATGCTAAATAATAGAAGTGTTGGAAGGTTTTATTTTGTGCTTATAAATATTTCTATAAACTTTTTTTTTTTAGGAGATTCAATGATTTGGAAAGCAAGAAATTTTGGAGACAGAGAACTGTTCCAGACTGCACAAAATATAAAAATGCCTTCATGTGAACAACTTCAGAATTTAAGAAACCATGGATAATAATAATGATGTCAGTATTTTAATGTTTAATTGAAAGTTTAATTATTTACAATATATTATTAATATATCCGTTATATTGAAGATCTTTGGTAGTAAAAAATTTAATGACAACAAATTACCAGTTTGCTAGGTAATCATGGCAAGTTCTCATAAATCCTACGAAATTTAATAATGCTCATAATTTATAAACAGCCAGATTTAGCCACATGGAAAAATAGTTAATGTCTGTGTAGTCATTTCCTAATATTGAAGTGACATTTTTTTTACAAACGTGGAAGGTTTAATTCATTGTAATGAGTTGGGGAACCTTGAAGCATGTATGCACATCTAGGGTTAGCATATATCTGGTTTCTACCGAATGTCCTCTTTTTGAGGCCTATTTTTTTGTCCGGTATATAGTTTTAGCGAAATGTCCTCTTTTTAGCCAAACACACTGATATCGAAAACCCACACAACATAAGTATGGCAGCACTTGTTAGCATGTCATACCCATGTTTCAGAATGCTCTCCTCCAATGAGAAAGAGAGAGACTCCATGACCGAAACCTGAACCCACAAGAATAGATGTCAAAACTGTCGGAACAATGGATACTTTCGAAAATATTATCGCAAATTTTACAAGTGTTACAATGATTATCGAAAATCAAATACATTCAATTATAAGGAACAAAATATGTTCGTTTCGTAGGAGCAACGTATTTTGTTTTGAAAAAGAACGAATTTACGATAATCGTTAATTGTATTTGTTAAGATTATTTCTTGAAAAAAAAATTAATTACGTTCAAACCATTTAAATCATTAAGGGGCCTAGTCGGGAAAAAGCTTCGGATAGCTGTGTCACTCTCTAGAAAGTTTTTATACATGCCCCGCTGAATAATTTTGCTCTTGACTATAACTTCACGGGACGTTTTATTCACCGACTTCATTGAGGTGCGATTCCCGATAGAGGTAACACTTCCTTGCTCCATTTGTAGTGACAAAGATATACTTATTTAGAAAATTCATTTTAACCAAATAGTACGGAATAAAAACTTGCTGAGCATAATTATGAAGCTTCACTCTAGAAGACATGTATGAATTTTACCTCGAATTTTACCGATTGATATAATTCAGGAGCTAATCATGTTCAAATTTCACTTATATTTGCAGTATAAATTTTCCCCTACATAAAGTGAAAATTAATTAAAATAGATATACATAATGTACCCTCTAGTACACTGTCAACTACTGATCCTCCAAATTTGGTGTAATTTGACCAAACCGTATGGAAGAAATAAATTTTGAAAAATTATCTTATAAACACTGGTTCGATTAGCCCTCTTAATACTTTTCAATATTGAATAACACTGTCAAAACTGTCAATAACAAAGTGAAAATACAGATTTATATCCACTGTGGCAGTTTTAAGAGAATTAAGTTTATGCCTTAAGCTCTGCCAAAAAAACATATAAAATCAAAGTTGGAGACAATTTTAAAGAGGTTTCTTTGTGTGTTTTTTTATACAACAAATGACCATAGTAGTATTGGGGCTAGTTATTTTTTTGATGGCATGTTTTAAATATGATTACTTAGTTTAATCTACAAAAGAAAACATGTCCCCAGAGATATATGGTGCATATTTGGCTCCCCTAATATTAGGTAATTTTTGTTGTAGTTTACTTGTCTAGTTCCTGAACATTTCAAAGAATGCTTGAGGAAAATTTGTTGACTACATTTGTCCCAGATTTGATCCCTGGAGATAGAACCATGTCGTTGATAATGGTCGTGTATCCTTGTTTTTTTCATACTAACCCCATGCAGCTTTGGCTTTGGATGCGGAGGTTGTCTAATTTCTGTGGTGTTTATACTTATTTATAAAAATTTTGATTTTGTTATGTTATTTTTAAATGTATGCCATGATACATGCTCGATAGCGCAGTGAGCTAGAGTGTGACAAACATATCTGGTGTTACTCTCTGCCGATTCCCGGGTGTAAATCCTGGCTTTGACCTTGACGTAGTTAAAGGGAGTGTTGTGTGTCCTCGTTTTCTAATCAGTGTAACCCCTCCTCGTGCAGCTCATACTTTAGATTTGGGGATGGTCTAAATTATGTGGTGTTAATGTTATGTTATTGTTGCATGATTACCATTACGTCATCTGCTTTGTGAGAGTGCGCCATATAATGTATGTTTTACCTAAAATAATATGTAAATGCAATGAATTCACAAGTAGACTTTGGGTTAGGACGGGTACTAAGATATAATGCAAATAAGGCTGTGACGGTTGTTGTTTATTGGTTATAAATGATGAGGCAGTTGTTATTAATAGAGATCGGTGGTAGCGATAAATTACGTTGATTGCAGGCTTGATGCTAGGTGATGTGTATGTACATGCATACACTGTTGATCTCGATTTCATGCAACACCTGCCTTTATTACAATAAATAGAAAGAGAATTAGAGTTTATATATGTGGGAGAGAGTTATACTGCTTCGTTGCCACTAAGGACGCCCAGCGCGATACAATGCGCAAGCAAATGTCGAATTCAGCCGGGAACCGGAATAGACATCGCAATAAATAATTCATTATCTTTGTTATGTGCCAATGTGGCAGTAGCACATAGAGCAACTGTGTTTGTCGTCTACCAGTTTTCTATTATTCTATCACTGTTTGCTACATTAAACGCAGATTTTGTATGAAAACGAGACCAGTAATCTATATGACACAATATCTTACCTTGTGGTTATTTTGGCGAGTTCGATGATATCCAAAGTTAATACAAAGAGGGCTGAAAATATAGGTGAATGTAACACACAACTGCATTTTTAACTAGCGATCAGGAGAGTAAAAGTTTATTACTAATATTAATGTATCCACTAAAATGTTTGCCTCGTATCCAGATGTATGCTATTCAGTTCAGAATATTTCTTTTGTATAATACTGTCTCGTCTGATAAATATTTCTTTCTTTGTGTCGTTTCCGATGACGCCTGAATATAGCTATACTGCCCACTAATATACCATTGCAAAAATTGTCTAAATGGTGGATTATCTGGTTTTGTCCACATATGTTACACCTAACCATCATTAGCACTAAATCCAAGTTAAAATTTGTTTGTCTGTCACTATCAGTAATACATACTTTTTATGACTGAGGAAATGTGTCTCTTAATGTTTACTTTGATGTTGCTTGAAAGCACTTTTTTCACAGTTTGTGCAGTACTAAATCGACAAGTTTACTATATCTTCTGAAGGAATTAACTGAACGAGATATTTAAAATTGTTAACCTCCATTATCTTTAATATCACATTGACATTTTAAACATTCTACATATCGCTACCGTAATAACATAAGGTCGTATGTGATATTTTTTGGTATCTTGAGATATCGTATGTAAAAGTACTGCATTTTACAACATGACAGAACGTTTTATGTAATACTCAATGGGAAACTCTAAAAACTAACAATAAATTACGCATATGCAAAAATGTTTGTTTACAACATTTTATCCAAGATTTCAAGTCCATTTATCTCTATTGATTTGAACATATGACCCTATGCCATTATGTTAGCAATATTTAGAGTGTTATTCATTTTCAACATGGGGAAGTGGGCGAACACGATCAAGCCATGCGATCCGCCTATACAGGGTTATTCACGGAAAGCGGGTATTAGACGTTTCTCGGGATCTGTTGAGTTTAAAAATCTGAAATTTCGTATAAAGAGATTTTTTGGGTATGGTGAATTTAACGAAAATATTTTCAACTTTGTGTCACTTCCGCTTATACCGGAAATGTCACCAAACTTTGTTATTTTAAATGGAATACCCTGTATATTATTGCATATTTGGATTCCTCATAAAATTTTAGCTTGGGTTTGTGTACCATAATGCACCCTTAAACCTACTATTTTCCGAGATAATTAATATTTTTGAAAAATTTTGACGGTTTCTATCCTTCGGAAAAAAATCGATATCTTCTATCATGTTGCAGATTAAGAAATTTTCTTTTCAAACTCATATAAGTTCCCTACAGTCTAACTAAAAGTGTCCTTACGTTTTCACAATTTTATACAGGGTGTTTTATTTTCACAGTCGAACATTATTTTAGTTCAAACGTCAAAAAGTCATTTTTTTTAAATGGAACCCCCTGTATATTTTTACAGAATCTAATAGATTATTGAATTCTGCATCGACTGATATTACCATTCCCTATACCTATCTCTCTTGGTTTTCTCACCACAGACAAATATTTGTAAAACGTACGTACAACATCAGCACTGTTTCAGAATGTCATCTAGTAGGCTGCAAATGTAAAAATGTTTTGTTTTTACCAATGTCAACATCATGTTATTGTTGTGTGCGTAGCGTCACTTACGCGAATTATTAGTGGAAAATAATGCAAACGTTTATACAAATGCTGTAATATTAGATTTGTTTTCTATTTATGGAAATAATAAGGAAATAATTAGTAGAACATGCGGAGAATTCAACGAGAAATACCGACAATTACCACCAATGAGAAACAATAAATTCCGAAGAATCAGGTTAAATTTTTTAAAATTTGGCAAAGTTAATGCCGTAAAGACCATACCGAAGCCAGTTACAGATAACGAAGTAAATAAGATTAATGTTCTGGTTTACTTTTATGCAAATTCGCATGGATCTATTCCTGGTGCTAGTCGGGATTTAGGAATGTCATATTCGTCTATTCAACAAATTCTAAAGAAGCATAAGATACATAACTTTCTGTACCAAAAAGTACAATCATTGAAACCCGAAGATTTTCGAAAAAGAACTGATTTCTGTGAACAGATGATCGTACGTCTTATAGAAAATCCTGATTTTTTTAAAAAGGATTATTTGGACTGATGAGGCTAAATTTTTCAAAGAAGGAATTTTTTAACAGACGAAGTTTGCACAACTGGGCACAATAAAATCCTCATGTGGTACGGGATCGAATTTTCAGACCAAATTTAGTTTTAACGTTTTCTGCTTATTAGTAGATAACACTTTTAAGTATCATATCTACGAGGAAAATTTAAATAGTAACAAATACATGGAAATCTTGAGAATAGTAGTTGAAACGTTTATTGATAGTTTGCCCCCTAAATATTTATAATTCTATGTGTTATCAAATGGATGGTTGCGGCCCACATAATACACGGGAAGTGTATGACGAATTAGTAGCATTGTTCGAAGATAGGTGGTTTGGATACCGAGGACCTTGCAGATGGCCAGCAAGGTCCCCTGATTTGACCCCTTTAGACTTTTACCTTTGGGATACAATCAAAAATATTGTTTATGCCACCCCGGCTACTTCCAAAGAAGATCTAAAAATAGAGTACGGGTTGCATTTCAGCAATTAGATTCCCACGAAACCACGATAAGTGCCGTAAATCGCAAAATGTTGTTTGGAGCAAAATGGAAGTCATTTTGAACAGTTGCTGCATTAAATATTTATTCAATGTATTCGTTAATTTTGTAACTTTTCTATTGCAAAGTATTTTTTTATAAATCTAATAATAAACTGATCTTTTGTTTTTGATGTTTATTGGTTTTGTTTTCTTGATAACTAATAATTATCAACTATCCACATGATTATACTTCTTTATGATAAGAAAGGAAGCAAGTTCTAACCTGTGTTGCTTAGTAACACAGTGCTTTGTATGTACATTTTACAAATATTCGTCTATAGTGCGAAAACCAAGAGAGGTAGGTATAGGGAATGGTAATACCAGTCGATGCAGAATTCAATAATCTATTAGATTCTGTAAAAATATGCAGGGGGTTCCATTTAAAAAAAATGACTTTTTGACGTTTGAACTAAAATAATGTTCGATTGTGAAAATAAAACACCCTGTATAAAATTGTGAAAACATAAGGACACTTTTGGTTAGACCGTAGGGAACTTGTATGAATTTGAAAAGAAAATTTCTTAATCTGCAACATGATAGAAGATATCGATTTTTTTTCCGAAGGATGGAAACCGTCAAAATTTTTCAAAAATATTAATTATCTCGGAAAATAGTAGGTTTAAGGGTGCATTATGGTACACAAACCCAAGCTAAAATTTTATGAGGAATCCAAATATGTAATAATATACAGGGTGTTCTATTTAAGATAACAAAGTTTGGTGATATTTCCGGTATAAGCGGAAGTGACACAAAGTTGAAAATATTTTCGTTAAATTCGTCATACCCAAAAACCTCTTTATACGAATTTTCAGATTTCTAAACTCGACAGATCCCGAGAAACGTCTAATACCCGCTTTCCGTGAATAACCCTGTATATCTATCTATGAATTGCTGTTTAACATTTGACAGTAACGAGTAAGTAATTGTTTCTTATAACTGCAAGCCAACGCAATTACCTGATAAAAACCTAAGTTTTTTTTTTCTATTTTTATAAAGAAAACAGATTTATTGCATAATACATATAACAAAAATATTTATCATTGCATATTGTTCTGTATGTTTCATTAAGTATTCACAATATAGTTTATATGTATATACATAAAAGTCGTCTATAGAATTAATTGATACCTCCCGATCTCTAGTTATTAAGGTACGTGTATATGGTAATCATAATAATACATTAGTATAATAAATCGAGTAAATCATAGGTAAAAATGATAAAATCAAGGATGATGCATTAATTCACAATTGTTGTTGGTAATATTTGCTGATCGATCAAGTGCCAACTTGAATGAAAAGTAGTGAAAGGCATAAATGACTGGGCAATTATTATTTTCCAAATTTGACTAGTCAGTGACAGCGGTCAGTTATCAAACAGACGGTAAAACTTTTTGAAACAGACGTGGTTTGATTTGCAGAACATTTTAAAATGAGAAACATGTTCTGTTGGGCCATAATTTGGCTACATAATTTTTCTTACCTAACTAATTAAAAATAAAAATTGTGATTTTAAAGTAAAATTTAAATTTTTTATTAGTTCAGCAGAAACGTTATTATATGTATTAAATTAGTAAATTGCTGATTTTGTTTTAGTTATATAGGAAATACATAAAGTAAGGTTTTCTGAAAAAGTGTGTTAGTGTGGGTGTAGAGTATAGGGACTGGAAATAGAGGTTTGGACGACTAATTTTACTGAACTGCACTAAGAAATATGTAAGGTGAATTCACAGTAGCACCCAAGAAGTGCCATTTAATGTTTCGGAGTAAATAAAGAATGTGTTAATTTCAGATATAAGAATCTATTCATTGAGATCTGATGAAGTCACCAATGTTTGTGGAATATATTTTCTAAAATACTCTCAACACTTTTGTTTTCAATAATGAGACAACACCATATAGCCTATGTTCACCTCATGAAGTCTTTGTTTTGTTAAGCCGAATTAAGATAAATAATTTTTCAAGCACGTACAAAACAAATCATACACTGAATATAAATGTTAATAAATATAGAGAATAAGCCTGTTGGTTTATTCACAGTATAATTTTTGTTTTCTATTAAAAGTATTAGATTAATTATCAACATGCAAGTTAAGGGGATATCTATATTTAAGGAAATATATTGTTTGTTTTTCCTATTATGTATAGATTATGATTCTGTGATCATATTTTACAAGGTTTGATATATATTAAAATTAAAATCATTGGACTTCTAATTATTAGAATTAAATATTAAAAATATAGTTATTTATTTCAAAGCAGATTTAACGAGAATAATGGAAAATAGTGTAGGCTAAGTTTATATAAATCAATATTTGTTGTATGGTTAATTTGAATTTGTTATTAGTTGTTGTAAGTTGTAAAATGATAGGTCCTTTGGACCAGTATCGGCTTGTGGATTTAGGTTATGCCATATCATTGGAGCATGGAACCCAAGAAATATTTTAAAGCAGGACTACCAGTACTGAATGAAGAAGTTTTGCAGAAAAAAAATTGAGAAAAAAGTTACAAAAATGCGCTTCCACCCCAGATTATTTCTAGACCATTAGTAAAATATTTGCAAACTATTTTTTTTTCATAATCAGAAGGAAAATTTAACACCCCCGTCTTTTTCTTGGTTTTCGAAAATTTTGATTTTTTATAAAGTTATGACATTTTGAAATTTACACAATGAAGAACTTAAATTTCAAAATGTCATAACTTTACAAAAAAATCTAAACTTTCAAAAAACCAAAAAAAAAACGGGGTGATAAATTTTCCTTTTTGATTACAAAAAAAAATAGTTTGCAAATATTTTACTAATGGTCTAGAAGTAATCTGGGGTGGCAGCGCATTTTTTGCAACTTTTTTCTCAATTTTTTTTCTGCAAAACTTCTTCATTCAGTACTGATAATCGTGCCTTGAAATATTGTTTGGATTCCATGCTCCAATATTCAGATATAGTATAAGTTAAATCCACCAGCCGCCACTGCCTTGGACCAATTTAAATTGTATAATATTGCATGTCCAAAAATAAAGATAGGTATTTAAAGTATTGCTGGTTTTTATTTATTTTTCCTTTTTTTTACTTCTTTTTGTAAAGTAATATTATCTTTACCCTCTTTGTGTCAATCAGAAAATCAAGTTATGAAACATTCATATCCCAATCATACACAAAAGTGCAGCGAACCGTGGTTTACAGCTTAGTTGTGTTCCGTACTCCATGTTTCCACCAGATACCTAGAGAAATATGTCTACTATTGCGTCAATGGGGAAATAAAGATAGACAAATTAAATTGAATGTGGAACGAGTTTCGTGATCCAGCCGCAAATTCACGTGGCGCGCGAGATGCGTACAAATAGACGGAGAGGACAGCAGGGTTCTCGCTGAAGTACATTATTCAGAAATAATATTCCCACTACTTGGCCACCTTGTCTAGTGCGCATATACTCATACAGCACAAGACACGCTAATTACCTATGTGCGTAAAACATGAAACGATTATGGTATATTCATCTTCAAATATACTTTGCATATATTGTGCTCGCTTTCTTATTTATGTAATATTCTTATAGTGTATGAATAAAATATACGATGTACAAAAACTCATGTAGGTATGTATTTTATATAAAAATTTCCTCATACTACGTACATGTATTCATTTTAGGCAACAGAGTACATTTAATATTTACAGGGAATATAAAGATGGAGTGATCATAGTATATTTTTGTTCTATGCGGGTACCTTCATGTGCCACATGAATTTGAACTAGTTGTAACTAATTTTGTTGATTTCAGTGCTCTCTCTAATAAAAAGAAGAAAAAAACATCGTATGTATAAATTTCTTCCATATTTTAGTTAAGGTTTTCTATTATTTCTTGGACACGTAATGTCACTAATGGCCATTTATACCATAGTAATTTAACTTTAAATCTAGATTAAACACCCTAAATAAGACAATTGTTTGTATGGCTTTTAATCTATGGTTAAAATTGAACTACTAGACAGTATACTGGGAAAAGCTTCCTGATAAAATGATATTCAACAGCTTTTTATTTGTTGTTCATTTTAATTGTCTCAAAACATAACCAAAGTATGGTGGTTTATGGGGCCATTCTTAAGTCTAAATTTTCAGTAAAGGCCCAGTAAGCAACCCGAATTTGGTGCTTACTGAGCTACTCCTATATAGCATAACTTAAATAATTGAAAGTTACATGTACATAGGATAACTCAAGTCACTGCATGGTAGTTCCAAATTACCCATTATTAATGGGCCCATCTTCCCTCGTTACTGAGATGGTATAAGGCGTTTTATAGATTTTGACCTAATCTTTTTTTGGTCATAACTTTTGAACCACCCTGAATAAATACACCATAAATACCAAAATTGAAATCCAGATCCGGATTTTAAAAAAATGGACACCATACGGTGTCCATTTTTGGTCCATTTCATATCCGTATGTTCATGGACATGTGATATGGATATCCACTGGAGATCCATTTATGTATATCTGTACACTGTCCATAAAGGAATGTCCACTGGACGTCCGTTTTTTATGAGTTTGTGATAGTACACCAAAGTACAAGTGATGGACATCCACTGGACATATAATGTATAGTTATATTGTTTGTTTTAGTTCTTCCTCTTAGGTCTTTATCATTCACGCATCCCACAACGATGCATCGGCGTCGTTCATAAAACGTTAATGACTAATCTATACGTTGAAAATTCAGTTTTATCGTTTCAGCAACGTCAATAATAAACCTAAGACACTAACATTCACACTCCATATATTGTAGTCGGCGTTAAAACGTGTCCATTTTACTTTGGTCGCAACTAATAAGTGACGTCGCGACAAAGGTCGTGGATGACATGATGACTATTTACTCTACACCTAATACAACGTTAATTTCTGTGCAAATGTGGTTGCAAGTCGCAAAATTTCTGCTTGGGTTACTTCTAATATCACCCCTAAATACGCCACTATTGTGTCCCCCCTTGGACAAATCCTAAATCCGCCACTGCATAGCCCGTGCTTCACAAGCGACCGATCAGGGTTCTCGTCCAACTCTAGGACTTTTTTTTTTAATTTTTATTAATTTATTTATTTCTTGTAACATTATTTATTATTAACAATTTATAATTAAATTTAATATACAAATTTCCATATAATGTGAATAAGTATCAGAAATTATTATTTCATCTGCAAAATCATTTTCTAATTGGCAAAATTGAACAGAAAATTATAAATTATAATTTTTGCTGGTGAATTCCGGAATTTGCTAAACCAAATTTTTTGTTGTTAAATTTCGAAATTTGCTGGGAAAAATATTTTGGAGATCAAAGAATTACTTGTAATCGAATAATTCATTAATGGGTTAATAAATTACCTATATTAGAATTGTTTTAATACTACAATTTTTGATACGAATTTATTGCCTATGTAACCAATTATTATAAGAGTCTCGATGGCTCAGGCTAGAAATGTAGAGCTCCCAGGTTCAACACGCCGTACGTCCATCAGGTTCATGACGGACATCCAGTGGATTTCCATTGGACGTCCTTGGGCTGTATGTGTTTTGATATCCATGAAGTAACAATCAATACTTTTTTATAAATATAAATACATTTCAGATAAAAAAAACCGCTGCCAATTATTTGGGGATCAGAACTTCCTCACCGTAGTAAAACTCGACGTGTGGTGGAGTTTATAATAAAAGTAATTTTTGATGTTTGAAAAAAAGACATTTTTTGACGTTTCAAAAAAAGTCACATTTTGACGTTTCAAGAAAGTCACATTGGTGGAATGTCACTAAAATTTTTTTTAGACATTGGGACCGATTCTGCTCATCAACAAACTCAATCTCTTCCTTAACTTCTAGAATGTGTGTACCAAAAATTTGAAAGATTTATCTCAAAAACTATAGCTGCTATCGCGAACCACACAGACAGAAAATTTTGTCTCTCTAAAATTTTGCGTATCGTCATAATTCGTCGAGATTCGTCCAGAAATGCAATAAAAATTTTCAAAATTTTTTCATGAATATATAACTTCCTCACTTTGAGGGGAGAGGAAGTAATAACACCGGCACACAAAAAAAAAGTTGCTTGTACATTTGACGCCACCTATCTCCCGACATGTATTTCGACCCGCTGAATCCGAATTTGAAGTCAGTTTGGACCGTACACCCTCAAATATCGAGTAAATTTAAAAACGTAAAAAATAGCGAAAATTGGGTGTTTCGGTAATAAAAAAAACCAAGCCTAATTTTTATGTATTTCGATCCGCTGAATACGAATCTAAAGTATATTTAGACCATAAGCCGTTTTAAATCTAAGTAAATTGTAAAAAACCCTCGAAAATTGCTAAAAATGGCAAAAAATTGTGATTATGTTGATGAAATTGTAGACCCAGATCGAAGAGGATTTTTATGTAATTTGATCTGCTGAATCCGAATCTGAAATATATTTGGCCCATTAATCCTTCAAAATCTCAAAAAAACTCGCAAAAAACCGATAAAATAGCAAAAAATTTAAGTTGAAAAATTGAAAAAAAATTGTATTTTTTTATGCATGAAATACAAGTTTAGAATCTGAAAATGTGAAAAATTGTAAAATCTATAAAAAATGACGTATAAACAGAATGAAAATTTTTTTCATCAACATAATCACAATTTTTTGCCATTTTTAGCAATTTTCGAGGGTTTTTTAAAATTTATTTAGATTTAAAACGGCTTATGGTCTAAATATACTTTAGATTCGTATTCAGCGGATCGAAATACATAAAAATTAGGCTTGGTTTAGATCCACAAAATTTTTTTTATTACCGAAACACCCAATTTTCGCTATTTTTTACGGTTTTTCAATTTACTCGATATTTGAGGGTGTACGGTCCAAACTAACTTCAAATTCGGATTCAGCGGGTCGAAATACATGTCGGGAGGTAGGTGGCGTCAAATGTACAAACAACTTTTTTTTGTGTGTGCCATGCCGGTGTAATTAATGTTAACAATTTTTTTTTAAATTTCTAATTGGATTTGAAACTAACAAAAAATAATTCCTTTGATTTTATTTTAAGTTAAATGTTTGCGTCAAAGAACAACAGAAGTTTTAAAAATTGACACTTTCTATTTCCTATAAATTGATATTTAGCGAGTTTAAGATTTAAAAATATTTTTTAACAAAATGAGTTGCAATATTTTCCATAAATTACTTTCATATTGAAAACAAGTTTGTATTTAGAAATTGACGAAAGTGTAGGAATTAACTACAAAGAGTGCGCAATTCGGCTTTTTTTTTGATATTTTCAAAACTAAACACTTTCCAAATTATGCTATACAGTGTTGTCTTTCCAAGAAATCTAAAACAATATATTTTCAAATCCAGATCTGGACTTTAATTTTGGTACTTATGGAGTTTTGTCAAATAAAATAAGTAAAATATACGAGTATGAACCGATTATACTGGGTGATTTAAAAGTTATGACCAAAATCAATAAAACGCTCTCGCAGTAACGAAGGACGACGAACCCACTGACGATGGATCATTTGGAACCATCGAAGTGAGTTCTATTCACAGTTAATGTATGTACATTTAATTTGGAAACATATTTGCATAGCGCCTCCATCTAATAACACAGTTAAGGCTGCGTTAGCATGCTCTCATCGCCAGGATTACCAACATAAAACTTTAAATTGCTGTTAAAATTTTTCTGTTGATGAAAAAAAAAATGAAAACAACTAATTCATCTTAAATGTCAAAACTACAAGCAATACTGATGCGTTTTTTTTATTAATAAGAAATAGGTATGGTTATTTTATTTGGTGTCATTTTATGAAATTAAATAATCGTATTGACTATTAATAAAAATAAATACCATCAGTTGCCAGTAATTTTTTATACAGTGTGTCTCATTTAAAATGAAGACACCTAGTTATCTTCATAATTTTTTGAAATTCAGATTCGAGCTTTAGCACAATTGTAATCCTATATAAGACGTACATTTCGAGGCAACTAACTTAAATTTAAATAACAAACTGAGACAACAGTTCCCCCCAAATGGAGCCCATTCTTGATATTTTGCTTCGCGTTAAGATATTGAAAATAGTTATTAAAATAAGTTGTTCAGAATCTAATTTTGTGCCATAATCCCAATTTTAATTTCAAAATTCGCATTTTTAGTTTTTTCAATAATCTTCCGCAGTCAACACATATGGTGATAATTTTGGTTTGCAATTTACTAGGATGCCATGACATTGGAAAAAAATTGGTAATAGAAATAAGTAAAAAAAAACAACAGTTTAAAGTAACAATAAGTTTTTGACATAATTACTCATTACATTTAAATAAAAATTTTAATTATCGGATGTAGCCTCTCTCAACTAATCCTCTTTCAATTTGAATACATTTCCCAACTCTTTTACGATTATGATTGGCTACTCTCCTCCTTCTGGAATGCTAATTTCGCGACAGGCTCGTCTTATTTCAGCAGAGTTCTTCTCTATTTCTGGGCCTTGTGTAAACTTTATTCTTCACTACTGTTCCCTAGAAATAAAAAATTTATGGTGTAATATCGGGTGACCTAGGAGGTCACTGTTCAAAAGGACTATTTCTTCCTATTCAGCGCATTGGAAAATGTTCGTTCAACCACTGACCAACAATTTTGGAATTATGGATTGACGCACCACCTATAGCTGGAAAAACATCTCATGTCGCAAATTAAGAGGAAGACTTTCAATTGCATCCCATAATTCCGTATCGAAAAAGTTAACTAAACGTTCAGCATTTAACGAGTTATTAAAAAAAAAAAAACGGACCAATTATTCGGTCTCCTAAAATTCCACACCATACGTTACTTTTTCTGAATACTGATCTTTACAATTAATAATCCAATGAGGATTTTCTGTAGCCCAGTATCTACAGTTTTAAGAAGATACCACCCCATTAGTGGTAAATGTAGTCTCATCAGTAAACAAAATTTTATTTTGAAAATCCCCGTCCTCTAAAGAATTTCACTGCGCCCAATAGCAATAATCTAGCCTTTTATTTTCATCACCTTCTTTCAGTGTAGAAATATTGGTTTATACGGCTTGATTTTATTACTATTTTTCTTCTTGTCGATATTCAGTTAATGCTAAATCTCGTAGACTCACTCTTGGATTCGCTTGATTCGCAGTTAAGATTACGTTATCTTCAGGATACGGATGTATTCGACGAGGTTGGCCATTCTAAGGTCATTTAATAACACTGTCAGTTTCATTGAAAAGAGCATTTATGGCGGCTGCATTTCCATAAGTAATATCAACTCGTAAAGGATGACCTCGGTTAAATTCTGCGGCTACTTCTCTGCTACTACGAACCCTATTACCAAATAACCTTATTATTTCGATTCTTTCCCTTAAATGCAGACGCATTTTACGATTGTGAACTAGAACTTTACACAATATATCTCAAAACTTTGTCAATTTGACATTTAATTTAATCATAGATTTGTTTCCATGGCATCCCATTAAATTGCAAACCCAAATTGTCACCGTGTGTAGACCGCGGGAAAATTTTGAAAAACTAAAAATGCGAATTTCGTAATGAAATTTGGTCTTGAGGCTCAAAATTAGATTCTGAACAACTTTTTCGATATCTTCAACGCGAAGCAAAATATCGGGAATGAGCCTCATTTGGGGGGCTGCTGTGGTGTCAGTTTGTTACTTAAATTTAAGTTGGTTGCCTAGAAATGTACGTCTTATATAGGACTACAGTTTTGCCAAAGCTCAAATCTAAATTTCACAAAATTACGAAAATAATTAGGTGTCTTCATTTTAAATGAGACACACTGTATATTAGATCTATATGGTATTTAGGATGAATTATTCGTTTTCGTCCCAAGCAACATTTTACCAACTACCGACTACTTTTTCACTAATTCCGACGTCAGAATTATTACAAATATAGTAGTCGAGTAATAACTTAAATTTTGTAGTTGTAACACGACGTCGAACCAAATATTGCGTCGACCTCGCAAACCTACTGCTTAAGTCTGGACGATTTACCAACGTTGATTTGCCGTTAGAATACGACTTAATAAGGTTTGATGTGTTTTCAAGTCATTATCCAACGTTGATGAGACGTTAACAACTGACTAAAATAGGTATGGCTATATTTTGAGTAACTTACCAACGTTGGTTAGACGTTGACAACTGACTATAAAATAGGTATGATTAAATTTTGAGTAACCTACCAACGTTGGGTAGACGTTGGTGACTACTGAATAGGTCAAGTTTGTTATGGAACACTTGCCAACGTTGATTAGACGTTGGTTAGTGGCTAAATAGGTTTGGTCCTTTTTAGTTATTAACCAACGTTGGTTAGATGTTAATGACTAACTTAAGTAGCTCCGATTAATTTTTCGGTAATACACCTACTTCGGTACAACGTTGGTAACCAACTTGATAGGTAGCTATATTCATCCCAAGTAACATTTTACCGACTACCAACTACTTTTTTACTAATTATAAAGTCAGAATTATTACAAATAATAGTCAAGTGGCGTCTTAAATTTTATAGTTATGATACAACATCGGAGCAACGTAGCTTGAACCTCGCAAACCTACTATTTACATCTAGCACATTTACCAACGTTAGTTTGATGTCAGAAATCTACTTAATACGTTGAGTGTGTTTTAGATTATTATCCAACGTTGATTAGACATTGGTAACTGATTAAGTAGATTTAGGTAATTTTTGGGTAACATTCCAACGTTGGTTAGACGTTGCTGACTGACGTAGTCGTCTAGCAACGTCGGCTGGACGTTGGTGTTAGGCTTTTGGGCCTTGGTTTAACATAACCTCAAAATTAATGTCGATAATTCAGGTATTGGTAGATATTTAGTACAGATTTATACACCAACTGCAACAGAGGGTCGATATTATCGCGATTGTTTGGAATGAACGTTAGTGTTAGTGCAGATTTCTGCACCAAAGCCTACTAAAAGTTGTAGTAGGTAAAATTATTTAACCGTGACGTCGCTGTTAGTAAAAATAGTTACACTTATTCCCACCTTCGCCATATTTTCTGGTTCCACAGAAGGAAATAATAGGCGGCCATGTTGATTATGTGTATAATTAGTTTAAATACACAAAATTTGCCTCTTTTTTCAAATAAAGTAAGCGAAAAAGTTTTTATTTACTCGTAAAATTAATTAAACAATATTTTAATTGCGCTTTCTTTGGAAAGGGAAAATATTTTTTGAAAGTAAAAAAATAAAAATAGTACTTTCGTTCTTAAAATAAACATTATTCTTATGGGTTCACTATATTTTTCGACCTACTTTATATATATATATGTATCAATAAAATTTCTTTCGTTTCAGTTTTTACCCCACCAGATTTATTAAAATTTTATTCGAAGTATTTTGTATATAATACGTATTCAATGATAAACACGCCTTATCCATTTTATATAAATAGATAGGTACGACAAATAGAATATTATACAAAATGCTTAGTTTCACTACCTACACCCGACTTTTGTAGGGCAGATTAAGGGCAAATTTTAAATAAGGTTGGTAATAGGCTGACAACCAACTTAAGCCGACGTAAAATTTGGTGAACATTTGGTCGGTAATCACGACGACTAAAGTCGGTCCTCTACGTCGAATCGACCCATATTTTATTGACCAGATTAGTACAAATATGGGTCAGCCCGACGTTTTGTGTACGTCGCACACCGACTTCTAGTTACGAACAGCAACGTTGGTTCGTCGTCAGAATGTTGCTTGGGGTTTTGCTACTTACAGAAAAAATGTAACAGCGATTTATAGATTTAAGTTGGATACTTAGTGAAAACGCATTCTTATTGTATATACAAGTTACACAACAATTTACGTATTCTACATATACGTTGGTATTTTATACCATGACTGTACTACGTATGTTCTGCTTTATTTCCTAAATTATATTATACTTACGTATATATATATAAGTACAAATTATATGCCTGGAAGAATATATAATGCACATTCCTAAGACCTATGCACAATGTATGTAATGTAAACTACATATGACAACAATCTTATTGGCATAATGGAGGATCACATATATGGTACGCCACTCTACTTAGACATTTGACAGTCCAAATCAAACTATGTTACTAGAAAAAGTTTAATTATCACAGAGGTAAACGGTAAATAATACCGCCAGTGCGTTGATTCTAATAAGACTTTTTATTTCTTTAAGAAACCTCTTTAGCACTTCTTGTAGAGTTTTTTTGGTTTATTTGGATTGTAGCCTCTGTTGCTTCGGTAATTTCTTGTGGGGCACAGGAAAAAAAAATCCTCATCTATTTCCAATTTAATTAAAAAGACAAAAAACACTTCGACAAATAGTATATTATATACCTAGGTTGAGAAGTGAGCTATTATTTACCGAGCATGATATAATGTGCGAGGTCTATAATGGCCTTCTCAACGGAAGTAGAATTTTTTTTACTACTAGCATTGACATATTACCATATTTGATTTGATTAGATTTTGATATTAGTCATTTCCCATTTATTTTCAAATATTTCGAAATATCGAGTAGCCTGGGGGTTTAGTTGTCAAACTGACAAAATAAAATTAATGGAATATAATTTTAAATGTCATTTTCCAGAAAATGAACGATATCTAAAAGTTAACAAATTTCTATTCATTTCATTAAAAATATAGAAAATTTTTCATTATTTAGCTAGGTGGTTTTTTATTATAATTTTTTACCTAGGGAGAGAAATACTACTTCTCATTAGAGGAATGAAGTAAATAATGGTGATTTCTCAGGTTAGTAGTAAAAAAAATATTGTATAACGATCCTTGTCATAAAATTACAATATGGCTACTTTTTTTTACGTTGTTGCTTGATTACTTGCATTTATTTTTAATACAAATTCAAAATCAAATGCCAGGTAAGAATGTCAGTGTGACAATACGGCTGTCATTTGTATGGAGTGTCAATAACAAATTGACAATAATTCTTATGGATAATTTGCAAGATAGCCAACATATATATTATGGATTAATAAAGACTGGTCGTATATAAAATGTTGTATACACCTTGGGCACAACAGAATTTATAGCCCTTATCGTGTGCACAGCGGGCCATAAACGCATCTTTATGCCTTTTGGAGCATAAATAACTATTATGGCTTTGACTTTAAGATGAAAGTTGCACCGACCCGACTATATTTAATTCTTAATTCCTTATTATATTGTATGTCATAATTAATTACACACAATGCTGGATATTCTTATTAATAAATAAGTATTTCAGCTGCATGCGCTACGATTGCAATATTGATTTTACAATTACATCTTATATTTTGTTTTGCATAATCCCACGTATATTGATTGAATTTTCAAATTTACTTTCTTCATACATAATAAATAAAGAAATGCTGTATTATTTATCACATATATTTATCGGAGAATAGCATTGTCATATAAAATCTATAAAAGTAATAGTGATAGTGTACCGATCATAATTTTTGGACATATAATATTTATTGTCATAAATGAAAACTACTCTATAATCTACAATACAAAATATATACTTACATAATTTACAAAAATAATAATCATTTTTAATTATACAAATACAGACTAATGAGATATATAACTTATAAGTAAGTAAATAGTAATAAATAAAAAATAAATGAAAACAATTCTTAATGTTTCCAATTGTGTCAAAAGTAAAGTACGGTGAATACATAAGTCATGATATGTTATTTTATTCTTGATTGTCTTCATTACTATGAATAGAACTTACATCTACATCTACGTTTATGGAAGGAACTTCATTATTTTCATCTAATACAATATTATTTAAAATTTCCTCACGAGGTGCATTTAATGCCACTTCTTCATTACTGTTACTTAGATTAACTGGCTGTTGGAGATCATCCAGATTTTGACCGTAAACTTCATGCAGATTATCAAGTCTATTAGAAATCGCTACACTTCTGTTGGCAGTATTTGTTACTTTAGTTACAAGTTGTTCAGCTTGACCTTCAAGTCTTTTTAAACGTCTATCTCTACGAGCTAATGTTTCTTCAAGTGATCTCACCGAACTTACATCATGCGAAACACTTGGTTGCTCAGAATTACCACTCTCAATGTTAGTTGCAACTAATTCAGCTTCGCTTGCCTGTAAATTTGTACATTCCACTGTCTTTTCAACGTTATCTATATTTTGTACTAAATCAGTCTTCAGTTGCTCTACATCGGAATGAACTACTTCTTTAGTACTACAACTACTACCTGACGCCTCCTCATTTTGATCTGGAAAAACAACTTCATCAAGTTGATTCTGATTTAAGTTTAATACTGAACCTTCATCAGTGATTTCTTGATTTTCTTTAACTACTGATAAAACTTCTATATGATCGCCATTAGAAACTTTTTGTGCGCACTCTGAGATATCCGTTTCATAACCCGGTTCTTCGTCACTACTGGAAGACTCCCGATCGTCACTGTACCCACTTTCAACACTATTATTCAAATCGTCATTGGTAATTGTGTTTCTCCTAGAGGCGAATTCCGTCCTGAGTTGCCTCCATTGTTGTTCTGTGCTGGAGTTTTTTTCCCTAGCCTGAGCCCATTTTTCTCTACTATATTCCAGTTCTTCTTTCAGTTCTGTCAGTAGCTTACGTTTTTGAGCCAGTTCGTAACGTAAAATTTTTTCTTGAGTGTGCAACATTTGATGCTGTTTTTGTAATTTGCCTACCTAAAAAAGAAAGATAATATGATTTAACAATATAATATTGATTTAATTCTGAGTACATATTTTGTATTTTGGAACGAAAAATTTGAAAACTTCTAATTAAAACTATTTCTTATTTTTGCTTTGAGTACTTTTATTTGCCAATATTGTTTAAAGTAGATACTAAAATTACAAGAAAGTTCATCGTATATTTTCAAAATTTAAAAAATTTGTTTCTACGTTTTTAATTACTGACACGATTTGATATTTTTTTTGTGTTAATTAGTCACCTACAGTAAACATATCTTCAATAATGAGATTATCCTTTAACCGTTTAACCAGTTAAAGGAACGTAATATATTTGTATTTTTTAGCAGTACCTATATATACTGGAACTGTGGCTTAAGCGAGAAAAATATAAAATTTTCCGTAAAGTTATATTTATTTCTATAAAAAATAATAAAATAATTATTGGGTATTACAAAAGCATTCTATTAAACCTAATATGATAATAATAATAAATACTTATAGTTTTTTATATTTTATACTATCATTCGTATTTGAATGTGCTAGGATAAAAGTTTTAGGAATATAATAAATCAAAATCACTTCCAATACATTTTATCATAGAAACTATTAAAACAACTACTCATCTAGAAGCAAGAACTGCATTGAATTAAAAAAACAGTGCTCTTAGTATTAGAATCAAAAAAAAATATTGAGATTAAAGAAATATTAACTCGCCAATAAGGAAAACTTTCACATTCAAGAAATGATTTCCTCCAGTTACTGTATAAAAAACGAAAACTTTGGTAATCTTAATGACATTCATGACAACTAAGCTAACCTAAATAAGCCCATTCATTTCATATATTTAAAAAAATTTCACATATTACATATTGCTTCGTATTAATGCATTTCTAGAAAAAGTATAAAATAGTTATTGGGTATTACAAAAGCATTCTTTTAAACCTAACATGATAATAATAATAAATACCTATATTTTTTTATATTTTATACTGTCAATATTATCTGAATGTGCTAGTATAAAAGTTTTAAGCATAAAATAAATTAAAAACAACACTTTCAATACATTTTATAACTATCAAAACAACTACTAGTTGTTTTAATAAATTTAGGCATATAAATCAAAAACAATACTTCCAATACATTTTATCATAACTAAAACAACTACTAGTTGTTTTAATTTAATAGTTTCTATGATAAACTGTATTAGAGTGTTGTTTTTGATTTATTATATGCCTAAAACTTTGATACCAGCACATTCAGATAAGAATGACACTATAAAATATAAGAACTATAGGTACTTATTTAATATTGATAGTTTTTTTTGTGGGAATTTCGGTCAGGTATAACTAATTTAATTTTTTTTTCGAACGTTTCAGTTTATTACACCATCATCAGAGAAACTATTAATTATTAGGAATTTGTTTTAAAATTTTTTGTTACATGTTGTTTGGTGGTCTGTTTTAACGCAACTGGACCAACCACCAAACAACATGTATCAAAAAATTTTAAAACAAATTCCTAATAATTAATAGTTTCTCTGATGATGGTGTAATAAACCGAAACGTTAGAAAAAAAAATTAAATTAGTTATACCTGACCGAAATTCCCACAAAAGAAAAATTATCAATATTAATTGATAATAACGGTCAAGAAAAGAAAAAAAATAGGTACTTATTTATTATTTTTTATTATTATCATGTTAGGTTTGAAGGAATGCTTTTGTAATACCCAATAATTATTTTATTATTTTTTTCCTAGAAAAGCAATAATATGTCAGATTTTTTGAAATTATTGTATTATTTGCTTAGTTTTTCTTTTTTTTTTTTTCGTCCTTTATTTCGGCTAGCTCTATAGCTCTTGATCGAGATCAAATTAAAAAAATCTACTGTGTATGTGGCAGTTGGCATCCACAAAAAATTTTAAAACAAATTCCTAATAATTAATAGTTTCTCTGATGATGGTGTAATAAACCGAAACGTTAGAAAAAAAAATTAAATTAGTTATACCTGACCGAAATTCCCACAAAAAAAACTATCAATATTAATTGATAATAACGGTCAAGAAAAGAAAAAAAAAGGTACTTATTTATTATTTTTTATTATTATCATGTTAGGTTTGAAAGAATGCTTTTGTAATACCCAATAATTATTTTATTATTTTTTTCCTAAAAAAGCAATAATATGTCAGATTTTTTGAAATGATTGTATTTGCTTAGTTTTTCTTTTTTTTTCGTCCTTTATTTCGGCTAGTTCTATAGCTCTTGATCGAGATCAAATTAAAAAAATCTACTGTGTATGTGGCAGTTGGCATCCACATATTTGCATGTGAATAGCCACCAACAAACGTCTGTCTTATGGTTGCGGAGCAAAGCACGTTTCACTTGAGATTTTGAAACTTTCACAGACATTTTAAAATGTTCCTATAGGTATCCATCCAAATCTGTGATTTCATATGTATTCATGTTTTTTTTTTCTAACAAAATCTTTACTAATAGATGACATCTCTGTTTACAATTAATTGAATACCAGCTACTTCAAAGAAATCACATACATCGTTCTATTTAGTAAAATGTGGGGTACCTCAAGGATCAATATTAGGTCCAGTATTATATTTTATGATATGTAAATGATATTGTTACGTATTTTTTGAGTCATAAAAAAACAAAAGGTGCTTAATCAAACCAATTTTTTTCCTCTGCCAAATTTTTGCATCGCATCTATTTACGCAAATATAGCAAATTTCTAGAACTGAGTATATACCGACTGGCTAAAAAGAAATACAATGAAAACATCTTATGCTAATTAGAGCACTCGTCACAACAAATTTTTACCGCCTCCATATATTATGTTGTTAATAGAAGAGACCCAATGTGCAACTACGTCTACTTTAAATTTAATAAGATTAGTCCCCCATCACCACAAATAATACATGGATACCAGCGCTCTCCTGTCATTTAAATTAAACATATAGCTGTACATGGGAAAACAAGTTGTAAATCATTTACCTTCTGGGTTTAAATGAGTCAACTGTTTAAATGTCTTTAAAAATAAATTAAAAAAAAATGTGAAATATGTAAACGTTTTTATAACATAAATGAATTTTTCCAAAGCACGCTTGGCTATTGCATTCATATTTTCTGTTTCATATCTCATATTTAAAATTCCCTAATTTATCTATAATTAATTTGATATTTTATTAAGTATAAATAGTCACTGGATAACATTGCCTTAGGTTCATTTATTTTTTTTTCATTTTTCTGTTTTTTTATATACAAAAAAATGTAATGCGAATTTCTGGTTTTTTTCAGATGCTCCTTTGAGTTTAATTCATGTTTAGAAATGTCTATTATCTCACATATGTTTTTATGTAAAAACTATTATGTATAGGATTCCGGGAAATAAAAACTATTCTATTCTATTATGGTTAAATGCATATTTTTGTAGCAGGTGACAGAATCTTAGTAGACACTAAGTATAAATAGAGACTTGAAGGAAAAAATAAAAAAAATATATAATGCTTCAGAAAAATAATATTCATATTTTCTTCGAATATGGCATTTGCAACTTTTCGATAACAAATGCTAATTGTGAATATGTCCAATATTCGATACCTAGAGAAAATATATCGTAAGGACATCTTTTTTTGCTTTATAATTCGACACATTTTTTAATTTGCCTTAATTAGTGTATTATTAATGCAAAAACAGACAGATACTTACTACATGCCATGTTTTTGATAGCTCCATTTGTACCAATTCAAGTCTCTTCTCTTGATCTTGTAACCTATTTTCCAAATGACCGTTTAACTGTTTAAGGTGGCTAGTTTCTTTCTCAAGAGATTTCTTCTCTAAAATAAGATCCTTTAACCGTATAAATGTTTGACTGACACTTAAAACCAAACTTGGACCTTTTGGCGTTTGAACAGTTTTGTAGCACGGATTCTCATCCTCCTCGTCATCTGTTAAATTGTTGGTGGGTGCCTTTTGGTGACTTAGGAGTTCTATTAATACTCTCCATACTTTGGGAAGATTTTCCACAATTTCTTCAGCGCTGTTCATTTGATAAATTGTAGATGATTGAGATTCTAAAATAAAATCAGTTTTTTAATTGAATTTTACTAAAATTTGCCTCTACAATATCAAGATGGCATGATTTTTTTTGTAAAGAGAATTTAACAGGCTTTAAAATGAAGTGTCATTGAACTCATCTTGCCATTTGAAATTCTGGGGGTAAATATTCTAGTTTAGGGGTTGATATTATACCAATGAATTAGTGAAATTAATTGTGCCCCTTAAAAATAAAATCGATCTGTTCAATCATCTTGTCTAAAGAAAAAATCTACAATTGGGAATATATAAAATACCTATTCATTATTTCATTAAAAAACTCATACTTTTTGTTCCATCCTGTATTACACGTTTAGAAAAACGATGACAGATATAAAATCTACATTAAAAATCGTTCAAACTCATTTCTTGTATGAACTGTTTGGGTTAAAAATAACAATAATAACAAAAATAACAACGGGTTAACATTTATGTGACTTACCCTGTACATTAAATGAGACATTAATAATAAACATTAATGATAAACATGTAATATTAAAGATGCTAACTACCCGATTATCTACATTAAATTCTCAAAATGTGTTACAAACATTAAATTTGAACACAGTATCTCGAAAACTGTTCAGTCTCATTTATGATTATAATTTATTATACCTTTCAGAAATATCCCCCCCCCACCACTTCTTTACACTTTTGAACTTGCTTCATAAATTCCCTAGGCTATAAAAAATTTTGTGAGCTAACGTAATACTGGCAACAACCTCTCTTATTTGATTTTTTAATATCTCCATATCATTTTGAAAATATGTCGTATTCCTCTGTTTCACATATCCCAAAAAAAATTCCATAAGTGTTAGGTAGGACTTCGAGGTGGTCACGAGTTTGGATCAAAACGTCCAATCCTGTTATCTTCGAATTGCAGGTTTAACCTTACGCGTACCATTTTTTCTGAATGAACTGAACAACCGTCTTGTTGAAAAAATACTGGTCTATATTATTAACATATTCTGGGAGAATATTTTCTGTATCTGCAAATATGAATATCTGCTGACATTTCCTTCAAAGAACTGAGGATCAATGATCCCAGTAAAGGTAACTCCACAGCTTACATTCACTTTTTGAAAGTATTGACTTCTGCACCTAATCCTGAAGTCAGGATTATCCGTAGCCCAGTATCTACAATTTTCTACAGTTACGATACGGTTTGTAGAAAATGTAGTTTCTTCGTGAGAGAAAATTACTGTTTTCTCAAAATTTCGATTTATTCCTAATTTATCTTCAAGTCACAAACAAAAGTCAAGCTGTTTAGCATCGTCACTTAGCTCCAGAGTATGAGTAAATTTTTACTTGTATGGAAATAGCGCCTCTTGGGCCATCATGCTGAAGATTGTAACGACAGTAATTTTAGAAAATATTGTTTACACAGATCTTGTTTCAAAATTATAAATACTTTGAATAGTGCTTCGGTTCATAGATTAGACCACCAATTGTGCAAATAAAGTTTAAAGTAAAGCTCAACTCAAAGCAAATAAATGTTCTCAAAATGCCTGTATTTTTTATTTTACACACCATTTCTAATTAGATATTTTTTTAATTAATGTCAAGTGCTCCCCCACCCTTAGGAAGCTGCTGGATCCGCCCTTTTTATTCACTGTGTAAATGTGTCGTACTTATATTTAAATTCTAGGTCCAAATTCTTAAGGACCCTTTTGGAGTATTTCATGGAGAATCTAACTCTACTATTGCTGGTTCATTGTCATTCCAATACCTGTTTCTTTTTTTTTTTTAATATAATATGATACCAGTAATTCTAAACGTATTAACAGCATGTTTTATACTTGTGTGGGGCTAATGGGGACATTATGATCTCTCAACAACTGCTCTACTACTCTTTTCGTCACCTAATCCGTAACACTTAACAATAATTTTTTTTGTTCCACAGTAAACATAATGACTTAAACACTTAAAAGTATTGTGACGTTTCTAACGTAAATTATAAAATATTTCATGGCAAACTTGAAAAAAATATTTTTGCTCTGATTACGAATGATCAGTCTTATATTACAACTCTTTAAAGAAAGTAAAAATGTTAGTTAAGACGCCATGTTTTCTTGTAATGCAATAATGAAAATGTATCCCTAGCATTTTAATATTTTTTGTATATTTTGGACACCCTGTATATATATAATTGTACTTTCGATGATGGGAGTGCTGTTTTTGTTGAAAGCAAAACTTTTTTGCTTCAAGTTCATATAGTAAAGCCATTATTTTGCCTAGTTCTATCGATACCTAGATTTTTGTTAAAAAATTTTCTATAATATAAACTAACCTGATTCTTCTTTGATGGTTTCAAGTTTGCCAACATCTTTTGTGTCATCACCAGTTTCTTTTGTCTCTTCTTCAATACTCAATTGATTAAGTAAGTCTAGAAGAACTTTGGGTAATGCGTATGAAACTTCTGAAGAAATTTCATTAACAACTATGTCTTGTAGAAGGTTACGATGATCTTCTAAGTGCTTTTGCAATTTATCTAAATCTATATCCTGAGAATTATTAAAGCCGAGTAAAATTTCTGAAAATAGTTGATTTATCACTGTGAGTTCTGCTTGATACTGCCTGCTTTCTGCCTTGGTCAAGCCAAGATTTGACTCTAACATCTTAATTTCGTCGTATTTCTTGGAATTGTCTTCTTCTAATCTTGTATTTCTCTGTTCAAGTTCACTAAATAAATCAAATATTGTAACTAACTTATTTGCTTTTTTCTAATAGTGAAATGATTTTTGATGCTGTTTTTCTATCGATAATTCTATTTCGTCGCTGTCAGGTCAAAAAATGTGGAAATTACCAAATTTTACAGAAGATACGAAAAACCATAACGTAGTTGTATCAACTTGCGCACATCGTAGATTTTTAATTGGTAAATAAATTCGTCTAAGAACGATTTCACACAGACTTGGTTTCATTATAGCACATAAAAAGGCTAAAGCTGTTAGGTGGCACACATATCATAAAAATGACAAAATCTCCACGTAGCAGATTTTGACTTGACAGCGACGTTTTATCAAATTATAGTATATTTAAAGCATTATATTTAAATCCTCTCGTTTAAAGCTATAACTTAGAATGTATTTACCTGACTTTATTTTGTTCTTCTTGAAGGTCTCTTTTGGCACTATCTAACTGAGAGACCAATTCATCCTTTTCTCTTTTTTCAACTCTTTGCCTTTCTTCATATAACGTCCTAAGATTTCTAATACTTTGCAACTGACGTTCATATTCACTTCTTAAATCCTGAGAAAGGACGTTCATTTCTCTATCAGCCAATGACTCTTCAATACTGTCGATTTTTTGCTTTAACTATATTATATATAAAATAAAAATAATAAAATTAGTACCTGTAAAAAATTGAAATTTGCGTATACTATATGTCTATAAGATGTTCAAAAAATCACTAACTCATTCGGTATTCGGTGGCTCAGTACCATCTATTTAGAAATTCAACAATTCTGGCTGAGCATTGGATTCTTTTATAAATAAAAATAAATAACTATTCACCGTTGTACATTATACTGGGGAATTAATATTAGCGCAGCATTAAAAACGAATTCTTTCGAATTTGCAAAAAATCTTTGATAAAAAAGATACACCTAAAAATTTGGCCTGTTTTCCAAGAGCATCCAATTGTAATACACTACTTGAAAGGTTATATATATATATATATATATATATATATATATATATATATATATATATATATATATATATATATATATATATATATATATATATATATATTATATCATATATATACATATATACATAATAAAACATTTATTGATATTGTCAGTTGGAAATTTTCAATAAATCCGATCGAAATATAACATTGAAAAGTAGATCAGGCATAATTTTTGCGTTACCAAAGATTTGTAACAAATCATGTCCTAAACAAAGTTTCTTTTGCCATGTTTGATCTCAAAATAAGTCTTTTTGGAGCATTTTCTTTGGAAAATATCACACAAAGTATTAATAAAGCAGTTCAGGAAATTCTAAAATGTCTAAAACGTAGTTATCTATGGATATAATTTATAATATTTTGTAATGAAAGTTTGATGGCATAACACCAGATGCTTTTTTTGGCTAAGAACCTTAAAGATTCGGCATACAATATACGAAAAATTAATGTAAGTGACTACAACGAGATTATAGTTAAAACTAATTGGAGTACCACAATCAAAATGCTCATGGAAAAATATTACAATTAGGTATGGGCGAAAAATTAACTCATTTGAAGCCATAGAGTATAACAAAGCAAGATAGTCCTGAAATGGTAAAAGAAAATAGTTAAAGGCAACTTCTATGAAGTGTAAATAAAGTTTAACATCCTCATGTTATAATGAACTTAAAAAGTCGATTTCTGCAACGAGAACACTCCTAGAAGACTGCAGAAGAAAGGTTTTTATGTATTTTCTTATGAGTTAGCCTGGAGGGGTGAAGATGTAAAGTGCTTCGGAAATTATTTCAATGAAGAATTAGACATTCTGCAAAACAAAACAGGAAGGGCAGAGTATAACCTGATTTTCGAAAAAAATTGTGCAAGGTAGAGCTAAAAAGTGTGCATAATCAAAGTAAAACCACTCAAATTTGTGCCCAGTAAGCCTTTACAAAAAGTTTATAGAAAAAGAGAAGATACGAAAAACAATCTTTTCGTTTTAATGATGAACCATTATAGGAATTCAATGAAACGAACTCCCAAAATGAACTAAAAGTACAGCAAAAGCAGTTGGTTTCGATGTTTCAACAAAAAAAATTATCAGTCACTTCCTGTGGTCTTCCGTGGTTTCAGCTCTGGATAAAGGAGTAGTGGGCGAAGAACAACTAATAAAGATCACTGGTCACTCAAACATAAGTTCAATTAAATTTTACCTCCAGCTGGTTGATCAATGTCATAAAAAAATTATAACGAAAATGAGAGGTGGAAACGATCTAACTGTATAGGGGAATAAAAACACACAAAAGCAACCTTCGAGGTCTACATCGGCTAGTCAGGAGTATACACAGATCGAAACCGCTACAACGACCAATCACTGATTCTTAGAAGCATCTACATCTACTTCAGCCAACCAGTTGTTAACTTTAACAACGTATTTCATTGTAATAACTTAAATTATTCGAATTTTCGTAGTTGTTATTAAATACTTAAAAAAATGGTTTGTTTTATTATTTTTTTTTCTCAGGGAATACACTGCGCAGAAAGTTAAGGATATTTTATATTTTCATGAAAGGATTAGACAAAAAAAATTGTTAAAGTGGGGATTGACAACTTCTTCATTAATCTTTCTGATAATTTGGTTATGAAGAAACGAGGAAAACCAAGTGTTTAGCCGTTGGGAACCAATGTGCTAAACCTATTATCAATACCTCGCATTCTGGTACCTCACTCTAATTACTTCACGTGTACGTTTGGGTATGATTCTGATGATGTAGTCGATCACATCTTGTGGGATCTATGCCCATAAAATGGGAAGAATATTTGGCAGTTGCCTAATATCCTGTGGCACCGGCACCTGTTGATGGTTTTGAAGTGCCTACCCATTGAATCCCACATATGTTCAATAAGATTCAAGCCAGGATAACGCGGTGGAATAGGATCGTAATCATTTCCGTGAGTTCCAAGGACGTTGAATACTTGCTGAGTACGATGGGGACGAGCATTATCATCAATAAAAATAAAATTTTCACCAATAGCAGCTTGAAAAGTTGTTACAATGTTACTGACAATATCATTTACATATGTTTGTTCAGTCATAGTTCTCCTGCAGATGTACAGAACAGTGCGTCTTTCAACACATATTCCTCCCCAAACCGTAACAGCGTCTCCTTTAAAAGCTACTGTGGGCTGGACAAATCTTTGGCTATGTATCTTTTCCCTAACATCATCCAAACTAGTAGACGTCTGCTATCGCTGTGCAAATCAAAACGAGACTCATCGCTAAATGCGATGGGCTCGATATGAAGGATGACATAATATGCCAAACTCCCTGAATCTATTTCGTACTGATTGTACAATTACTGGTATCTCATGTGCTGCACGTGAGATGCTTCTTCCAAAACCGGTTCCAAAACCTACTAATGACGCTTTACTTCTAATTCTGTAGCAATATCTACTTCACGCAAGCCAGATTGCAGCATACCAAAGCCCTGTTGACATCAAGTTGTGACAAGTGACGCCTTGCTTCATATTTGTTCAAAAGCTCCACAGAATATATTTCAAACACAGTTGAACGCAATTAATTACAGAATGAGAATAAATTTTATCTACTCGAAAATTAGGAAAAACAATAAAATGCAATAAAAAAAGGGACATAACTTTTATTCTGGACATATAAAAATCATGCAGAAGCATACACACGGAAAAATTTGTTGCAGGGATGTAATCAAGTGTGCTTTTTCCAATATTCTTAACTTTCTATGCACAGTGTAGTATAATAAATACTATATTACGCGCAATATAAATGGTCTAAACTTCATTATCATTTATATATCATTACAGAAAAAATATGTATATATTTCCTTCCGGGAAATATTCATCTAAACAATAGAATAATCCAATATTCAGCCGATAAATACAGGGTGTGGAGAAAGTGAAGACTGTAACTTTGTAAATATTGCCTTTATCAAAATATTATCTCAATTGAAGTTGCTTAACTAATTCAACGCATATTTGTGTTACTCAAAATCGGCTCTATTCACAGCCTGGCAATACCAGCCGATCTTGAAAATTCCTTCATTCCTTCATCAATTTTCTCCGGCTATGTATGGAATTTGCTCCATCTTGGCTTTTATTTGGATTTTAAAATTCTTGTACACCTGTCTTTTGAGATGTCCCTATAAAAATCGGGAGGCGTTAGATCGGAGCACCATTTTCAAGATCTCCTTCAACTGATCCCTCTGCCGGGGAACATCTTATTATTCCCTCATTTGAACCCCATAGTGCGCAGTCACTTTCTTGCTGCAAATACATTCAATTTTGGATAAAATTATTCCCACGAAGAAATAAAGCAGCGCGTGCAGGTAACACGTTATTTTGTCAAAGTTCCAGATATTTTTTTAGCAGTTACATTTTTATCTATAAATAGATAAAATAAAAATGAGATGGCTTCGAATAATACTTTTCCAAAGAATATGTACCTGTTTTATCCAGTGTGAATTATTTCACGTCCAAATCTAAAATTATGCCAGTTTACATTCTGTGTTGTGCAAATATAATTAGTTTTTATCTAGATAAAAGAAGACACCCAAGTATATTACCTAGATGCAAATAAAAGATAATTTTATATTTGATTGCCTAGATTAATAATAATAATAGTAAAATTATCTTACAAGCTATTTATTTTAAGCGGGCCATATTAAAAGTTCGATATTCTCGGTTAATATTAGGGATAGAAAAAAATTTTCTTGAGAAAAAATGTAGCCTGCTAATAGGGTCATCTTTCTACAAAAATGTTATTTTAATAAAAAGACTACTATTACTCATGAGCAAAAAAACGAAGAATTTAAAAATAATGTATGATAATCTCTAATTCTTTTATTTTAAGTGGGCGGCGGCGGGGGGGAGTTTTGAATAAAATTTAATTACAATGTTATTATATGTATCAAGACTGCGCAGCTCAATTCTTTCTAAATGTTATTTTTTTGATGTGCTCTCTTAATCCAAGCAGCATTACGAGGTGAAGATGGCACATTAATAGTGATAATATTTATGAACAATTGAGTAAAACGGCCTTGTTACCTTTTATATTGGAATATACTTTTGAACTTTATTTTAAAAAAATAATCGAGACCAAACAACTTCAAATTGGGAAATGACAACTGCAAATTAAACTTTGTCAATATTAATATCATAAAAATTAATTAATAATAATTTTGATAGTAGAGTGTTGATATGTCGCCTTACATAAAGAAAAGGGAAACATACAATATCAGGAAACAAATTGTGTCGTCTTCAATAATAATGGAGATTGTAAAAGACTTGGCGTAGAGAAAGCGTCATATCGATGGGTGAAGAATCAAGACGAGATACAAACATTGCGTGGTGGAAAGAGGAAGACCAAAATTACGGAAGAATATCATGACTTTATGGTTCAGATAGAGAATAATCTAAGACTTACATTGAAAGAACTTAACCACAGATTTGAAGAAGACTATCAAGTTGTTGTCTCTACTGAGTGTTTGCCAAAACATTTGGATGGTTTAATATACACACTAGAGAACCAGAGAAAACCAATAATGAAAAACCTAAAATAAGACTAATCACGTCATCTTATTTTAGGTGTACAGCAGCTCTTAAATTGTCAAGGAGATAACATATAACATTATATATGTGGATGAAACAAACTTCAACTTATTTATTTCACGAAGACAACTCGATGCAGATATACTTCAGCAGCTAGCCGTGGGGCCAATATCCATGTTATCGGTTGCATAAGTAATATGAGCATAATTTACCATGAAATAAAAAGAGGTGCTTTCAGAAAGAAAAAAGCAAAAGAATTTGTTCGTAATTTTCTACGTGTTGCTCGAAATATGTACCAGTCACGTGTAGTTCTAATAGTAGACAATGCTCTTTGTCATGCTGATTTGGAAGAAGTATTCAGAAAGGAAGAATTTATCGATCAATGCTTATTGAGTCCTTACAGTCCAATGTTTAATCCTATTATATAAACATGCTAGGTTTAGTTTTAAAGCTACTGTTAAGATATGCCTCTGCAGTTGTCACAAATTTTAGGTGGTGAAGTTAGGGCAAATATACCGCAAACTGAGTTTCAACTTCGTCAGCTATAAAACATTATACATGAAAATATACATATACAATAATTATTCCCAATATGAATATGTGTTTATTCTCAATTTAAAAGTCCATTTAAATCCAAACTAATGAATTTCGTATTATCATTTATATGATTTGTAATATTTTGTTTCTTTCATTGCGTTCTTATCTTTTTTTTTAGAAAACAGTCCACAAAATATAAAAAACTCGTTTTTATTTATATCGTTTGTAAATTTTAAAAAGTAAAGAATGTTGGTTGCTAAGATCAAAAATAATAAAAAATCATAGGAACGAAACCAAACCTTTAAAAAAATCTACTTCACATAAATATGAGCTGTAAAATAACTAATCGTTTTTATTTTAAAGCCAATATTTATAAAGTTACAGTCATTCATTACATTTATGATCGGATTGTCAATACTTAATTAACTCTTAACTAGAAGTTAATTCGTCTACATACAAATTGTCACATCCATCTTTTAGTAGTGAATTATAATTATTATCAGATAAAATATATTATTCTGTTGTAACAACGATTTCCTTCTAATTAAAGTTAACTAATCAAATTGTTAAACAGGCTTTTAACGAGATTCAATCAAATGATAATATAGTAGGAATAATAATCCAAAATATTATTTACTCACCTCTCTAAGTTGTGTTTCCCTGATTTGCAACATGTGTTTAGACACTGATATTACATCCTTAAGAGCGACAACATGAGCTTGGTAATCTTTCCTTTCCTTCTCAAAATCGAATACTGCTCTGCCTAAAGTTTGAAGTTCCTTCTGCATCTCAGCAATGTTTATCCTCAACTCGCGATTTTTTTTGTATAATACTTTCACTACTTTCAAGTAATTTGGACTTTTCTTCTAAAACAAATTTTAGTCCTTCGTTTTCTTTTCGAAGTCGTTCGATGTGTAACGCGCTTTCATCAGAACAACAATCACTTTTCACTGCTGCAGAACCTTCTTTAAGTTGCTGATTTTCTTTTCTTAATTTAATAACTTCTTCTCTTAAGTCATCCATTTCTTTGCGTTTTTCAGCAATTATTTGTCTTCGTTTTTCATGTTTTCTGGCAAGTTCCAATTTAAACTCATTTAATTTTTCTTTATGTTCTTCAGACAGTTCTCTTGAACTTGTTTCTGTATCGTTTGAGTTTAATCTGAGTAAATCCTGGCTTGCGGAAGTTTTCGCGCCTGAGTCGTAATTAGTGTTTCGATTGTATGACCACCAAATATCTTCGGGTTCCTCGTTGGGCGGTAAACTACGCATGTTTCCCATTCTTTTACTTTAATACACAACTCTGCAAAAAGAAGTCTAATAATAAACTGAGACGGAACGATCTGTTTTAGAAAAAAATATTGTGGGATGCCGAGACGGTAAGTAAAGGTTAAAAATAATTTGCTGAATATTGTATGAGTTGTTGGCTCCGGCAGTGGTGTTGGCATCGAATTGTTATGAAAACAAAAAAAAAATACATTGACTTATTTATGTATTTTTGAAAAAAAAATAAGTAGTAATTTTAGATATCGTAGAAAAATGACGAAAGTATTGCATTACTTTTAATAAATTATAAACATGAACGTTGCAATTTGTTACTTCTGGGATGCTGCCGCTTGGTACGCTTGTGATGTATAAGTATTTTTAGAAATTAAAAGGAAATTATACGGTGGATATTGCGCCAAAACTTTCATGTGAAGGACTTGTGGAGAATTAACCGATCACAAAGAAAACTAATATTAGAACATTATTAATACGTATTTATTGCACTTTTTGGCAACCTGTTTGTTTGGTTTTGTCATGTGCATTTATTTCTTGGAAAAATAACTAAAGCTGACTCTTGTTTTTAATTGAACATTTGGACAATAAACAGCTTAAAATAATTAATTACACAATATTTAACTTTTTGCCTCAGACTCTAACGAGAACAAGCAATTTTTATATTTACATGAAATATTTTTAGAAACATTATATTATCATTTAAAAAAAAATCCGGATATGCATACCCGTATTCTCCAAAAATAAGTAATAAGAGCAATTATTTTTTTATTGGGAAGATAAGAATTGCAATTGATATTCTATAATAACAATAATATTTATTGATAATTCATTCATATATAAATATAATTATAATTCACGTGAATGTATAATATTTCCAAATTAAACATTGGTAACCCCACAAAGTCAGAGACTTGGTCGTGGGTATAAATATGGTTACTTATTAATCTAATTATAACAATAATGTAAACAAATAGATACATAACATTTAAAATAACTAATAAAAAAACAAAAAAATGTTAAATAAAGGAAAGAATAAAATAATTTGTATATACACATATATACACACATATCCATAGATATACACATATACATATGTACATGTATACACACATATACACATACACATAAAAAGAAAAGGTAATAAAAATTTTAGAATAAAATTTGAAATGCAAATGAAAATGTGGAATGAAAAGTAAAGAGTGAAGCGTGATGAGTGAAGAGAGAAGAGAAAGGCTTGTGGGTATTTTGGTAGGTTGTTATATCTACTTTTTTTTAATGATCAAACATAGGTAACTAATTGTTTTTTATATTTATTAATGTATGAATATAGCTTCTTTGTTTACTAATGACCCACTTTTTTGTTTTAGCTTTAAAACTGTCTGCAGAATTGATGTTTAACAGAAAGTCAAGTAAGATATTATATATTCTAGGACCAAGATATATGAAGCATTTTTGACCAATAGTTTTTAGCATTTTAGGTTGCATCACCGATATTTCTTTTCCACGAGTATCATAGACATGATTGATTCTAATCAATTTAGTTTTGTTTTTTCCAAAGTAGATAATTATATTAAAGCAAAAAAGTTGTCGAATGTTTAGGACGCCACTTTCAATGTAAAGTGCATTCTAGCGAAAAGAGTAGAATTTATTGTAAAAAACTGTATAATCTATAGTCTGTTTCCTATTGGAAGAGAGTAATAAATGCTCATTATTAGTCATTAGTAATACAAAACTTAGTCCAGTTGTGATAGACAACAAAATTATCTGTAATTTTAAATGGATTTAAAACAGGTAAACCGAAATTTCATTATAAAGGGACTATGGTAGTTCTAACGTAAATACACAATACTAAATGATTAACTGTTGACACACGTCACTGCATCGCATGGGTTGAACCTAACTGCTGACGCAAGAGAGCTGAAATCGTAAGACAACGACGTCCGGCTCGATCCTTGTACCGAATGTGTAGCAATAATCGCAAAATTCGCGGAAAACTGAGCAATAATAATGCAAATTAGTGATAAATTAGGCTGCGACTAGTGTTGTAAATTGTAAAATTACTCTTTGTAAATTACATAAGTTACATACATACATTTTTTATGAAATGTATGGAGTTTACATAATTTAATAAATAATTGTATTTTATGTACGTTACAGAAAATTAAACTTCCCGCGTTCAATTTGAAAAGTCAAAATGTGATAATAGTGATAAACAATCATTGAGCGTAGGTAAATGCATTTCTGTGCTATTAAAATGTAAATTATTAGTGAATACAATCTTAAATATGATAATCTTGGCGCAGCATCTATACTGGTATTGTGCAAGGCAGTAGCAGTGGAATAGAAACTGGCACCCAACCTTCTCTATCCTTCTCGTAGGACTAGTCTAAGACAAGACATTAAAATTTCTTTAACTAAAATTAAAGTTGCAGTCTATTTTTATTACTTATATTTTGTAATTGTTAGTTATTGAAGACCTTCTCCAGACCACCTTAATCAACATCTTAACACAGTTGTCACGTTACAGTTTACACGGTAGGTAATTTCCCTAAGTGAAAATCTGGCCTCCTGCATACGAATAATCCGACCACGTTTCAAGTCACTTACTTGACGATAATTTTGAGCTTGTCAAACTCTAAGGGTGAAAACACAACACAGCGGTGCGACGTCGCATCGCAAAAACGACGTCGCACGGCGATGCGATGCAATGACGCAACGTTAAAACTTCATCGCCACGGCATCGTAGAGAAGACGCTTCTAGTGAGATGTGGACCGCACAATACGTGTCTTACGGCTGTTGCACGCCACAACACTGCGGTGCGACGACGCATCGCAAAAACGAAGTCGCACCACAATGTAATGCGATGAACGTTCATTGCACGGCCATAGAAGACCTATACCAGAAGCGACACGTTTGATGTATGTATGGCGTGTTATAATTAAATATAAAAACCAAATAATGTACCAAATCTTGTACACAAGCAACCTGTTGGCACAGCAGACTAAGTCGCGTATATAAGACCACCAGACTTCCGTGATTTGCGCGTGCGTTGCTCGAGAGAATCATTCCCGATCTCATAAGTAAAAACACAACACTGCGGTGCGATGTCGCATCGCAGAAATCAACGATGTCGTGGAAATTTGCGATGCGTCGTTGCACCGCAGTGTTGTGGTTTCGCCCAAGATTTGTACGAAGCGACGTCACATCGCAAATTTCTACGACGTCGTTGATTTCTGCGATGCGACGTCGCACCGCTGTGTTGTGTTTTCGCCCTAAAGGCATTGGTACAATGTCCGCTACAGAAATGTAAACGCAGAACTGACAAGAATTTATTAAATTTTTTATGACATCATTTGAAATATACATTTTTTTACTTAAAAACTACAGCAATAACCAAGGTAACACTAAAGTTTTTGTTGAAGTTTCAGTCATTTCTTTGTTACATTGTTGAGCTATATTTTCTGTAAAAATTTCAAATAAATTGCTAATACTAAGTGTTATAGTTTTTAATTAAAACAGTATAGGTCCGAGTTATATTAGGAACTGTTCGTTTAAACAATATATATATATATATATATATATATATATATATATATATATATATATATATATATATATATATATATATATATATATATATAAATATTAATTTTCTGGGTATTTACATATTATTTTCTAAATAACAAAATGTGTTTTCCTCAGAAAATAAGAAGCAGTGAAAATATTTTATTTATAAATAATTATGATATTCTAGAATAAAACTTACGTCCTTTTATTGCGATTTAAAGTATATTTATGTATTCTATCTAATAAAGTATTTCCATCTCAGAAATGAAAAATGCGATAAACAGTACATTAATATGCCAAGTTTATTTTAAGTACATCATTCTGCATCTATGTATTTTTTTCTATATGATATATATTATTGTTAAGTAGTAAAAAATATATTTTTTTGAAATAATGATTCATTAAATTTTACAAAACACCCACTTGCTCATGGCATCAATAAATTTTAGCTCCTCAAAATTAGAAGTTTATCATTTATTTCAATATGCACATACATAGATATGAGATTCTAACATCGGTAAGTCTTCAAAAATTATAAATGATAATATATTTATAACTCAAAATATTGTAATTAAAGATATGGGATCAGACAAGTCCATTCCATCGGTAATGGCTGGAAAGTGGACATATCCAAAGGAGTTTTCAAAGTAGAAAAGTTGCGTGCATATGCACAGTAAATATTAGTTGTAAAATTTAAGTAGCAAAGGTGTAAGTAGTTTTACTCGCAGAAGATATAGGACCTACGATAAATAGTAAATTGTTTCATTTTTCAAATACCTAGTTGATTGATTCGACCTTTACTTGATGAAAATCCATTTTACAAATAAACACAAAATAAACTTATGTTTGATTTTCACAATTTAATTAACTCATGACAATTATTTCGCCACACAGTGGCTTCATCAGATGGTGAGTACAAGACTAAATTCTTTATTACAAAGTGAGGATATATATATATAAGTATCAACTAACTAATCTAGGGTAATAAAATGGAACAGTAATAAAATAAGGTACAAAATAATTTAGAAAATATTTAACAGTGGTGAACAGTTTAAATCTAGCTGGTCATTTAAAATAATATTACTATTTTTTAATTTATTGATTTCTAATGTCTCTAATAGTGACAATTTTAAACCTTTATTTTCTGTGTGTAAAATATCAAAATTATTATTAAAAGAATGATTGTCCTCTAGCAAATGGTTGGCATACGTCGAATCTAATTTATTGTTATTAAAACTACGTTTATGTTCGGACAATCTTTTTCCAAAATTTCTTCCCGTTTTACTTATGTATACTTTAGGGCATGTACCACAAGTAAGCTTATAGACTCCACTTTTTTATTCTTTCTTAGTTTTATCTTTATTAGTCCCCCACACACCAGCGGATAAATTGGACCGACTTGATCCGCACGGATTTTATCGGCGAATCAGGCTCGACACATACCAAATCCGTCCTTACTTATACGGTTCGAAGATTTGACCTCCCGATTGGATCTGTCAGTTAAAGTTCGCTCGTTAGTGGTACGAAACTCATCACCAACAGTTTTTACTCGGCTCGTTAAAAATTATTTTCCCATATAGCGCGTATCTGAAGCCATTATTATTTAGGGTACAGATTTGAAGGTTTAACTCGTGCGTCGCCACTAACTACCACATTGGAACTGTCAAGTTAAGACTTGCAGACTTAGTCGGTGCGATATGGGAATTGGACCGATGTACCTCGGCTTGTCACACTAACGCAAAGTTTTATCCGCCGACTTAGCCCATGCCGCATCAAATCGGTCGGGCCATTCGCTGGTGTGTGGCGGCCTATTGTTCTTAATAAATTTTCCTAGAGTGTTATTAGTTTTAAATGCTATTTTAATATTATATTTTTTCTTAAGTTCAACTGACACTTTTTCGGTAGGTTGGCCAATATAAGTAAGGGTTTTATATCTTAAATCACTTAATTCACTGATTTCTGCTTTTGGATAAACTGACTCTATTGCTATATTATAATTTTTCTTTTTAAGTAAATTGCTAACCAAAGTTTCTTTAAAACCATTATTCACTGCTATTTTGTTTAATAAAATTTAATTCGTTGTTGTAATTATCTTCAGTTAAAGGAAATTTGGTTAATCTGTTTATCATACTAATATAGGCAGCGTGTTTATGTTTTACAGGATATGTTGAACTATTATGTATCGTAATATTTGTGTACGAAAGTTTATGGTAAATATTAAATTCATGTGAATTATTAATTTTTGTGATAGTTAAATCTAAAAAATTAATCGAATTGTCTTTTTTCATATTCTACAGTAAATTTTATATTAGGGTGTAAATTATTAATAAATTCTACAAAACTATTTAACTGTCTTGTTGTACCTGTAAAACATGCGATAATATCATTTACATATCTATACCAGTATAAAAAACTTTTACTTAATTTGTTTTTATGTATTTGTTTCTCAATATGGTCCATAAAAATTTCTGCAAAAATAGGACTTAATGGGTTTCCCATTATTAGGCCCTCTTTTGATGTGAATATTTCGTTGTTGAATTGGAAATAATTTTGGTTTAGACACGTGGTGAGCAAATTTAGTAGTTCAGATTTTACAACGGGGTTTGTGTTATTTCTATCTAGTAAATTTTCTATAATTTTTATGGTATCTTTTGGCGGTATACTAGGAAATAAATTTTGTACATCAAAAGAAATAAATTTTGCATTGTCTATTTTTAGTTCTATTAATTAACTCATAGGAATTTTTAATATTAAACGTTGATTTGAATTTACATGCATCTACTACTATATTTATTAGTCTTCTCGAGAGTTTGCTAGAAGGTGCTGTTAAGTAAGAAACAACTGGGCGTGTAGGTAAATTGTTTTTATGCAATTTTATCAAAGAATAAAGTTTGGGGGCCTGTGGATTCATTATAGTTAAACAAAATTTGTCTTTAGAACTAAATATACTAGGTGAATTATCTATTGCATGTTTAACTGTTTTTTGATATTTTTCAGTGGGATCATTATCAAGTTTCTCAAAAGTGGGTGAATTTAAAAAATCTATTGTTTTTTCTATATAATCATTTTTATTAATTGCAATCACTGTTTTTCCTTTATCTGCTCTAGTAAAAATAATGTTATTTTTGACTGACTTTTTTACTAATTAATTTTGCTGTGATGTTTTCTTTGTTTTGTATTGGATTATTATTGTGATTTTTATTAATTCTTATTTCAGTTCTGTATTTAGTCCACCTAATATGGAAGATTATTTTTCTTCACATAGGAAATTAAATGTTGGAATGAGTCTTCGTCAAATGTTGTGGGTTGTGTCAGAATGTCAGCATTAATGTTAAAATAATGTCTTCTGCTTATTTCTAACACACAATACATGTGATTAATTGCTGCTTGGAGGTAGATTACTTTCCCACTAATTGAACATTTTCAATAGTTAAACCATTACTAAAGGTAAATAGCCTGCAAGATTTTGACGATCTAAGGTCTATTACTATAAGTCCAGCGTTTTCAAAAGTTAAAAAAAAAATAATCAAAATTCAAATATATGATTATACTACAGAAAAAAAAGTATTACTTCCAATAATATTTACTTTGGTTTTAGCTAAACTTCTGCTTTCGCTAATATTATACAAAATATTTTGTTAATTCTGGCTAAAAGCAATATCTTGTCGATGATTCTTCTTGATGTTTCTAAAGCTTCAGATATTCTAAACTATGAATTACTTTGGGCCAAATTGTCTTTTTACGGCTCTGATGAATTTTTAATTCTTATTTAACGAGCAGAACTCAAACCGTCTTACTAAATGAAGAGTTCTCAAGATATGGCCAGTTACTTCTGGAGTGTCACAAGACTCAGTTTTAAGGGTTCGCACTGTTCTTAGTTTACACAACTGATATTTATTAGCATATTAATTATAGCAAAATTCAATTTTATGCAGACGAGACCCAATTATTAACTCGAGACATCGAAGTTGGACGCACTATTGCCCCACCCTGTATATCAAACAAGAGCAAACTGTAATGAGCTATATACATATAAAAAGTGAATAAAACCATATGTCAAAAAATATAGAATTCAATGGAGTAAAACTACATAACGCATTACAGTCTGAAATAAAAAATTTACCCAAGTACAAGTTAAAATCCCAGATAAAAAAATTTATTACAGAAAATTATGACACACTATTATCGTTGTTAAGATAAAGAAAAACAGACAAAAATCAAAAAGATGAAGTAAAAATAGTAAAAATTATACATCAGCTAATAATAATAATAACACCACACACTTTGAACATGCAATATATGTGTATACAGGAACTGCATCGATCGATATAAGTACGCATCAAAAAATTTTGAAAATTTAGGGAGATACTAACGGCAGTGTAGCCAATCCAACTAAAATAATTACAAGTATCTGACACTTCCGGTTATACCGGAAGTCGATACAGACTTGCTTATTTTAAATGGAATACCCTATATATTTTAGGGTTTTTGAAAAGAGAACAAAATTCTGAGTCAAAAACATACCCTATGCTTAAACCCAGCCGTTTCAGAGAGATTTGACATTTTAAAAAAATGTTTATAGGTGTAATAGTTTACAATAACCTTTATAACTTTCTTCGTGTAAAAGATACTCATCTGCTTTTTGGCATGCAGAAAGACCATAAGGTGAGCTACGCTATACAGTTTAAAGAAATTCAATAATGGTATACCAAATGTTCCCTTTTTACGTACATTTTGTAAACTTCTAACCGCGAAAATATGCTTCAAATGGAACACCCTGTATTTTTTTACATCAAGTTATGTGTAATTAAATTTCTTTTCTTCTGATAGAGCATTTAAGCTATAACTTTTTGAAATATTTACGATTTTCTTAAAAATCAAGAATTTTTAGTAAAAATTTTATCAAATTAGCCATGATTAGAAACAATCAGTAATGTCAGTCATTCTCTTATGACAAAAAATGTTACCGCATTTAAATTACACCCATGAAGACTTTTTGAATTTGTTTATTATTTATGGAGAATGTGATAAAGTAATATCAAGGACTTCTAGTACATTTGTTACTAGATATCCACAAAAACGGAAAATAACACTAAACACTGTAACACGCCTATTAATTGGAATGAAGACACTTTGCATAAACTAAAATAGCTAAGATAAAATCAACTAAAAACATGATTCCATTTTAATTTAATAATTGTTCAAAATTCCGCCCTCGAACCTCCACACATTTTTCGCAATATCGCGATCGGATTAGTTCTTCATGGATAGCTACTCTAATTGTATCCTGTGATAAGTTTTGAAATGCATTTCTTACTCTCTGCATACAATCTTCAATAGTTGTTAATGGGTTTTCATAAACTTTATTTTTAATAGTTTTCCAAATAAAATAATCTAAAATTGACAAATCGGGTGAGCGAGGAGGCCATAGGAAAAGTCCTTTATTGGCGATCCATTAATTGTAAAATGTTTCTTTTAAAAAAATTATTTATCAAATACGCATTATGTGGAGGAGCACCGTCGCGCGTCGTGTTGATAAAAAATGTTTCTATGTTCGGCGAGAGGTAAATTTTCTAAATAGTTATTATTCAAATTTTGTAAAATATTTAGATCTTTCACCTAAAAAAAAAAAAATAAAATAAAAACAAAAACATTAACTATACATATTAGGAGAAGAAGAAATCTTTGTAACTTACTGTTTAAATTTTCCTGATAAAATTCTAATGCCACCACTCTATCGTTTCTTATGACACAGTAAACATTAAACTGCCAACTTTCTTGAAAATTTCGCTTCCTGAACACATGAGGATTCGAGTCCCTCCAATTATGTTGATTAAAACGTCCATTTTTGATAAATTAGCTTCATCTAACAATATAATATTTCCCAAATAAGAATAGTCGCCTACAGATTTATTAGAATAAATTCACAAAAATTTTCTCTTCTTCAGAAATCTGTTTCTTTTCATCGTTGAACCATTTGGAACGAAAACGGGTGAAATTTATGTTTAATTAAGATTTTGTGAACTGAATCCTTGCATAGTCCCGATTTCAGAGCAGTTTGTCTTAATGACATCATTAAAAAGGCATGAAAATATCCCAGAATTGCTATTTCTACATTTTTGTCAATCAGCAAGGCTTCCGCTTTTGATTTCTTGCCTTGACAGAACTATAGTTTTTAATATTATCCAATATGCGTTTTACAGTGTTTGGTGACAGTTTCCGTTTTTGTGGATATCGAGTAGCAAATGTACTACAATTTCTTGATATTACTTTATCACATTCTCCACAAAGTTTCTAATCATGGGTAATTTGATAAAATTTTTGAATTTCTAAGAAAATCGCAAATATCTCAAAAAGTTGTAGTTTAAACCCCCACAATGCTTATATCAGACAAAAAAGAATTTAATTATACATAACTTGATGTAAAAAAATATAGGGCGTTCCATTTGACTTAAGCAAGTTTTCGTAGTTTTGTAGTTTACAAAATATAACGTCAAAAATGGAACATTTGGCATACTATTATTGACTTTCTTTAAAGTGTATATGTATCGCCGAAATTACTGTATAGACTAAACTACTCACACAAACAAATTCTCTTAGGTGTGAGATTTTTATGCACTATAAAACGTAATTCCACAACAAAAAGAAACTGCAAAATTGTAAAATGTTAGTATATAATGTATATTAATGTTTAATGTAAGATTTATTGTTAAGTTTGTTGTTATCAATAAATAAAATAAATAAATAAATAAATATTGTTTGTTGGTTATTTGTTTTGTGTATTTTTATTCGTAAATATTAAAAATTGTATACATATGTATAATAAAATCGTTATTATTACATATTTTAAACATGAATAAATAAAAGTAAAGTAACAAGAAGTTCATAATATTTTCATAAGATGCAGCGAAAATTGGATATCACTGGAAAATAATTATAAATAGGTTTGCAAAGAAAAAAATATTAAAAGCGTCACGACGCCTAGCATCGATGCACCTAAAACATCACTTGATATCAGATTCATATAATAGACTACGCTTAAAAGAGTGTTTTTTGAATTGTTTAAATATCTTTTATCTTAGGAGATATGGGTTGGCATTATGTATCGGCCAGTTTGTTTGCTCATAGTTAGAAAACTAATGATTTTTGGGAAAACAGTTATTAGAAAAAGTTTTACAATTTATCGTCTTCTATAATACTGTGCAATAAAAATTATGTACCCATGAAAAAAAATATACATAAAACATGATTTGCTACCAGATTTGTAGAATAAGTTGAGCTCAAAACAATGTTTTTTGAATTTTTCAAATATCTTTTTTGTTTAGGAGATAAAGGTATGGGTTGGACATTTTCTTTGCTCAGCTCAAAAACTAATGAATTTTGGGAAAAAAATTATTAGAGAAAATTTTTCAAATTATTGTCATTAAAAGGTCGTATCTGAAAAATGTAATTTTAGAGAAATTAACTGTTATATCATCCACAAAAGCCCTGGGTGGGAATTATGAGACATCCTGTATATCATGCGTGCGTAAATTGCACTAAAAGCTTGCTTTTAAAAATATGAGGGGTTAAAAAAACATCGTTTGAAAATCTGTTTACTGTTAAATGTTGGTTGAGAAAAATATCGGACGCTTGTCTTTCACAGCAAATATTGGAATGTTGATGTTTTCGTCTCATCTTGAAAAATAAAAAGTTGAGCATAATTTCAACAAAAATGTGTTGAAAACTGAAATTCCATAGTATTCTATTTATTATATTTGGTATTTCATAAAATATCTTATTTTAGTAGATTATGTAATATTTAAATATTTGTACATGCTTCTGTTAATATTAAATAAATAAATAATGAATGTGCGACTAATGTGTGACTAGTATTTCATAAGTATTTCTACTTTGTTATTAAAAAATATTATTTTTATGAAACATTGTCTATAATGTCTATTAAAAATACCTACCATAAACGTCATATACTTTTATTTCTCCAGCTCAGTTTCTTTTACGACAATTAAGACAGCAAATTATATTACCTATATAAGAGAAGCTTTATTTATTTAATCTAATAATAAATATCCGGAAATGCAAGATAGGTGGGGTTTGTATTAATAATGGTTATGAAGGAAAAGCATCAACAGTAGCATGACATTATTTACAACAGCTACCTAGTACAAACAAAACAGAATCCCATGTAAGTTTTGAGAAAATCACATTAAGCTTTAAATAAACAAACAGAGCCACAAAAATTCCACAATAAAAATAATAATTATTTGTTACCTACACTAACACAGGAAAAAAATGAAAACTTACAAAGTATGAAATTAAACTAAAATCGAGTAGTATCGCAAGACGAGGACTACAAATTTAACTCATAGACGTACTAAAGTTTAAAGCGAAGATTATTTTTAGAAAGCATTTATTGTATAACGTCAGTAGCCAATGGCGCCGTGCAGGTAAGGCACCTGGTATTGCACACTATTGTGAAATAATTTACCTAACCTATTAATCGAAATAACCGATGGAAAGAATAAAGGCGCCCATAGAAATATTTTTTGGGAGGGCAAAATACAAATGTACTAAAATTACAATAAGAGAACTTATGTTTAAAAATATTATTGCAAATAAATACATATTTATTCTAAGTCTAGATGAATAGTGGAGAGAGCGGCTAATGATCATATCAAACAATACCGCTGTGGGCAAAAAGAAAGAATAAAACAATAATGTCTTACTACTAAACCAAAATAAAACAAAACAAAGTAGTATAGGACTGCGTTAGGTTTGCTCAAACAACAGTCACAAAATTTTGAAACGGTACTGACTATTCACAGCACAGTGGTAAGGATATACATATGATGTTTTTTTTCCAACAGAAGACTAGGACTAGTTTGAAACCATCAGGAATATTCGCCCAGTTAAGTATTAATGTAAATATTATGAGCTTAGCATATACCCAGTCAACCAAATCTTGTATCTATTATATAATCATTAGATAATACACGTTCCCCTGTAAGTAACAATTTTGTCAAATATAATATAGAGTCCATGTAGCTGACTAATGTCAGCACTAAAAACTCTTATTGATATATGCTGTCTTCGTAAGTTTGTTACTTTACTGTTACCAAATATTTATAAAACACAAGCACAGCTGTTATAAAAAATGTATAAGATTTTTGTAAATAAGTCCAATAACAGTTATGTTATTCAATACTTTATTTTTATTTATATATGAAGCCGTTTATATTTTATATACAACATTGATTTGTTTTAATCTTGTGTACATAAAATGGGTGTGGTTTCACTTTGATTATGATTACGAAATAAAATGGAGTCCACACATATTCTACAGCTTTGAAAATTGTGAACATGCACATTCGCCGGAGGAAGGGGTGAAATTATATTGATGCATTTTTACTATAAACATAAAATACCTATGCGAAACAAACGGGCTCTCCGAAATATTAAAATTTTAATAATAATTTAATTAATGGAAATAAAATTTGTCTTTTCTCCACAATATCAGGGTACACAATCGCTGCTTAAAATATATATTTTTTTCAAATTAAAAGGCGATTTTAGAGAAACAATTAAGGAGCATTTTAAAGATCTACTTTTCGTTATGAAAGTATACGCCAAGAAACTCAGATCAAGAACATGGCGACAGCAGAAATAGCTGTAGGTCTATCACATATTTAGTCATTTCCTAACCTTAATACTTTTAGCGAGGTAGGATGAGTCAAAATAAATCAAGTGAATTTAGAATTAAGAATTATTAATTATTGTTATGCCCGAAATCGATATAATTTAGTAATAATTTATAATGTTACGATCTTTATTTAAATATAGCCATGTAGAAATATTTGGGTGTAAGAAAAAAATTAAAAGGCATCACTGCATTAATGTCATGCCATTAAAGGAATAAGGGTAATTAAGTTTGCTTTTAAATATCTGTGGTATTCTATAATATATGTACAAAAAGTTTTGCTAAATAAATTATTCTTAAATCGAATTAAAAGTGCATGTAGTCGAATGGAATCTGAGGTACCAGACTACATTTTTTTAACACTATTACATAGTTCTCCTCGTAAATCTATATGTATATAGGAACCTGGTGCAACATAAATAGTCTTAACAACCCTTGGGGTATTCAAGAGGGTTTGAGCATCCTAAGGTAATCGCAGATCAAGTAAGTTTGCCCTTAAAATTTACAATTTCATTCCGCAGAATGAATATTTATTTGTCGTCATTCTCAAATCATTCTGTAATGTACTTTTACATTTTAGGTTGTTTTCAGTACCTACTATGTTCCGTAACATATTTTGTAACAGAGTTGTTAAATATGGTTGTTTCATTAAAGAAAATGGTTTCTCGTTGTCTTCAAGTGGATTTCATTACAAACATTGTGTAAAGAGAAATTATTTCAGATGTCTTACTGGAGTTTCCAGTAATACTACCAGTGTGATCTATACATGAAATTGTTTCTCTTTTATTGACAATGATAGCCTCAACTTGTTCAACAGCGTCAACAATTCTTCTGCCTTTTTGTCTATGGGATAAATCTAAATAACTATTTCTAGGCATATTAAGTAGATTTAAATGAATTTTAAATGAGCACAAAAACTAATAGCAGTTATAGAAAACAGAAACTGACAAACTGCTAAAGACATGCTGTTGCTGTTGGTTTAGGTTAAGTTAATTGTCAATTATGATATGCACATAAATGTATTGTGTTCCGAAAAGCATGCATATAACATTTATCACTAGTCTATTTTATTGTTTTTTATGAACAATAAAAATTTTATAAAAAAGGTATCTTTATCCTCATGGGATTATGATAAAACACCAGTCTTTGCAGAACATCATAATTTTTCTAAATTATACATTTTACGTCATATTAACACAACCTTAATATGCGCCGATTGTGGAACTCGTTACTTATCACTAATAACATAAATTAACATAAACATTATAAATTTGTGTTTTATATGATTTATAAAATATTATTTTATCAATATTACGTAAATACTGCTTCACTTATATGACTCTTACGTAATAAAGAACAAACATTACCACATAATGAACATGTTAAAAATAGTGGGCACAAACACGAAAGAAGGACAATATTTTGTTATAAAACAAGGTTCTTTTTTAAATTTCAAGTTATATAACTACTACAAACCTATGCTGCTCTTCTATGACCGAAGGTGTATCTGAAAAATGTGATTTTAGTGAAATTTACTGTTATACCATCCACATTTAGATATTAACAATTTTTGTTATTGGCAATAAAATTTGCATTCATTCCTTTTATTAATGAAACCGAGTAAGAATTTTTTTTAAAATTTACTTGTCCATATTAATTTCTTGTCAATCACGTTTTCAAACTTTGTAATTTACGAATACTTACAGCAATGTGTTTCAAATAATATTTTGAATTAATCAAAAACTAGATCGTCACAAGTAAGCAGTAGATTATATTTTGAAATGTTAATTTTTAAAGTTATATACACTCTTCCTGTAATCAAAAACTATAATGTTTTTTAGTTAACGTTCTGTCTAAGGTACAAATGTGCAGACCCGGATGAGACCGGCGCGGCGGCAGCAGGCAACCGAGAAAATGCGCGGTGAGCCAATGCCTTAAGGGAGCGAGCGGCCGGAAAAAAAAATGTTATAAGTTGCCAAAGAGTTATTGTGAGGGAGGCTGAATCTTTGTAATTTTTATTATGCTGATTTTATGACAAAACTAATTAGAATTTTGCACATTTTGGTCAAAAGTTGATATAGGATCATTAATTTATTTAAATTTTGACTCTTTTATGAATATGGCCCAATTTCAGTAGAGAGTATTTTACTATTTCTACAATCATAATTTATTCGTCCAATTTATATCATAGCCATCTTTGCTGCTAACAAACTGAAAAGGGAAGTCACCTCCGATCTGCACCATCCAACTGATACGAGTTAATTCATGTTTTCTAAGAATCACACATCCGTGGTGCGTGACACCACAGAATCAGTATTTGTGGTGACACGCAATAACTCAAGGTCTCATCAGTTGAACGAATTAATTTGATATATTTACGTTTTATGCTATTATGACATCCACCTTATGAACGTGAACAATGCATCACACATTGTTGGACCATGCCCTTTTCACTAATCACCCGTGTCTTCACGCTAGTGCGCTATGCGTGTCGCGCACCACGGATGCGTGATTCTAAAGATGCGTCCAGATCAAGCGCGCTGCGCATTCAAAAACGTTGCAGCAATATGCAGTGTGGACGGAGCGCTGCGCAGGTCTCCGTATAAAATAGATGTTGCTTCAACGTTCGCTAATGCACAGCGCAGCGCGGCGCGCTTGATCTGGACGCACCTTTAGGAAACACAGCTTTATATGACACGCCCAACACGGACTCACTTTCTTTGTTCCACAATCGCAGCGTGATAATTTTATTTGGTGGTTCTTTAAGAAAAAAAAATATCGATTTTCCCAATTTTCTTTTTTTTAATTAAAGATGAACATATTTTGTATAGTTAGGTGTTTAGGGTTACTAAATTTTTATCAAAATTATGTCTTACAAAAGTTATTGGGCTTATGAGAAACGGTCTAGATACATATATAATTATACATAGCGACAGAAAATAGACAGACACATGAAAATTTTTTTGATATTTGCAATGATTAAAAATATATGCCAGTTATAATGTACATTTGATTTGAGTCATTTTTGTAAAGGCAAGTGATTTGTAAATATTAAATATTAAGAAGTGGTAAAAATAATCTCTACCATCCTATTAATGGAAAAATTGACAACATTACTATAATTTTATAGTCTTATTGGGATAAATCAATTATATTTTTCGTTGCATAATATCATAAACTAATATGCGATCACAATAAAATGATGTATTTTAAGTTTATTTTATTAAACAGAATAAATTTATATAATAAAAATGTTACCTTAAAATCATGAATACAAAACTTTGTTCACAATAATTATTCTGGGTGATAAAACAATTACTTATTAAAAATTTCAAACAATAATATATGGAAAGAGTAATTTTTATTTAAAATTATAAACCACACAATGCATAAAACATTAAAATAATGCAATTATATGTGTTTGTAAATTTGTATTTTATTAATTATTTAAAAAAGGAAAAATGTGAATATCTGTATCAGAATCATTTTATTTTCTCAGAATTTCACTCTTTAATTAAAAATTCTGGATATTATTCCCTTAAACAATGCAGGATTTGACAAACATGGAAATTTTTAATTTTCTGATAATATTTTCAGAAACTTCCCGGAAACATTTCCCGGAACCCTTTTTAGAAAAAGTGGATTTAGGCAAATTGATATCGAGACCTCTAATTTGATAAAAAATCTCTTTAAGAGCAATACGAATATACCAATATTTGATTTTAATAAATTGCACTCCAGAGAATGTTTTCGGAAACATTCCCTGGAAAATTTCAGGATTTTCACAACCCCAGAATAATGTATCGAAATAAAACCGTTTATTTGATATAGAGGACAAATATATTTTCATGTAAAAAACGTGTAGTTTGGTGTTCTGTCTTCACCAATATAAAGTTTCTGCTTACGAAAGAAAATATTTCGTTTCTATTTTATTTATTTCATCTAACTTATTAAATATACATGTATAAATAATATATATTTTTTGTACCCATTATTGCTATAAAGAATTGGAGGGTGAACTGGGACCGGTCAAAGCAGTTATCCGGTAGCTAAATTGTTGTCAGGCCGGTCCTGCAAATGTGGTATTCCTGATATAAAATAAATATAGTTTAAAAAAACTAAAAAACACGCTTTTAAAGCACATCAAACTAAAAAAGTGAAAAAGAATTATTAATATAAACTGAAAACAATAATGAACGAAAAATACTAGTATTATTGTGAAAAAAGCGTGGGTTGCTCGATATACGAAAAATATGGCACAAAGCGCCCCACGCTTTTTTCACAATAATACTAGTATTTTTCGTTCATTATTGTTTTCAGTTTATATTAATAATTATTTTTCACTTTTTTAGTTTGATGTGCATTAAAAGCGTGTTTTTTAGTTTTTTTAAACTATATTTATTTTTCACTTTTTAGTTTGATGTGCTATGAAAGCGTGTTTTGTAGTTTTTTTAAATTATATTTATATTGCTTATTGATGCTGATATTATAACATATTACGATCCAACAGATATTTCTGAAAAAAAAATATATTTTTTTATTTCAGCCATGGGATTTGAACTCACGCCCGAGGAGTCCGTCGTTTCGCGTCGACTAAGACTTGCCCGCTCGGCCAACGACCGCACTGAGAATCAAGGAATATACTTACAATATTAAGCCTCTTGCTCTCACGCAGAGAATACGTGAGGAAAGGACTGGCGATCCTGATCAGGATAATGATATAAACTTATCAAATTATTGTATTGTTACCGGTTCTTCGTAAGTGTACAAAGTTTCAATTAAATCTGTCCGTTTAAAGTGGGTCAAAATCGAGTCCAAAAAGAGTCGGTTACAAACAAACAAACATACAGGTGAAGCTAATAAAAGCGTGTTAAAAAGAGTCGGTTACAAACAAATAAACAAACAAACAAACATATAGGTGAAGCTAATAAAAGCGTGTTAAAATGTAGGCTCAGTATAATTTTGTGATAGTTACATACTGTAATTGTGGCAAAGTAACGGTAGCAGTCGCCTAGTAAAGAAAATAGTATATCTGTGGTACTTTTAAAATAAAATTATTTGGAATAAATAATTTCGTACTTTAGTTATTAAACTAACATATATTTAAAATAACATTTGAAATACTTGAATTAATTTGTGTAATTTCAAATTACACGAGAGTTTTTTCTGTTTGTCAAGTTGTCTCATACATATTTTATTTAAAGTAACATACCACACAACGCAAGTGTTTCAAATAATACCAGGACCAGTACCAATTATCCAAATCTAAAAGTTTTTCTACTTTCTCCATCGACAATATGCCCAATAGACCAAGTGTGGAAATAACACCCAGTTATTTAAATTTCTCTGTTAGCACAAAAGCAATGAATTAAATTACAATTTATTATTATCTTATTGTGACAAACAAATTACACAGCCCCACAAAAAAAAGTCCTGATACAGAAAGGTGAAGTACTTTCTGGTACGTTTTTCGGTGTGCTGAAAACGAATCTCAGGTCAGAACTGACCCACCACCCTTAGATTTCACCCCAGCACACCCTAGCACCCTACCAAATGGTAAAATTTTTACATCATATAAAAATTCAAAATAAATATCTTAGCACACCGAAAAACGTAGAATGAGATATTTATTTTGAATTTTTATATGATGTAAAAATTTGACCATTTGGGAGGGTGCTAGGGGGTGCTGGGGCGAAATCTAAGGGTCATGGGTAAAACATGACCCCAGATTCGTTCTTAGCACACCGAAAAACGTAGAATGATATTTATTTTGAATTTTTATATGATGTAAAAATTTGACCATTTGGGAGAGTGCTAGGGTGTGCTGGGGCGAAATCTAAGGGTGATGGGTCAGTTCTGACCTGAGATTCGTTTTTAGCACACCGAAAAACGTACCAGAAGGTACTTCACCTTTCTGTATCAGGACTTTTTTTTTGTGGGGCTGTGTTATTTATACAGACTGCTGTACTTGATTACACCCCAATGGATACTATTTTCCTTTCTATTACTGGGTATATGTAAATATTAATACCATAACTATTCGAGAATGTCCACCGTTTTAAAATATATGATGCGCCTATGATGTATAAGTGAAAATCGTTGCCAGATTTTAAAAATATAATTGGTACGTTTTGCCACTATCTCATTTTAACGGTTAATGAAAATGAGGACAGAAAATTTCAGGAAAATTATCTAATAACTTTTAGTTTATTTTCAGTTGCGAATAAGATAACTTTTTTTTAAGTCATCGATTAATATTGTGGGTGTGTTATTACAATCTACTCTCAAAATATATTATACTTGGTACACGGGATCTCATGATTATCAGAAATATATATTTTTTAGAATAAACTGTCACAAATAGAAATATGTACCTACGTAAAAGTGGGTGGAGATAAAGGTTGTTAACATTTTTTTGTTATTTTAAAGAAATATGTAATTGCTTCATTGAAATATGTAAATAAGAAGTATTTATTTTTCTTTTATAAATAAAAAGTCCTAATAAATCTCCATCTTCTTATCAGTGTAAACAGTCAATTTTTTATAAAGTTTTTGTATATATTCAAATCAATTCGACGTTGAATTAGTGCTGCTATTTGTGTCACTCAACTAACTAACCACTATGAGGTAAGACATGTTTTCCGTTAATCTATATAAATATATCTACACTGGTAAAAAATGGGATAGGAAAAGAAACACATGTTCTACAGAATTTATTTTGTATTAAAGTTATTATTATTTCAAATGGAGAAATATCTGTTAATTATATTTTACTAGATGTCCATATACATCTTTAAAAACTCACAAATTCATTAATTGCAATGTATACGGGGTAGTTCATGTCAAGGAAATTAATTTAATTTATAAAAAAAATCCACTTATGAAATTACCTTTTTTTTTATTAATTGTGTATCTTTTGATCAACTAATAAAATATTCTTTTACCACGAAGGCAAAAACAGTTAATTTTTGTAATTTAACTGACACCAATGCAGATTTGCAGATTTATATAAGCCGGAAATAGGGTATTTGACTTTTACCGTCGTCAGAATAGGGAACTTGCCTATAATTATAAAAATTAAAATAATACTAAAAAAACATAGCGTAACGTTGTAATAAAACGTGTACTTCACAAAAAAAATAAGATTTCTAATTCCACGCGATCAGTATGAAGGATCTAAATAGCGAAAAAAATTGGAGTGGCCCGAAACGAGCTACTATTGACTGTGACGTCACACCATACAATATTCGGTAGTCGTCGCGCCGGGAAGCAATACAATCAGATATTTACCAATTCCAATTCCAATTTAAAATCTTTATTCACAATTAAGTAATTATTTACAACTTGTATGGGGTACAGAGTAAGATTTATATTAATATATACATATATACAGAAAAAAAGAAAACTAAAAATCAATTCATAAAATACTTAAAAATAATAATACAAACAAATTAACAAAGTATGACATTCTATATAAACATATGTACAATATGGTGTTATTAGACTGTGGTTGATTTGTTTATGACTGTTCTGATAGAAATATATAATTGTGTTTTATAGTACCGCTTATTGTAGTTGTACAGATATTTTAAAATGACTGATCAAGGTTTTTCAAAGGGCGAATCTGAAAATTTGCCTAAAGTGGATATGTTTATGGTGGCATCTTTTATACAAAATAGTGAAAGTTTTTCCCTTGGAGAGGTCCGCAGGGTCAAGGCAGAGAAGTATGTATTTTTTTAGCTTAGTAATAATTTATAAACATAAAATAGTTATGACTTGATCACGGAATAAAAAGAAATAACTACAAAATGCTTAGTCGCAACTAAGCATTTTTAGTAGACTTAGTCTTATGTTTGAAAGAATTTAGGGTAATTCTTTACAACAGCCACTTCTATATTTTTCGTGTTTTTTTTTTGTACACATGCGTAAAGTGTCTCTATAGAAGACATTTGCTGCAAAGGAAATGTTGCGCAAATGTATAATTACCTATCGTAGGTATTTTCGTACTATGTTTTGGGGCAAGGGAAATAAGTGATTGTGTCGTGTTATCATTCACATAATAGATAAATGTAAGATTTGAATAGAATAAATTAAAGGGCAAGGGAAAGGTATTTGCAATATACTATATATACTAGAGGTAAACATGTTACTCTTCGCAGACAGTAGTGTTATTGAACTTTTATATAATTGTTGCACATTCTGTAGGATACTCTTCGCAGTTTTTTGAAAAGAATCTTGTGTTTGTCTTATAAACTTCATTCTTACAATACCTAATGTATTGACTGCATATTTCATTTTCTCTCCCGATGGTGCCGACTGTATTGGCGAAACGCGTGGCAGTATATTTTATAGTATAAACTAAGATTAATTCTTACAATACCTAATATATTGATCACATATTTAATTTTAAATTTTTTTCATCTCCCGATGATGCCGACTGCGTAGGCGAAATTTGTGGTGGTATATTTTACAGCATTTTGGTGTCTATAGAAAATTACTTCAATTTTAGTAGCACATTGAAAATTGCAACCCTCTGTAGATTCATATTTTTAAATAAAATGTCCTATAACTTTTTTATTTACTATTTGATTTTTTTCAAAAACAATGGATTTCTTCCTCTAGCTAACACTAACTTATAGCCCAAATTTCAATTCGATCGGACTTTTCTTTCTTTAGTTATCGTGCTTACAAGAAACGTGACGGACGGACAGATGAACAGACGGTCATTTTGAAAGTTGTTCAGAATTCGATGACGACCGAAATGATTTTTTTCTCTGCGAGCGATATTAACGATTTTAGAAATGTCCCGATCAAATGCAATATACTTTTCGTAATCGTATTTGCGAAGAGTATAATAATAAATAGCTGTTTACTTTCGCACCAGGAAATTACCTTTACTTAGTATCACTAAATTACATTCTATCTACAAATCTTATTTTCTAACATTGTATACACATTCTTTCTTTAATCCTACCCTAATTAAAATCAATAATTCGGAATTCGGAATATTTTATTGCCCGCCTGCGAAAAACTAGTAGATAGACATATAGTATTTAATAATGTACTTACATTAAAATGATCTTCACACACATGTAGAGACCTACTGCTCTGTGAAATGTCTTTTTTCATTTCTTCTACACGCTTTTAGCCATTTTGATCGACGATTCTTATCTTCTGGCAATATTATAAATATTTTATCTGGCACTTTCACTGTAGTATTCTTACACAACGGTACAATGCAATATTTAAAATAAGGAGTTTTGTTTCCATTTTAAGTATACACTTAAAATTTATCTGAAATCAAGCGGTCGAGTGCTGGGATCTCCGTCGTCGCTTGTAAATTGTATGGTGTGATGTCACGACTACTCCCGCGCTTTTGAACCTGTTTGAAACGGTTTATCGCGCGCGAAACTTTAATAATTTAAAACAAATTTATTATTGGGAATTAAGGCGTCATATTTTGCATATTTTATTTTTTAGTATTGTAGAACATTTTTATGAAGTAAAAAAAAAATGTGCAAGTTCCCTATTGTGAAGAAACAATTTTTACAAATGGCCTTGTTCTGAAGGGCACGCGCGTTTAAATGTTGATCCTCATTATGTAGTGCCGATATTACATAAATCATTATTTTCATTTTTACACCCTTATAACTAGAAAATGGGTTGCACCTCTGTTACATACAGAGTGTCCCAATAGTCTGTCTCAAAGTCCAATATAGACTTTATTACAAGAATGGAAAACTATTTTTTCGTGGAACTGGGGTAACTTTGAAAGGTGCACATTTTAAAAATGTTTTGAAATACTTATCCAGAGTGATCAGCTACAGCGGAGTATCTTTGAGGTAATTTTCTTTAAATGGAACACACTATATATTTTTGCATTTTTGTATTCAGCCTAACGACTTTCCAACGCCCTATAGATTTTTGATTTTTGATACGGCTTTGCCGAGTTATTCGAAAAAGGATGAAAATTTTGGTGGGAACAATGTTTAACACATTGATTCACTGTATCTGTATTACTATTAATTAAGTAGTTTTATTTTGCACTTATGTGTAGTACTTCAATAACGCAACTACCAAATATTGGTTTTTATTATACAGGGTGTCTTTTACACTAGCGTTCATTTAGGACATTATGTTATTATATTCATGAACATTTAAACGATGTTCTTCCAAATGGTTGGAGAGAAGGACGAGAACCCCATAGTTAGTTGTTCTGCCAGAAGCCCTGATTTGACTAAACTGGGCTTCTTTTGGTGGGACTATGTTAAGGAGCAAGTATACAAAACTCCTACAAAAAAAAATGAAACATAGAATAAGGAAAGTTATTCAGAATATTACTGTAGATGTTTTAAAAAATGTCTACACAAAACAAATGCATATACGTACTAAGAAGTCACTTAGAATAGTTCCTATAAATATTAGGTATTATTTATTGGGTTAAATTAGGTTCAAAATAACTTTCAATTATTAAAATGGTGCCAATTATTGTATTACCTGACACCGTATTTTTCTGTTCCTACTATTTATATCAACTTCTTTGCAATATTTATAAATTTTTGAGATGGACTCTAATGTAACTTAATTAAACAATAAAAGAATACTACTGAGCAACCATGACACGCCCAGAATAAAATTTGACACTACTTTCAATTAATCTCACTCTGTATTAAAGTCGTGGATACTAGATCGTTTAGAAATATAAAGTATAATAATTTAACGATGTCTAATGGAAAAGTAAAAGCATCTCTGGAAATACCGATTGTAGGTCTAGGACATTAAGCTAAGTTTTCCTAGCGACGCACATTTCACGTTACGCAAGACGCAATGAGAATCAAATGAGAGCATTTTGAAAACGTTAGGAAAACGCTCTCATTTGATTCTCATTGAACAAGTCTACTGCGTTTTACGCCGAGCGTATTGCGTCTTGCGTAACGTGAAATGTGCGTCGCTAGGAAAACTTAGCTTTATTCACAAAAATTGTGGAGAATTAACCTGCCAGTTTAAAAATATAGTAGGTAATACACATGATGTTCCATTTATAAAAATTGCGGAAATTCACTTCGAAATTTTCTAAATTAGCGCTAGTGTAAAAGACATCCTGTATAATAATAATCAATATTTAGTGGTTGTGTCGTTGAGGTATATCGCTTGTTTACATAACCTCAAAATAAATATTCTAAATTAATAGTGATACACATACAGCGAAATAACTTTTTAAACCTTGATCCGTCCGAAATTTTCATATTTTTTCGTATAACTCGACAGTGCCACATCAAAAACCAAAAATCTGGAGGTAGCTGGAAAGGTGAAAATGTAAAAACATTGGGTGTTCCATTAAAAAATATATCTGATATGGGCAGCACATAACTTTCTTATATATACCAATGTATATCCTGATATAAAAAAATCATTTTATTTAATTCTTCACTTACCTCAATTAAATTTTAATAGCGTATCTTGAAATATTTCACTAAAATTTTTAAATAATTAATTCTCAGCATCATTCAATACTGTCGATAATAGTTCATGTCATATATTTTAATAATTTCTTTTTATTGACATAGACATTGACATTTTTGTAACTAAATTAGACATTTCAAATGTCAAACTGTTAAATTTATCCTAACCCCATTTTATGAGGTCAAATGTGTACTTGGAAAATATATTTTATTGGCTTGATATAGTAGCCATGATTTATAATCTTTCATCAAGAATATATTTTTTTAAAGACAAATACAAAAAAGTTTATGTCCCGTGGACCTCCTATCAGCTGACCATTTTGGCTCATCACCGAATTTATCATTGTCTTTGGCCTTTAGAACATGTGTACCAAATTTAAAAGCTTTATCTCAAAAACTGTGGCTGCTATCGACGGATTTCTTCCACAAAGTTATGTTTTTTTATAGAGATTCGTCTAGAAATGCAATAAAATTTTTTAATTTCTTTTCCCGAAATTGTACCGTTTTTCTTCATTCATTCATTGTGTCTTTTCTGGTGGTACCACATTCACCAAGTTTAAAGTGTCACCTAAAGTGTTGTTGAAAATCTTAACTGATAAATTTGAAAAGTCTCCCATTAGTATTTTTTGAGTTTTCGCGGATACACACATACACACACACATATCCACACACACATATCCACACACACATATCCACACACACATACCGTCAGACATCATTTGGAAAATAGTTAGAATGGATTCAGAAGGGTTCAGAACGTATATATATCCATAAAAAATCTCGAGTTCGAAAAAAATAACGATTACTATACTTCTTTATATTAGGTATAAGAAAGTAAAAATGACCTCGAAGATGTTCCGCTGTAACCCGTCACCTTGTATATTTCAAAATACTATTAAAATGTGTACCTTTTGAAGCTGTACCACTTCCGTATAAAAATAATTCTCCAAAGTCTTCTAATAAGGCCGATATTGGCTTTTGACGCATTATTAGTACACCCTGGACATTTGTATGATAACGATAAATTGTGTTCAGGCGACAACAGGTAGCCAAAATAAATCTCTAAATAGCTCTAACACTTACTCTATTTATGGTTAACGAGAAACAAAATATAAAGAATATCAGTATATTAAATAAATACCTATGTAATTTTGTATGTATGCTTTAATTTAGATTAATCTTGAATATTAATTTTTAGTTTTGAAAAATTTTTTTAATATCGTTCCTTTTCCTCATTTGAAATGGTAGTTTTTAGTTCTATAATACTGTATATGAAAGTATTTTTACCATTTTTGATTGTATTGAATTTCTATAGACAGAATTTAAATTTCTTATATGATGATCATGAATTTGACTATTTGTAATAATACTATCATTTTAAACTTCGTTAATAATTAGTTTGTGTCAGTTTTGCATTTTCAATTATAATCAATTTTGTTAAATTAAATGCGTTTAAAGATTTATAAATATCAACATTTCTTGTTCGCGATGGAATTTGAAAAATTATTTTTAATTCGGCAATCGTTGAACATCATATTTCAATTATTTAGAACATTGTGACCAAGTTGTTCATAAATGTATAAATGACACGAAATTGAATGCGCATTATATACCATTTTTTTTTATTTATAATTCCAAATCCATATATCACTCCAATTAGAGGATTTAAACTTTTTCTAATTTTTCCCACATGATTGCTTCAATTTAGTTTTTTTTTCAATAATAAGACCTAGGTATTCATGAAATTTAACATGTTTTATAAATATGTTATTAATTTCTATATTATTATTAATGTTTAGATTTACTTATTTTTTAAATATTATATATTTCGTTTTTCACAATTAAGTTTTAACTAATTTGTTGGCAATATATTTCATTTAATAAATCAGTAACTATCGCTTTAATATTGCTACTTTTCTGAAATGTTTATTAATGCATGTTTGTCAAAGCCAATATTAAATTTGGAGTTGGGACAGAAAGAGATAATAGGAAACTTGCACATTTTTTTTACTTCATAAAAATGTTCTACAATACTAAAAAAATAAGATAAGCAAAACATGACGCCTTAATTCCCAATAATAAATTTGTTATAAATTATTAAAGTTTCGTGCGCGAGCAACCCGTTTCAAACAGGTTCAAAAGCGCGGGAGTAGTCGTGACATCACACCATACAATTTACAAGCGACGACGGAGATCCCAACACTCGACCGCTTAATTTCAGCCGTAAAAATATCCAACATCGCCATAAATTTTAAGTGTATACTTAAAATGGAAACAAAAACTCCTTATTTTAAATATTGCATTGTACCGTTGTGTAAGAATACTACAGTAAAAGTGCCAGATAAAATATTTATAATATTGCCAGAAGATAAGATTCGTCAATCAAATGGCTAAAAGCGTGTAGAAGAAATGAAAAAACATTTCACAGAGCAGTAGGTCTCTACATGTGTGTGAAGATCATTTTAATGTAAGTACATTATTAAATACTATCTACTAGTTTTTCGCAGGCGGGCAATAAAATATTCCGAATTCCGAATTATTGAATTTTAATTAGGGTAGGATTAAAGAAAGAATGTGTATACAATGTTAGAAAATAAGATTAGTAGATAGAATGTAATTTAGTGATACTAAGTAAAGGTAATTTCCTGGTGCGAAAGTAAACAGCTATTTATTCTTATACTCTTCGCAAATACGATTACGAAGAGTATATTGCATTTAATCGGGACATTTCTAAAATCGTTAATATCGCTCGCAGAGAAAAAATCATTTCGGTCGTCATCGAATTCTGAACAACTTTCAAAATGTCCGTCTGTTCATCTATCCGTCCGTCTGTTCATCTGTCCGTCTGTCTGTCCGTCCGTCACGTTTCTTGTAAGCACGATAACTAAAGAAAGAAAAGTCCGATCGAATTGAAATTTGGGCTATAAGTTAGTGTTAGCTAGAGAAGATATCCATTGTTTTTGAAAAAAATCAAATAGTAAATAAAAAAGTTATAGGACATTTTATTTAAAAATATGAATCTACAGAGGGTTGCAATTTTCAATGTGCTACTAAAATTGAAGTAATTTTCTATAGACACCAAAATGCTGTAAAATATACTACCACAAATTTCGCCTACGCAGTCGGCATCATCGGGAGATGAAAAAAATTTAAAATTAAACATGTGATCAATATATTAGGTATTGTAAGAATGAATCTTAGTTTATACTATAAAATATACTGCCACGCGTTTCGCCAATACAGTCGGCACCATCGGTAGAGAAAATTAAATATGTAGTCAATACATTAGGTATTGTAAGAATGAAGTTTATAAGACAAACACAAGATTCTTTTAAAAAAACTGCGAAGAGTATCCTACAGAATGTGCAACAATTATATAAAAGTTCAATAACACTACTGTCTGTGAAAAGTAAAATGTTTACCTCTAGTATATATAGCATATTGCAAATACCTTTCCCTTGTCCTTTAATTTATTCTATTCAAATCTTACATTTATCTATTATGTGAATGATAACACGACACAATCACTTATTTCCCTTGCCCCAAAACATAGTACGAAAATACCTACAATAGGTAATTATACATTTGCGCAACATTTCCTTTGCAACAAATGTCTTCTATAGAGACACTTTACGCATGTGTACAAAAAAAAACACGAAAAATATAGAAGTGGCTGTTGTAAAGAATTACCCTAAATTCTTTCAAACATAAGACTAAGTCTGCTAAAAATGCTTAGTTGCGACTAAGCATTTTTAGCAGACTTCTCTGCCTTGACCCCGCGGACCTCTCCAAGGGAAAAACTTTCACTATTTTGTATAAAAGATGCCACCATAAACATATCCACTTTAGGCAAATTATCAGATTGGCCCTTTTGAAAAACCTTGATCAGTCATTTTAAAATATCTGTACAACTAAAATAAGCGGTACTATAAAACACAATTATATATTTATATCAGAACAGTCACTAACAAATCAACCACAGTCTAATAACACCATATTGTACATATGTTTATATAGACTGTCATACTTTGTTAATTTGTTTGTATTATTTTTAAGTATTTTATGAATGAATTGATTTTTAGTTTTCTTTTTTCTGTATATATGTATATATGTATATATTAATATAAATCTTACTCTGTACCCCATACAAGTTGTAAATAATCTACTTAATTGTGAATAAAGATTTTAAATTGGAATTGGTCAACATCTGATTATGTAGCTTCCCGGCGCGACGACTACCGAATATTGTATGGTGTGACGTCACAGTCAATAGTAGCTCGTTTCGAGCCACTTCAATTTTATCGCTGTTTAGATCCTTCATAATGATCGCGTGGAACTAGAAAACTTATTTTTTTGTGAAGTGCACGTTTTATTACAACGTTACGCTATGTTTTTTAGTATTATTTTTATTTTTAAAATTATAGGCAAGTTCCCTATTAAATCAGTTTTTTTTATTTAAATTTAACATATAATAATAATAAAACTATCCTCCATATTTACCGAAAATCTACATTCACAAATACCACAATTTTAAATTATCACTCAGCCCTAAATTTTATAAACTAGCAGCATATAACTCCACACTTAAAAATATAATTAAACACTATAAACACAATAGCCTTAAACAATAGTATTCAGGAAATTGAAGAAAATTTTATTAATAAAAACAATCCAAATTGATTTGTTTGAGGTTTTACCCGTATATTAAAGACCATGACACTAATAAATATGTATCTTTAACATAGTTTGGTACCATTTGAGAAAAAGTTGCTCACAGTTTGTCACAACATAATCTAAAATTTAGATGTAAATCAGAGGCAAAGCAATCAAACATTCTGTATAATGCTAAAGACAAAACCAGTAAATTGAAGAAACCAGGAGTTTATAAATTGACATGTCTGGATAAACATTTAATTATTAACTACATATATGATAGAAGTTACAAAGTAATTTAAGTTAAATTTTGCTATATCTTCTACGGAAAAAGATTTTGTAATATTATCGCCAATAGTTATAAAAACATTTCCATCCATAGTGCAGACCATTCCATTAGTACCATTAGTTTAGCCATTTTTTCCTCTCTGTTGTGTTGTCCTCCCTTATGACAATCCCGCTTCCTTTCAAAATTTTTTTATCTCTATAAATATTACGTTTAACATCGAGTCGGGCAAATTTAACGAGGATTTTACTATTTATAAATTTTCCACTCCTGAAGTAATCTTCTATTTAAGTTTCATTCATAATTATTTCCAATTTTTTATAAAAAAAATGAACTACCATTTTTGTACAGTTTTCCGTTTTAAATTCTTTACATACATAAATTCGGATAGACTTGTTTTTATTTCTTGCACATATTTGTCAATTTTTCCTGAAGTATGTATCATTTTATCTTGTTCTTTTAACTTTGCCTGCATTTCAATATTTACGTTTTCAGTCTCTTCAATCCTTTTTTTAAATTTTTCACTTATAATACAATAATTTCGATGAGCTGATTTATTAACTCCTCTGAGGAAAATAATGATTTGAGAACGAAAGTTCTCACAATGGATTGTTAATCGTCTTCAACTTTGCTCGTATTGCTTTTTCCTCTGCTGATATTTTACTTAATTATAAAATTTTAATATTTCGCCACACTTACGTTAGTTTTTTTTTTGAAAAATATGTTACCCCAAATTGGTTATCACTTTGATACTAAATAGTATGTATAACTTAATATGTTACATTAGACATTAGATTTTAACACATCCTGTTAAACTAAATAACTACTCCATAGCATCACACAGCACAATATATCGTTGTATTAATTATAATTACAATTAAACACTTATATAAGCCTATCTTATTTCTTCTTTACTCGTTTACTTTCAACTTAAGACTGAGCTCGTAGACGCACCCTGTCCCTTATATATTACATCCATGCACGGTCTAGATCTTTTCAGAATATTCCCGGCCATTCTCGTACAATAATACTAGTTACGTCTAACCAACCTATACAGTCCAGTGGCGTAATAATATAAATTTTGTACTAACAAAAAATACAGACATCAGATTTACTTTTAATTGGCCTATTAAATCTGCATTTTATATAAAATGATACCCTTATTTTCATTTTTTATTATGACCGACAGAAAAATTTAAGAGTGCTTTACAGCTTTATGTTGAATCCTTGGTAAAAATACCGCCTTAAAAATGAGTTTTTTTTTTTAATTATTAAATTGATAATGGATAATGTTACTTCCTATATTATTGAGTCTATTTCGTACATTTTAGGCTTAAAGGACAGTCAAGTTAAGTATTACGAGAGCAGAGTTCATCATTATTATTCAAAATAACTTATAAATTAAAGATTTCTAAAGATTCATTAAATTTTTTTTCACTTTTTTAAAACCGCCTTACTATAGTTTGAAAACTACCTACATGTTTTGAGTTTAAATCAATGCATTAACTCCCATACTTGTGCAAAATAGTTTCAAAAAAATTATAAATTCAATTTAATTTACACCAATTAATTATGAGTAGAAAACTCCTTCATAAGTTGGATTTAGTATTATGTAAGAAACAATTAAGAAAACAGTCCTCAATTGTTTTAAAATACTCATTTTTGGTAACATTATGGAAGAATAATTTTTCTACCCACTCTGTACATTAAATAACGTATCAGCTATCAGTCATTAAGTTTCATTGCTATAATTCAATGCACGTGATTATCCATAATAATTCCATAACTAAAACTAATACATTATTTAAACATATTGATCTAAAATGCTGGCTAAATGAAACTACTAATGTAATTTTCTTGTGGAAATTTGAATAAGAATATCTTCAAAACGATAGAGGTTGTTGAGATGCGGTTTTGAACATTTTCTTGAAAATTTCATCAAAAATAAACTGGCTTAACCATGACATCAAATTACGATAGAATATATACAGCATTCACAATGACACCTTTGAATTTTTAAAAATTTCGTTGGTTCCGAAAATGTAAAAAAGATCAGAGACATCAAAAAACACCAAAAACCATTTCATCTAATTTGTCCGTAGATCATTCTTACATAAAAGATAAAAAACTACAATTGTAGCTTTTCATCTGTTATGTAAGAAAAACCTACAATTGTAGGTTTTTATCAATTTTACCTTTTACGTAAGAATGATCTGTGGACAAATTGGAAGAAATCGTTTTGGGCGTATTTTGATATCTCTGATATTTTTAGAAATACATTTTTTTTCTGAAAATGACCACAGTTTTACACATTGACTCTTCGGTAAGCAGTTGAAACAAAGAACATTTACTCGAATTCGATTTAGCAGACAGGCCTTTAATAACATCACAATACTCGCAATTTAAAGTATTCAACATTATTCAAGAGATTTAACGACCTTCTCACAATTTTATGGTTACCTGTTCAGTTCTCTGCCAAACAAAAACGAATATGAATTTAACGATTTTCAAGTACGTTTAGGAAATGTTGGGGAAAATTACCTAAACGGTTTTTTAAGGTTTGCGCTGGATCTATTGAGGATACGATTTTTGTGTACCTATAACCGTAAATTGAAAAATATGAGCCTTAAAATTTGGGAAATTTTAAAATTCTAATTTATCTCCTTCAGGGTGCTTATGGTTGAAGTTTTATGAGTATATAAACGAGGTGACTCAAAATGTTGTTGAAAACTTAATTTTTATAAACACGATTTCTGTTATTTTTCTTGCCCTTGCAATTAATCATACGTTTAACAATTTGTAGAAGTAAACGGTTGATTTTCTTATTAATATAGAGGGTGACCCAAAAAAATAATAAATAAGCTAAGAACATCTATTTTTCCGTTACACTTCTCTTCTGCTTGCACGGTGACACCTGCACCTCCAAAAGTTGTCTGAGATGGTGAGATGTCATATATTCTTCTACATAATTGACATTTGGTTATCTCGACATCTGCATTCTAACATTAGACAAATTTTGTGGATGCCTCATTTTTCGACAGTTTATATTTTTCCTGTTTTTGAAGCATTCCTCAAAGTAATACTAACAGACATAAAAGTGATCAAACATATACAGTGTGGCACAGATTCAACGTAAATTAACTTATAGTGGCTATAACGTGAACATTTTATAAAAATGTTTATCAACAGTAAAAGCACAAGAGCTTTTTTTTATCGGATAAATTTCTCTTTGTAACGAAATAATTTTGCCAATCAGTAATTTTATAAGAAAAACTGACATGAAAAGATTTTGTCAAATGTCAGTTTTTCGAGCAAAATTATTGATTGGCAAAATTTTGAGTTAAAAAGAAATATATCCATAAAAGAAAAGCTCGAGTGTTTTTTGGCAAGATAAATTAACGACAGAATATGTGAACGAACAACAACAATAATTATCTTTATTTATACAATTATTTAAAGGAACAGTTATTAAAAATACAGTTGTTATAAATTGTTTGGTTTGGTGTACTTATTTCAATCTCTTCTCTAGTTTCCACACATGTCGAATATTCGTTTTGACTTGTTTTATTCGAGGCTCGTAAGTTACTAACAAGATTTTCGTGATGTTCAGGGTCAATTTGGAGGTAGGGTTTAATTGATGATGATGATGAGTGTCCGGTTATCTTTATAAGTTGTTGGTCACTTACCCCTCCTTTGGCTAAATGGGAAACTGTACTGGCACGGTTTGAATGATTCGTAATTTTATTATTTGTGATGTCCAGTCCAATTTTAGCTGCAGAATTTTTGGTCCAAGTAGATATCGTATTAATTCCCAATGGAACGTTTTTATACCAACCTTTAGAATTTGTGTTTTTCCAAAAGGAATTTGGAGTTAAAAGAAGTCGTTCAGATGTTATGTATTTGTTTCTTTTTCCTAAGAGTAATTTTAACAATGTAACGGGACAAATACTTTTATCCGTGTCATTTTTTCTCATCCATTTGCTGTCTGCCAATTTCTTAGACCCCCCTTGTGCCGTCTTTGAAAATATTGAATTGTATTCAATTCTCCCTGTTGGAGTTCCATCTTGATTTTTTCCTCATTAAAATGATAAATTTTACAGTTTACTGCTTCTCCACCTCTCCAAGCTAATTCATAAGAAGCTATATGAAAGAATCTCTTTTGTAATCCCTCTGGTCGTCTATATTCCACAATTTTGCCATCTTAAGTATATCTTTTTTGTCTATTGCTACAGAACATGCCTTTCTTTTTTCTGGAATAGCTTGTAATTCCTTTCGTTTACTGTTCCTTGCATCACGTGCTTCTTTAAAAAGTTATGTCGGTAAAAGGATCAAATTTAATATTGTACTCACTGAAATATTTTTCTTGAATCATCTTCGCAGTTGAATTTCAAATTGTTTTAACTACATATTCTTTGTAATCTTCTCCACTTTTTCTTTCTCATATTATAAGCCCAATCCTTTAACGTATCTGCTATATTTTGTAATGGAGTTATTTCTGACAGTTCGTAATTTCGGATTTAACAAAACTCCATAAATTGTCTCCATATTGACGATTTCGTGTTCTTTGTGGATTGCGGAATTGATTTTTCTTTGTTTTTTGCAATTTGTTCAGTCGAAATTTTCCCAAAATGACTCATATTGTACAGTATAGTTTCAACAATACTTAAAAATTATAGCTGACAGGACAGATTTTAAAGTGACGTGCGACTACTAGATGTACTCTGATTTTGAGGAACAAGCATTTTTATCGGTGATAAAAACGATGCACCTTTTTTTATCGCTGTCAAAGTGACAAAAATGTGCTGTCAGATAGACTTTTTCATATAGGCGTTGATTTATCAAAACAGAATGCAAAATTATCCTTATCTTAAAAAAACATGATGACTTGTTGAAAGTTTTAAATTGTAGACGGTACTCATCTCTACTATAAGCAGACCTCGTTACATTTTCGAAAACTTTCACAGTATAGCCATTACTGAACACTGTGTTGAGAAAATAAATTAAATAAAAACTAAATAATTGTCTTGTTTGCACTTGATAATGTAATTGAACATTATTTTTTATACATATTTTGTCCAAATTGGTATAATGGCAAAGTTCGTTTAGATCACTGTATAAATACTCATAAAATTTCAATCATAAGCATCCTGTAACATAGACATTAGGATATCAAATTTCTGAAATGCTAACTTTTCTTCAATTTACGAAAAAATCGTATCTTCAATAATAATAAATCTAGTGCAATGCTTAAAAAACTGTTTCGGCAATTCTCGCCAATATTTCTGAAACGTACTTAAAAATTGTTAAATTCATATTCATTTCATTTTGCCACAGCTCTGCACAGGTAATTTCATAAAATAGATATTGTTCTTCAAAATTATATAAGAAAATTATATTATTTGTTTCATTTGGCCAGCAGCTTAGATCACATAGTAATTGTTTATATATTTTTTAGATGTATAGCATATGGATTGGTCCTAATTATTTACTGTTGTTTATTAACCTTTACGGAAGCACAAAACAAAAATTACAAAAAATCAAAGGATGTAGATAATGGCAGTGGCAAGAGATACTCAAACTATAGGGAGGAAAAAATAGATAAAGGCTATAAGCATAGAAATAATGATATTAATAGTGAAGATTCTAAAATAAATCGTTATGATAAACAAAAATATAAGGTTAAAGGTTATGATAGAAGTAAAATTAAGGATAGTGACGTTGATTCTGAACTAACTAAAGAAGAAAAATATTTCAAATATACAAAACAAATTAATAAATATGCGGACGATAGTGGAGAAAGACCTGTATATAAAAGAAATAAAAAACACCGCTGAACCCAAGAGAGGAACCTACGAGTTTAAGAAAAAAATTAAAAGAGATATAATAAAAGAAGAAAGCGAAGATGATACGGAAGAAGAATTTAGTGTAAAAAAACAAAAAAACAAGAAAAATGATAACGTAGGATACGACAAAAAGAAACAGTCAAGAGCGGTTAATAAAAATGATGAAAATCGCAGTTCAGAGGAAAAAAAATAAAAGAAACCAAAGACAGATAAATAATAAACAAAAAGTGGGATGTAGATGAAGGTGAAATAAATAACAAGAAAGGAGTATTTAAACAAAAATCTAAGAAGAATGTCGCGAAAAGAATTAACAAATCTACTGAAGAAAGTGATGAGGATGTTGGAAGAAGTTACTAAAAATAAAATAGTAAACAAGAAGAAAATATTAGGGAGAAAATCTGTAGTAACTGAGAATGATTCTAGTGAAGAGACAACTGAAAATGATGAAAGTGATGAGAGTGACGAAAGTGAACAGGATGATGAAAGTGATCATAATGATGAAAGCGGTCAGAATGGTGATAGCGATCAGAATGATGAAAGCGGTGAGAATGAGATTGAAATACAAAGAACATGCAAAAGAAAATCCAAAGCAAGAAAGTGTGGCAAGGGAGGATGTGGGTTTAATAATCTCAGTGAGGAGTGCGATGAAACAAGTAATGCACCTATTAATAAGAAGAAGGTAAAGTACAGTATTAAATTCGCTCACGAGAAACAAAGGATTAACCCTAGCGAAGAGGATAATGTAATGAAAAAAATCCACAAAGAGAAGAAAAAATACAAGTAGGTCAAATAATTCAGTCATGATATATATTTTGGCAGTCCTTTATTAACGTAATGTTTAAAATTCTTAGAGCCGCGTAATCGAGTGTAATCGGGTGTAATAAGAGGTAAATTGTACATGGTTCGACATATGCATGGAATTACTCCTGAGAGAACAGGAGCCGGCGTACATTGCTATCAGCTAAGCGTGAGGATATCCTCAAACCTAGATACTAATGCAACTATTTTTCAGGCCAAAGTTCATGCCATTGAAATGTGTGTACGAAGGCTGGAATATATGCATCTTACACGCAGATCAATTAAAATTTGTTCAGATAGCCAAGCAGCTATAAAAGCTCTTGGCTCCTACCGCTGTAACTCCAAAACGATATGGAACTGTCAGAAGGCTCTAAATCATTTGAGCAAAAACGACCAAGTGACTCTGGTCTGGATACCCGGCCACTCTGGTATGGAAGGTAACGAAATAGCCGACTCCTTGGCCAGAGAAGTAGCAGGATCACGAATCATCGGACCAAAACCGATACTTGGCATATTTTTAAGTACTGCTAAGATGGCTATTTCAACCTGGGCTGAAAGGAAAACTCTCCAGTATTGACAAGAATTACCAGGATTAGTTCATTCTAAGGCGTTTATAAAATACCCCTTGAAATCAAGAACTAAGAAACTTTTAGAGTTAAACAGGATAAACCTGAAAACTCTAACAGGCCTATATACCGGGCACTGCCGACTAAACTATCATCTGCATAAACTCGGCCTAGCGGAAAACCCTGAGTGCCGTCTGTGCTTGGAGGATGATGAGAAGGCAGACCACGTCCTATGCACCTGACCCGATGTGGAGAGGATCCGATTCTCAATATCTGGCAAAGGGCAACTGCTGCCAGAGGATCTGGACATTCTCACACAATAAAGTTATCAGTATCATTAAGAGACTGAGCTTATTGGGTGAAATATAATTAGGAGTGAGCCACAATAGGCCTGCTAATGGCCGCAGTGGAGGGTCCACAAGGACCCACTCATAATAACCTAACCTAACCTAAGCTATGCATGGAATTATGCCCCTATCTTTTAAAATATTTGTTAATAGAGAAATGCTTCAATAAAAGCTTTTTGTTATTTTTTTTACATACTCTGTTGACCCTGGTTTTGTCTGCTATAATCTCATTGCTTTGTTTTTCAATTTGTAGCTGTTTTTTTTTAATTTTATTTTTATTTATTTTTTTGGAAGCAACACATTTTTGTATATATGACTGCATAAAATTTTCATGGAGTTGCATGAAGATATTTCGAACAAAATCATATTTTTCGAACTAAGCGATAGCTGTTTAAATAAAACGCTATGATTATTCAATGGTACACCTTTTTTATGACATTGAGCATAAAAAAAGACATGCTTTGTCAAATTTTTCGGCTATCAAATATCTGATTTAGAATTTAGTGTGATTTTATAATAGTGACGTTGTTTCTCACGAAACATCAAAACACCATATACTGAAATCGACGCGCGTTCCGCCAACCTTTCAATTGCATCCAGCTGTCTAGTATTTGTTACATTTCTAACTAATTTTAAATTGCTAATATTTATTTTACGGTTGTTCTCAAACGAATGTTGGGCAACACTAGACATCTATTCTACCATATTTAAAATGAGCTATATGTTTCTTGAATCTAGCTTGAAGTCGTCGTCTAGTTTGTCAAACACACTTTTGATTACAATCCTTACAGCTAATTTTGTGTATCCCCGACTTTTCGTTTGTTTCAATTTTGTTTTTTGGATTACCTGAAAGTTGTTGTAGTTTATTTCATGATGAATAAACCACTATGATACTTATAACTTTGAAAACCTTACCAATACCATGGGTGAATCGAGGAATGAATGGAATCGATACAAATTTCGGATTTTCTCTGTTATTTTGAAAGATCAAGAAATTTCGAAGTGTTTCTTTAAATTTGCATTTCCTATTAAGCCAAACTCCGAGGGAATACTCGAATTTTTATTTTTCTTCTGTTTCGAATCTGTTAATGAAGAGACTGGCAATGAATGGTGACAAAGAGTTACCTATTGCTGTCCCTTTATTTTTAAGGCAAATATTATTAAATCAAAAACAAATTTGTTTTATGTATATTCTTTTACTATATTTTGACAGAGATTGTTTGATTCGAATGAATCATCAAGGTAGTCCAAGATCCGTGGTATCGGAACGCTTGAACATACGCCAAAGGAGATCAAAATTTATTTTCTTTTTCTTTTCTTTCTGATAACTGAGGCTGCTTCTGAGATTTTCTGAAAAGAAAACGAAAATTTTGTAATTTTTTTACAATCGTCAATTAATCTCTTTAAAAAAACAAATTTTCCTCAGCATGTGATACATCATTAGAAAGTTCTTTTTGAACGCAATAAAAAAAATGAGAAATCTAATATGGCTGCCAAAAAAAACGAAAGTACCCTAGCTAGAAAACAAAAGATTATAAAGTATTCATTTCTGGAGGCTAATCTCCAGAAAGTGTCATAATAATGTAAAATTCTAAGGATTACTTCGCTAGATCCCAAAAAAAACAAATCACGGAATTTTCGTTCATTCAGAAAATCTCAAGAACGGTCCCAGTAAGCCGTGATTTCTTAACAGATTCGGAATCAGCATAAAATTTGCTAAAACTCACTCCTTTTAACCGACCTTGTAGCTATTATTATGCAATAGAAGCTCTTTGTCCTGACGACAAAGATAATATTTGGTTTCAAGAAGATGTGACACTCTCAGTTTGAATTAGAGGTCTGAAATTATTTACGTAATAATGTTTTTCCAATCGTGGATAGGATATGGAGTAGCCGACTTGGTCACCCGATTAGACCATGTGGTTTTTTTATGGAGTCACATAAAAGACTAAGTGTCACAGGATTGATCAAACGACTTGGATAATCTGAGATTGTTGTCGCAATGAGAGCAATATGAGATGAAGTATTTGCGAGTGTCACGTGATCTTTTATGGAGAGATTAAAACAGTGTATTCAAAATAACGGTAGAAATTTTGAACATATGATGTTGATGTGCTGTGGATATTTAAATTTCCTATAATAATTGCTATTTTGGTTAAATCATATTTTTAGTTTATGGCATTGGTTGGTTTATCATTGTTGCTTATCATTTAGTATGTTTCTGGTTATGCAGGGACAATTTAGTGAGGTAAAAAAGTAAAAAAGACATTGTACAATTTGAAAAATAAAGTTGATTGACACAGCAACGAGACTATATCAGATACAAAAATTTCAAGGTAACCATAGTATGTAAAAATATTAACAAAAAAAAACAGTTTATTTGAAACATTTCTCCATTATACAATTGTTTAAAAAGTTACAAGCATTATTCCATATACAGGTTGTGTAGTGATCCATTAGATATGGGTCTTTTAAATGACAACGTTACAATGTAAACCAGAGCAGGGAAGCCGTTGCTCGTTAACGTAAGCATTAGAATAGCAGAGAATTCATTTTCCATCTAGCTGTTATGCGGTCAACAGTGCACAATGCCCGCGACATAACGCACGGAAAGAAAACGCGTCAATTATTTTACTTCAACATTGTTTGATGAGAATTGAAGTTGTTTTCATCAACGTTTGTAATTCATTGTCACATAATATACACTGTGTCCAAGATAAGAATGCACAGCATGGGCATCTTGGAAATGGTAGGAGATACGAATTCGGTTAAATGGGAAAAAAGTTGCGTAATTAGGATACTATCACAATGGTCCTAACCAATGTCAAAAATTATTTTTCGTTTTTGATTTATTTCGAAGAAAGTAAATTTTTGAAATTCGCTATTAATTATTTTTCCACGTTATTATCAAAAATATGAAAAAACAAACAAAACATCCTCATTGTACTTTTTAATGAGCTTTAACGTGGCAATGATATTATCGCCCTCCGACGTTTCGTGATCGTGGAACCATCAACAACTTCTTTTTTTTAATACGGACCTGGATTATTTTTTACGGATTTTGAATGCATTCTTCATTCTAAATTCACCTATGTATTACACATAAAGCTTACAACATGTTTTTCTCTAGTTATAATCGTTACTAGGATTTATGTAGTACGGCCTTTACTTTGAAAGTTGCAAATAAAATGTATTAATTATTTCTGCCTTCAGCAATGGAAAATAAGGCAAGAAATAAATTTTAAATCGTTTATTTTTAAATCCTGATTAGGAACAAACAAATCGACAAATCCGATCACGTTTTCATCTATCTACATTTCTCATAAATGTGAACACTCTAAATTCAAAAGTAATACCACGACTTCGATTAAAGATTATTTCATTTAAACTGATAAAAGTCAAGCAAAAAAATATGCTCAATGTGCTACACGTTGATTTACCTTTTTTTAGTGATAAGTAGGCTGGTAAAAACAATGATTGTTTGAGTTTAACGTCATATTCATAAATAGTAGTTGTTGCATCTTGTCTTTATACATATTTATACTAATGGATTCGTTTTTAAATGAAGAAAAATTTGATACGGTAACATGTTACATTTTGTGCCACCGAAATTGTGTTGATGCTGAGAATTTGTATTTCGATAGGTACCCTGATACCCTGATAAAACAATTTTCAGAAGGTTAGTGTCAAATCTTAAAGAACACGGTTCTTTCCGAAAACCCATTCGGTCTCGACAAAAACCATGTAACGAAGAGAAAGTAAACAGTGTATTGTTGACAGTTACTGAAAATTCACGTGTATCAAGTAGAGAAATTGAACGAGCTACTGGGATATCAAAATCCACGTCCAGTTTTATTTTATGAAAACATCGGTTTCATCCTTATAAATTTAGAATTAGTCAAGGGCTTAAGCCAGGCGACGAAGAAAGACGCAGGACATTCTGTGTGTGGTATACTAGGAAATGCCAGGATGATGAAAATTTTCCTCATAAAGTAATTTGGTCAAACGAAAGTATGGTCACTAAGAATGGTATTTTTAATCGAAGAAATACACATTATTGGTCCCGAGAAAATCAATACTTGTTCAAACCAGCCAGGCACCAACACCGTTTTGGTTTTAATATGTGGGTTGCCATTTTTGGTACAAGAATTATAGGCCCTTTTATTTACCATGACTCATTGACTACTCAACGTTATCAGAACTTAGTTGACACTTGTCTTGAAGACGCCCTAGACAACTTACCTCTCGCTGATTCACAGAATTGTTGGTTTCAACACGATGGTGCTCCAGCACATAATTCTAGGGCTGTTTGAGAATATTTATCCAATCGGTTCCCAAAAAAATGGATTGGCACTCATTCAACAGTATCCTGGCCAGCACGATCACCGGATATGACACCGTTGGAGTTTTTCTGTGGGGATATATCAAAAACTTCGTATACAGGCATAATTTTGAAAATGAACAAAAATTAGAGGCATCTGTTACCGAAACATTTAACAGCATCACTCCAGAAAAGCTAACTAGAGTTTTAGACTCTACTATACGAATATGCTATCTTTGTTTAGAAAATAACGGTTCCCATTTTGAACATTTATTAGAGGTTTGACATCTATGGTTTTAATAAAATCGATTGTTTATATCTGTGCAGTTACTGAGGTTAATACATATGTAATTTATTTATTATTATTCAGTATTAAACCATTTGTTTTGTTAACTGATTATTATTTAACGTACTAGATGGACGACTGATAAATTGTATTTGTATCTAGTCCTCAAATTAAATTTATTATTTATTAATTTCATAAATCCTATAACTAGAGAAAAACATGTTGTAAGCTCTATGTGTAATACATAGGTGAATTTAGAATGAAGAATGCATTCAAAATCCGTAAAAAAACTCCAGGTCCGTATTTAAAAAAGAAGTTGATGATGGTTCCACGATCACGAAACGTCGGAGGGCGAAAATATCATTGCTACGTTAGAGTTCATTAGAAAGTAGAATGAGGATGTTCTGTTTGTTTTTTCATATTTTTGATAATAACGTGAAAAAAAAATTAAAAGCAAATTTCAAAAATTTACTGTTTTCGAAATAATTCAAAAATGAAAAATAATTTTTGACATTGGTTAAGACCATTGTGATAGTATCCTAATTACGAAACTTTTTCCCCATTTAACTGAATTCGTATCTCCTACCATTTCCAAGATGCCCATGCTGTGCATTCTTATCTTGGACACAGTGTATATGAAAGGAACCATAAATGTCGTAGTTATGAACAACAAAATATTGTTTGACTGTTTGGTCTTTTAGAATGGTAGAACTTATTATTTACGTCAAGTAATAAATCATCTATAATAAGCAGAAAATTACTACTCGGTCTTTGTTAAGCTCAAATGAGCATTGTACAAAGTACCTATACATTATACATTGTAAGGATTTTAATAACAATATTAACGGAAAATTTCGCTACAAATTGTGTGGCATTGTAAAATAATATATAGCCGAATTTGCTTCAGAATTGTAGTAATAATTTTAATGTAGAGATACGCACACAAGCAATAAGTCACCATCAGATTTGTTTATCATTAGGTTGTTGCCTTTGCTTCTAGCGCTACCTATAATGAGGCGTGCCAGAAAGAGAGCATTTCGGAAAGTAGTGACTTTAAGCAGATGAGTATTGTACGTATCATTTAATTTCATTCCAAAATGCCTCCAGTCCAGAAAACCTAACACCTAACCCTGTGATTTAGTTACATTTATAATGTGAGTGGTGAGATGTGATTTTTATAAAACATAAATAACCATGAACGATTTTGATGGGAGTTACTTGAACCAATTGAGTTTTAATATTGCATAACATTACAGAGAATCTTTATTTATAATTTTTACAACAGCACAAATTGAGGAGGAGGTTTTCATTTCATTAACTGTGGTGGATGCAAAAGAATTGATTCCGTATTTGGACAGACGTATTTAACTGCTAGTCAATTGGGTGTGCCAAGTGTGCGGCAACTCGTAAAACATATCACACTTTGAATTACACTGTTTCCATCAAGAGAAGGCGCGTTGTATCACCCGTAGTTTTAATCCACAAGAACCTCAACGAGTATTCGTAAAACATGTCTACTGTTATTGAAAAAGGGGATCACATCGCAATACGCGATATACCAATATTCTCTTCGTAAAATATTTGGTGGCATTGATGACTTCAAAGAACCCTCACTTGCCATTTATGACTAGGGATGGCAAAATAAATAAATATATCGATATATCGTATCGAACGATATATCGCAATCTGTATATCGATATTAAAATATATCGAAGGAAATGTATCGATATATACGATATATCGATTTATTAAAAAATACACAGAATTCAGTACATTTATTTTTCTCATTTAGGAAATTAATATTTTTAACAAAATACCTACTCTTAAGGTTATAAAACTTGAAATTCAAAAAATAAATTGTAAATTAATATTATGGCAAACATAAAATTTATAAAGGATTGTTTACCATTTACTATATGTAATCAGTTTTTCTGGAAGGGACCTTAAGAATAAAAGTTTCGACAATCTTTTTCCAGTCAGGCGATTACGGTTTTTGGTTATAGTAGCACCAGCTCTGGAAAATAATCTTTCTTCCAGACGTTTTTAAATTTTTTGAGCACATATTACATTGAGAAAGTTCTTTTGATATTTTTGTAAAATATTTCCAAATAACTGATCTTGGAGCCATGCCTATGACGCCAACTACGCACCGCACCACAAGTCAGATAAAAAATGAATATATATTTAAAAAGTTAAGTTATTAAAGTACAGAAGAAAGCACAAACACGCTCGATGAACTTAAAAAGACAATGTAGCATTTTTATTGCCGATATATCGATGAAGATATATCGATATTTTTTCGATTAATCAAAAGCAATGTATCGAAATAAAAATATCGATATATTTTTGATATTTATCGATATAAAATAAATATCGATATATCGTTTCCATCCCTATTTATGACATGTCAAATATACTACTATTGTACTTAACGGTTATAATAATAACAACTTAATTTTTCGCTGATTTTTGTAAGAAATGTTACTATAAAACTTCATAATATGTTTTACATAAAAGCTCTAACAAACTTGTCTGGCGGAACGTAGCAATGATGTAGTAGCATCTTCACTTCACTGATTATAACCACACTTTGTAGTACCAATTTAAACATCGAAATTGAGCCAGTCACTCTTCCTTTTCCAAGTTTTCACAAGTATATTTTGCAAATAATCTAATAATTTGTAATTTAATTTTACTACAATTTCTTCTTGAAATTTACTACAATCTGTTTTTATCCCTATTTGTATCGTAATTTGTAATAAAAGTCCATACAATTATAGTGTTGTATTTACGACAACACTTTTCTTTCCGTGATGCTAATTTTCAGTCTTCCTTCAATGTACTATGTCTAATGATTTTGCCCGCAAAAAAGGATGAATCCGTCGACATGTGTTTCTGAGTCATTACTCGTAATCATGACGGCCATAAGTTGTAAGGATAGGTACAACTTAGGTTCAACAACACAAAAGGAAACCACTGACAGGAAGCCAGTCGCACATTTGTGGCCGCAATAGGGAACTTGCCTATAATTTAAAAAATAAAAATAATACTAAAAAACATAGCGTAACGTTGTAATAAAACGTGTACTTCACAAAAAAAATAAGTTTTCTAATTCCACGCGATCAGTATAAAGGATCTAAACAGCGATAAAATTGAAGTGGCCCGAAACGAGCTACTATTGACTGTGACGTCACAACATACCATATTCGGTAGTCGTCGCGCTGGGAAGCAATACAATCAGATGTTTACCGGTGTTATAAGACTGTGGTTGATTTGTTAGTGACTGTTCTGATATAAATATATAATTGTGTTTTATAGTACCGCTTATTGTAGTTGTACAGATATTTTAAAATGACCGATCAAGGTATTTCAAAGGGCCAATCTGATAATTTGCCTAGAGTGGATATGTTTATGGTGGCATCTTTTATACAAAATAGTGAGTTTTTCCCTTGGAGAGGTCCGCGGGGTCAAGGCAGAGAAGTATGTATTTTTTTTAGCTTTTAGTAATAATTTATAAACATAAAATAGTTATGACTTGATCACGGAATAAAAAGAAATAACTACAAAATGCTTAGTCGCAACTAAGCATTTTTAGCAGACTTAGTCTTATGTTTGAAAGAATTTAGGGTAATTCTTTACAACAGCCACTTCTATATTTTTCGTGTTCTTTTTTTGTACACACGCGTAAAGTGTCTCTATAGAAGACATTTGCTGCAAAGGAAATGTTGCGCAAATGTATAATTACCTATCGTAGGTATTTTCGTACTATGTTTTGGGGCAAGGGAAATAAGTGATTGCGTCGTGTTATCATTCACATAATAGATAAATGTAAGATTTGATTAGAATAAATTAAAGGACAAGGGAAAGGTATTTGCAATATACTATATATACTAGAGGTAAACATTTTATTCTTCGCAGACAGTAGTGTTATTGAACTTTTATATAATTGTTGCACATTCTGTAGGATACTCTTCGCAGTTTTTTGAAAAGAATCTTGTGTTTGTCTTATAAACTTCATTCTTACAATACCTAATGTATTGACTACACATTTAATTTTCTCTCCCGATGGTGCCGACTGTATTGGCGAAACGCGTGGCAGTATATTTTATAGTATAAATTAAGATTCATTCTTACAATACCTAATATATTGATCACATATTTAATTTTCAATTTTTTTTTCATCTCCCGATGATGCCGACTGCGTAGGCGAAATTTGTGGTAGTATATTTTGGTGCCTTTAGAAAATTACTTCAATTTTAGTAGCACATTGAAAATTGCAACCCTCCTCTGTAGATTCATATTTTTAAATAAAATGTCCTATAACTTTTTTATTTACTATTTGATTTTTTTTTCCTCTAGCTAACACTAACTTATAGCCCAAATTTCAATTCGAACGGACTTTTTTTTCTTTAGTTATCGTGCTTACAAGAAACGTGACGGAGAGACAGACGGACAGATGAACAGACGGACATTTTGAAAGTTGTTCAGAATTCGATGACGAACGAAATGATTTTTTTCTCTGCGAACGATATTAACGATTTTAGAAATGTCCCGATAAAATGCAATATACTCTTCGTAATCGTATTTGCGAAGAGTATAATAATAAATAGCTGTTTACTTTCGCACCAGGAAATTACCTTTACTTAGTATCGCTAAATTACATTCTATCTACTAATCTTATTTTCTAACATTGTATACACATTCTTTCTTTAATCCTACCTAAATTAAAATTCAATAATTCGGAATTCGGAATATTTTATTGCCCGCCTGCGAAAAACTAGTAGATAGACATATATTATTTAATAATGTACTTACATTAAAATGATCTTCACACACATGTAGAGACCTACTGCTCTGTGAAATGTCTTTTTCATTTCTTCTACACGCTTTTAGCCATTTTGATCGACGAATCTTATCTTCTGGCAACATTATAAATATTTTACTTGGCACTTTTACTGTAGTATTCTTACACAACGGTACAATGCAATATTTAAAATAAGGAGTTTTTGTTTCCATTTTAAGTACCTATACACTTAAAATTTATGACGATGCTGGTATTTTTAGGGCTGAAATCAAGCAGTCGAGTGCTGGGATCTCCGTCGTGGTATGGTGTGATGTCACGACTACTCCCGCGCTTTTGAACCTGTTTGAAATGGTTCGCTCGCGCGCGAAACTTTAATAATTTATAACAAATTTATTATTGGGAATTAAGGCGTCATATTTTGCATATCTTATTTTTTAGTATTGTAGAACATTTTTATGAAGTAAAAAAAAATGTGCAAGTTCCCTATTGAGAGACCCCGTGTTTACAGGGCATCAGACAATAGCTACCTGCGTGGTATTCCCTACCCAGGGTTTAAAGTAACAAAGAATAGATTGATGCCCTGTAAACACGGGGTCTTTCAATTGCAGCCACAAATGTGCGACTGGCTTCCTGTCAGTGGTTTCCTTTTGTGTTGTTGAACCTAAGTTGTACCTATCCTTACAACTTATAGCCGTCATGATTACGAGTAATGACTCAGAAACACGTGTCGACGGATTCATCCTTTTTTGCGGGCAATACCCATTATTCCTTTCTTCCTGTTACATCTCATCCCGCAGTGACCTTCTATTATATATATATTTTTATATATATATATATATATATATATATATATATATATATATATATATATATATATATATATATATATATATATATATATATATATATATATATATACATATATATATATATATATATATATATATATATATATATATATATATATATATATATATATATATATATATATAATATATATATATATATATATATATATATATATATATATATATGTAAATATATATATATATATATATATATATATATATATATATATATATATATATATATATATATATATATATATATATATATATATATACCGGGTGTCCCAGCCTCGCGTCGGCCAAATGTTCTGGCTCTCTTATAAGAGATATCGAAAAATTCAAAAACGGGGTGATAGAGGGCGCAAAGGTACATAGTCTAAAAATACTTTGAAATATACAGGGTGATCCATTGAGGCGTGACGACATAAACTTATGTTTTTTAAATGGAACACTAGGTATATTATTACATATTTGAATTCTACTTTTAAAGACGACTCAAGCGATATGCCACTTGATGGGTCTGCGATGGGTCGGTACCATAATATGGGTGAGTTTGTACCAAAAACATGCCAACTTTGTGAGCTCACTGTGACGTAATGGAAGGACATTTTTGAGATCTAGATTATGTCAAAAATTGTCAAACACCCTGTAGTTTACGCTACTTTTATCGGATCTAACGAAATCGTTCATTTTATACCGGATGAGTCAGGAAACGCCAAAACTACTTTTTCCATTTTTTTCAAATGGAACGCCCTGTATATTATGACACCAAAGGAAAGCCCTTTGAAAGAGCTTTCCACTGATATAAAGGTTCAAGGGTCTATCTATCATGGGTGCCAAGAATTTGATGGGCAAGTGGTACAATTCGAGGTTTATTAAAAAATTACGCTCAATTTTCAATTGTTTTGTGAATTTTCGCTGAAATCGGCGCTTTTCAGTAAGAAAATTTCAAAAATAATTATCCTTATACTCGGAGAAAAATACCGTACTTCAGTGCAGAAAAATACTTAAGTATAAAATAGTCAACGCCTGATAAATTTAATTTTTTTTTCTGAAATGCGTGTATAAATTCATGTCATGACAAGTCTTTTCTAGCCCGACGTAATTTTGTCGCGAAATGATTTATTATTTTAGAACGGTGCTTAATAAAACGTAGCTTTTCGTAGTATTTTTTCTCAGCTTTAAAAGGTGTAATTCATTCTTCTAAAATAAGACCAAAAAATACTTTTTATTTTCAATTCAATGAAAGATAGTAAAATTTTTGTTAAGTTTGGAAAGCTGTTGTTCCACGTACTATCATCGAAAGAATAAATAAAAAAAATTGTAGAGAATTTCAAATTGCTTCCAACTTTCAATTTATCGAAATAAATTCAAAAAAAATCAAGTAGGTACCTGTCATAAAAGTACCAGTCTTGTCAATAATTTACTTTATTGTTGTAAAATTTCGAATGTTGATATTTTTCTTAGTATAAACGAACGAGTAACAATGAAATTCACCCAACAAGAGTTAACTGATATGATATATTGTTTGGGAGAAGCTGATAGGAATTGCTTATTGGCATCAAGGATTTATGGAATGAAATACCCCGAGAGACGAACTCCTGATCCCAACTCATTCAAAAACTTGAGAGAAAGATTTGAGGACACTGGTAATGTGTGTTATACCAAAAGAAAAATTGAGGAACATGGTTGTAAATAATGAAGAACACGAATTGACAGTTTTGCTTCACGTGCAAGAGAATCCTCACATAAGTTGTCGTGAAATTGAACAACAAACCGATGTAAGTAAAACTTCTGTAAATCGTATCATCAATAAATACAAATATCACCCCTATCACATTCAACTACACCAAGACCTTTATGGAAGATTTTCAAAATCGTATTAATTTCTGCAATATAATGCTAAATAAAATTAACGAAGATGCCCAATTTTTATCAAAGGTTTTATTTACCGATGAAGCTACCTTTCGCAGTAATGGGACAGTAAATCGCTATAACATGCATTATTATGCGACTGAAAACCCGCACTGGGTCAGGCAAGTGGATCACCAAAATCGATGGTCAATTAATGTATGGGGTAGTATATTAGACAACTATGTCATTGGACCGTGGTTTTTTGAGGATGGGGCATTAAATGGCCGAAGATATCACAATTTCTTGCGTTTGAATTTAGAGGGGCTGCTTCAAGATGTAGATGAAGACGTTAGAGAGAACATGTGGTTCCAGCACGACGGTGCACCCCCACATAACCATCGAATAGTAAAAGATTTTTTAACTAATTGGAGAGGGAACAATGGATTGGTCGTGGAGGACCCATAAGATGGCCGGCACGGTCTCCAGACCTAACTCCTTTGGATTTTTTCCTATGGGGTTATGTGAAGCAGGAGGTCTACAGGGTGAGGCCCACAACCAGGAGGATATGCAGGAAAGAATCGCTGCAACATTTCGGAATGTCTCAATAGCTACACTAGCCGATGTTCGAAGAACAACTGAAAATCGTTTACAGCTGTGTATCAGGGAGAATGGGAACATTTTTGAACATTTAGTTTAATTTCCAGTGCTTCCACCCAGTTTCTTTCCAAATAAAGTTTTCGTTTCCTCTCTTTCTTGATTTTTTTTTATCTGCAGAGAACTATCATGGTGCAGATAAGTTGATATCATTATTTTCGAAATTGTCTTACTGAAAAGAGCCGATTTCAGCGAAAATTCACAAAACAATTGAAAATTGAGCGTAATTTTTTAATAAACCTCGAATTGTGCACCTTGCCTTCAAATTCTTGGCACCCATGATAGATAGACCCTTGAACCTTTATATCGGTGGAAAGCTCTTTCAAAGGGCTTTCCTTTGGATTCATAATATACAGGGCGTTCCATTTGATAAAAATGAGAAAAAATAGTTTTAGCGCTTCCTGACTCATCCGGTATAAAATGACCGATTTCGTTAGATCCGATAACAGTAGCGTAAACTACAGGGTGTTTGACAATTTTTGACACAATCTAGATCTCAAAATGTTCTTCCATTACGTCACAGTGAGCTCACAAAGTTGGCATGTTTCTGGTACAAACTCACCCATATCATGGTACCGACCCATCGCAGACCCATCAAGTGGCATATCGTTTGAGTCTTCTTTAAAAGAAGAATTCAAATATGTATTAATATACCTAGTGTTCCATTTAAAAAAACAAAAGTTTATGTCGTCGCGCCTAAATGGATCACCCTGTATATTTAAAAATATTTTTAAACTATGCACGTTTGCGCCCTCTATCACCCCGTTTTTGGAATTTTTCGATATCTCTTATAAGAGAGCCAGGACATTTGGCCGACGCGAGGCTGGGACACCCGGTATATATATATAGGTATATATATATATAAATATAAATATGTATATATATTATTCTATTTTTTTTTTTACTCTCAATATTTTAGTATTTTCGAAAATTTAATAGCATAAGATTTTTTCGAAATAAACATGTGTAACCGAAAGACAAAAAGTGAATAGAATGTATACAGGGTCTGAGATATATATATATATTCACTTTTTGTCTCTCGGTTACACATGTTTATTTCGAAAAATTATATGCTATTAAATTTTCGAAAATATTAAAATATTGAGAGTAAAAAAAAAATAATAATAATAAAATTATAAACCTGTAATTCTATAAAATATACTGAAAAATAATAAACAATTTTATATTTACGTTGTCAAATTGTATAGATATTTAAATTGGCGCCGTGCTGTACCTGCTATTTAAAGTTCAATTAGAAAACTAGCATATACTTAATAATAGAATGAAATACAACTTGCTACTTCCAAAGGTTAATATTAGGTATCTGATAGAATAAATAGATGTGATATGGATAAAAGAGAGAAGTAATATTTAAACAGTTTTATACGAGAAACAAAAAATTGAATTTTTGTAAAAAATTTTAGCATTTTAATACCAAGTTTTTAGTATTGAACAAATAGTTGTTAGGTACTTATTAAACATGTTAAAGTTGTTGTTGTGAACTATGAAGTGTATCTTTACATTTGCATGTTTAAATATGTGCTTGTTAGATTTGTCCCCTTCCCCTAAATCCTCCATCAGCAATGCTGAATTATAAATTTTTAAAATACTTATCGTGTGTATTGTCTATAGAGTAAACAACATATAGTTTTCAAATGCAACTTTAGTGAAGAGAATAACTGATAATTTCTCAATAATCTGCAGTAACTTTGTAATAAGTTATTAGATTTCAATAAAGCTTTAATAAAAATGTAGCATAGTCGTTTACCTGAGAGGCTTTAAATTATGTATTTATTTGATAAACGAAATTATGGAAATTATATTTACCTTTCCATAGCTTGCAGTATAAAATTATTTTCAAATTTCATTATTTTAGATTGTTTGTCAGTTTCTTTACTCTTTAATCGATGCGCCGATTAACATCGGGGAATTCTAACAAATCAATATATTTTAGTAGGCTGCCAATCATTAGTTGAGTGTCAACAGTTGGGTGTCTTACTCTATAACATTTCTCAAAAAAATCAAGATTTCGACAAAAATAAATATCTCAGAAACGGCTCAAAAGAAGTACATATTGTAGGGATCTCTATCCAAATATGTAAAGACATATAGGTTGTTTCATTTAACTTAATAAAGCAGGTAACTGTCCAGCCAAATAAGAATGCCCTGTATAAGTTAAAACATTTGAAATATTTTGCGGTTTTGATTGCTGAACAACTTGTGTTGTTTGTTCTCTCTGTAATGACTAAAAAGTTATGAAACAAATACGTACTAGATGTACATACCACATTTATATAAATTTATCTTTTAGATATCAAGATGATGACGAAGATGATTCCGGTGAAGAACATGTTCATCCAAAACGTTTTCATGTAGATGAAGATGAAGAGGAATGATATTATTTATTAGTAAATCTATTAAATCCTTATTTAGAATGTTGTTATACCTATTCCATATTTGTTATTTCTGTTTGTTTTTAATTTTTTAATTAAATAAAATATGTTAAGTATACACATGTTTTCCATTTAACAAATATTTTCTTGAAATATTTTGTTTGTTTATAATACTTAATATTTTAATCTGACGATAAGTAGCGGAACCAGATTCTAGAGGGAGACTTAAGGGATGATGATCACAGGCACTTAGGACAATAAATTGCTTTGGGATTTTTTTAATAATTATTCTAGTTGACAATGAATTTGTGCAATACTTTTTTTCTATATTTGTCGTTCAAATTGTTCATTGGCGCATTCGCCATTTTTCTAAATTCATATTCTCAGGTCGTTGTCACCTATACTTTGTTGTTTGGATCTTTGCGCATCTCAATTAGTAGCTGTATGAATCAAATAATCAAAAATAAATACAAAGGTCAATTCTGGCATATTATCATTGTATTTGTTGATACCATAAATGCATTACTGCAATACAGCGGTACACAAGCAGATCGTACCAAATTTGATATACGCGTAAAGATTCAAACAACAAACTATAGTGTAATATATGAGTTTTCACGCAAAAGTGAACAAATCGACTCGTGTTAATTCTTTACAAAACGAGATTTTTTTTCTGTGGCCCTGCTGTGGAATAGAACTTGATTTTTTTTTCTTAAAAAATTACTCTACCATATTTGAAAATTGTTGCCAAAGTATTACACGAGTTATTTGTACATCTGATATGGATTTGCTTCCATTTGCCTAAAAGGCAACGATTTGTACTGTTTTGTCTGACTAGGCTTTGGATTTATTTTCTTTTGACCCATATATTATCCGAAACTCAAACAACGAACAGCAGTTGTCTAGGAATATTCACAAAAATCGCATAACAGTTTGCTGCAATGAAACCGCATATGGAAACATACCACAAACATTATTTACTCTAACTAGTACATTCAAGATGGCTTAATGTCTAAAACATATAAAATTTAATCGGTGGCTCTGCAGTAACTTACGATTTATTATTTTTTTCATGATTAATATTGTCGCGTGTATATCTGCTACAAGGATTTGTTGTTTTTTTGCTACATTTGACAAGCCCAATGAACGAGAAGAAATAACTCATGGATTTGTTACTCTTTGGTTGAAAACTGAAATTTGAACATTCTGTGGCTAAAACTTCTAACGAAATGCATTACTACTTAATGCAATACTCAGCTCGCTTTAAGGTACAAACGGTTTTGTTAACTTTTGCGTGAAAGTTCTTCATCTGTATTTTAAATGTTTTCCATTACCTCATAATTTTGCGTCTATCACGTGTCTATTCTGTATTTCATAGTCAGTAATTTTTCTTGTCTTCTTAACGGTTTTTCATATTGTTGCACAAAGATCGTGTCTTATAGGGTTTATGTTTTTAAATTCGAAAATTGTGGTGCTACTGTCCGGATAAAGTAGCTAAACAGTCCATTCCATTTTAATTCATGGAGAGGGCTGATTAGCCACCTTATTCGAAAGTTGTATACATTGCTGCACCATTGATTTTTCCGCTCATTCCTATTTTGTGTATATTTTATCCCATTTGTTTGAATGTACTTTAAATCATTAGTCTATCTCGTTGGTGGTCGATCTCTAGTTCGATATGCCTCTTGTGTTAGTCTCCATCTCGATCACCATTCAATAATTTTTCTTGGCTCATCGTTCATCAGTGGTCCTGAAAATGTGACCAGCCCAGTTCGATTTCAAGGATGCTATTTTCTTCGCCGCATCCATAACGTCGATCCTTCGTCTTATCTCCTTGTTTGGAATTTTATCTGTAAGGATACCCCAAACTATTTTTTCAATCCCACGCTTAGAAACTCGTACCTTTTTTATAGTTTTCTTGGTAAGGATTAGTGTTTAATCTACATGGTATAGCGAGCAAAACAGATATGTCTGATTTGAATATCTCCCTCAGTCTTTCAAAAGCTGTGCTGGTCAGGCCCACTCTTCTAAGAACCCGATATGTTTAATTATCTAGGTCTATATATCTTAGATATTTATGGGATGTTACTTCGTCAATTTCATTACCATTACCATATAATTTTTTTCCGCTTACTACAATGTAGGTCATAAATTGGATTTTGAGATATTGTTGAGTCCAACTTATCCTGATGCCTGGTGAATTCGTCGAATCTCAGATGATTTAGGTATTCACCGTTCATATTCACACCCATGCTGTCCGAGTTTACTTGTTTGAACATGTGACGAGCATTGCCGCGAACAACTTCGGCGAAGGAGTGTCGCCTTGCGGCTATCTTAAATAGGTAATTCTGAAAAGGCCTAGAATATGGTTAACGTGGTCTTAAGATATTTTTAACGAATCTCTCATCATTGTTACACAACTCTTGAATTTGTTCACGGAAATGAAGTCATTTCGTTTAGTAATTGAACAAGATACACTCTGTACAGACAATATTTTTTATATAAAATGTCGAATTCACATATAATCATTTTTTTTGCTTATTTAAAGTACGCCTCAGAGTGTTTAAATCCAAGTTTTAAAAACGCGCATTTTAAAGTTACCATGGCAACATCAACAACCCTAGAAACGTGGTCAAATGTCGACTGTCTAATTATTGATGTGACATGAGTACCTTGTAACTCAAATAAAATATTACTAACAAATAAATGTTTCAAAAGCTTTATTCAAATATTTTAACAAATTTGATTATTTAAATGAATGTAAAAAGTACAGTTGGTATTGTTTGAAATAGTAATATTTCGGTTTTTTAAATCAGAGGAAATTTTGTTCAAATTAATACTGCTAACATTTTCGGAAGTCATTGAGGTTGCTCTTCCATTAATGGCACCCCCAATAATGTTTGAAACATTCTTCTTATTGCTAATACTCTCTTCAACGTAAACAGGTGCCGATTTCCATCCTACTTGTCGTTAGATTTGATCTATTGTCATGCCACTATTCGCCATAATGGTAGCGGACGTACGTAGAAACGCATGTCCCTTGTATTTCTCAGGATCGTTCAATTTAAGATAACGTGCAATTTGCAAGGGACATAATCCAAATGTATTAATACCAACCACTTGATTGGTAGATTTCCCCTTATCATACCGAAGAAAACTCGGTTTGTACTTACATTTTGAGGGTGCAATGATAAATACTGCTTCACCAATCGCACATAACTAATTGCATCACTGTCGGCAAGAGTAAAACGTCGAGCCTTCACTGTCTTAGATGGTCGGATAGTAATAAGCAATACGCTTCCTTCTTCCTTGATGTCATGTAAGCGTAAATCGCACTATTCACATCTTCTACAAGAGCCAAAGATACCGCAAATGGCTACCACCTTCAAAAATAAATATGTAATGTCCGGTGCATCTGTGAAAAACTTCCGCAAATCATCTTCCTTGAATACATATGCCTTCTTGGCTACGTCATTCTTGCTAATGGCCTTCATGTATGCGTGCAATTTCACAAATAATTTTAAATTGACCCCATTGTTTATCCTCAACTTACTTTGCAATTTCGAATGGATAGCCCACATAGTCGACGCCTTGTACTGCTCCGACATTTTCTGAAGGTAAGCAAGCACAACTCGTTCATCTGTATCTGTTACTTTTTGCTCTTCCATCCATTTGATGAACTTGTCGTATTCTTTTTTATAAGCGTCTTCAGATTTTTGCGGTATTAACCGCGATTCTGCTTTTCTATTTAAGTAATCAATGTTAGAACTCATTTTAAAGCAATATACAACCAGTAACAACTGTGTAGTGACAACAACTAATCATATATGACAGATTGCAAATTAATTTTTATTTTTTTCCATTTCCATGACAACCTTTCATTGTCATGGAAATGAGAAAAACAAAAAATTCCTGATGTCAAATCACGAGTTCAAATATTTTACATATTTAGTTCTTATTTCCATTTTTTGTAGTAATAATACCAGTATTTATGATTTCAAAGTGTACCAATAAAAAAAATATCGTAAAGTATTCGTGGATAACTGGTCTTTAAAATTCTTGCTCTATTTCGAAAAATCGCGCGTGTTTTAAAGACCTTAATATCCACTTATACGTTAATATACTACTATTGAGCTATCAAAATAACGTTGAGCTTAGTATTCTCTTCTGTTTGATTACTATCTGTTTAAGGTAAATTTCTAACATCCTATTTTTCTGATACTTTTTGCTGTATCCTGGCGACAGGTGATCATGCAAAAAGGAGGCACACATGAGAAACGAATGACTTCGAAAAACCGTGTTAAGCACTTGACTTATCCAACCACTAGGTTAATTGCTGGTAAGCCGGTATGGTCTTCAATTCTGAGAACAGGCTTTATCCTTCTTAGTACACAAATTATTAACATGACCGTTTAGAGCTCGCACTGGAGGTTGCGATATTTGTTGACATACTTCACCATGATTTGATGGTTGAGAAGGTGTCTATGTTGGGTAGCTTGGATTCGTCTAACAGTAGCGACAAAGTAATTTCAATAAATACGGCATTTTTCGTCCTCGATAAGGGATCTTCGGAGGCAACGCTGTCTTCTACTTTCTTATACCTAATATAAGGAAGTATAGTAATCGTGATTTTTTCGACCTCGAGATTTTGATTTATATATACATTTTGAACCCTCCTGAATCCATTCTAACTATTTTCCGAATGATATCTGTCGGTGCGCGCGCGTGTGTGTGTGTGTGTGTGTGTGTGTGTGTGTGTGTGTGTGTGTGTGTGTGTGTGTGTGTGTGTGTGTGAGATGCGAGGGATGTGCGTACGAGCGTGCGTGCGTGTGTGTGTGTGTATCCGCGAATCCGCGATAACTCAAAAATACTAATGGGAGATTTCCCAAATTTGGCAGTTAAGATATCCAACAACATTTTAGGTGACATAATAAATTTGGTGAATGTGGTACCACCAGAAGAGACATAATGAATGAAAGAAGAAAAAAGGTACAATTTCGGGAAAAAAAATTAAAAATTTTTATTGCATTTCTGAACAAATATCGACGAATTATAATGAAAAAACATAACTTTATAAAAAAAATCTGTCGGCATGTCTGTAGTATCGCGATTGCAGCCACAGTTTTTGTGCTCAAATTTGGTACACATGAGCTAAATTAGCCAGCTGAAAGGAAGTCCACTGGACCCAAACTTCTTTGTATTTGCTTTTACAAAAAAAATCTGATGTGGCCTTCAAATGTTTCATTAAAATTTTTAAATAATTAATTATCAGCGTCATTTGATACTGTCAATAATAATTCATGTCACATATTTTAATAATTTCTTCTTATTAACATTGACATTTTTATAACTAAATTAGACATTTCAAATGTCAAACTGTTAAATTTATCCTAATCCTATTTTATGAGGTCAAATATGTAAAAAATTTCAGTTTACATCAGCTTTATTTATGTACTTGGAAAATATATTTTATTGGCTTGATATAGTAGACATAATTTATAATCTTTCATCAGAAATATATTTTTTTTGTAAAGGCAAATACAAAAAAATTTGGGTCCCGTGGACCTCCTTTCAGCTGACTAATTTTGCTCATCATCAAATTTATCATTATCTTTGGCCTTTAGAATATGTGTACCAAATTTGAAAGCTTTATCTCAAAAACTGTGGCTGCTATCGCGATACTACAGACATGCAGACGGATTTTTTTCCATAAAGTGTTATTTCATTATAATTCGTCGAGATTCGTCCAGAAACGCAACAAGAAATTTTTTTTTCCTGAAATCTCTTCTAGTGGTACTACATTTACCAAATTTAATGTGTCACCTAAAATGTTGTTGACAATCTTAACTAACCAATTTGGGAAGTCTGCCATTAGTATTTTTTGAGTTATCGCGGATACACACATACACACACACACACACACGCACCGACAGACATCATTCGGAAAATAGTCAAAATGGATTTAGGAGGGTTCAAAGCGTATATATCAATCAAAATCTCGAGGTCAAAATAAATCACGTTTACGATACTTCCTTATATTAGGAATAAGAAAGTAAATATTCTTACTGAAAGATTATAAATCATGTCTACTATATCAAGCAAATAAAATATATTTTTTCTACTCCCTACATAGAAAATACTATTTTGCTCCCTCATTTCAGGGAGCAAAGTAGTACTTTTCCTCCCTCGGGAGGAAAATACTTTGCTTCCCTAGGGAGGAAAATACTTTGGCTCCCTCTGGAAGCAAACCAGTAAAAACCTCAAATAGCTGTAATAGCTTCTTCACATATTTTTCTTATTTGCCTAGTCTCCATCCAACAATTAAATGGCTGGTACTCTTTTTCATATTTTTCACGAGACTTTAACGGTAATAGATTTAACGAAACCACGTTTGCTTTTTCCAGAATATCTTGAGGAACTTCATCTTCACATTCGGAATACATTATTATAAACTTTTTGGAAGTTTGTTTATTTTGAAAACAAGAAGCAACCTTAGCAACGTTCCATGTACTTTGATTTTTAACAATATTTACTTCTAAATAACTATTATGACATTTTGACATATTTGGTTTTTTGATTGTCATGCATAAGAAAATATAATAAAATATATGTAAAACCAATATAAAACACTGTAAATGGTCGTAGAAAAAATCATATGTATTACACAGGAGCAAAGTGCCATTTCCTCCCTTGGATATTGATCAAACTATCCGCGGGAGGAAATTATGCACTTTTCTCCCTTGTCATACAAATAGCTATTCCAAGTACTTAAATAAAGATGATGTAAATTGAAATTATTTATACATTTGACCTTATAAAATGGGGTTAGGATAAATTTAACACTTTGAAATTTTATGTCTAATTTAGTTACAAAAATGTCAATGTAAATAAGAAGAAATTATTGAAATATATGACATGAATTATTATTGACAGTATTGAATGACGCTGATAATTAATTATTTAAAAATTTTAATGAAATATTTCAAGGTACGCTATCAAATTTAATTGAGGTAAGTGAAGAATTAAATAGAATGATTTTTTTGAGATCAGGATACTGGTATAAGAAAGTTATATGCTAGCCACATCAGAAAGCAACAAGTAACAGGTAGCAGTTGATTGATTGCCAAGGCATTTGATTTATAGCGAAAAATTATATAAAGTTGGTTTACACCAGTGTGTACATTACTATAAATAGTGTATCAGTATTAAAGTCTCTCTTCTTTGCATATGTGAGAACTGTGAACCTACAAATTGCAACACCCCCCTCCCAATTGCTGACATGACAATTATCTGGTGGTTGTACTTATTGACCGGTAGCTCAGTTAGTAGGTCATGAATAAGGTCTTAAATTGAACTGAGTTCTCACCAAAATCTAGGCTGGGTGCCAGGGCATTTGCAAGTACTAAATAATTAAATGGTTACTTGAATAGGAAAAGATAACGTTAATTCTTGAATTATTCAGTTTGGGAAGAAAGTAGAATAAAAGATATTATTAGATAAAAAGTATAATAAACTGGTATGATGATTTACAAGATTTACAATGGCCTCTTCTAGTTAAAAAATATAGTTCAGATTGTAGACAAACATAATAAACAAAAAAAATGATATGATGTTATTAATGAAAATGACTGATTTCTTACAAAAATTCTTCTGACCAAATATAAAATTTTTCTGGGGCCGAAAATATTACGTAACTTCAAATGGGTCAGTCCTGCGGAAGAATCCACCAACGGCTAAGCTCTGATTGGGTCGGTGTCAGTTTGAATCACCACTGTGAGTACGCCAGTTACCTTTCAGACGAAATACCAGTTGAATAAAATATCGTTTTTCTGCTCCACCCAGTATACAATATTCACTTCGATTCACCAATTATATCCTCTTCTTTTGGTCCAGGTATTTACATAAAAAGGGGAGAGTTTTGTGATATCAGTACTAGACAAAATATGAAGGTTAATACAAATTTACAGTGTAAATTGCAAATTAACCAAACTAGGATTCATATCCCACAATACCTTAGGAAGTTGAGGACTTCAACTAACTTAACTATCAATAAAAGTTACGTTAAATAGAAAAAAATACTAGTCCAACAAATAAACTAGGTGTAGCTATGGTAATGAACAAAGTGAAATAGATATTCATTACATTTTAAGATATTTTTTACTAAAAAGAAGGTAATCTTCAAGAAAATAGAATTTAGAATGTCTGTACATAGACAGGCAAATGAATATTTGCTAAATATTAAACAATATCATTGTTATCAAATTAAAGTTAAATTATTAGTTCCTCGTAGAGACGTGATAATGAATTTCAGATCAAGTTAAATCAAAATAGATAAGTTGACTATATGTTTACTGCAGATAATTAAAAGTTAATCAATTGCCACATCACTAGGCAGGTATCTTTGCCAGAGAACTAAGAAAAGCTCTACTAAAGCAACGTTTGTAAATAATACTAAGTAATCGTTCAAGTAAGTACTCGATATTTTAAATTTAGAAAAACCTTACGCTACAGAGGTCTGGTTGGTAAATATATGCACTGGTATGAAATGAAACACCACAAAATAAATGCACCACGTTAGGTAATTCTCACAAACGTTATAAACAAAAATGTTTCCTCCAAAATGGGTACCAAACGCCAAATATCACCAGTCACCACTCTTCAAAGAGTTACTAATATAACCAAGTGACCTAAAATATCAGATAACAGATAAAGACAGAAAACAATTAACTACGATACAAAATGGCGACATCCGTTGCCGGGTAAATCTAAGATTTACAATAACCGAAAATCAGTTTAAATTAGCACACGAAATTATTACAATATAGGGATATTAGATAATTTTCCAACAAGGCACGATAAATTGATACTAATCGATATTAATGATGGCTGTTCTAAAGAACAACCACGTGAACTGATCATCGAAATGCAAATTCGCCCAAGGCGTAAATTATGATAAATACGGTACAATATTATTATGAACATTCCCCAAAGGTAAGTTAAATCAAAATAGCAACTTTTTAAATAATTACACGATAATATCAGAAAATATATAAATTTTACCATGCCGCTGAACCGGTGAATAGCTATTGTCTTTAAAACCCTACACTAGTAAGAAGGAAGTAGCACCGTAAAGTTCTGCTACCTAAACTCGATTATAGTTTGAAAAGAGAAAAACATTTGAGAGTACAGTATGAACAATAAAGACAGATAGATAATTAGGCATTTGCAAAACAGTTGTCCAGTAGAAACCAGTGGCACCATCTGGACTAGAACAGAAACTTAATTCATCACGAAAAACGACAAACTGGAATGAAGTGGGTTGCAATTTCATTACAAAATATAATATTATCAATTATTATAATTGTAGGTATGTGTCAAGCCATATTGTTGCCTTGGATGGGGGCCCCTATGTTGTTTTTACAAGGGCCTATTAGGAATTTTCCAAGTTTTTCATTTGAGCAGTTCGTCCTCCTGGGCATAAAGCCAGTTATAAAAAAATGTTGGTTCATCAGTTATTAATATTATTGCGTTTTTATTACTGGCCCCAACAAGGCTCGATATCTGTCCCTTTTTCAGTAGGCTATTTAAGATAAACTAATAGAATATAAGAGAAAAAACACCCTAAACTATTTAGCAAAATTAGCATTATTTGATTGTATGTTTTCTTTGTTTGCTTCATAGATCAATATTCAAAGATTTATGATAAAAAATAAATCAATGAAATCAATAAATAATATTTCTTCAAGAATAAATATTACTTACTGATACTGATAAAGTATTTTATATAAATGTTGCAACAATATTCTTATCAATCAATTTTTTCTGAAATATTCATATCAATCTCAAACAATAAAAGTGTAAAATGTGCATATTGTTAAAGTTAATGTATTTCTATTATCTACGTTATAAACATGCAATCTTATCCATAAATATTCAAGCAGCGCATGTCTTGGAAATTACATTTAAATGGGGTGGAAAATGGTATATTTTCATAATTTGTAGAGTTCTAAGTTGTAATAGGTGAACCATGGGTGACAGTGAGTATTTTTTGCATTTGATATTGAATACGATAACATGTTTAATATTAAGTTAAAAATAGAATAGTAATAAAGCTATCCAAATAAATTTATAGTATGGAAACATATATACTTACTATACGTTTCTATTGAATTAGAAAATATTTAATTAAAAAAAAAATTTCCGTAAATATTTTATTTAACTATATGAACAAAGAAGTAAATAATTTTTTTTATATGGATCAAATTCAGGTAATTAAGTCTGGCAACAGACTTAGACCTTGTATGTTTTGTTAGCTATTAAAAAAATCGAATGATCCGGAAAAAATCATCAGTACAGGATGTTTCATGACCAACTGTATGTACTCCTAGGGGCGATAGAGGACTGCCTGTCTATTCAGGAACGGCTATAGAAATTTGTCTGTTTCATTTAATTACTGAGATGCATCAAAAATTTCTTTTTGCCAGAACTTCCTTATTGTTTAGCAGAATTTGTTTAAATTTTATACACTTATAATGTACTTATCGCATTTGATATATTACCATTAATGTACAAGGCCGGATTTTCTTAATTTGATTTTTTCTTATTCCTATAATTTTTTGTCACACATATATTAATTTTTTTTACAAGCGATTGGTTTTGGCAAAATAGGGATATGAAAGAAACCTCGAAGAAAACACTAGTTTCTCCATATTTTTGTTGACGTTTATTTAAATGGTTATAATCGGGCTACTTTAAGAGAGCTGCGCTGTCAGATTGCAATTTTCTTTCTAAAGTCTAAGCAATAAATAATTTTATTAATTTAAGTTTCAATCCTACGCTACAATTATCCAACAAAGTAAGTAGTTGTAAATAAATCGCTTATACGTATACTTATGCACAACTGACCTACTGATAATTGAAACAATTGAAACTATTTTTTTGACTCTTTAAGAAGAAAGTTTCAACCTTACAGTGGCTCGACTACAGTTGATTTTCTAATTAGTGAGAGATTGTTTATAATTTCTTCAGAATAATGAAGGATGTGGGGACTACATGTAGACTATAGTTTTCGCAATCTAGCTGGCCAAGCATGAGGTCCTCGACGTCTGATCTATCTGTTTTGATTATTGTACCGGTGCGTTTTTAGGAGATAAATAATTTGGAACACATTCGTTATAAATTAGATAGAATGGTTTAAGTTATATATTAAATTCCAGATTCGATTAAATTAATTTCGTTAAACATTATTGTATTACCCCTGTAGCGTGGCGCTACTGAGTAAATTGTATGCCTAAGTCACTCGTGTGTGCGCACGAGTAATATCATTGTAATAAATGCCTATTGTTTATATCAGCACTTGCTGTGCTAATCAAATTGTTACTATATATACCATTGCATTCTAAATTAAGTTCAGTTACTATCATTCCTCTCCTGTCGCTTAACGAATTACTTCAGTTTATTTGTGTTTATTTTAACTTGTGTTTTTTATAATAATTTTTTTTTTTTAAAAACCAAGTTCGAGTTTCAAGATATTTAATTGGTGCAGTCGAGTCGGATTTGTCAGTCGGTCCATCTATCAAAGATAATTACGATTATTTGTAATTCCGACGTAATTTTTCAAAAAATTTTAGACAAATCAAAGAACTTTCGTTCCTAATAATTAATTCATCCAAGTGTACAAGTGCATCTAGCATCTTTTTCAAGATTACTCTATCGAAGAAGAATCTGGAGAAGACATATTGGGCTGAATTAAAGTAGGTTCAATCCGCAAGTGAACTGAGTAGCTTGTCAGAAGAAGCAGGAAAGAAGGTAGAACTTCGGTACAGCAAACACCGTAAGCATCCCGAATCATCGTGATTAACTAGTCTATCGTGGACAACACCCCCGAAGATTGTTGGATTTGCAAGGTAGGACCTTTCATATCTATTTAAAGAAAGTCTGGTCAATCGTCAAATTTAACGCCAACAATTTTGCGTCTGAACTCTATCGAAGAGACCTCGAACATATTTAAGTAATATTTAAAGAAGAATTTAAAAACTGAAATATTTTTCCATATTATCCTAATTTTACCATATTTATTTCCTTTAAGTTTATATTTTTGAAAAATATAATTTTAATATATATTTAAATATTATTTCACGTTGAAATCGTTGAAGTAATTATATACTATTACTTTTTAGTAAATTTTATATTTATATTTTATTGCTATTGTTTTTTTCTTTTCGAAAAAAAAATATATATAACTACTTATATTAAAATCAATTTAATTAGTTTATGGAAAATTTGTTAAGTGATCTATTGGAAAAATCTTTACATTTGTCAGATACTAAATTAGAAAAAATGGCAACTGGAAGTCAAGTATCACAACCAAATTTTACAATCTTACAAGCCTAAGCAAACACAATTGGTAATTACATAGTTTAGAAATATTTATATTTGCATGTGATCAATTTATTGAACTATATCGCTCTAACGATGAAACTTTAAACAAATATTTGCTAAGAGTTATTTTAGGTAAATTAACCGAAAGAGCTCAAATATTAATTGGTTCCAGGTTAGAATTACGAACTTGGGAACAAATAAAAATTGCTTTGAGAATAAGTTTTGGAGATCATAGAAGTTTAGATTGCTTAGAACAAAAATTATTAACTTTAAAACCATACAAAAATGAACACCCTATACAATTTGCACAAAGAATTCAATTAGCATGTAGTAAAGTTGCTTTTAAAATTAATAGTCCTTCAGACATAGAAATGCCTATGACTACAAAATTAACATATTTAAATCAGTATGATTCACTTTCACTAAAAACATATCTACGTAATTTGCCTGACAGATTACAAGACAAAATCGATTTACAAAAACCCGATTGTCTTGAAACAGCAATGGCATATACCATTGATGACGAAAATTTTAACCAAACAAAAAATGTAACTACAACTTTACAAAGTAATCAAAGTAACCAAAGTAATTAATCGGTGCCTAATTATAATCATAGACAATCATACTCGCAACCACAATATAAACAAAATTTACCACCATCACATAAACCATTTTATAATAACAATAATTTTAATCAACCTCGTAATATGCAAAATTTTAATCAACCTCGTAATATACCAAATTTCCAACAACAAATGTTTACAAAACCAGTATTCCCTAGTCAACCAATAAATGTTCAACCCAAAGAAATTCCACAAGGTTCCCCACAAACCAGCATGTTTTTGGTAGACCTCAAAACGATTTTAAACCTAATAAATTTATACCCGAACCAATGTCCACTCAATCGAGAGTACTCAGTAATTTTAATAGAACAAATTTTAATTCAAACAGAGAAGTACATAATTTCGCGAATACTGAAGACTATCACGATAATCAAAATCAATATTAATATTCAGAAATTGAGGAAGAAAATTATTTAGCCTGTCCAGATCCGTTATTTGATTATTCAACTAATTATGATTATGTTGATTATACTGCTAATCAACCAGACGACATAAATTTAGATGATCCAAATTTTCAACAGAACCCTGTAATACACAATCAGACCTAATTGAAATGAATTCGGCTGTAGTAAATTCTTTACCCTATGTACAAATATGTAATCCAAATATTAAATTATTAATCGACACAGGAGTTTTTACATCAATTTTAAAACCATCTGTCGCAGAAAATTATTTTCCTGATTTAATATATCACAATCCTTCTAGTTTAAAAACATCATTAGGAGAAAAAGAAATTAGATACCGAGCTACGATACCAGCGTTTCAAGAATTTAATAGTGACCATCAAATAGAATTTTTATTATTTAATTTCCACGAATATTTTGACGGAATTTTAGGACTAAATGACCTAATTAAATTAAATTTATCAATAGACATTCCGAATTAGCAGTTAGTCAATAATGAAATCGCAATCCCGTTTTATTATCGGCAACCTTACGAAACCTCGTTTACGTTCGAGATACCTCCATTCGAAACTTTGATAAAAGATTACTCAGTAAACATAGATTACGGAAAAATCTTTATTCCTGAATGCACAATAGACGATCTATTGTATATACCCGATACAACTGCATCTGCAAAAAATGACGAGCTTACTTTGAAATTTATAATTACAAAGACACAACTATTTCAGTGACACTAGATAACCCTCTTATCTGTTACCCATTAAAAGAACATTTTGATGTCTATAACTTTGAGACTAATAATTATATTCCTGACAATGAACAATACAAGCCAGAAACAAACATAAATAATTCAATACGTGTAAATCATTTAAATAGCGAAGAAAAATACGAAATTTTAAAGTTATGTAATAAATTTAATAAAAACATCTGACGAAGTACCTGTACATACGAAATCATACCGGTTCCCATTTGTGCATAAACCGGAAGTACAAAAACAAATATCTAAAATATTAGATGACGGAATAATTAGACCCTCAGCATCACCTTGATCTAGCCCAATTTGGATAGTCCCAAAAAAATTAGACGCTAGCGGCAAACAAAAATGGCGAATAGTTGTCGACTACCGAAAATTGAATGAAAAAACAATCGATGATAGTTATCCTATACCAAATATCGATGATATTTTGGACAAACTAGGTAAATGTAACTATTTTTCAACAGTCGATCTTGCATCTGGTTTCCACCAGATAGAAATGCATAAAGATTCTATCCTTAACACAGCTTTTAATGTAGAAAACGGACATTACGAATACTTTCGAATGCCATTTGGACTTAAGAACGCACCAGCTACTTTCCAAAGAGTAATGGACAATGTATTGAAAGACATACAAGGCAAAATTTGTTTAGTTTATATGGATGATATTATTATTTTCTCCACGTCACTACAAAAACATATTTCAAATTTAAAATTAGTATTTTCAAGATTAAGAGATTCAAATTTAAAATTTCAATTAGATAAGTCGGAATTTTTAACAAAAAAATGTTGAATTTTTAGGACATGTGATTACACCTGGAGGTATTAAACCAAATCCAAAAAAAAAATAACTGCGGTACAAAAATTTTCTATACCTAGAACAGCGAAAGTAATTAAATCTTTTCTTGGTTTAGTCGGATACTATCGTAGGTTTATAAAGAACTTTGTTCATATTACTAAACCTTTAACAAAGTGTTTAAAGAAAAACGAAAAAATTGTTCATACACCTGAAAAGTGTTAAACGCTTTTAACTAATGCACCTATTTTACAGTATCCTGACTTTTCTAAGCCGTCTGTATTAACAACTAATTTTTCTAACGTAGCCATTTCCGGTACTTTAAGTCAAGGAACTATAGGACAATATCTACCTATAACATATGCTAGTAGAACTCTAAACCCTGCTGAACAAAACTATTCACCAACAGAACGTTCATTATGTGCCATCGTACATTTTTGTAAATATTATCGCCCGATATCATTCGGTAGAATATTCACTTCGTGACAGACCATAAACCACTTCAATGGCTTTTTAATATGAAAGAACCAAATTTGCGCTTAGTTCGTTGGAGATTGAAGCTTGAAGAATACGACTATAATATAGTTTATAAAAAAGGTAAAAACAACACCAACACCGACGCTTTATCTCGTATAGAAATTAATGCACTAGAAAATGATTCAATTATCGCAAACGCTGACGATTTAGATCAAAATAAAATTAATAACGATTTTTTGGAAAATCCTATAGATAATAGTCCCCCTGATCTATATACAGATATCCCAGACTTTAACCCTGCCGATATCATACCTTTAGTAAATCAAACATCACCTAAAATTAATGTTATCCAAAATATTGTATTAAAGCAACCTGATAATGACAATGGACAAGATAGTGATAATGAAACTGTACATTCAGCTACACAAAATTCTATTTTAGAAATAAAAATATCAGAAAGACCCCTAAATTATTATAAAAATCAAGTAATTTTCTTTGTAACAAATTATGTAACTAGAATAATTACACAAAGAACAAAATTACATAATAATGAAAAAACTAAGCTTTATATAACTTTGCCATTAGATAATTTAGAAGAACATCTAACCAAAGTCATAAAGGAATTTCTTGCACCTAAAACATTACATGCACTACATTTTAGAACTAAATCAAAAGAAATAATAATCAACATTATTCAAAATTATTTTAAAAACTCCAGTTTAAAACTTGTCGAATGCCCCACTATTTTACGAGATGTAGAAAAAAAGGATGATCAGTTAGAAAAAATATAATACCACCACGAAGGAAAAGCAACACATAAAGGTATAAACGAAACTGTAAAATCAATCTTAAAATCTTATTATTGGCCAGATATTAATAACGACGTAACAAATTATATAAATACTTGCGAAATATGTCAAAAAACAAAATACGAAAGATACCCACATGTTTTAAAATTTAAACCCACTCCCATTGGTACATATCCATTTGAACATATTTATATTGATACGTTTAAAGTAAAAAATCAACCGTTTTTGACTATTCTAGATAGTTTTTCTCGTTTTGCTCAAGCATATGCATCAACAGTCAATGCAGTTGATATACTTGCTAACATTTATTTCACACTTTGGCTTACCAAAAATAATTACGTTTGATCAAGGCTCTGAATTCAAAAATTTGTTAATGGAACAATTTTGTACGAAACATAAAATAACAATTCATTATACAACAGCGTACAACCCAAATAGTAATACTGTAGAACGTTTTCATTCTACATTACTAGAACAATTAAGAGCGTTAAATTTGGAAGAACCGAATAAAAATATAAAAACTCTAGTAAAATACGCACTCATTGGTTATAATAATACAATCCACTCTGTTACAAAGTTTACACCATTTCAAATAACTAAAGGCAATGAAAATCTAACAGACCCTTTCGACCTTTCAGAAGAACAAATTAAAAATGATTATCTCGATAAACATGTAGATAATATCAAAACCTTAAATAAAATAGTACAACAAAATAATGATAAAGCAAAACAAAATTTAGAAAATATTAATTCTGATAGACAAAACCCACGTCCAATTCATGTAGATCGCCCTGTATACCTGCAAGCTGATCCTCGAAATAAAATTCTACCCAAGTATAAACAAATAACAGTAGTAGTAGCCGATTTAGACAATAAAGTACAGACATCAACTAGCCGTACTTATCACAAGGCAGAAATAAAACCAGAAAGAAAATAATCAAAATCAATTACAGGAAGACGTGATAAAAAACGTTGACCTAACAAAAAACATATTCTCAAAATACAATGAAACTTTGTATGGGCTAACTAACAATCAACTTTCGATTGAAAATAAGGTTAATGAACTAATAAATAATATAAATAAACTTCAAAGTGTTAACGAAATTTGGAAGCTATTTAGTTCAATCAATTTAATAGCTTTAACTTGTCATGCAGTAAATGAAATCTTAGATAACTTAGAAAACGCAATTATATTTTACACCCATCTATAATACCGATGGATAATCTAAAAATATTAATAAAAGATATTCAGAAAGATTTGCCAAATTTGAATAATATGCAATCTTATTACAAAATTGCTAGTACACAGTTATTCTATAAAGAAGGTAAAATTATAATAGCAATCTATTTTCCATTAGCAGAAAAAGAAAAATATGATTATTTTAAACTTTTCCCTATCCCTAAAGAGAACCAAATTACATATAATACCAAAAAAACCCTTCCTGTTAATCAGCCCTCTGAAGAGTATTTCATGAACGACGAATGTCCTGAAATAGAAGATAAACATATCTGCCACCCGGATAACCTGATTGAAAAACCAGAAAACTGCGTTACAAAAATCTTAAGAAATCAAAATAATCAATGTGAACCATCTAGTCTTTTTACACAACTCTATCGTTGAAATAATTAATCCAGGACACCTTATTGTCATACCTACTAATAAAACTACTATCCAAAAATTCTGTAAACAAAATGGATTTTTTAAGTATATATCAACCAACCATAATAATAATTCCCGAAAATTGCTCAGTTATTATTTATGGCGAAAAATATGGGAATTACACTTGGACATCCCATGAACAGTTTAGAATACAAAAAATCAAATTTCTAATTCATCACACAAGCAGACAGCAAGACTACACCTACAAGAAATTAATTTGGATGAAATTTCTAAAATACAAACCACCTATAATAAAATGAAAATTAGACCACTAAAACATGAAGAAAACGAATCTAGCCTAAATATTATTCTGATAATTATTGTTTCCTTAATTATTATTATGATTATAGGATACTTTATATTTCAATACAGAAGTACCATAGGTATTCAAATGCACCTACCCTACTGGAAGTATGGTAGTGGAAACAACCCCAGATCCGGCGTCAACAAGGATTCCACCCTTATTTCCGATCTAAGAAGGGAGGAGTAATATCATTGTAATAAATGCGTATTGTTTATATCAGCACTTGTTGTGCTAATCAAATTGTTACTATATATACCATTGTATTCTAAATTAAGTTCACTTACTATCATTCCTCTCCTGTCGCTTAACGAATTACTTCAGTTTATTTGTGTTTATTTTAACTTGTGTTTTTTATAATAAAATAAATTTTTTTAAAAACCAAGTTCAAGTTTCAAGATATTTAATTCGCGGAATAGGCGCTTTTTTGGAGTAGTGTTCAAGCGCGAAGACAGACACGCGGTAACCATGGTCCAGTGAGGATGTGTAGCGTTGCGTTGTCTAGAGTTTGTCACGTTTTCCTTGCCTGCAGTTGGTAGTTGCCTGTAGTTTCAATGGTGATGCCAAAGATTTAACAGTTTTGTGAGTATACGTATGTGGTAGAAGGCCCAGACCGTTCCTATTCTGCAGAAAAAGGAGTAAGAAATTACAGTTATATTTAAGTCGTGCACGACAATAGAGCTTACGAGAATCCATCCTTTCATAAGTTATAAAACTATGTACCTAACAACAATGATACATTCACCTGTGTCAGCTGGAAATGCTCGCTAGTGTAAAACACATAATCTGACTTTAAGGATTTGCCAATCTGTCCGTGTTTCTGAACCTTAATTATAAACTATATTTGACATTTTTGAAGTTAATGAGTAACGTAATGAGACTGTTGGAGTAGTTACACGTTTTTCCCCCTTTTTAACGGCAACAGTGGGTTTTGGTTAGCAATAAACTTTGGTAAAAACATATTTAAAAAGAGGATGGCACCTAACAAAATTTATTAAGTAAATTGGAAATTTTTTTTACTAGTTAAATCGGCGATTGCCGTCTGTATTTCTAATTTTGTTTAGTTTTAAGTCTTATTTAAATTTTAGTTGACTGCTCGCTTCCCATCCCGGAGAAAAGAGTGTCAATTTCTTTTCTGGTTTTGCTGAATAAATGTAGTGGTCTATTAAATTTCGTTTTTTTTTACCAATAAATTCTTGGTATTATTATTCTAAATGACAGGGCGAATAAGCCGGTCGTTACATTATTTAAGTATCTCCTAACTTCAATAACAAAATGAGGAGAACCACCAATATGGTGGAAGTATTGCAGTCTGATATGAACTTCCTACATTGAACCAAGCAAAATATATTCTAAGAAATCTAAATGCCTTCCCGGAAATATGTGTTTAGCGATTAGATGGTTATTATTCATAAACCAACAAACATTTATTGAAAATTTTGGTTGAGTATGGAGTTTCCTCATGGCATGAGCGTTGTATGGAACGGGATAAGTACTTACCTGAGGAGTTTGGTATGTGGTGCAATAGCATATGGAAGTACCCAAGTAGCACAATAAATTACAATTCGGTGTGATATTTGGGAGGTCATCTGTAATCTTCTTAGAAATGAACATGAATATATAAAAATACATTCAAAGACTTTTGGAACCTGTTGCGTTGCCGTATCTTATGGGGAGAAAACATTATTTTCTTTTCTAGCAGGATATTACCAGACCTCATACTGCTGTAATAATCAGGAAGAGATTCTGATGTGAACGTTATTCATCCATGGCCCGCAAGATCACCTTATCTTTGGCCAATTAAACATCTATGGACACGATTAGATATTTAAGTCGGTTACTTGCCCATCAATGGACCTTCAGCGCATACAATAAGAACTTGCATTTTCTATGTCACATGGTATATTTCCTGGTGTTAATTGGCTTTAGTAGTGGACATACGCCGGCGTTGAATAAGCGATTAATTTTAAAGAAAAAAGGTCTCGTATAATATCCTCCTCATGAAATATTTGTACTGACACTCTATATACAGGGTGATCCTTAAGTACATCAAAATAATTCAAGAGATGATTCCTGAACCAGTTTTGAGACGAAAAGCTTAAATTAATTTTTATCCTTAACTGCTTCGTTTTGGAGATACAGTGTGTTAAAAAGGAACAATCACCGAAGCTAGGACACCAGCTACCCCAACCTGGAAATTTTGCAGAACCTCCTCTTTGTCAAGGAGTAGAAATCTTTAACTTGTTTAACATCTTATAGACAAGGGACCGTATACTTTACATATCTTACGAAGGATGGTACATATACAATACAATACTCGACCAAGATTGCATAACTTCTGCTGATGTACAAGCCGCTAGAAGATGGGCGAGACTGTCGTGTTTCACTGGTCTGGTTACCCGTACAACTACTACAATTTGTAAAGATAATAAAACAGAATGTTTTACTAAGAAATATAGTAGTTTTTTTCCTTAGTAGAAATTTATTTTAATTCTAATCTAGTGGGCATCTCTCACAGAATTATTTAAAGTGTCAAAATATTCTTAGAATTTTATAAATCTTGAGAATGCAGATATGTACCTAATCTATGGTCTTAATCATTGTAATATAGCTGAAGCTGAAAGACTTTATCAAGAATATTTCCCAGATAGAGAAATTCCGTATCGGAAAAGTTTTGAAGCACTGGATAGGCATATAAGAAAAACTGTTTCAACCTAATCGTCATGGGCGTGTAAGTAATCGAGACGTAAATCGTAAATATCGAAGAAGAAATTCTTGAAGCAATAGGAAAAGATTCAACCACCAGTACCAAAATTATATATCAGCTTGAAGTAAATCATATGCTTGTTTACACTTGAAAATTGCATGAAACCTGAAACAAAATTAATTAAAATTCCTTTGTTCTTTTCCTAAAAATAGTTTGTTTATTAGATTTTAATCACAATTTAAATTCAATATTTTATTAGTGTAAATTAATATTCCACAAAATAGTCATGAAATGGTTTCCTTGCATTTTTCCTCGCATTATCTGAGGTTGCTAGTCTCGTTTTAATTATTGTTTGAACAAATCTAAAACAAATTAAATTTTGTTTAAATGCAAAAGTAAATAGACATAACTGTCGTATTTGGTCCAGAGTTAATCCCCACTGGATGTGAGAAATATTCACGCAACATCTTCAAAAAGTCAACGTGTGGAAGGGTATAAATCATATCGTCGAAACTTTTTTTCATAGTGAACAACTTAAATGGACAAATATATATATATATATATATATATATATATATATATATATATATATATATATATATATATATATATATATATATATATATATATATATATATATATATATATATATATATATATATATATATATATATATATATATATATATATATATATATATATATATATAATATGTATAGTATATATTTATTAAGAAATCACATTATACCAGTCATTGCAATGTTTCTTCAACAATCTCAGGGTACCTGCTGAGGATGTCTGGTTCCAACAAGATGGAGTCTCGTCACATTTTGTACTAAATGTAAGAAATTATCTCAAGGAAGTATTTTCTCAGAGGTGGATAGGACGAAGAGGTCATATTGAGTGGCTTTTGGATGTCATTGCAATAAAAAAAAACTGATAGAAATATGTATGTGTTTCTATGCTTTTTACTAATGTTGTATATTATTTGTGTTGTAAATAATAACATTTACCAAAACTTAAACTCCTGAATGACACATTTTTAATGAAAAAATCAAATAACATTTGATGTAATTTTTTTAACGCTTACGATTCATGCAAAATTTAGTTAATTTACTCACTATTAGATACCGAAAGTGTAGGGCTACAGACCTAAGTCAAGCAAGCAGTAAATATTTTACCCTACAAAACGGTTTGTAAATACCTATACCAAAACATGTCTTCATATTCTCTAATTTAAACGGTTTTGCCCCTCTTTTTTAATAAGAATTTGTCCCAAACGGAATTTGTTTATCTTTTCTGGTTCTCCAGATATCATCTGAAAAAAAACCAAAAGAACTAATTCTTGGTTCTTGCACAGATTTTATTTATCTTATTTACCGAATGTTGGTTTTTTATCAGAAAAATCAACAAGGCTTTTATAATAAAAAAGTGAAGTTATGGTGACTCCGAGGGACTAAAATGTACTAAGCGTTTTGGTTTTGTGCAAATAAAATATAACAAAAAATTTTCAGGAGTAAAATATATAATATATAAAAAATTATCATTTTATTTTTCTTAGATATCTGAACTGAAAAAGATCCATTTACCCCAAATTAATAAAAAATACTCAACTTTTCTCTGACATAGGTTAAATCTTAATATAATGCTAATATTCCATATGTAAAAGGAAAATACAGGTTCTTACAAAAGTAAAGAGATATTCGGCTACTAATTTTTTATTTAAAGAGTTACAAATTTACCAAATCATTAAATTAGATAGAATAACAGAAAGTCATGTGATTATTTTTCTCTAACTGGCTATTATTTCAGAACTAGATGAGCAACAAATTAAAAATAATTACATAATAGACGTACCACTGAATTTTGAACCAGATGAACGAGGTTTGGGATATTTGTATTATACATATATGAAGAACCACAAAAATAAAATTGCTCAGGTAATTAATTACATAATTATTATTTACTATCACAACTATATTCATAAAAAGGCTAATTTGTATAAATACAATATTTATTTATACTCGTATCTTTTAAAATCGGGTATTATACCGCAGGTTACTAAAATTAATAAATAATAAAACATTATAATTTTTATTAAGGCTAGCAAGTTATGCGCAAGACATAGGCGTAAGCATCATAATAAGCGTAATAAAAGAAATGAACTAGTAACAAAAGCAATAAACTGTTATAATCTATAACAATGTATGCACAACTTACCCTCTTAACTAGCTTGGTGACCACAAGCTGGAGATGATCTGTAAAAGCTTTGCAGCATCAGTTATATTTCTATGGTAGTCTCCGTGAGTGATGTTCGCTGTGGTGAAAAAATATGCTTATTGTAAATGTTATAGTACATGTACTGGACCCTCTTAAACCGACATTTTGAGTGTACTGGCAAAACAATTACGCAAGTGGTGCTGGAGACGTTAGACAAATTTAACCTGTCAACAAGTCAAGCGTTGATGTTTGTGACCGATGGTGCCACGACAATGCGTTTGGTTCAAGAACACGGTTGTAGGTTGGTACACGTTACCTGTAAAGTACATGCTTTACATCTTGTGGCGGAAAAGATTCGACAAGGTCTTCCCGAGGTAGATGCATTAATAGCAAGTACGAAAAAGTGTTTCTTAAATCTCCTAAACGTCTTTTCGCATTTCACAGCAAGTGTCCCGGTATTCCTGACTAATAAAAGCTATGATACTACAATTTAATCCTGACGAAGCTGCAGCTTTTAAAGAAAGCAAGACAAAATTAAAATATATTTCCGTTGAAACAGCTTTAAATTATTTACAAGATTGCATGACACCATAAAAAACTTACAAAATAGTTCGTTGTCGTTAATAGAGTCACTGCAAATAGTGGACTAAGTAAATCGACTGCTACACGCTATATGTGACGGAAAAAATTAGCACGTTGGAGAAAAGTTTGCACGTGTGTTAAAGTAAAACACCGGTTTTATCAGATTAAGACAAATTTCTGATGGTACTGATGTTGCATCTCCAGATCCGTTAAGTGCGTTCAAAGACTATTTTAAGTATGCCACCACAGTAAACATCACTCACGGAGACAACTATAGAGACATACCTGATGTTGCAAAGTTTTTACAGATCTTCTCCAGTTTGTGATAACCAAGCTACTTCATTAAGCTAGTTAAGAGGGTAACTTGTGCATACATTGTTATAAATTGTAACATTTTATTGCTTTTATTACTAGTTAATTTCTTTTATTGTGCTTATTATGATGCATACGCGTATGTTCAGCCGCTCATTTCTGTCAGCTGTAGATTAATAATGATCAAAATTATACCGTTAAATAATTATAATGGAACACGTTTTATAGTCAGGTCTTCACCAAAGTTGTTCAACACTTGAAATAAAAGTACTTGACATACTTTTGATATTTTAAATACCCTTCCAAAATATTTGGATTGGATTTCTCAATTAAAAACGTAAATGTTTGGATATAGATTGATAGTAAAGTAAAATAAAGGCCTACCACAGAGAAAAACGTAGACTACGTTCTCATTGTGTATCAGTAATCTGAGTGAATCAATCAGGTGCAAGCTACCACCTTATATATATATATATATATATATATATATATATATATAAACAATACAGCAATGGAAAAAAACTTTTATGTATCGATCTTGATATCGCACTAGACATCGATGTAGCATCCTTAGCATGTGCAAATAAATAGTACGCGAGTAAATAGTACATTCCAGGTCCTCACAGCCTAGGTGGAGTAGGGAACGTGATGGCAAGTGTGACTAGATAATCTCTTCATCGTCTCGCGGGTTCGAATCTAGCCACCGGCACTGGCACTTGTTTATATTTATATTTATCTTTGTTTATGATTATGTCTATGTTTATGTTTATGTTTGTCTATGTCTATGTCTACCTCTATGTCTATGTCGATGTCTAGTCTGTGTCTAGTCTATGTGTATGTCTGTGTCTATATCCATGACTATGTCTATGTCTATGTCAATAGCTATGTCTATATCTATGTCTATGTCTACGTCTACGTCTACGTCTATGTCTATGTCTATGTCTATGTTTATGTTTATGTATAATCGTCAGCAGCTTAAAGTCACCATCTTTAGAGCTGTCTTTCTAGCATCTCAGAAAGTGGTGACTTTAAGCTGATGACGATCGTACATATCGCATCGTGCATGGGCATACAACATGGTGAAAAATAGATGTTTTTGCAGAAGCACGTTTTAACATTTTCACTGCGGCGGTCGATTTAGCTATACGGATCATCAGCTGTAACCCCTTCTGGCAATATCCGCTTCCCGCAGTTAACCCCCAAAATGATGGGTGTTACTTTTCGTTCTAAAAAAAATGTGGAACGCCAACTTGGAGAATAGTATAGGACGTATGCTACTCTATATAACTGACGCTGCTTTCTATATGAATGCATATGCAGTGTGCTTAAAAAACATACCGCTGAGTAGCCCTTAACAAGGAACCAATCAAATGTCATTACAGCAAGGGCATAAGTAGCAATTAAAGCGCCTGTGACCAGCCGACAAATCTACTCGATCTTTTAAAGAATTTTTTTCAAAACTTTTTGTTTTTCGTCCAAAGAGACTAAGTTGACAGGGGCTTTAAGGAGGTGTTTTTTTCGTCTATTTTTTCGATATCTACATCTCTTCACGAGTTATAAGGACTTTTTGGTTTTGTCAGCTTATACCTCACATATTTAACGTCTATTCGATCTTTTAAAGAATACTTTGTATTTGTGTATATATTTTGAACAACAGGCATTAAAAGTTAACTCCAGTAAATTAACGCCTGCTCTAGATGTTCACATCTAGAGCAGGCGTTGTTAATTAACTGGAACTCTATAAACTACTAGTGTGTAGTGTTGTGTGTTCAGTGAAATATTTATTGATCCTGTTATTTTGGATACTACAAAATAGCCAATTAAAAAGTCATTCATCATATCTTTATATGTGTGTCAGGGCGGGATCCTGAGTCAGCTCCTGGTTTTTACGTCATATACTATTTACTCGTGGACCTTAGTGTTCACATTTAAAGACGCAGGATTGTTTTACATACAGGTGACATCGATACATCGACCGTGATCGCTAAAACTTCTTTTGTGACTTCTTGTGTGAGGATTATTAACTTCCGTTAGATTTATGAATGTCAGCCACAAAATAATTCCAGAAGTAACTGTTCATTTCTAAAATGGTGGTATTATATCACTACACTTAGGTATTTTTTTAAGAGGTTAAATATTACCTCTTTTTGGATTTCACTATGAATACTTTTTCATACATTCTTTATGGTGGTGTACAGTAAATGCAATGTATTTCTTGATAATCTGTTACAGACCGTATGGATAACAGCTCGTGCGTCGTATGTTGCCCTGATAGTCCTCCTAGCGCGGGGAGTTTCGCTGCCTGTCGACAGCATGCTTTTTAATTTTCATGCACTTTGCAACGTGATGTAATATTTATACAAAGTGTAGGTCACGCTTTCACTTTACTTCTTTTAATATTGTGATATTTCAATCACTGACCACCAGAAGGATACACTTATCACTCACTATGTCTGTTTTGCTCAGTCTGCTTTAGGCTAGCCTGGTTTGTTATTATTATTTGTCTTTTCCATTACTTATGGCATACTGACAAGAACATAAAAAAGTTCGAAACCGGTCTATGTCTAGTAAGGAATTGACAAATAATCTTAGCTACCAAACAAGATTTGCTGGTTTAATTCAATGCAGATCGGGGCCTTTGTCCGCTGAGTAGTTGTTTCCTGCAAATCTTATTCAATATGTCTATTGATTTTAAGAGCGTTGTGGACCAAAATTTGTCAACTCAGACCCGCTCATGGTAAAATATGGACATTGTAGGCCGAAACAACAAGCACGCCCCAAAAATGATGAGTTTTTAGAAGAAAAATTACCCAACTCTTTTCTTGGATACACAAATTTGAGTGATTTAACCTGTCAACACATAAGTGATTTTGTTAGTGGTTTTAAACTTAAAGTAGCATAATTAGATTGACGATAATCTGCTAAATTTACATTTTTATTCACTTTATTTTTGTCAGTATCACAATGGCGGCGACAGTAAGTACGTTTGTCTTCGAACTGGTCTTAAAAAATGGCGGAGTTGTGTAAAGGAACCTCGGCCATTCTAGGGATAATTCTAAAATGTGCATTTATGGAACGTGTATATAATTCCCTTCAAGTTATTATTTTCCAATGTCAGATGGACAAAAAAGGCTAAATATAGAGTTTACAAAAGACATTTACTTTGAGGTTTATGAAACTAATATAACCAGATATATAATCTTGTTCATAGAGTAATAAAAACAATTTACATATATTATTTTGCACCGCTAATTGTACGATTTTTGTGATACTTATATATATCTCATCAATTATTTAATTTTTTTAGAAACAATAAAACCTCTTTTTGCAACTTCTGCCAGCGTTCGATAAAATTTTTCATATGTATCCTCATATATGCAAGTTATATTAATTTTATAAACTTCTAATTAACATGCTAACCTTTCTTATTCTCGTACCTCAATCTTGTAGGAGTGATCAGAAAACTACTGGGTGTGGTGATGTAGCAAGTCGAGACACTATTTAGCCCGGATAATTTATTGACTGTCACGACAAAATAAAACTAGCTCAGATCTCAGGGCGTATATACTTAGTATATCTGAATTTCAATACAATAAAATTAATTACTCTAATCAAATTCAACTACTATGAAACAGGCTATATTCAAACAAATTTCATGGAAGAGAATGACACATAAAAAACTATTTACATTACTTTACGATAACTGTGCTTCAAATGTTAATTAAAATATAAGATAATATTAACCCTTATTCACAGAATGTATAGGTTAGGTTAGGTTAGGTTTGTTGTGAGTGGGTCTCAGTAGACCCTCCACTGCGGCCATCAGCAGGCCTATTGTGACTCACGCCTAATTATATTTCATCCAATAAGTTCAGTCTCTTAATGAAACTGATAACTTTATTGGGTGAGAATGTGTCCAGATCCTCTGGCAGCAGTTGCCCTTTGTCAAATATTGAGAATCGGATCCTCTTCACAGCGGGACAGGTGCATAAGATGTGGTCTACCTTCTCATCATCCTCCAGGCATAAACGGCACTCGGCGTTTTCCGCTAGTCCGAGTTTATGCAGATGATAGTTTAGTCGGCAGTGCCCGGTATATAGGCCTGTTAGAGTTTTCAGGTTTATCCTGTTTAATTCTAAAAGTTTCTTAGCTCTCGATTTCAAAGGGTATTTTATAAACGCCTTCGAATGAACTAATCCTGGTAACTCTTGCCAATACTGGAGAGTTTGCCTTTCAGCCCAGGTTGAGATAGCCATCTTGGCAGTACTTGAGGATATGCCAAGTATTGGTTCTGGTCCGATGAATCGAGATCCCGCTCCTTCTCTGGCTAAGGAGTCCGCTATTTCGTTACCTTCCATACCAGAGTGGCCGGGTATCCAGACCAGAGTCACTTTGTTGTTCTTGCTCAAATGATTTAGAGCTTTCTGACAGTTCCATACCGTTTTGGAGTTACACCGGTAGGAGCCAAGAGCTTTTATAGCTGCTTGGCTATCTGAGAACATTTTTATTGATCTGCGTGTAAGATGCACAGAATGTATAACAGTGATTAAGATAAGGTTTTAAATACCTTGAATGTGACCACAGTGAAGGTTCACATCGTATTTGGTGACATACGAGGTTAAGGTTACCGTTATCAAACTTAAACTAAACAAAATACAGTGATATTCCCTTATCATAAAAATCAAAACAATATATACAGTTACCAGCTACCAGCGGTACATAAAGGTAGGTAGGTACTCTCCCCAAACACTTTTCCTCGTCCTCATTTACCTGGACTTGGAACTTCACTCGGTGCTTACGTTTGCAAAATAATGCCAGACCGCGCCTTGGGCGTGCAGAATAATACAGACCTCACACTCAGGCACGCACAATAGGGTGGAGTGAAAACACTTATAATTTTTTTTTTAGTTTGATTCGCGTATATGGGGAAAAGTTGCCTTTTGTAAGTGTCAATTACTGTGCCAAATTTGGGTTTACTATGACGTCATCTTCGGCTGCCCATTTGACATGAAAATTTAAAAAAAATCAAAATAATACTCAAAATTTGTAAATCGTTTATGCAGCTCTTCGCTTACTTTTTATAAAAAAAATAACCCAGAACTCACCACGTGGAGATGATTGAATGTCGAGTTCCGCCGCCCCCTCTCCTCTTCACTTTAAACTTCATTCTTTTAGATATATTGTATGCTAATTTACTTACTTCTCTTCAAAAACTTGAAGATATTGACGTTTTGTTTTAGATTTTGCGATTCTTGATCTTATAAATCCGTCTCTAGCCTCATTTCCACACACTGCAGCTGATGCCTCTATCACCAATTTGACGCAGCGTTCCACCGCTTGTGAGTGGCAAGGGAATTTTAAAATATTAATTTCGGCCGGAACCTCCAAAATCATTTGCTGAAGTTCGTTATCAGAAATAGATGCTGTTAGAGGTGGTTCATTAATTGTCAGTTACTGTCAATCAACTAAATCTATGTAATCTTCTGCATTAAAATTAAACACGGGAATATTAAACTCGCGAACTTTAGAGTGTGCTCTATTTGTCTACCTAGATTTTAATATTCTTCAAAGACTTAACTCTCTCACATGTTTCCGACTATCACCTAACATCGCCAACAAAATATTTTCGGGGTGACCAAAATATCCGTTTCTTTGCAACATTGGATCTATTACTTTTTTTACTTCATTTGGTAGGACTCGAGATTTTTTGATGATACTAAAAAAATGGTTGTTGCCACTTCTGCATGAAGGTTGCGTTTTAATTTCAAACCATGTCATACGTATACTTTAATAACATATTCCGTTAAAATTTTAAGATTGTGTGATGGATTTCCCGTTGACACATATAATCTCAAAATACGGTTGGCTGTCGTCAACCACCTGGAATGTGCAATTTTTTCTGGTTCCCTTTGGGCTAAACTTAAAGGAATGTTACCTTTCGAAATTCCAAGGCAAATTTCGTAAAGATATCTTTGATCGGTACTTAGTTGATCAAGAGTAATTGCAGGCAAAGTTATTTCTATTATTTCAAAGTTTGTAATAGGCAACTTTTTACAACTTTCTAGTTGCTTTCCAATTTGCCCAGAAAATCCTCTTGGTCCACTAGTATTTTCATCCAAATGTTGCAATAAATGGCGTAGTGGTAGTTCATTTGTATGTAGCAAACAAACAAACCACTGCAAAGACCGTTCCATCGAAAGCTCAATTTGTCTTAAGATACCATTTTTACGACCTGTGTTAAGAGCTGTTCCGTCGCAACCAACAGCTTGCAATTTAGAAAGGTCGACCTTTTTCGTTAAAAAATTTAACATACTTGTTTTAATATTTTGGGAACTACCAGATATGGGAGAGACATGACCTACATGGATCCTGGTTCGGATATCAGCACAATATGCTCTTCACTAATTATTTTTCTGGATGCCTTTTCGCCCTCTTTAACTTGAATTAAGATTCTATCTTTCCGCCCATCAAAATATATGGCATAAACAGATAATGGCGCCCCTTCCTCATTTTTTCTTTTCAGATTATTACGGGCTTTTGCTTTTTCCCTCCTTATTTTGCTGCAATCGACTATTTTGGAGGAATCTTCTCTGGTCAATATTGGTATATATTTTAGGGCTGCATTTACGAGAATAACCACTGATCTGTCAGAGACCCCTGTTCTGTCACAAGCCTGTGCCAAACTGGGAAGTTTTATTCTCATTTGAGAAGTTGAAGGGGAGTCTATATTGGTGTCAAGTGTAACACTTCCAGCATATTCAAGTTCACCATCTTCATCTGAGGAATCCGAGGTTTCTTCCATAGATGGTGGTAAATAATAGATTTCTTTCATAGGTGGTGATAAATGACAATTTTTTTTCTTGCTGTTGATTACTTTGCCTTTCTTCTGTTTTAGCCTTTCGTTCTAACCTCATTTGAAGTATTTTGCTTGTTTTGACGTCAACTTTTTCAATTACCATTTTTCGTGAACTTCTCTGATCGGTTAATAAATCTCGTTCAGCCAAAGGCACTTTAATTTTACAGGCACAACTTAAAAAGTTCTTACATTTGCATAGTGAAATGTCAAATAATTTATTCTCGGCCAATTCCCTAAACATAACATTTTTTTTGAGGAATTTAATTTACCGTCCTGTTTTAAAGGCTTTTTAATGTTACGGTACTTGTTGTGGTATTCCCGTATTTTGTATAATATCAGTTGGTTAGATACAACAGAAATGGAACTCTTTTCCCATAAAATTTTTAAGTTTTTTATCAACGGCGAACACACGTTAGCCAAACTGGGTTCTTGTTTGCTTTCTTCCAATAACTTTATACGAGAAAACAAATAATATCTTATGATATCTGCGTACGTCGGCAAAACATTATCTCTGAAAGTATTTGGTGCACCAAACACAGGACACAAAGAGTCTAGCCGCGTTTGAGGCATTTTTTCTAACAAAAATGCAAAATACAAACAAAGAAATCGCACTATTCCTTTTCAAACTAGGATCGCGCTAAAACTAAAACAAAACAACTGCTGCAGTTTAATAACATCTAACACTCGCTGCAATCGAACTTTCACAGACTAAAACGAGCATTCACTAAGTTGTTAGGCAACTCCAAATACAAGTTTAAGTATTGTAATGATTGACGTACTAAATATCGCCAATATTAAAGGGAGCGTCAGAATGTCAGTCGGCAATTCATTCCTTGCTGAAAGTTAGTATTTTTTTTTTTCATTTCTATTAATATAGAAATTGCATTTTATGGAAATTCTTATTTTTTAAGTGTTTTTATTGTATAGTATGTATAGATATTATTTTTTGGGAGTGTCGATTTTGTCGGAAAATAGGTACAAACCCCCAAATATTTAGAGCCATTTTGGCAGCCAAAGATAAAATGCGATATTAGCGAGATTTGGTACAATAAATAAGTGCAGTTAAAGACAACTTTTCCACATATAGGCTATATAAAATTCTAAAAAAAAAAATGTTCACTCCACCTTAATGCCCAACGACACGAACTTCGCCCCACACGTGCAGAACGATGCAGACTTCACCCCAGGCGTGCATCCTCAAACACAGAGGGGTCTTCCAATTTCTCCAGTAGAACTACAAAAGTCATAACCTCATTTCTCTCCAATTGGTACAAAGCTGGATTTTAGTCTCTTAGTTAGGGGTAATCATAATCTTCATCAGAATGATTTTGTGAAATTCTTAGGTGTACATATGGATATGACTATGTCATGGGAGATTCATATAGAGAATCTGACAAACAGACTGGCTAGTCAAAACTTTGCTCTCCTCCAAATGAGAGACTCTGTTAACTCTGATACTCTGAAAGCTTTTTATTACGGCAATATCTATTCGGTTCTGCAATATTGCATATTGTGCTGGGGAAATAGTTCCGGAATAAAAAAGGTGTTCATTTTGCAGAAAAGAATATTGAGAAGTATGTTTAAACTTACCTACAATACATCCTGTAGGGATTATTTTAGACAGCATGGCATACTCACTATTTACTGCATATACATTTTGCAATCAGTATGTTTTGTCAGGAAGAATATTAACAATTTTTTAAAATGTGGTGATATAAATAAGTACAGCACTAGATCAGCAAAAAATATTTTTGTACCCAGCCATAGATTAGAGCAAATAAAGAAAGGTCCCTTTATCTCTTCAATAAAAATGTATAACCACCTACCACAAGTTATAAGAAATGCAAACAATTTTGTAACATTTAAGAAACTTGTAAGAAAATATTTAGTGGAGCAGTGCTTTTACTCTTATGAGGAATACTACCTCTCTAATTAATATTATTAATCTAATTTAATTAATTTTGCGATAAAAAGAATTGTGTACCTTTACTTAGTCATAATTGTTAATTATGTTTGTTTGTCTTTATGTCATATGTTTAGTAATCTACCATTATATATGTGTACATGTGTTTGTGTATGTGTGTATATATATGTGTATATATGTATATATGTGTGTATATGTGTAGGTATATATATTTTACATTTTATAATTTACATTTTAGTATTTGACAATTCCGATACTGTTATGGTCTTATGGAAATAAACATATTATTATTATTATTATTATTATTTCCAATTTGTATGTGTCAGAATACAACATCCCTCAAAACAATATTTATATTGTGATATTTTAAGTAAACTCTTATTACAAAACAGCCAAAGATCGCAATTATATCCTGTTTCCAGTAAAAGTTTCTAAACCAATACTAACGCATTCCACACTGTGTCCAACACAAGGGATCTTAAATTTTAGAACAAATTCCTGATATCCCTTGCGGATGACCGTAAATCAGTCTTATGGAAATTGTCCTGTATGATCGGACAGGCGGCGTATTTTACAATCCAAGACAAAGCTCCGGAAGGGAGATGATAAGTATTATTGGTTGGGTATAACTCAGGGAGATTTTAGGCACAGAATAACAAATAACGAAAGAGGTTCGCGAGGAATAGTTATATGAGAATTTGGAACGTAACAAACGTCCTTTGTAAGCTACATCTTTAGATTATTTTTTTTGCTATTTGACATCAGAAAGTAACGTCTTGAAAAGAATTTATATTCGTTTACATAAATAGTTTATGCCCATCTTTTTCAGAATTCTCCAGAATGTTTGTAACCTTGCATGCTTACTGGGTCCCACCGAGAGTGATTAGACATTTTCGGCATGCCCTTACCCTTGTTGTATTAATTTGTACAGTTAACTTCAGTATTCTAAAAGTAATCATCAATCAATAACAACATATTTTTTAGTATATTGTAGATACAGAAGAAAAAGATACTTACAGTGAATTTTTACAAAGGACCGTAAGAACTGCTCTAGAATTAAGGAAGAGAAATTTAAGCAAAAGTGATGTTGTGATACCTTGCATGCTTACTGGGTCCCACCGAGAGTGATTAGGCATTTTCGGCATGCCCTTACCCTTGTTGTATTAATTTGTACAGTTAACTTCAGTATTCTAAAAGTAATCATCAATCAATAACAACATATTTTTTAGTATATTGTAGATACAGAAGAAAAAGATACTTACAGTGAACTTTTACAAAGGACCGTAAGAACTGCTCTAGAATTAAGGAAGAGAAATTTAAGCAAAAGTGATGTTGTGATACTCTGCACCTACAATCATAAAAATAGCAGCGCTCCTTTCATTGCATCTATATTTCTTGGGATACCGGTTGCATCTCTGGATCCATCTTTGTCATTAATGGACACAACGTACTTGATTAGTGAAGTTAAACCAAAAATATTGTTCATCGTGCCAGAAGCTTTAAACCTCATAGAGGCATCTTTAGAGGAGACAGGTTGGTTTGTATTTAAAATATTTTAGTTACAAGATTTTGTGATAAAACTCAAGCCGGCGTACCTTAGGCGGGATATTTATGCAAGAGTCACGGAATCTATTCAGGCGAAGTTTAATGAATCCGATTTTACTCCAAAATAATTTTTCTGATCAATTGTTTCTTTTCCTCACATCAAATGTTTAAAATTAAAATTAACAATGAAGTCAATTATGTTGACATCATTGTGCATAATAATATTTCTTCGGAATTTCTTTCACTTTCTAAAAAGTTATAGTGATATCTTGAAAAGTCTGGGCGATTCTGCTCCAAATAAGTTTCAAATCTATTTTTTAATATATTTTTCATATTTTTTTATGTAGATCGCACTCTTCTAATCCTATAAATAAAAATTGTAGGTCCATTGAAGTGTAATGGATGTGTAATGTGGATAGTGTGTATAATCGACAGTGGCGGCTGGTGAAATTTAGGCTATGTCATATCTCAGTATTGGAACATGGGACCCAAGCGATACTTAAAGGCGTAACTATCAGGACTAAATGAAGAAGTTTTGCAGAAAAAAAAATTGCGCTTGAAATTTGCGAAAAAAAAGTTGGAAAAATTAGTTGCCCCCCAGGTTATTTTTTAAACGATTTATAAAATATTTGTGAAACATTTTTTTTCAGAATCAGGTGGAAAATATAAGTTCACATTTCAAATTTCATCGAAAAATATTGGTTTTCTATAAAGTTACACCGTTTTGAAATTTTATTTTAGATTCATTTTTCACTTTGCAAACTTCAAAACGGTGTAACTTTATAGAAAACCAATATTTTTCGATGAAATTTGAAATGTGAACTTATATTTTCCACCTGATTCTGAAAAAAAAATGTTTCACAAATATTTTATAAATCGTTTAAAAAAATAACCTGGGGGGCACTAATTTTTCCAACTTTTTTTTCGCAAATTTCAAGCGCAATTTTTTTTCTGCAAAACTTCTTCATTTAGTCCTGATAGTTACGCCTTTAAGTATCGCTTGGGTCCTATGCTCCAATACTGAGATATGACATAGCCTAAATTTCACCAGCCGCCACTGATAATCGAACTCCACAATAGACTATAGGGTGTCGTATCTCTACTTAGCACAGAATCTCTGATTTTTAGGGGATTACTTTGGTGATTAGAGATGCGGTTAAGAAACATGTTAAGAGAACAGGTTACGTCTAACTATACAAAATTAAGTAGTCTAAAGATGTGCATTCCAGGAGCCTCAGAGGTGTTAATTGTAAATTAAAAATACTGCCTATTATTTACACAAGGTAATTTACAAAGATGAGGCAAGAAATTGATAACATAGTACTGAAAATAAAAAAAAAAAATGCGCGCATTTTATTTTTTTGGCGATAGTCAGTTGCACAGTGGGCCAGAAATCAGACCCAATGGCTAAAATTCTGAAACTTCCTATATGAATTGGTTGAATTGAGTAACTCACAGTAATTGACTAAATTTTGTTTTCATTTACAGATGCTATGTTTATTTGAAGTAGTGTAGCATAGCGATCGCTTAAATCCATTTGAAAAATAACTGGTGTAAAATATGTCTCTGGTGTATCCGATTTAACAAATACATGATCAATACAAGTTTTGCTGTTTCGATGCACTTTAGTGTAGTTATGGATAGTAGATACAAAACCCTATTCTGCTAATATACCTATAAGATATTCTTCAGAAATTTCATCATTTCCAAATATATTACTGTTTACGTTTCCAACTAAAATTTTGAAATCTTTGCTAATTGTTTTTAAATATCTGTTTACGTTTTTATTAAAAATCTGGTAATTAATTGACTGTGATCTGTACACGGCTATGATATGAAAATTTTTTCCTTTATGTTTTAATTTTAAACTAATTATTTTAATATCCTCAAAATCTACTAAATTGTAATTATACTCTAAACAGTTATTTATATAGACAAAAACACCATCGTTTTGATTTGGACTACCTTTGTTATAAATTAAATTATAATTGGGAATATTTAATAGTGTTAAATCTGTTATTTTTAATGTTTCTGTTAGAACGACTTCAAATTGTTTTTTAAATTCGTTTAGTACAATTTTCAATTCATCAAAATGTTTTGTTATACTTCTGATATTACTGTGATATATCTCGAAATTATCTAAACTACCACTAAGTAATATTTGATTACAATTATTTATATTTGAAGCTATTTTGGTTTCTTTTCTCTTAATTTGAAAGTTTTTTATATATGTGTTCATTCCAACTTTATTCTAAACTGTTTGTTACAGGGCGAATTATTTTTTAGAGAACACATTTACTTAATAAAATAATTATATAATAAAAATAATATAAAAAATACACATTAAATTCATAATACACTTAATATCTATTTGCCACTTGATTGTGGTGTAAGCTTTTTGTTTTCTTAATTTCTTTTAAATTAATTTTTGTCGTTCTTGATGATGCTCTACTTGCTTGTTGTGTGCCTCCAATTTTTCTCTTTCTTGGCTCGTTCTGTGCTATTTCGTATTCTTCTTCTTCTTTATCTTGAGTTTATTTCACATTTGGAGTCGCTGGTGCGCTGTTTGCTTTATGTTCTTCTATTACTTCTTCACAATCATAAGTGTCTTCCTTATCAGTGTATTTTTTGTTATCTATTAGTTCCTCAGCTGTATACACCTTACCATTTACATGAAGTTTTTTCCTTTTTATATATGCCATATAATTTTTAGACCTGGCCTCATTTAAATGCTGATGAAGTAACATTTCTTTTTCTTTCTTCCAAGTTTAAATCCTAACTTATTATTATGTTGGAACCTTTTAATTGTTTACAATTTCTTAATATTTCTTGTTTCAGTAAAGACGACACAAATCTTCCAATAATTGACTTATTTTAATATTATTTTTCCTCAGAGATTTTTCTTATTTTTCCTATTTTATTTTCAACTCATCAAATTTATTTTCAAGTTCATTTCGTTTTCTGCTCTTTAATTTGTTAAAGAAATTATTTAAATTATTGAAAATTAACATTTTTCAATGAAAATTTTGTTGCTTATTTACTCAAATATTATTTCTTATACTACATTCTCAAAAAAAAATCACTTTTGATTAAATATCATCGAAGAAAAAAACTGTTTATATATATTTTTTTGTAATTGTTTAAACAATATAAATGTGAGTCCGACAGCCGCAATGTTTCCGATTTTAAATAATGTAGTATAATAACATTATAAAAAAGTTTCATCAAAGTCGGTCAGCTCTTGTGGGTTCTGAAGTAAAAATTCATCATTGACTCGACTAATATTAAACTTTGATAAACGTTTCGATTGTGTGTCCATCTTCCGTCTTTCAATAGGCATCAGCTAGCAGCTGTAGGGTATATGACATGAGACCTGATGACGTCATGTTCGACAACGAAGCGTTATTCAGCTCGTTTACTCAAAAAAAATTGTTTACATATGAAGGCGATGTCTGGATAATAAAATTTTTTGCACATTTGCTACACACAAACTTGCAGAATACGAAATAAAATAATAATACTAAATGAGCCTATTTTCAACCCCTCAGATTTGCCTGAATTTCATGTGAATTAAGAGTGTCTATATGTATGGATATGAGTGTCAAATGTTTCTTACAATCATAATGATTTTTATTCAAAATTTTGATTTAATACAGATCATCAGATAAATTCTACAAGGAATTAATTAGTATTTTTAAACGAATATATTTTTTTGAAATTAATATTCTAAAATATCTGAGAGAGGGATATTACTCAATTTTTTTTTTCAGGTATAAAGGCTGAAATTGTAATATTTGGTAAATCCACCAAGTATACCGAATTTTCGGATTTTCTGCGACCTAATGGCGCAGAAAATGATTTTATTCCCGAGCCAGTTATGAATGTCCAAGAAACAGCAGTAATTTTTTTTCAGTAGCGGATCTACTGGTATGCCCAAGGGAATAATGATCAGTCATTGTGGCCTTATTTGTCAAGGTATTGTTTTAATGTAAGTATATTTAGAACATTTTTTAGAATCAAAAGTTATTTATTTTAATATCAATGAAACTCCTGAACGTGAATGGAGAATCTACATAAATTTTTACACATTATTTGCCAGTAGAATCTTTCGTTATTAATATTCAAGAGCCGGACCCATTTTGATAGTTAAATACATGAATTTTGTTTTAAAACATATATTAAATTATACATTAAAGGGTCGTAAACAAAAGTGACACATTTTTGTAGATAGATATTTATGTATGTTTATGTCAAACGGCCATAATTTATAACAATACAATTTACAAAATGGGAGGATATACAGTGGATTGAAATAAGTCTAAAGAATGAAAAGAGATTGAATCAATATGTAATCATAATTTCTGAGGGTTTGAATAAAAAAAATGCTTTAAAAGTAAAAATTATACCAAGAAACTATATTACAATAATTATGGATTACTTTCTAACCAATTGTAACAACGTATACGACAAGCTAAAAGATAAATCAAGTCGAATATAGTTGAGAGCAATGATCATAAAATTTTTGTAAATACGTTCTCTCCAAATTAAATGATAAATTTTGCCTACGTCAGTTGACGGCAATATTACCAACAATCATGAATAAATGGCTATAATATTTGTTGATAAATTTTATCAGTAATATACTCTGCTACAAATTATATAAATTATCAAATTGTAACTTTTATAAATGGCGATAAATTAGACGCTGCCAATTATTAGCAGGTGCCGGAGATATTTGCCATTTTTCAGGACAGGCGGTTATAAAAATATATATATAAATATAAATAAACACACCACATAAAAATTCAATTGGTGTGTTTATTTATATACCTATCATATATGCAACCAGTATAACGAGTATCGAGGCAGGAAGTAGCAGGAAATCGGGATATACGTATGTAAAATTACACGTACTATTACGATCTTAATTTATAGTGTAAGATCTAATACCTTGAAATGGTCCCAAAGGTCCTAAAGATCCTTCGTGCTATATGAAAAATAAATAAATAGCCAAGAAAATTAAAAAAATAAATGAAATTCATTAATGAACTATATAGGCAAAAAAACTACAAAAAAAAATCTTACAATATAATAAATATAAAATGATGTCTAGGGTTCAAAAGCACTAAAATTATCTAGGTATTAACAAATTTACAGATGTAATAGAAATTAACAAAAAAAATTAACTGAGCAAATTGTTGCACAAAGTTAAGAATGAGACCTAAGCAAAAGAATATGTATTTAGAAAACCACTAGGATAGCTGTAAAATGGAATATCTTTAATTATAAACTACAAAATACACAATATAAAAATAGCAAAATTATTTATTTTCGGAAATACAGTTTAAAAATTATGAGAAAGCGATTCCCTGCCTTGAAATACTTTATAAACATTTGTTTATATGAATTAACGCAGGGAATTTGTTTAAATATGATACACCGAGATAAGCTGAAATAACGTTTGCCACGGACAGCAGTCGACACGTTTGCGCATCGCGCAGATCCCTGCCATTATTTGGCAGGAGTTTTAGTACAAATTGAATCACAGTGAGTGCTCTCCAGTAAGTGCTCAAGTAAGAGGCACTCATTCCTGTTCTCCAATGCACTCCGCAACCAGGTAGTGGTAAGAATAATTTTGACCGTTTTACTCTTTTTTATTTGTATTTCCGTTATTTTACCGTTTGTGCCCAAATTTACCGTTGTACTATTTTGTTCGAAGTGCTTGTTTTCCGAATAAGTCACAGATATTCGGGAAATTTCGCAATTTATTAATAAAATTGGGTTATCGATTCAACGACGAGCATTGGAATTATTCGGTTGTCATTTTATTTAGTATTGACGGAAAGATAGGACTTTTACTCCTCGATCTGTGGGAAGAGTCCCATCTCAGTCGTAGTTGCAATAAAGTACCGGTGAAATCTTTAATCCTCGATCTGTGGAGAGGATTTCATTAGGTGTACGCGAATTGGCACAAGTGAGGTTTTTAATCCTCGATTTGTGGAAAAAATCTCACTAGGTGCTCCGGGAAGTAATACATGAACCGTTCCATCCGATACTCGTGTTCACTATAACTAATTTGTCAAGAAAGTTAGCTTGAAGCTGATTTGATAACCTATTGCTCTAATCTATCACTACTAACGCAAGTTAACTTCGAGTATCTCCAGTCACTTACGCATATGTCTGGTTTAAAGGTATAAGGGACAGTTTACAGTTAAAGCTCGAGTTAGTAAAACTGAACTTCTGTACTATATAGTTAGACAAGCATCGGAAATATTCGGTTATCATTTCTATTTAGTATTAACGTAAAGATAGGATTTTTAATCCTCGATCTGTGGAAAGAGTCCCATCTCAGTCGTAGTTACAATAAAGTACGGATGAAATCTTTAATCCTCGATATGTGGAAAAAATTTTATCAGGTGCTCGCAAAGTGGCACAAGTGAGGTTTGTAATCCTAGATCTGTGGAAAGGATCTCGGTAGGTGCTCTGGGAGGTAATGCATGAACTGTTCCGTCCGCCACAGGTAGTCAAGAAGTCCTAACAAGGGACATTACGAGCGAGTCTAAAGATATAGCACGCTCGCGATTAGACAGTCAAATATACCGTATGTCCCTGGACTGACCTCCTTGCTTGCACTCCGATACTGCTTACCACTGAAAATACCTGCCGAACCGACCGCCTGCTGTAATACCGCCTTAAGCATTAGTGGCAAGAGTTATTAACAGCTTGCTGTAAATCCCAGTAGTAGTAGATGCCGTAACTATGCTTTATTATTTCGAATCATCGCTTGCTTTTTGTAGACACTTATAAGTAAACATTTGAGGGTAATACCGTAGTAGTTGTTTCCGTAACTTAGTTGTGCTTGATATAACTGATCACCGCTTTTGCATTACATAACTTCTTGCTTGGTTTTCCTTGGTTAATATTTACATGGTATTATAACATTGTGTATATATATTTTTTTATTCTTTTGTGAAGCAGTCTTAAATAAATAGAGTAAGTACAGTTGAAAGTCTGTCTTTTATTTAAAGCAAAGGTATAAGTAAATCTGTTTGCATACCTATAATCATTTTTGGCAGGTAAGGTGAACTTGTCCATTACTGCACAACTGACAACCACACACACAGGCCGCTTGGACATTCCGTTTCTTCACTGAGTGATCCTAGTTTCTATCACATCGCTGATAGAATAAAGTGGTGTTCCTACACTTTAAAACAAGAACAGGCGCTTGAGACCGTTACCGTAATAAAAGTTCAAGTACCGCTACTGTACTGAAGGGTTCCAAAGTGACACGATACACACGTAACACAAAATCTACATTTTGTACGTCACAAAGTTAATAAATCATTTTTACATATATACATCGGTGAAATTAGTTTACTAAGATTAGTATAATTTCGGTGATTAAACGGTAGTAGGCTTCAGAGTACACGTGCTGACGGAAACATCCAAGACCCGATGCGATGGTAAGTTCGATAATTATTTAACGGCGGCGGGTCTAACTCAACGCTCTGAAGACTCACGGCAATAAATAATCAGGGGACTGATGACGGCGTTTGGCTTTGCAATTATTTTCTAACGGCGGGTCCAGGTCAACGCGCTGGGGACTCACAGCAATAAATAATCACTAGGTTAGTGATGGTGATGCAGGACAGTAAAATGGCTACCAACACCAGGAGATTCTAGAGATAAAGTCAGTGTGTATTTCAACAACCAAACAATCATGCAGATTTATGTGACAGTGCAACATTTTGAAATATTAATTGCAGCAACTACTAAATTTTCAGAAACGTTATTGGTGATAAGTGATGTACAAAGTAAATTAGCAAAACTATCCGACAGTAAACTAAAAATTGCTTTACACAGGAACCTGGGATAACAAACAATGTGTAAAATTCGTGAAAATTATCTGCGTGGTCTGGCAGTGCCTCCCCATGTGAACTATTTAGAATTTACACCATTAATCTAGGTAGATGTGGAACGTTCACTTTCTTTGTACAAACATATGTACAGACCAAATTGCTCAAATTTAACAGCCGAGCCATGAATACAGAATGAATATTAATTATGACCATGTATGTTAATGCGATGGCAGACTTTATTTAGTATAAATTACACATTGTATATATATTATTTGAAGTAGTGAGTGTAGTAGTTAGTGCCTAAGTTAACTCCTCTCAAAACTGTGATATTTAGTGGGAAGAATAAATTTTTTAAATTTAGTTTTGGATCACTAAATAACTAAAGGCACAAATAAATGGTCATCAATTTCCTAATAAATGCAATAAACTGCAGAATAAACCTAAATTCATTCAAGTGTGAACTTTAAAGCTAAAACTACATAAAAACGTTTTCATTTTGTTTTTTTGTGATCATTAGAAAAAATCTTAATAAATGCAAATATTTTATAAAGGCTGGCTTTAAATTTTTTTAAGTATTTTCGACAATGTCTTGTTTTAAGTGTACGTCCTCGGATTCCAAGGAAGACCCCCTGATAATTATAATAAATGTAAGGCAATACTCTGCCAAAGCTGTGCAAAACTTTCTACACTGAATATAGAGACGCAAGTCTTAAATCGGGAAGAATTCTACTGTTTTTATGTTTGGAGTGCAGAGAACTATTTAACTGTTTATGGGGAACTTGATAGGATCAGCTGTGTCGTGTCACTCATGTTTGATTTATCTAAATCCTTTGATAATCTTAATAAACAATTTATTACAAAAAAGTTATATACTTTAGGTATTAGGGAAAATTTATTAAATTGGATCGAATCTGATTTAGAAAACCGCGAATTAATAGTTAATAATGTAATGTTGGAGTTCCTCAAGGTTCGGTTCTGAGTCCACTGCTTTTCCTACTTTCTGTTAACGATTTACCGCACTTTGTTAGTAAAGGTATAGTAACTGTGTTTGCTGACGACACTACTATAACGGTAGCAGGCAGACCTGTCGAGAAAATTCAAATAAAAGTTAAGGAGACATTTAGTGAAATAGAGTAATGGTGTCAAAAAATTCTTTAATTCTAAATAAACAAGAAAACTGTATGTATAAACTTTCACCTACAGAAAATTATTCCGGACAAAGTTATTCAAGTGTTTACCTATGCGTTTGAAAATCATGCTAAATTATTAGGTACCTGGTTTGATTAAGATATGAGCATCAATAGTCACATCACACATAGCGCTTTATATTACATTTTTGTTCAATTACACTAGCAACATCAAGATTATCAATTATAGTCCATCCAAAAGTCAATTAAAATAAAACAAAATTCATGTACAATTTCTAATTACTAATACATTCGTTAAAGAAAACAAAATCTTCAAAATGTTTAATAATGAAAGATTTGACAGATAACAATGTTGGTTAGAAATAATGAAGATTCACATTTGAGTAGTTTTTAGTAGGGCTGGGAATCGAATACGAATAATTCGAGTATTCGAATACGAATTATTCTAATGGGAAATTATTCGAATATTCGAAATATTCGAATAATCGAATATTCGAATACTCGAATATATTCGAGTATTCGAATATTTGATTATATTTGAGTAAATTTGAATATTAAAATATATTATTAAATTATGTACGAATATGTATGCAGTATGCATCCAACCAAAGTAGGTAGTTAGTAGGTATAGGTAGGTACCTATTCTAAAATCCAAATATATAAATAGACCACATTAGTGGCACGTTTTACTCCCAATCAAACTATTCCATCTCTTTCTCGCCTCGACCTGTACTAAGGTAGGGGAAATTAAATTTTAAATTTTAGAAAACCTGTAAATATTTAACTATTGACTTTTCATGTATTTGTTTTACCTTCACAATCTGCGTCTTTTCTAAAAACATTCTAATTTTAGAGTACTTTTATTTTTTTTCGAAAAGGAAAAAATAGACACAGAAGTATAATAAACTAGCTCTGTTTTCGTTTTATTTAAGCCTCAATAGTTAAATGTGAACAATAGCGCCTCAATCCTAAAATAAAATACGTACTAAATAATTCTGACCCTTAAAGCACATGTACAGGAGAGATACCCTATTGTGGGTATGGAAAGCAAATCAAATTGCCTGCTTAGTGGATTACGTCACGACTATTATTGTTGTCTATCCAACTAAATACTCAAATAGAGTATTCACTATTCACTAGTATTCAGTGCTATACCTATTAATAATGAATATTCAAGGATCCGGATTATTCGGATACCTATTCGAGTAATTCGGATTATTCGAGTATTCGAATATTCGAATTAATCGAATAGTTCGAATATTCGAATATTTTTTCAAACGAATATTCGAATACTAAAATCTGAAAAATTCCCAGCCTTAGTTTTTAGCTAATTTTTTTATAGGGAATCTGGTATTGTTGGTACAGCTGTATTGTCATGTGCCTCTTTATACTGGATATCTTCTGTCTCTGCTACTACCGCCATTATATTTGCCGGCGCAGCTAGAGTTATATGTACGAGATTTGATTCAAAACTGTTATGGCAACTTTTTGAAAAGTACAAAGTAAGTTCACGGAATAAAAAAAATTTTTTCTTTTGCACTAAATATGGAATCGTACAGAAGCATTTAGTATTTAGGACCCGAATTTTGTAAATTTAATTAGGCTGAAATAACGGGTTCGTTATTAGGTAATAGTGTTTTAGGTAATCTGTGTAACCTTTTATTTTCTTGTCTGTTTCTATATAAAAATAGAATAGATATATCCTTGTCTCGATATATATCAACAGTTTGGACATGCCATATATGTTATAAAAGAATAACACTCCAATTACTCAAAACATCTGCATTTCCTTCAGTATCTTCCAAAGTAAAAGCAACAAAATGGAGGAGAGAGAATCGACTAATTAAATAAAATATTCTACCTGATTTTATGCCGTGGAATGTGTTTTCTCTTCAGTAAATCAGCAGAACCGACCGAATTGCTGTTTAAAGCTGAATCTGATAGGCACATTTAGTGGCAGCAGATAGAAATTCTGTTACAATGTCACTACAACGGATGAGGTCATGTTTATGAAACACATCGCCTGACATTGATACATTAAGCGGCAGACTAATGATAAAATCACACAGTTCACTAACAGAATTATTAATCGGATTTTATTAGCATCTACACATATTCTTTAAACCTATCGTTGGCATATAATTTGGTTGTAATAAGTTTCCACACAGGGGCGAGCGTAGAACTGTCTTAACAGTACTCGTGATACGAAAAGTTAAGCAACGATAGTCGCAGTCAGTAATTTGATGGCAACTCAAGTGAAATTCGGCGACCTCGTCCCCTCTTCTACCGGTTTGTACATCAATGTATACGCAGAAGCTATGCAATTTTAGACAAGATTTGTGTAGATGATATACCATCCTTAGAAAGGGATGTAAAGCAGTTGGTCCCTTGTCTATTAAGTGTGAGGCAAATAAAAAATCCCTACTCTTGGATAAAGAAGAAGTTCGGCAAAATTTTCGGTTAAGGGTAGCTCTTCTCCTGGCGTCGGAGATTAGCCCTGGTAGCGGAAATAGGCTGACGTTAAATAAATGGTAAAAAAAGTCGCCATAGATGTATTTTCATAGGCTTTTCTTACAAGTCGGTCACTGACTTATATCAGCATAAGTTAAATAGAATAGGTCTCTACGTTCTTAGCATTTTTTTTCATTTAAAACACCCCATAAACTAGACAACCCCCAAACCAAAGCCGAAGCTGCTCGGACAGGGTTTACATAGTGAAAAAAAAAACGCGAACACACAACCAAACCCTCGACTTTGTCAGAATCGAAACCGGGATTTGAACCCGTGAGTCGACAGGCAGTAAACCAGCTACGTTTATCACTTAACGCAATCAAATCAAATCAAAGCAATTTATTTCGATATTAACAATACAAAACATATACATAGGGCTCCCGCCTCCTGAGCCAACCTGACATAAATGCGATAGAGCATCATGGCAATTGACGGGTTGGACAGAGCGAGGTCTGTGTGAATTTAAAACTATGAAATTATACACACCAACTCCTGTCAAGTATTGACTAATTTGGACATTATGAAGAAATATTAAATGAAAATTTTTTAGCTTCAAATAATTGATGATAATATTAAAATTTAAAATTAGAATATTTACAAATTTACTGAAATTTTGTTTATAAGTTAACGGGAAAATATTCAAACACAAAAACCCGCTTAAGGCAGTTCGAATGTTGAACGGCCACGGCAGACTATTTCTGTATTATTATTACGGGCAATTTGGAATATATAAATGTTCTAATATAAAAATATTATAACTTGAGTGAAAAAAAGAGAAAGAGTAATTGGGCATTTTGTCAACCTATTTAGATGTAAATAGGTTGTCGAGAAATGGGCAACGTTTGATATAGAAGTTTATGTTTAATTCTAAATTCGGCGTTATGCTCCCTCACTTGTGTGATGCTGCGTGTAAGTGGGTTATTCGAGAGTTGAGTTTGATAGAATTTTTGGGATGTGTTTTCTATGTATTGCGCTATTGATTCCATGTCGGTCATTTCGTGTAAATGTTGTATATGCGTGTATCTGTCTAAAACTCTAATAAGTCGAAGAATTTTGATTTGATGTATTTGTAATTTGTGTATCGTAGTCGTGGATGCAGAGCACCATGCTTGAGCAGCATATGCCAAGGATGGTCTTATTATAGTTGTGTATATAAGTCGTTTGTTAGTGCGTAAGTTTTTCGTATAATCATTGTAATATGTTTGTTAAATATGAGTTTTTTGTCAAAATATATGCCGATATTTTACATTCGTCTTTATTTGAATTTGGTGTCCGTTGATCATAATTGGAATCAAAATTTTGGTATCTTTGATTTTCTTGGCAAACACTATAGTCTTACCCTCATTCAGCCTGATCTTCCAATGGTTATAGTACGTGTGGCTCTGTGCAATATGTGTGCTTTTAGAGACATGTTAGCAGCTTGTGTGCACTATGCGAATGACTATATATAGCCGTATCGTCAGCGTACATTAGACAGTTTAGTTTTACGAAAGTGAAGAAAGTCAGAGATGTATAGATTGAATAATTTCGGTTCTACGACGGAACATTGCTGTATGCCCGTATGAATGCTCTTATGTGGAGAGAGTGTATTGTTAATTTTGACTTATAGTGTTCTGTTGGTTAAGTAAGAGTGTATGAGTTTTATTAAGTGGAATGGAAATGTGTAAGTGTGCATCCTGTATGTAAGCCTCGATATCCAGACGATATCGAATGCTTTTTTCAATGTCTAAAAGCACCATGGTGGTGCTTTTGTTCAGATTGTATTGTAGCTTGAAATCATTAACGATCCTGACGACCTGCTTGTATTGTGACTCTTTTTAAATTCAAACAGCTGGTGATCATTGATGCCTAGGAGATCCTGTACCCTGTTTAACCTGTTAAGGATGATTTTTTCCACCAGTTTTGAGATAGTTAACAGTAGGCTTATTGTCCTATAATTTACCGCAAACCTATGGTTTTCACCCGGCCTTGTATTGGAGCTACAACTGCGCTAGTCCAGGCACTAGGAAAGTGCGCAAGATCGCGTTAACGATGTACACTAGCTGCAATACACCCTTTCTTGGTAAGTTCTTGAGTAATTTATTTTCGATACCATCCTTACCCGAGGCCTTGTTGTTGGATAATGCTTTAATAAGTTGTGCAATTTCAGAGGGTTTTGTCATATTGTAGCAAGGCGAGGCTTGCTTTGTAATAGATTTTTTTTTTTTTTTAATTAATTTGCATTATATGTATGATTATTTTGTGGGCCACCCTGTATATGAGTTTAGAAAAAAAAAATGTTTTGGCTTCACGGCCAGAAATAACCGTATTGCCAACGAAGCAATTTCTTATCGCGCTTGAGAAAATTTTCTGGGAAACTTTCTCACACCTAGTTTCGGCTTGTCAGCAAATAACATTTGGGACAAAGTAAATGCGTAGAATGCAGTGAGATTGATACCTACCGCCGCCTCTGTGAGGGGTTGGAGGAGCTAAATTGGCCGCGAAAATTAGAAAGAGCCAATGGGATGCTGCCGAGAAACAACTGTTGCCAGTGTAATTTCCTTGTATTGCAGTGAATTCGTGTGCACAATGGTTTCTCGAAGTGTTGTTGAATCTTGGAATTTTTTTTGTGACATTCTAAATGTGGCACCTATTCGATTAAATAGATTGATCCGTTCAAAAGTTATGTTTTCGCAATTGAATTATAAGGATCGTTGTTTTATTACCGCATTCTGTTTTCAAAATGGTGTTTCACCAGATGTCCTGAGATCTTTTGTGTGGATGAACAGAAATTGCAACGTACAGAAATGTCGTAAAATGTTAGATTTATATACCTACTGGTCCCTACAGAACGAAGAGGGACATAACAGACGTAGTAGGTATAATGCTTACGATGTAATTGTGGGTCGCATTTGTGATTTAAACGGACGTATTGTTAGTGATTTTATTAACAGAAGAACATACAGTGGCAGAGATTAACTTTTTCTTTTGTTTTTGTGGTTAGTAACAAGTTTAACATACAGTGGCAGACATTAACTTTTTTTGTTTTTGTGGTTAGTAACAAGTTTGTTGTATGCCGTGCGAAGGACAGGTATGTACATTTCATAGATTTGGCAACACGTACATGTTAATAGTCACTTTGTACCTGCGCTGTCAACCAGTAAAGAGTGATATAAAACTTGTGTAAGTTAAACACGACGTATGCGGGTAATCGTAAATTCCACCAAACGCATTGGAAATTTTGTTTTTTTTTTTTTGGCCGTCCCCGTCATAAGCGCAACATATGATGATGTGGGATGTGTTCCTGACATGACGGAGCATCGTTCTGTGTGTTTGTTTTTTTCGTCAGGCAGAAGTGGCTGTTGTAAAGAATGACCGTTGGTCCAACGGTTCGGTGGAGACCAAACGCGAGAGCGCGTTTCCCTAAGGGTTAAATTTAGGGGTTGTTTTGATTAAAGCGATTTTTTTCTTGTGTGATTTTTAAGGGAGTTGGCACGACGGTTCGAAGCCGGATTATATGTATGCGCGGAGCATAATTAGTATAAAGAAATTTTGTGTTAGGGGAGGTTTATTTTCTGGAGTTTTGTTAAGAGGGTTGGTCGTGATTTTTTTGGTTTAGTAGATAAAGTGTGGGTTCGTGGAGTGAAGTTTGTTCCACACTAAAAAGTGAAGTGAGAAACTTTTTTCGTTTCCCTGTTGACAGAGGGTGGATCAGGAAAAAGGGTGAGTCTGTTTTTGTATGTTTCGAAAAGAAATATATATATAGATATACTAACCAGTGGGGTTCAAAATCAAATTTAAGTTTAAATTGAAATATTTAAAAACAAAGGTAGAACTTGCTTTGGCTTACAGGGCGGACCGACCTCTGGAATTTTATAGTTTACATTTTTGTGTTGTATGGTTTGTAATTGGTGTTAATAGTGTGAAATTTCTATATAGGGCAGCTCACTATAAAGAAAGTTTTATTTAAGGAGGGAAATATATAATAGGGTCCCGAGTTATTTTAACTACAGGAATGTTATCCTGTTTAGTTAGTAAGTTGAATTTTCCTTTCTGAAGAAAAACATTGCTTACGTCGTTAACGTACAAGAATAATTTTCCCTTAAGGATTGTGCTTTGATGATATTTTTTTGTTTGTTTGTTTGTTGTTTTACTAGGATTGTTTTCCAACACTAGAATTTTTAATTTTATGTCAGGATAGAAATTTTTTAAGTTTTCCTATGTTACCATCTTTTGGGCAGGTAACCAAGTTGTTTAGCCTAGTTAAATATATTTAAATTATTCATTTTTTTTCGTTTTTGTGGTAAACTTATTTAATCAGATAATATATTGATTTTTAACCTGTAACTACATATATTATTTTGCTTTATGTTAATATACTTATTTTTCTTATAAAGACAACTATTTATTTCTCTCATCTCATCTTTACCCTAAAAGACCACGCATATAAGCCGTGGCCGGGCTCTTGCCCTCCGAAGGTGCCTTTTCTTAAATAACATCTTAAGTTTTATTTTTGTTGTTGATTAAATTTATTATTTCCGAGGTCAGGCGGAAACTAAACTTACCTGACCTGGTGGCAGCTACGCTACCCTTATATTGACAGCCGCCTCCCAGGACCAGTGAAGGAGCGATTTTGTGAGTGGGGAAGGCGTGGCGTGTTACAATCTGGTGGCAGCGGTGGGATGAAATTAAATTAAAGGAAAGGGGTGAGATTATGTAAAATAGAGCGGTGGGATGAAGTAAATAAGTTGTAGGGGATGAAATAAATTAATTGAAGGGGATGAAATAAATTAGTTGAAGGGGATGAAATTAAATTAGAGCGGTAAGATGATTTAAAATTGACCAGTGAGATGAAATAAAGTAGTTGTAGGGGATGAAATAAAATAGTTGAGGAAATAGATTTTTATTTTAGGTGGGAATTAATTAAAATAGGGGTGAGATAAAATAAATAGGTGAAAGGGAGGAAATAGAAAATCTTATAGGCAAAATAAAATATACAGGTGGATAAAAATTTTTAATACAGGTGGATGAAATTTTAGTATAGGTAGATAGAAATATTTAGTACAGGTGGCACTGAATAAAATAGATTTTGTGGCGGAAGTAAAATAAATTTAAGGGAAATTTATTGAGAATTAAAAGAATTCTTTTGGAAAATTTATACAGGTAAGATAAAAAGTGTATTTTTTTTATTCTTCCAAAGGTGATTGGAAAAATTCTAGTACAGGTGTATTGAGAAAATACATATATTTAGTAGCCGGAGAGAAAGCTGTTACAAGGTGGACGAGACCGAAATAGTTTATGAATTATATCTAAAGACAATTTTTTCTTGTTGGTTATTAAGTGGGTAATTTTTTTTCTTTTCTTTTATATACCAGGAGTGATTAGAAAGTTTTGAGATTATTATACGAGGCAACAGGGAATTTTTAATTTAGTTTTTATTATTAAAAACTTTTACTTATACAGGGTGATACAGAAAGTTGTATAGGTAAATATACCAGGACTGATCAGAAATTTTTTTTGAAGTAACTGTAGGGTTCTAATTAATTTTTCTTTTTTTGGGGAAATAACTAATTAATTTTAATTATATAGGGTGCTATAGGAAGTCGTGTAGGTAAATAATTGTTGAAAAGTAATAAAATAAGTGCCTGGAAGGTTTTGATTTATGTTTTGGAAAACACTTAAGTACGATTAATTTACATAAGGTGATAGGGAAAATCATATAGGTAAATAATTGAGGAGAGTTAATAAAAAGAAGAATCATCGCAATACAGGTTGGTGCTTATTGCTATATTTATTTTATTTTTGTGTTGTTTTCTTTTATAAATAAAAATGAACCCCACTACTAACATAACTAGTACTACTACCACGGTAGATGTTACAACAGCTATAACAGATCCCATTGTGACGACAGCTAGTGCGGGCGGTTTACCAGGGCCGTCCCAAAATTTAGGAGCCGTACCTAGAGTCCCGGCTATGTATTCTTTAGGGATGATTGCATCCACTATTGAAAATTTTAATGGCAGGGATGTTGTAAGGTACTTAGAAAAATTGGAACAAAGGGCCCGACTGGACGGATGGACGGAGGATGAGACTTTAAGGTTATTGAAATTTAAATGCGTTGGGGAAGCGTACGATTTCTTAAAATCCGATGCGAGCTTAGATGGGTTAAATTTTTGGGCGTTGAAGGCTAGATTAATAGCCAACTTTGGAATAAGTAGGTTGCCGGGGGATAACCAGTTGAATTTAAGTCGGTGCTATCAGAGGCATGATGAAAGTATTTCCGCGTACTGTACGAGGCTTAGGATTTTGGGAGCAAGGGTCTTGGAAGAAGACTTAAGCAACGCTACGATTGAGGAGCAAGCGGGAATAAGGAAGAAAAATCGCGATTTGGTGTTAAATCAATTTAAAATTGGGCTACGAAAGGAGATAATGAAAGAAGTAGGTGTATTATTGCTCCGAGTTGACCTTAGATAAGGCAGAAGAGTTGGTGAAGCTGCACGAAACGACAATGAGGATGATTCAAGGAAAGAATACGGGCCAACGGATGTTGCAAGTAAATTGCTATTCGTGCGGAGAAGTTGGACATATATCCAGGAACTGTACTAGACAGCAAAATACTCAAAGGTATGCCGAGAGAGGTGCCTGTTATTTATGTCATCAGCACGGACATTGGGCAAGAGAGTGTCCTAACGAAAATAATGGAAATAAAAAACCATGGAATGGATTTGCACAAGGAAGAGAGGAGAGAAATAACGGAGAGCCATATGGTAGGTCTTCGGGAAAGACCGATGCATACCGTCCAGATAGGAATAAACCCCAAAATAAATATAGAAGTGGGGCAGGTGACGAAAATAGGGAACGGTGGAACAGGACGAATTATGGAAATCAACATAGAAGCGTCGAAAATGAGAATAAATGGAAAAACACGAGAAGAGAGATAGGGGGCAACCGTCAAGAACAGCCGAAATACTATACAAAAATGGAGGAGAGAGCTGATCGTGTTGTTGGAAGAAGAAACATGGATACTATGCCAAGAACTGCGAAGAATGAAGTTAGTAAAGATAACAGCACTATGGGAACACCGGAGAGTCAAAAAAATTATTATATAATGGGGAAGAGGAAAATGGTATCAGTGATACCAACGCTTAGTACGGTAGAGGAAGGAACAGACATGCCTTATATAATTTCCTTGCGGCTTAATGGTAAAGCGCGGGGATGTTTAGTCGATACTGGGGCAGCTGTCTCCTTAATGAAATATAGAACGGCGATGGAAGAATCGCTACGACTAGAAGAGTGCACGGAAAGGACATTAACCGGAATTACCGGCCACCCACTCAACACGTATGGTATAGTTCATGTAAACCTTGAGACACCTATTACCAAGACTAAAGTTGGAGGCGATTTTATTGTATGTGAGGACGAAATATTTGGAAATCAAGCGGAAATTGACATACTGTTAGGAAGAGATTTCCTGGCAGCACATAACGTGATCATTAGTTGTGGTCTAGTACCGGCCGTCGAAATATGTGGAGAATATGTGTTGGAAGGATCTTCTGGTAGTTTGGCAGGACAAGATATTGAAGAACCTGTGGAAGTTGTACTAGCCGCTCAACTATCCGCGGCTACGAAAAATGCTCCGACAAATCCGAAGAGGGGAGTCCTCACGGATATGGACGAAAAAGAAGTGGAAAAAGGAAGTCCTTGGGAGAGTTGGCTACAGGAAGTGGAAAATTTTTATAAAGGCGAAGGAAATAAAAAGAATCAGATGACTAAAAAGAATCAGATAACAGTGGACGCTCAGGTGCATTGTAGTGTGGAAGGGACAAAGGACGCCAATAATAAGGAAAAAGTAGCCAGGAATCTGGAGGTCTTGGAAGAAATTAAGGAAGAACACCGGGTGACTTTACAAGGCATAGCTGAGGATAAGAAAAATGTAGAAAAGGTGGAGGAAGTTAGACAACCGGGACTTAAGGATCTTCAAGACAGATTAGAAAGTCTGGAAAATGCCTTGGTCGAGTTGATGGAAAAACTATCTACGGTAAGAGGGGATGAGCCCAGCAAAAGATGCAAGAGGGAGAAGATTAAGGGACCAGGGGAGTCTACTGATAGAATGGAGACGGGAATATTATCTGTAGAAAAGGTTATTGTACCACCCAGAACAGAAGTTATGTGCCTGGGAAGACTAAAACGACAACTTAATGGGGAAGTGCTGGTCTGTAAACCAGTAGAAATAGGTGATAAGGAAGCTCACGTGGCCCGGGCAGTTATCGAAAATAAGGACATTATACCGGTTAGGATTATAAACGTCTCCAAGAAAGAGGTGACTATAAGAAAGGGGCATAAGATTGGGACAGTAATTAGTGGGGAAGAAGCGCCTGAAATTAAAGAAAAAACCAAGACGATTTGCCAAACTGATGTGTCCAACGATAAATGGATAGAAGATTTTAATTTGTCTCATCTTGATGTTAGAACCAAGACGGAGAAGGTAAAAGGTACACGGATCACCAGATTTAACAAAAAGACCGAAAGGAGGACTTTTGGACAAGGAGATCTTGTTTATATGAAAGACGTGAGTGCAAAACAGGGACTATCTAGGAAGCTTGTTAAGCCATGGAAAGGACCTTATAGAGTAATAGATGTCGTCGGACCGGTAACCTATAAGATAAGGAAGGTAGGAAGCCGAGAGGAGCAGGTAGTTCATATCAACCGGTTGAAAAAATTTTATCAAAGAGAAAGCATGAGCAGTGAGGATGATACAGAATCTGATGAGGAGATGAACGATCAGGAAGAAATAAACGTAGATGAAACCACTCAACAGACCTGGAGACCAGTCTTTCCACAATGGGTGGAGGTTTACGATAACTCAGAAGAAGGTATAGAGGCGGAAACAAACGTTATAAGGGAAGGTGATGACACGGCAGGGGACGATGAGATATCCAATGCGGAAATTCAGGTACCGCTGCGAAGGTCTACGCGAACGCGACGGCCTCCGGATAGGCTTAACTTGTAAATATCTCTAGTTTGTAGTTAAGCGTATAGTATAGTATAGTGTTATTGATTAGTTAGGGACCGCGGGGTATTTTGTCTCAATAAAATGCGGTGTTTGGAGCAAGTTAAATTATGGTGTTTTTTTTTTGGGATCTAGTCCAGTAGGACCTTTGTCATTACCGAAAGTAAGGGATTGACTCAATTAAGGGTGATATATAAGAATATATGGCTGGTATGCCTTAATTACTGGAGTGTCAGTAAGTATTCCTTCAGGGTTGGGATAAGAAGTTGAGCAGAAAAGTTAATGAAGTTATAAATTAATATTTTTTAATTTTTTGTATGGTGTAATGGTTGCACTGCTGGGACCCAATGCAAGCATTAGATCTGAGGGGTAAAATAAGAAAAACTTTTTTGAACTTTGTAATATTCTATTTTAGGATATGTTAGAGTTAATGACTGATGTATTATTTATATATCTGTGTATTTTGGATAGGCGAGAAATTAAGAAGAAGGTATAATGGTTAGGATGAATCGGCAGATGGTTGCCGCGATTTTGGTAATTTGTACTTGGCTGTCTCAGTGGCACGAGGTAATGGGGTTAATCGGGTATGATTGTGAAGACGAAAATACAAACATTACGGCAATATCACTACGAGACGTTGCGAAGTGTCCGGAACCAAGTTCGGCGTATGCGAGTGAATCGGTGCAAGTACGGGTTGTACAAAGAACTGAAATAGGACTGCAACATGTGTGGACGTGTTTAATAGACGTTACACGACTTATTACATACTGTGGCATGCATAGCCATAGCTCTGTAGTGGCGGGAGGACTGCTAAATTATGTTCACCAAGTGGGTGCTGAGGAATGCCGGAACATTCATCGTTATAGAACGGTGAAAATCAATCAGCAGATCATCGGACAAATATTATTAAATGGGACTACCACGGCTTCCATGACATTGTTTGGGTCAGTGGACAACACTGGAAGATGCGAAGGTGTTAATTACCAGGAGAACGGTAGGTCCTGGAGTAATGTAGTTGTGACGGCTACAGTAAAAGTGCAAACTATGGATTACTTCGCGAGGGTGAAGTTAAAAGACAATGAAATTAGTTTGAAAGGAGGGGTAACCTGCCCATTCTTGGAGCAGTATTGTTTTGATTCAACCTTTGGAGAAAGTACGTGGGATTACCAGTCAGGGACGGTGTGCGAAGAACAGTTGAGTCTGATTTATAGTGGGCGAGCCGAAAAGATCACTAATGTATTAACGAACGAACAATATATAGTAGTGAATAAGGAGTCTAAAGTGTTTGCAGTATCGTTAGTGAAGAAAGTCCGATTGTGCAATTTAGAATTATGGCAAACAGAGCACCCTCAGTTGCTCGTCTGTGAAGGGAGAGAGGCTATTTTCAACCCGTCTGTAGTACTTCTTACCGAAGATACCGACTTGATGCTATATGTCAATAGCAAGTTCCTATATGTTGAACAGTCGTACAAACGCAGTCTAGATATGTTGTACGAGGATACTATACATAGAAGATGTATGCTGCAGAGAGAGATATTGAAAAATCGATTGTTGATGGCCCCGATAACGCCAAATACAGTGAGCCAGTTAATACAAGATAAAGAAGGTTATGTTGGCCATGTACTAGGGGAGATTTTGTACATCCTAAAGTGTGTACCCAAGCAGATGACCGTGCGACGAACTACTAGATGCTATCAAGAGCTTCCGGTTTTAGTGAATAATCAATCTAGGTTCATGGCACCTGTAACGAGAATTTTACAAAATTACGGGCAGGAAATAGATTGCAACAGTTTAACGCCACCATTGTATCATATCGAGGGAGAGTGGATTGGACTAGTTCCACACCCAATAGTAAAACACCCTCCAAAAGAATTGGAAGTTGCGGCATACCCGAAGATAGACTTTCAGCCTATTCAACCACTGGGAGCAAAAGGACTTTATACCCAGGAAGAAATTGGGAAGGTACAAAAATTGCTCGCTTTTGGGATTGAAAGAAAAGTAGTAGAAAATATCATTACACGCCGAGCTGCGGGGATGGAAACAGGCGGACAAGGGTTTTCAACCGTCAAAATATTTGATCCGGAGGAAATGAAAGAATTGGCACATTCAACCATGAAACAGATGTGGGGTTGGTTTTCTGACATAGGAATATTTATGAGTGGCCTGATAGGGTTCTATGTCATATTTCGTATCATCAAGTACGCCATAGGAGTTATTATTAATGGACTACATTTGTACCAGACGGTTGGAGGAGGTATCGCGCTACTAGCCTGTCTATGGAACACGCTTACGATGTGGGTGATTCATCGCCATCAATCGGTGAACAATCCGTTACGAAAGGACACAAAAACCGTGAGTGAAGGACTTAAGACTGTTGTGAGCGACGGAAGGGATAAAAGTGAGAAAGACTATACGGACCAAGTGCGAGTATACCCGAACTTATCGACTGAACCTCATTGGACGCAGGTAGAGTCGAAATGAGACAGTTAAATTTTAGACATTTTGACCCCCTACCCCTTATGCCTACTGTAGGTTAGCCATAGTACATGGAGCAGGGCAGTAGAACTTTGGGCGGAAAAGAGCTGCGTTGGAAAAGTGTTGTGCATTGTGCGCGAAGTGCGTATTCTTGAATGTCGGGAAATCCTTGTAAACAGTAGGACTAAGGAACCAAGTTTGTTTATGTAAATATAGGTTAAGTTAGGTTAAGAGGAAAACCCTCTAAGCTATTAGGGAAGGTTAAGAGTATCTATAAAATATAAAATGTTAGAATGTTAATAGCTAAAAGTTATGGCCAGGAGTAAGGCCAAAACTTTTTTAAAGAGGGAAGTATTGTAGCAAGGCGAGGCTTGCTTTGTAATAGATTTTTTTTTATTTTAATTAATTTGCATTATATGTATGATTATTTTGTGGGCCACCCTGTATATGAGTTGGCTTCACGGCCAGAAATAACCGTATTGCCAGCGAAGCAATTTCTTATCGCGCTTGAGAAAATTTTCTGGGAAACTTTCTCACACCTGAGTTTCGGCTTGTCAGCAAATAACATTTGGGACAAAGTAAATGCGTAGAATGCAGTGAGATTGATACCTACCGCGGCCTCTGTGAGGGGTTGGAGGAGCTAAATTGGCCGCGAAAATTAGAAAGAGCCAATGGGATGCTGCCGAGAAACAACTGTTAGAGACTCGAGGAACGTAATGTAGAATGCTGGGAGAGAAAATTGGAAGGTTTGATTCGCGGCGTGAAGAGGTCCCTGCGTGTACGATCGGCTAGGAGAATTCGTTACTATGGATTTGAATAAGGAAACTTCTAGAAAGGAAAGATTTTGCTAAAGTCAGCAAAAAGAAAAAGAGACGAAATTTTTAGAGGGAAAAAACGGGGAGTTGGCCCAACGGTTTGGTGGAGGCCAGACGTGAGATCGCGGTACACTAAGGGTTAAATTAGGGGTGATTTTGTTTAAAGCGTTTTATTGTGCGATTTTGTTAAAGGAGTTGGTCCAACGGTTCGGTGGAGACCAAACGCGAGAGCGCGTTTCCCTAAGGGTTAAATTTAGGGGTTGTTTTGATTAAAGCGATTTTTTTCTTGTGTTATTTTTAAGGGAGTTGGCACGACGGTTCGAAGCCGGATTATATGTATGCGCGGAGCATAATTAGTATAAAGAAATTTTGTGTTAGGGGAGGTTTATTTTCTGGAGTTTTGTTAAGAGGGTTGGTCGTGATTTTTTTGGTTTAGTAGATAAAGTGTGGGTTCGTGGAGTGAAGTTTGTTCCACACTAAAAAGTGAAGTGAGAAACTTTTTTCGTTTCCCTGTTGACAGAGGGTGGATCAGGAAAAAGGGTGAGTCTGTTTTTGTATGTTTCGAAAAGAAATATATATATAGATATACTAACCAGTGGGGTTCAAAATCAAATTTAAGTTTAAATTGAAATATTTAAAAACAAAGGTAGAACTTGCTTTGGCTTACAGGGCGGACCGACCTCTGGAATTTTATAATTTACATTTTTGTGTTGTATGGTTTGTAATTGGTGTTAATAGTGTGAAATTTCTATATAGGGCGGCTCACTATAAAGAAAGTTTTATTTAAGGAGGGAAATATATAATAGGGTCCCGAGTTATTTTAACTACAGGAATGTTATCCTGTTTAGTTAGTAAGTTGAATTTTCCTTTCTGAAGAAAAACATTGCTTACGTCGTTAACGTACAAGAATAATTTTCCCTTAAGGATTGTGCTTTGATGATATTTTTTGTTTGTTTGTTTGTTGTTTTACTAGGATTGTTTTCCAACACTAGAATTTTTAATTTTATGTCAGGATAGAAATTTTTTTAAGTTTTCCTATGTTACCATCTTTTGGGCAGGTAACCAAGTTGTTTAGCCTAGTTAAATATATTTAAATTATTCATTTTTTTCGTTTTTGTGGTAAACTTATTTAATCAGATAATATATTGATTTTTAACCTGTAACTACATATATTATTTTGCTTTATGTTAATATACTTATTTTTCTTATAAAGACAACTATTTATTTCTCTCATCTCATCTTTACCCTAAAAGACCACGCATATAAGCCGTGGCCGGGCTCTTGCCCTCCGAAGGTGCCTTTTCTTAAATAACATCTTAAGTTTTATTTTTGTTGTTGATTAAATTTATTATTTCCGAGGTCAGGCGGAAACTAAACTTACCTGACCTGGTGGCAGCTACGCTACCCTTATATTGACAGCCGCCTCCCAGGACCAGTGAAGGAGCGATTTTGTGAGTGGGGAAGGCGTGGCGTGTTACAATATTTTCCAAAAATTCTTGTTGAGTGACTTGATTTTCACGACTCTTGATTTCATAAGTCGTCTGTATTATGCGATAATGTTCGTGTGTTGGGTGTCTCGCTATTGTGAATTTGTTGGTAAGTGTCAGCTAAGTGGTTGGCTTTCTGCCTGTCTGATACGTAGGTTTGACCGTTAAGTTCGAGAGCAGGGATGGCCTCTCGTGTGTCCTTATTTTTGAATGATTTTGTTAATCTCCTCAGTGAGTTGTCCTGAGGATTTAGTGCCCAGAGCTTTTCACTCCATTTTCGCCTTTTTAAGTTGCTTATATCTGTTCTAACTTGTCCTTGCAATCTGACCATCTCTTTCTTGGCCTGGACATCACGATTTCGTTGCCAGCGTCGTCTTAATCAGTTTTTCGTAAATATGCCTTGTTTGATCGCATCCGTCAGTTGGACCTTGGAGTCAATAGTGATAGTTTGAGCAACACCCCGTTTGGCCTCTTGCAACATCCTAGTAAACACTTCAACCTCATTTTCCAGATTAGCAATAATGTTGATATTGTTATTTAAATGTATGTGTGTGTTTATATATTGTCTATATTGTTGTCAGTTGGCGTTTTTGAATGATGTGATACGTGTGCGTGCATCTTCTTTTGTCATGTTATTTAAAACTATATGAATGGGATTGTGATCAGACGTGAACTCTTCCAGCACCTTAGGGAGGGTGGAATGGCCCACATTCCTGTTTATTATGACATCTAGTGTAGAAGATTTATTACTATTATCTGGAAAATGAGTCGGAGCATTTTGATATTCCAACTCACATTATTATTATTAATGTAGTCAAACAAGGTGTTGCCGTTTGCATTATTACGCTTGACAATCTTAACTGCCAAATTTGAGAAGTCTATCATTTAGTATTTTTTGAGTTATCGCGGATACACACATACACACACACACACATCCACACACACCTATACCTGTTCGCCAATATTTGCGACACCTCGACATAGGCCGCACATGTGGCATCTTTTAAACTGTACATATGGTAAATATAGCGGCAGCGCCACATGTCTGTAGCTCTTTTCCGTTTATTGATACACTCCATACAACTCTAGAAACTGAAATACCGACTTGAGACACCTGGTGTCATGTTAATAGCAATCCATACCGTGGGTATGAAAGAGCCATAAATATTTATGAACATGTAGAGTGTATGATTGTGTAATCAAAATACATACTTATGGCAAATGGTGCCACAAGTAGGCACAACAAAATTACACATTTAGATGTATATGATTGTGTTACCAAAATACATGCTTACGACAAATGGCGCCACAAGTAGGTACAACAAAATTACACAGTATCTTTGTGTTTGAAGAATATCCACTAAGACCATGTTGCAATAAACGGTAAAATCCCATTTAAAACTAGAAATAGTTACAAACAATTTTTTTTCATTGGCATTGGTCAATTCATTTTCCTTTTTTTTAATTTTTGGTACATAAATATCAACTTTAAAAATCAAAGGAAAAGTCGGAAGTTGGTTTTCAACAGAATGTTACATAAAATGAAAAAACTATTAAAAAATGCATATTTCTAACGTTTCGAAAATTTAATCTGTTTCTTTTTTTTTAATCTGTTTCCTCCCTCAAAGTTTTTAGATCGTTTTTTGTAATGTGTAGAATTAATTCTACAGATATAAGGTGCTTCAAAAAACATGCATGAACACACAGCTGAAAATTCGCAATCCAAAAATAACAGAAAAAGTTCCTATAAACGTGTCCAGAAACGCTTCGTTAAAAAACCTAAAAATTGCTTGGAAAGCATTAGTTGAAACTTAGAGTAAGTATGTACAGCACAGGAAGTAATTTTGTCACAAACGAATTTAATTTATTTCTATCATAGGCGTGCTTATGGGTAATATCAGTAATATTGCTGTAAAGAATAAGGAACGCCACTGTGTTTTTGTTATTTTCATTAAGGCTGGGAATTTTCCAGATTTTAGTATTCGAATATTCGTTCGAAAAAATATTCGAATATTCGAACTATTCGGATATTCGAATATTCGGATTATTCGAATTATTCAAATAGGTATTCGAATTATTCGGATATTCGAATATTCGGATTATTCGAATTATTGGAGTATTCGGGTATTTGAATAATTCGAATTATTCGAATATTCGAATACTCGAATAATCCAAATTATTCGAACAGGCATCCGAATAATCCGGATCCTCGAATATTCATTATTAATAGGTATGGCACTGAATACTAGTGAATAGTGAATACTCTATTTGAGTATTTGGTTGGATAAACCACACTAATAGTCGTGACGTAATCCACTAAGCAGGCAATTTGATTTGCTTTCCATACCCACAATAGGGTATATCTCCTGTACATGTGCTTTAAGGGTCAGAATTATTTAGTTAGTATTTTATTTTAGGATTGAGGCGCTATTGTTCACATTTAACTATTGAAGTTTAAATAAAACGAAAACAGAGCTAGTTTATTATACTTCTGTGTCATAACTATTTTTCCTTTTCGAAGAAAATAAAAGTGCTCTAAAATTAGAATGTTTTTAAAAAAGACGCAGATTGTGAAGGTAAAACAAATACATGAAAAGTCAATAGTTAAATATTTACAGGTTTTCTAAAATTTAAAATTCAATTTTAACCCCTGCCTTAGTACAGTAAGAATAAGGTCGAGGCGAGAAAGGGATGGAATTGTTTGACTGGTAGTAAAACGTGCCACTAATGTGGTCTGTTTATATATTTGGATTTTAGAATAGGTACCTAACTATACCTACTATCTACCTACTATGGTTGGATGCATACTGCATACCTATTCGTACATAATTTAATATAGTTTAATATTCAAATATAATCGAATATTCGAATACTCGAATATATTCGAGCAATCGAATATCCGAGTATTCGAATATATTCGAGTATTCGAATATTCGAATACATTCGAGTATTCGAATATTCGAATAATTTCCCATTAGAATAATTCGTATTCGAATACTCGAATTATTCGTATTCGATTTCCAGCCTTAGTAAAAACCTAACTGCATTCGACTAATTACTTAGCTTATTCTTTTATGCTCATTTCAAATATTACATTTTAAAAATTTTGTTGTTTTTGGGATATACTAAATGGATATTTTTTATGTAGCTTATATAACTCCCTTTTGGTTAATAATTAATCGATTCAGTAATGTAACTGAAACACACCTACTGAATATCAAATTTGTATATGTGGTTCATATGCTGTGGCTTAAGACAAAATTAGGCAAAACTGACAAAACACTCTGTATATTGGTAATGAAGGTTGTAAAAAAAGCTTTATCTCTATTGGCCTTTTTCAAAAAAGTCTACTGAAAAAGTTACAGCGATTGTATGTTACTTTTGTTCAATCCTGTATATAGGTTGTGCGATTTAAATAAAATAATTCCTATATTACTCTGTGTACTCGTAGTTTATAGAATCATCACAGTGAAATACGTCAGACAAAAATCTTCGTAAAATTTTATCCAGTCATGGAACTTGGAACAGACAAATGATAGTGGCCAACCTGCTAGTCATAATAATATACTAACTAAGGTAAATTGAGTAGTGATGAGAGGTATGAAACTTCTCGTATGATCCATAACCTATGGCATACTGAGGAGAACAAATAAGTTCGAAACCGGTCTATGTCTGGTTAGGAATTGACAAATGATATTGGTTATCGATCTATCATGATTTGAAGGTGTAATCGAATGCAGGTCGGGGTATTTGCCCGCTGAGTAGTTGTTTCATTCAAATCATATTTAATAACAGTAGTTTAGTCCACCTGGGCTAGAGGCCGCCGCTCTCGGTACTTGCTTCGCAAGTCGCTATCCACCACAGAGACATCTATGATGTCTGTCGGATAGTAGCATTTAGACCATACTAGAAGTTTCATACCTCTCACCACAACTCAATTTACCTTAGTTAGTATATGACTAGCAGGTTGGCCACTATCATTTGTCTGTTCCATAACCTATGACATACTGAGGAGAACAAATAAGTTTGAAACCGGTCTATGTCTGGTTAGGAATTGACAAATGATATTGGTTATCGATCTATCATAATTTGAAGGTGTAATCCAATGGAGGTCGGGGTATTTGCCCGCTGAGTAGTTGTTTCATTCAAATCATATTTAATAGAAATTCAATGAAAAAATTTTCATAAAAATTTATTCACTATAGATGGGTTCTGAGGTAAAAACCTAACTGTACTCGACTAACTACTTAGCTTATTATTTTCTGCTCATTTCAGATATTACATTTTAAAAATTTTGTTGTTTTTAGGATATACTAAATGGATATTTTTTATGTAGCTTATATAACTCCGTTTTGGTTAATAATTAATCGATTCAGTAAAGTAACTAAAACATACCTGCTGAATATCAAATTTGTATACGTGGTTCATATGCTGTGGCTTAAGACAAAATTAGACAAAACTTACAAAACACTCTGTATATTAGTAATGAAGGTTGTTAGATTGAAATAATTTGGTCCCAAATAACCTATGAGTTATTACTTACTACCGAAAAAAAGAATTAGAAACTGCTTCGGAAAAATTTAAAAAATATAGGTTTTAATGGAAACGTGGAAGACGTCATATCTAAAAAACCACTAATGAAGAAAATGTATTTATATACGCATCAGTATAAAAAAGCTTTATCCCTATTGGCATTTTTCAAAAAAGTCTACTGACAAAGTTACAGCGATTGTTTGTTACTTTTGTTCAATCCTGTATATAAGTTGTGCGATTTAAATAAAATAATTCCTATATTACTCGGTGTACTCGTAGTTTATAGAATCATCACAGTGAAATACGTCAGAAAAAAATCTTCGTAAAATTGTATCTAGTCGTTTATATTTTTGAGGAAGATACATTTTAGATTACTCAAATTTTTACATAATATCAGCAAAGCTATTTTATAGTACAAACAATTCTGTAGAAACTATTAAAACTTATCGATGATTTTTCAATGCATAATAAATAGATAGACTCAATATAAAGTGCGAAATTTGTAAATAAATTAAATTAAAAATACTATATGTGTGGGTACATACACAATCACCTTATTAGATCAGCTTACTGGAAATAGTCGAAACTCGCGATTTAAAACACACATAGTGTAACCGTCTTTTGGCGGAATAGAGAGAGATACGCATGTGTAGTTTAATGTGTGTATCTTAACAGATATAAAGACCGCATTGTGGTATTTATTTATTATTCGCGATTGAAGCGCCATCTATCCGTGAAGCTTCTGGTGCCACAGTGATAGCATTGTGCGTACCACATACTAAAATCCGCATTGTGGATACATACACACGAAAAATTGAAAGTAGGTATAGATCGACTTGGTTTGAGATGAAGAGTCCAAAAAACATGATTTACTCTGTGGCAACGCTTGTATGGTGCCATAAAATTGAACAGGTGCCAGACTACAGCTCCTTGCACGCACATGGTGCCATAGGGAATGTAAAACATACACACATCCACACACACATCCACACACACATCCACACACACACATCCACACACACACACGCACCGATAGACATCATTCCAAAAATAGTCAGAATGGATTCAGGAGGATTCACAACGTACATATCAATCAAAATCTCGAGGTCGAAAAAAATCACGATTACTATACTTCCTTATATTAGGGATAAGAAAGTAAAAAGCACCAGAAATTTTTCAATTTCACAATTGCAGTTGACTAATTTACTATTTAAATATTTTAACCGCATCAACATTTTACCTAAATCTATGAATTGATATAACTTGTTAAATTCTTCATTTAAATTCGAGAGTTAACTCATACCACTGTTTGTGTGGGATGTTTGGTGGATGGAAATAGCAGGGAGTGTAGGAAGAAGGGAATGTCTTGAAGTTACCTGATTTGATGTTCCTGAGAGATGATTTTGAGACGACTGGGCCATCCTTCCCGCTTCCCAGATATTTATTTTTGGAACAGGTGCCACCTCTTCGCTGGTGGTGGGGGGAATATGGGAAAATTTCGTCGTTCCAGTTGTTCAGTTTTGTTTTTATATACTCGGTAATTAACACTGTTAGCGGTATGATTTTCATTATAATTTTCACATTTGATCGCACCATTTTTTTTCTGTCACAGTCTCTGGTCAGGCGAGATTTAACACATTTTAAGCACTTTGGGACTGCGTGGCAATTAGTTATTGCATGACCCCATAATTGACATCTATGACATTGAATGATAATTTTATTATTAATGTGCCTTTCTCATGTAACTGCGGTGTGGTCGAGGTACTTAAATTTTTTTTTGAATATCCTTGATCGTGATGGAACCATCAGTAAATTACTATATATATATTTTTTTCCCTTTCTTGACGGTTATTATCAATTAATATTGAGAGTTTTTTTTTTGTGGGGATTTCGGTCAGGTACAACTAATTAAATTTTTTTTCTAACGTTTCGGTTTATTACACCATCATCAGAGAACTACAATTAATATAATATTTTAAACACATAGTTATGGTTATTATACATTAAAATTTACTTACACTATTATTTATTAGGAATTTGCTTTAAATTTTTTTCTATTACATGCTATTTGGTTGTCTGTTTTAACGCAACTGAGATATTTTAACCTAGTTTGTGTGCTCTTAAAGTTTTGTTTATGTTACAGAGATAACGTTGGAATGTATATGGTTTACTGTGGGTGTTTTGCTTAAATAGTGAATATATAATAAGATATTTTATTACAAGAATTATTATTTTGTATCGGTCAGATGTAAAAATTGATTTCATGTTGTAATGTACCCCAATTATTTAATTAAGTTAAAGTAGGTTTCGCTTAAATTTTCTATGTCAGTGCGATTATTTATGGCGTTGGTATGTCTTTTTATTTGTAGCATTTCATGTATGTTTCTTCGGTTATAACTAGGTTCTTTTTCTAATATGTGTATGTTGTTAAAATTAAATGGTACCTATATAGGCCAATCTAAACAATATCTACATAAAAGAGTATACACGCACAAACATAGCATAAAAACTCAAAACCAAAACACGACAGCACTAGCCAAACACGCCATAGAACAAAACCATCGATTTAATTTTAACAACATACAAATATTAGAAAAAGAACCTAGTTATAACCGAAGAAACATACATGAAATGCTACAAATAAAAAGACATACCAACGCTATAAATAATCGCACTGATATAGAAAATTTAAGCGAAACCTACTTTAACTTAATTAAATAATTGGGGTACATTACAACATGAAATCAATTTTTAGATATGACCGATACAAAATAATAATTCTTGTAATAAAATATCTTATTATATATTCACTATTTAAGCAAAACACCCACAGTAAACCATATACATTCCGACGTTATCTCTGTAACATAAACAAAACTTTAAGAGCACACAAACTAGGTTAAAATATCTCAGTTGCGTTAAAACAGACAACCAAATAGCATGTAATAGAAAAAATTTTAAAGCAAATTCCTAATAAATAATAGTGTAAGTAAATTTTAATGTATAATAACCATAACTATGTGTTTAAAATATTATATTAATTGTAGTTCTCTGATGATGGTGTAATAAACCGAAACGTTAGAAAAAAAATTTAATTAGTTGTACCTGACCGAAATCCCCACAAAAAAAAAAACTATCAATATTAGTAAATTACTATATACATAGGATAACAGGTGCCCCTTATTTTAAATATATTTTTAAAATTTATTGTAAACTTTTGAATAAGTTCACTTTTTAAATCATCATTTCTACATTATGATAAATACCTTTGAGTACAAATGCATGTGTTTTTTCTTGGCGGGGTGTGAAAGTGTGAAATTATAATTTTTCTAGTTTGAAATTCTCGTTGCATTTTGCCAGTCAACGTATTTCTCTAGATGCAAACTTGTGGAGTATGTTGAATGTTTCCAGTAATATGTGCTTTCCAGAATACTGTTGAAAAATGTATTTAATTTTTCGTGGTCAACGAGTTTGTCATGAATGATAATTGAAATGTACCCGCCATACGTGAAAGAAACTAGAAACTTTCTTTGAATTGAATAATTTTCTTTTTGAGATTACTGCTTTAAATAGTAATATTTAAATTACCGAAGTGTGATTATTCTATTTTCGGAATTTTTTTTCTCTATTTCATCTGTATCTCTTCTGCCATGACGTCAATTATTATTTTCTGTGTATGAAGATAAATAACACAACATTACCACTTATTTTTCACTACTAATTTCCTACAAGAATAAAAGTATTGCCATGCTTCCTAAATAAAGTTATCATACTGGAACATGGTTTCATTGTAGAACGATCCATTATTACCAATTATCCAATTTGAATATAAGAATTTACTTTTTTTTTATATTTTGTTTAAACAAATAATAGTCATTAGAACTAACGGTTAGTTAATAATAAAAACAATTTATGGTAAATGTTCGAAATGTACTCCTTGTTGTATCTGACAGTACCCTAAACGATGAATAAAGCGTTGCTGAACCTTGTTTATAGGTTCCTGAGAAATGTTTATTTCTGTTCTAATTCTCTCATTTAATTCAACAATGTGTTCCGGATTGGTTTTATAAACTAGATTTTTTTAGATGATCCCACAGAAAATAATCTAATGGATTGAGGTCCGGTGACCTTCGTGGCCATTCGATGGGTCCACGTCTATCAATCCACCTGTTCAGAAATATTTGGTCAAGATATCCTCGAACGTCTGTTGCATAATGGGGAGGCGCACTATCCTGTTGATGCTACAGGTTTTTGTCAACATTTCCAAAATTAACTCTATTGAGGAATAACGTTGAGATGAGATAGCTCTTTAAAAATTGGAGATATGGCGATCCGCTTAGGGTTCCATCGAAAAAATAAGGTCCAATGATTCTATTTCTTACAATTCCCGCCCACATATTACCTTTTGTGGATACTGTGTATGCTGCTCCCGCATCCATCGAGGGTTTTCCCTTTACAATTCTGCCGATTCACTTTACCATTTAATTTGAAAGTGCATTCATCGGAGAAAATAATATTTTTTATCAGAAGAGGATCACCTTTGCACATATTCATCATTGTTTCACAAATTGTATTCTCCGATTTGGATCATCATCATTTAGTTCTTGCACAAGCTGAATCTTAAAGGGATGCCATTTTTCTAATTTTAATACTGTATGTACTGACGTTTTAATAATATCATAATCGCGACTAACCTGGCGAACGCTGTTATGTGGATTTTCTTCAATTCCAGTAAAATATTTAATTTTGTATCCTCGTCAACAACTAGGCGACTTGTTTTGGATAAATCTTTCACCGTACCAGTCTCTCTTAATTTCTTTTCAATTTTACTCACTGTCGATTGAGTTATGGGTTATTCTAGATATTTAGTATTAAAAAAATTATATATTTCTTGTTGAGTTCGCATCCCATCACCATACCCATTCATCGTAGGAATTTCAGTTCTTTGCTTTACAGATACACTCATGTTATAAATTAAAATAAATCAACAACAATTATTGAGAAACCACTACTGGGGTATAAAGTATTATTAAATGATTCTCTGTCAATGAGGACAATGATAAAACAATAAACAGACAAAAACTAGCATACTTCAAAAATTACTAAAAAACGTGTTTATTTTACTTTTTTTTTCAAATTGCCGTATCTTCCAACTTATCAATTTAGATCCTAAATGTGATACATATTTGGAATCGGCTGTTGAAGCAGAATCCAAAGATCGGGGAATATATTGTTCTATTTAAAATAAATATCAATGACATCATAACGGAGACAGTGATGACGTCATAACTATTTTTGGTTAAGAGAAAAATATTTTGCTAGTGTATAAAATAGACCTTCGGAAACCTATTTTTTGCCTTAAGTTAAACAATTTCTACATATATATTATATATACGTACATATCCATATACAGAGTGATTTACTTAGGCCGTGCATTAGAAGTTTTTCAACATGCAGTTGGATTAGAAAATTTGGTATGCTGTCATAATCGATCATGTCCGTTCTATCTAAAATCCGCCGAGATATTCCTTGCTTTTTCAAGTATGCCATAAAAACACAAGACCATTGTAATAATTTAATCAAAAATATGGATTCTTAGTTAATTACACAAGACAAATTACTATTAACGAACAAGAACAATGTTGACAGAACTCTAATGTAAATGTTCAATATGAGCACCATTTTTGTTCAAAGATTCTATTATTCTCCTTTCAATAGATTCTGATTTCGTTGGGATCGAGGCTGTCAAAAGTCTGTATTATTCTGTCTTAAATCATCTATTTTGCGAACTGATGAAGCTTTTACCCTACCCCAAATATAAAAGTCTAAAGGGGTAAGATCTGAAGATCTTGCAGGCCACAGAAATGGTCCTCGATTTCCCCACCAACAGTGATCGAACAAGGATGTCAATTTGGTATCCACAGTTTTGGTATTGTGCGGTGGTGCTCTATCCATCTGGTACCATGAACATGCAGCTCGAACCAGTGGCAAATTTTCAAGAAATGTTTCTACTACGTTTTGAACAATTTTTAAGTATCTTTCAGTATTCAAATTTCCATCGTACATAAAATAGCGTACCTCTTGGTTCAAACAGAACAATTTATTCGAAATTGTACTTGATTTTCAACTTCGAGCACGTGGATATTCAGTCCAAAAATGTCGATTTCGTCCATTGTCAACTCCCTTCTGACAAAACTTTGCCTCATCAGTCCAAATTATGTTTTCTAAGAATCCGGCGTGCTCTTGTATTTCGAGTAATAAATCCTCGCAAATGTTTACCCTAAGGGGAAAGTCACCTGGGAGTAATTTTTGCAGTCTTAATAACGAAAAAGGAAGTAGCTTATCACGGTGTGAAATGATTTGTATTGCAGAGTACGAAAATCCTAATTCCAAAAACGCTGTTCGTATTGAGGCTTGAGAATATACTTGAAAATATCCAAGAATGGTAATTTGATTATCTTCATTGCCAGTTAGAGGTTTGACTCTCGTAATGGGTCTAGCTACTTTCCCAAAATTTATAAAATTATTTCTCAATCGTGAGAACTTTCCCCGTGTCATGCTTGGAAAGTTTGGATATTTTAAATTAAACTCACGAACAGTTCGCTGAATAATTTTTTAACACATGCCATGGATTACAAACAACTTTGTTTGGATAATTTTCCATTTTCGAATCAATTTTATTTAAGAATTAGCACAACTCGTTTTCATTTTGACAGAATATCACCTTCTTAATTACAATTATCTTTTGTTCCCATGGCATACTTGAAACAGCAAGGAATATCTCGGCGTTTCTTGATTTTCATTGAATAACTCAATGGAGGTTAAAGTTAGATATAGGGAATGCTTAAGTAACTCACACTAAAATTCAATTTTTTTCGAATGGTGTGAAAAAAAAAATAGTAGGTGCCATTTAAAAAATTTTTGTTTTGGACAATTTTTGAATACGACATTTGAAAATCGCCTGCGCCCATATGGTGCAAAATGAGACCATCCATTGGACATCAGGAGTTAGCCTAGACTTCTAGCTAACTGCTCCACAAATTTGGTTTCCTAATTTTGAACGGTTTGCGAGATAATAATTTTCTCGTAAACTACTAGGGCGGTAATTTTTTTCATAAAAATCGACATGTCGAAAACTGTAATAGACAAGTTAGCATAACTTAGGTTGTCTACTAAACTCAGAATTAGAAGGCCAATCGAACCATGTGAAAGAAAATTTAGGTTTCTATTTAAAATAAGAAAGTTGGTATCGACTTTTGGCACGCCCTGCGTAGCTGGAGGACTGAAAATATTTTAGGTAGAACGGACATGATTGATTATGACAGCATACCAAATTTCTAGTTTCTAATCTAACTGCAAGTTGAAAAACTTCTAATGCACGGCCTACGTAAATCCCCTGTATATATACTTTTTTATCATATATTATTAGATTTAGTGTAAATCGGAAGTGATCACTGAAGGACACCCCCTCCCCCATATTACAATTGCATAACGGTTGTGAATGTTGTACATATTCACAACCTATAATATAATCACTCTTAACTTTTTTTTTGCGTGCAAAAATCTGTTTTATCCACAATAAATAATTATATGTCTGATTAGAATATTTGAGTTCATGAATAAATTGTTAAATTCATGCAAAATAATTTATCTTTTAGAGACATAATTTCCTCAAAAATACCAGATGGGAACCTCCTAGCAAGGTTGAGTTTCATTTTTTGCTAGTGGCACCCTCGAACATATAGTGGCAAGTTTTTGAACCCACGTGTATATGTATTTTTTTTATTAATGACACTTGGGTTCTTCTTTTTTATTGGTAATTTGTATTATTATTAACTCGGAGCGTAACACTACTTGGTTTTCATGTATCTTGACTGAGTGTTATTTACTGTGCGGGAAACCCATAGGACAAACATATGTATACTTTGTTGTATTTGCGTGTGTGTCAAATTAGTTACGACCTACATCCGTAGTAATGCATTTATAGGATAAGCAAACAAAGAGATGCGTATGTCTTGACAGGCAGACATCTGACCGATAAGTTAATAATTAGTGGAACAAATACACGATTATGAACCTATGTTCAGATTCATTGACCAACTTGTTTGTCACTTGATTCAGCGGCGTTGTAATATTTTTGAATTATATTTTTAACATTGTATTAATAGTTGTATGAATTACATAACTTAAAAACTGCCTTTGACTATTGACAAGCACACAATGACGATCGGTGAAATTTAGAGTATGCTCTATCTCAGTGTTAAGGCGAATTTACACGCGTATAGTAACTAAAGCAAGTTACTAAATCAAGTAACTAAATTTAGTTGCTTGTATCGTGTAAACAATTTGATTGAGTACAATTTAGTACTTGAGCAAGTGGCGCATTTAGTAAACTGCTTAGTCAAGTGAATAGAAACGGTTTCTATTTACTTGAGCAAGTGATTTCCCCCACTCTGTTTAGCAGCAACTTAAACGGTGAATAAGCAAGTGTAGACAGGTCAGTTTAGTAAAGTACAGTAGACAGTGCATATAGATAATGTAAACATGACGTCTCGTTGGAACGAAGAAACGACAATAAAGTTTGTGCAGGAATATCGTGAAAGACCATGCTTGTGGGATACAAGGGCTGCCATATATAAGAATAGACAAGCCCGGGTAGCAGCTTATGAGGGAGATTGAGGAAATCATGGGAATTAAAGGATTTAGAACACTCGAAATTAAAAACAAAATATGGACATTAAGATCAACTTATTCCCAAGAACAAAAGAAAATAAAGGACTCTATGAAGTCGGGAGCGGGAACTGATGATGTTTATATCCCCACTGTTAAATGGTTTAAGGAAATGGATGCATTTTTACGTTGTTTAGAGGACAATAAAAGATCTACACACGATAGTTTGAACATTGTAAGTATATTATTATTTTAATATTAATACAATCAAAAGATCATTCGTTCTTGCCATGGGACAGCACCTTCACCGTTAAAGTGCCGACATATTCTATCTCTTTTTTTATCTTGCAAGATTTGAGGAATGATTACTTCCTACCGTTCCTATTGAAGGCAAGGTCCTATTGATCTCGTCTCTCCAAGAACCTTGCCTAACATGACCACTATCTATATCCTCTCCATCTAAAGATCCACTTGGTGTATAATTATTACTGGAAGTGATTCTTATCCAGTTGTGTAGTGCGCAACATGTCTTGATAATTTTATCAACGGTTTCTGGTAAGCATGCCATCGGCTTTTCAAAAATTCGAAATCTACTAGCCAGAATACCGAAAGCATTTTCTACTATTCTCCTTGCACGAGAAAGACGGTAATTAAAAACTTTCTGCTCTTTTGTAAGCGACACTCTTGAATAAGGTTTCATCAAATATGTCTTCAATGGAAATGCGTCATCACCTACGATGACACCATCATCTGGTAATAAACCACCCTCTATAGCTTCTAAAAGAGAAGATTGCTGGAAACGCCCCCCGTCTGATTGTCTTCCAGTGCATCCAACATTTATATAGCGAAAGCAATAATTATCGTCTACAACAGCTAACAAAATAATGCTGTTGGTACCCTTAATTAAAAAAATCACTACCACAGTTTGCTGGAGCGTGAATAGTGACATGTTTTCCATCAATCGCTCCGTAGCAGTGTGGAAAGTTCCACTTTAGACGAAATCCATTTTCAATTACGTCCCATTCCTCTTTGGAAGCAGGCACCTAAATTACAGAAAAATAAAATTTAATATGTTTTGTTTTGATAGTATTCTATTTTATTCATTTTTTTTTCTTTTAGGAACAACCCGAGCAAGCAGTTCATGTACAACAAAAGGAAAGCCAACAGGAAATATTGACTTCCACAAACGAAAACTCCGAGGGATCTTCCACAAACGAAAACCCGGAGAGACCTCCACAAAAAAAAGCCGAGGGATATCAGCAAAACTAAGATAGGTTTCTACAGTAGTTAAAGAACTAAAAAAGATAAGCGAATCTATGACACACGAACCTCCTAATGAAAATCAATACCTAATTTTTGGCCGTAGTGTGGGTGCACAATTAATGTCATTAACACCAATTTCAGCTATAAAGGCACAAGAGCGCATACAGACAATTCCTGCATCTTTTAGGCTTCAAGATTTACAGGGTAATAGGGGTAATAACTGCCCTACTCCTTCCACGTCATATACCTACAATACTTCTGCCCCATCATATGTCACTACCCCTCTGCAATCCCCTACATATTCATATTCTATGAGTGGCGATGGACCAACATTTACTGACCATAACGAACAACCTTTTCAATCCGACAATGACCCTTTACACACAACAGACATTATAACACAAGCTTTCAATGCGATTTAATATACATATTTACTTTACGAATTATTTGTAGCAATAAAAAATGTTAAAAAAATTATTGTTTTTACATTTTCCCTTACCTTAATATATTCCTTGACAGTTTCATAAATAGCATCGTATACTTCAGGTATAAATTTGGAAATTGCAGGCCTTGACACACGAAATAATCTCTGTAAAGTTCTATAACTATTTCCTGTTGCTAAATATGATAATGTTATTTTTAATTTTATTCTGGCCGGAATAGCAGCTCTCATTATTGTATCAGATTTGGTAACTTTAGGGGAAATTTGTTTCAGTAGTATCTCAAATTGTTGTTTAGACATTCTCATGCAATTTTTATATTCTGATAAATCTTCATTTGCAAGTTCTCTTAATAACGTAGCAGAAGTACCATGACTTTCTCTCCGAGACAACCATTTTTTTACCCAACAACGCTTTTCTTTGGTCATTTCATCCGAAATTATTTCTGCTAATTCACCACATATAATTAATATGCATTTCTGTATTGATGTACGAACAACTGTACTTGTCGCCATGTTTAAAGAGCAATACTAAACAAGAATACAAAAAGTAATGTAGACACGCACTAAATACTTAACAATTTTTGTTTAGCTACTTGATTTAGTAACTTGCTTTAGTTACTATACGCGTGTAAATTCGCCTTTAGAATAAAAAAATATATTGTTCCCCAGTACACACTACTGTTGAAAAATAAAGAAGACCTTTAATTTATTTACTTCATACAGCTTGTGACTGTGACGTACGCGCAAAGATCCAAACAACAAAGTATATACCGCATTTTCACATTTACACAATACATAGTCCCCCAGTCACATTTTGTGTTTGGGACACTCCACGAACTGGATCAAACGCTTCCCTGTATAGTGTTTTGAATTGAAAGCATGGTATAAATAAATGTTATCACATTATATTAAAGGTTAATAACTACGCTGGTATCAAATCACAGTTTGATAAATCGTCTTGCAATATAAACTGATATTAAAAGCATTTATCTCTACGTTCTTACTTGCGATTTTGTCCAATTTTATAGTTTTATAATTTTGGGTACTTAACCTGTTGGGTATTTTAGGATAAATATGTAGAAATAAATAAATATGAACGAAGCTAGAATTGAATCATTTGTAATTATATATTGGCTAAATAAAATAACAGTACCACTATCAGATAAGGAACCACAAATATGAAGTAGCCGAATACGTAGATATTATTTAAGTGAATGTGAAAAAGTTAACTATGTCCCGCAGTGATTTGCGGTTCATTAAAGAACCACATTCGAGAACAATATCCGATTTTTATTATTTAAATGATTTGAAAATCACTTGTGCAAGAAAATTTATCATTTAGTTCTTTAAAGAAACTGAATTTCATCTTCTTCATGATTTTTTTCCAGATAACCACATTTCTTAGTGCACCTAACCAGATTATTGATATGATTAGAGTAGGTCGACCTGATGGACTTGATACTACCAGTCTTGCTGCTTGCATAATCGGAGGAGCTGCACTCCCGGAAAGACTCATGCGTGTGCTTCGAGACTTGTTGCCTGGAACATTTGTTTTCATGGGATATGGACAGACAGAAGTTACTGGTATCATGACTTTATTTAGTATAAAACAAGTAAAACATACATTATCCTTGCATTATAAACCAGAATCCGTTGGAATACCTTTAGCTGGATATTGTTGTAAGGTAAAAACAAAAACCTACTCATAAGAATTTTAAACATTTAAAATGTCTGTCACGGAATTATAAATTATAATTTAAAAGCCAAAGAAAAACTTGCATTCTTTGAAAAGTACTAGTTTTACTAATTAAATATTATTAAAAAAAAATTACTTGAAGGGTATTACACATTTAGGATTTTTTCGGTAATTACTGCCTACACTACTTATTTTATCAGGTTGTAGATCCAGAAACTGAAAAACCGTGTGGTCCTAATGAAAGTGGAGAGCTTCGAGTAAAATCAAGGCTTGTTATGAACGGATATTACGGTAGGGATTCTTCAGAAACATTCGATGCCGAAGGTTGGCTGAAAACTGGTGATACGGTGTATTATGACAAAGACCATTGTTTTTTCATTGTAGATCGTATTAAAGAAATGCTAAAGTACAAATCTTGGCATGTGGCACCAGCAATGGTGGAAAAGGTTTGTATTATTAGACATTGGAATTTGGAACTAATGTATCACCCCCTAGACTAAATAAAATATTGAGGATACTTTCCGTCAACAAACTATTTAAAAAGTAAAGATTTCTAAGTGATAAATAATGCGCGTGAGAATTATATTGTCACATAGTGGCTTTGGTCTCCCTCACAGTCTCAACCATACGCCACGAAGTGTTTAGTCACCCCCATCGCATTTTACGTTGGCTTAAATTAATATGAAGCACTATTAAATGTTTAAATATTAAAGTGTAAAACTCACTTGAATACAGAGTGGTATTTTTAGTTGATAAGTGAAGGGGAACAAAATAAGACATAGTGGTAAGATTTAAAATACAACTTTATTTAATAAACAAGCAAAATATACTTTCAAAATATAACACATAACTCACACTACACCCCCCCCCCCCCGGCCAGACCACTTACTTGAGTGGGAGACGTTTAACTCCAAAAGAACCCTTCTACCCAGACTAATCCCAAAAAAAGCAACTGACGAGCCTTTCTGCTTTAATTTTGGATTCGCCTTCAGTTTATCTTACAATTAGTCAGCATTAGGAGACTTACTTAGGCTGTTCAAATCTTATTGCTATGATGTGAATGCTGTATCATCGACTTTCTTTATCAACTTAATATATCTAATAAAATTCATATACTGCGTGTTTTAATAAAGTGATCTTAAAAATTATTAATTAAAGTACTTTTCTATTATAATATATCCTCTTATGTGACGGTACATTATGATAATATAAGGCACATTTTACTATTATTTTTTGCGCTTTTAAAATAATATACACTGAGGGAAATATCTGGCTTAAAATAACTAAGAAGCCTTAGTTTTTTCAATTTAATAAATATTTATTATTCTGCATTATATTTAATTCAGACAAATAATTATTTTTCATTATTTTGTTATAATAAGCATATTTCGAAGATTGGATTAATTGACAAAACTAAATGATTTAATTCAGGAATTCTCTTGGTACTTATTTTTTGTAATTAAATAATTCTTTATAAGAAATAAATTTACTCATGAATAACACATTTGTATCTGCCACATTTATTACATCATTATATTTATTTCATAGAAAGAAATATTTACTATTAAAGTTTATACCCTAATAGCGGACATAAATATTTAATTCTAATAAGAAATACTTATTCCTCATTAATAAATTTGTTTCTGAGAACTCTACCGGCGAAACCATGGTAGCGCATTAGACAAGATTCAACAAGACGCCATTGTTCACTTTTTCTCTTATTAAGAGCTTTGTGTTAAGTGTTGTGTCCCTTTCGGCAGATGTATAGTTTATTAGAAGAATATGGGGGCTGGAAAGCTTCAAAGAAACTTTTAAATATAAGTTATTAATATTTGTACGTGGTAATTTGTTTATCATAGCATATTAAAGTACTTAACCTAGCTAAAAACTGTTTAGTTGTGAAAATTTGTTCAGAGTTATTTATTTTTGTTATTTTTTTAATAAATATGTGTAAATATTTTTCATATATTTAATTTTCTTTACCTTTAACACAGACATTTGTTTGTCTGCATCCTTAACATGACACATCAATTAAATATTACAATAAACAAGCGGTAAAGAAAATTGAAAATTAATCTTTATTTGAACTATCTACTATTATTTCTAAAAACTCACTTATTTGGTATTTTTGAAAAGTTCCAGTTAAGCACATTACAGTCAAAATAAGAAAAGAATAAAAGGAAAATCTGTACTTAAATATATCGGTTTAGAATGTTCTTTTTTATTACTTTCTTTCTTGCATAAAAATAAATAGATTATTTTCTTAACTAGGTGTTATTTATAGACTGTATTATTTTATATTATTATTACCATACAATCTATAAGATATTTCGCAGTAATTTTCATTGTATTATTTTTTCTTGTTCGTTTACGTTTTATTTTAAAGATTATATCCTCGCATCAATTCAATGCAAAACTTTTACTCGGTATAAGCGGTTATAATGGCTGCATTTCCTGATATTTTCCTGAATTTTCTCTTAAAATTTGACATGGAAATCCAGTTATATATAATAAATTTGAGGTTTAACTGATTCTAATAAGACACATTAGTTAAAAAAAGATTTAGAACTTTATTAAGCATGAATACCTTAACACCTATGGAAGAAGAATTAACATAATAGATATATGTTTTAACATCATCGTGTCTATGGAGATATTATGAAGTTATAGTTCATGAGAGTAATTGATTATACTGACAGTGATATATTATGTATGTACCTACATCTACGCAAAATTATATAAAAAATTATATGATATCTACCCTATCATTTTTTAGAATATGTTTTATTATGAACAACTCGTGAAGCATACATGTTTTTAATATAAAATACATTTTAATTTCGCAAATATATACCTACCATAACGTTGCTTTAATGACAAAACATCGAATGTGCAATTGCCGGTTTCGACTTTTCTGTTGGAAAATAATATATTTTTTTCAGTCTGCAGTGCCAAAACCGCAAATGCGAATATTGAATATTTTTGAAATATTTTTATACTAGGAAACTTATACCTATAAATAAATTACCTTTGAATATTTAACAACAAATTGAACTTTATTTCCCTTCTTCTGAAAAATTATAAAAATGCACATTCGTTGTTTTGGCAGTGAACCGACGTTATGCTTTACAACTAAATATCTACTATATTTTTTAGCAAAATTGATTTTTTTATACATCGTACTGTAGACAAATCGTGTGTCATACATTCTTTAATATAAATTGTTACGGCCACACCCTGTATATATTGGTTAAGTGTTATTTTTCTTTATTTCTGTTTATTAGAGCAATTCTTATATTTATTATTTTCATTTTCTTTTTTTTTTCTCTATTCTTTCGCGTGGTGTATTTTTGGAAAGGGTGAGACCCCCAGTCAAGAAGACGCGCGCAGCAATAACTGACTGACGGGTGAGATTGCGAGACCAGCTCTGGTGATAAGTGGTACGCACGTGAAAATAAAACCCTCGTATAATTCTACAAATTATTCTCTTATTCTCTGGAAAAGTGACATCTACCCTATTGCTGATTCATCCCGATCGCCGGCTGACAACAAGAAAAGGTAGGTCAAAGCCTTTCCAAAACCTCGTTTTTTTATTTATTGTTATATATCATTACTCTCCACGTCCTGTGGATTCTCCATACAGTCCAAATCGAAGTTCTCCTAAAAACGAAGTTTCATACGTTTTCATAAATCATATTTTAATTTCGCAAATATAAACCAGGTAAGTAAATATTTTTATATATATTTTTTTTGAATAGAAATGTTTTTAATTTTCTATATTCATTTATTTGTTGTATCCGTATAATTTGTCTTCGAACCTTCCTTGGATATTAAGTCGCTATTCTATATAAATTGTTTATATATTTCTTTAAATAAACCGTGCGTAGCAAAAGGATTGTTCAGATTGTTTTTTCTCCAAAAAGCTAACCTATGACTAATCCTTTTGGCGCAGAGATTTATTTAACACATTCTTTAAATAATTAATAAGATGGTGGATACCCAAAGCAGGTGCGAGGAGAAATAGTTTTTTTATTATAAATAAATTAAATGGCGTTATTAACAAAAATTAACAATTTATTTAATATTAATGAATATACGAAATTCTCATTGTTTTTGAGAAATAAACATTTGTTCACTATAAATAAATTAAAAACGGAATTAATTTCCCTGAAGTTAATGTATTCATCAACAATAAATCCACGCAATTTTCTGTAAAAGGTCTTATTCCTGAGAAATAAATATTTAATGCTCAGAAACAAATATTTAATGTTCAGAAACAAATGTTTAATGTTCACAAATAAATATTTAATGTTCAGAAACAAATATTTCTTACAAATAAGTATTTTGATTTAATTGATAATATTAAATATTCGGCATTTAATCAAATAAATGCCTTATTTCTCCCAATTAAATGTTTAGTTCGCCAAATACAAAGAAATCATTTATTTGGTTGAAATAAAATTTATTTCTCCCAACTAAATCATTCTCTCAGTGTAATAAATACACTGAGGGAAATATCTGGCTTGAAATGACTAAGAAGCCTTAGTTTTTTCAATTTAATAAATATTTATTATTCTGCATTAAATTTAGTTCAGACAAATAAATATTTTTCATAATTTTGTTATAATAAGAAGATTGGATTAATTGACAAAATTAAATGATTTATTTCAGGAATTGTCTTGGTATTTATTTTCTGTAATTAAATAATTATTTATAAGAAATAAATTTACTCATGAATAACACATTTGTATCTGCCACATTTATTACATCATTATATTTATTTCATAGAAAGAAATATTTACTATTAAAGTTTATACCCTAATAGCGGAAATAAATATTTAATTCTAGTAAGAAATATTTATTCCTCATTAATAAATTTGTTTCTGAGAACTAAATGTTGGCCCTCTACCGGCGAAACCGCGGTAGCGCATTAGACAAGATTCAACAAGACGCCATTGTTCCCTTTTTCTCTCATTATAAGCTTTGTGTTAAGTGTTGTGTCCTTTTCGGTAGATGTATAGTTTATTAGAAGAAAATTGAGGCTGGAAAGCCTCACAGAAACTTTTAAATGTAAGTTTTTATTGTTTGTACGTGGTAATTTGTTTATCATAGCATATTAAAGTACCTAACCTAGCCAAAAACTGTTTAGTTGTGAAAATTTGTTCAGAGTTATTTATTTTTGTTATTTTCTTAATAAATATGTGTAAATATTTTTCATATATTTAATTTTGTTTACCTTTAACACAGACATTTGTTTGTCTGTATCCTTAACCTGACACATCAATTAAAAATTACAATAAACAAGGTGTAAAGAAAATTGAAAATTAATCTTTATTTGAACTTTCTACTATTATTTCTAAATTAATAATAAACTCACTTATTTGGTATTTTTGAAAATTTCCAGTTAAGCACATTACAGTCAAAATAAGAAAAGAATAAAGGAAAAATCTGTACTCAAATATATCGGTTGAGAATGTTCTTTTTTTTTACTTTCTTTCTTGCATAAAAATAAATAGATTATTGTTTTAATTAGGTGTTATTTAACGACTGTATTATTTTATATTATTATTACCATACAGTCTATAAGATATTTCGCAGTAATTTTCATTGTATTATTTTTTTCTTGTTCGTTTACGTTTTATTTTATAGATTATATCCTCGCATCAATTCAATGCAAAACTTTTACTCGTATAAGCGGTTATAATGGCTGCATTTCCTGATATTTACAATTTTCCTGAATTTTCTCTTAAAATTTTACATGGAAATCCAGATTAAGAGTATAAGAAATTTTCATTGTTTTTGAGAAATAAATATTTGTTCACTATAAATAAATTAAAAACGGAATTAATTTTCCTGAAATTAATGTATTCATCAAGAATAAATCCACGCAATTTCCTGTAAAAAGTCTTATTCCTGAGAAATAAATATTTAATGCTCAGAAACAAATATTTAATGTTCAGAAACAAATGTTTAATGTTCACAAATAAATATTTGGTGTTCAGAAACAAATATTTCTTACAAATAAGTATTTTGATTTAATTGATAATATTAAATATTCGGCTATTAATCAAATAAATGCCTTAATTCTCCCAATTAAATGTTTAGTTCGCCAAATACAAAGAAATCATTTATTTGGTTGAAATAAAATTTATTTCTCCCAACTAAATCATTCTCTCAGTGTACAATAGAGGGTGTTACATTTATTATAACAAATTCAAAGTTCTTTGCTCAGCACCCGAAAACAAACTAATTTCTTTGCATCTACATATGTTTCGTTACCCTAGAATTTGCAATCATCATGTCTTTATCATGCAAATTAAAACAGAAATCACTAATAGATACAAGTGCAGATTTTATATTTATATATCGGACAGTCTTTCTTCAAGTGGCCCTTCAATTCGCACAAATATCACCTAAATGGAAATTTCTTATTTTTAGGCTGACTTCCATTCTTTTCTTCAGCATTTTTCGATAGTGCATTCCAGACTATCTTCCAGATTACCGATAATCTTTTTTTTATTGACACTCACGCTACAATATTTGCCAGTAGCAACTACCAGCAGTTTCCTTCAAACCATTTTTCATTGGTCTGTTCTTTACTTCTTTCAATATTAAACATGCATATTTGGATCGATAATGTGTTGAGAATACTTTTCATCAGCAAACTATTTGAAAAGTAAAATTATATTCTAATTTGCATTCGAAAGATATGGATTGCAGATTCTGGAGCAACATAACATACGGCGATGACGACGATATAAAGAAACTGGTTTGTTTCCTTTGAGAAATTTGAGGTTTTTGAGTACGTGCTTGTTGACAATAGCCAACAAAATCGGGCATTTAGAATAGGAGCCATAAAAGTTGAGATGCTTGTTAAAGAGCAATGGATTAGAAATGTTCTATAACATGTCTGATGTATTCCTGATGTAGACGGAAGTCTATTTTATTTATTGTGCATATTTTATGAAGGAATAGATTTTTCCTTTGACAAAAAGGTCTGTAATATTTTAAGGAATGGAGAAATTGTGGCATCTGGGAATCGTAGAAAGAGACTTTATGTTATGCATATATGAGTTATAAGTAGAGCTGTCCGAGGTCACCTGGCCGCCAGAGCCGTCATATGACTCATATGTTTACATCATATCATAAAACTTGAATAAGTATATTAAATGGAAATAAATTTTAACAATAATGTTACATTTTATAAAAATTTGTATAAAACTCACCCTTTTAAACAGATTTATGAAGTAGTTTGGTTGTCGTCATCACAAAGTGGGAAAGATCTATAGTATAATAGCATCAGGTATGTTTCTACAGCTGTCTCTGTCAGAGATGTTCGCTTTGGTGAAAAAATATGTTTGTAATTTGAAAATGACCGTTCGACATCTACGGATGTAATACAGGCATAAGTAAAACAATCTGTGAACTCACTTAACGAAGTTGTAGATGCACCATCACAAATTTGTCTTAATTTGCTAAAATCAGGATCTTTCTGTAATACACTCTCGAATTTTTCACTAACGCGATTATTTTTTTGCGTCATTTATAGCCTGTAGCTGTGTTTTTACGTCGTCCACTATTTGCAGCGATTCCACTAACGACAACTAACTATTTTGCAATTTTTCTATTGCGTCGTGTAGTCCCCTATAATTGTTATTAATACTTTTTTAAATCTGTTTCAAGGGAAACGCCTTGAAAGCTTGTCTGGCTTTCCCTAATAACTGCAGCCTCGTTAGGGTTGAACTGCAGTGTCACAGCTTTTATTTGTTGAAAATATTCAGCATAATAAAAAGCCGTGGAAATGTTGGTTTAAGAGGGTCCAGTACACGTACTATAATATTTAAAATAGAATTTTTTTTACAATCTGTCGTCTCGTCAATACATAACCAGAGCCGTGTATTTTTTAATCCACATTTATTATTATTTTGCATAAATTTATTCACTGTGTCCGCGTACGGTCGTTTTTTACCCTTTGGCGCGTTTGACATTATGTATAATTTATAGGTACAACCTCACGCATTAACGTTTCAAATAAAACTGCAGCGTAAATCACTTCTAAATCGGCACGTGTGACGACAGCGCAAGACCGTGGCTGTACTCCAGGCACATCGGACAGCTCTAGTTATAAGTGCAGAAATTTAACTGGCCGTTGGAGAAACTTCATTTGTGGCATGAGCATTTAGGTAATCAAAATATAAAGTCGCGTGTATTATTTATGACTTATAAACCCCTATTTTAAATAGTTTGCTGCCGGAAAGCATCCTTAATTAAAAATTTCTATGACTGTATGTATATCTTCTATTTATATTTAATATACTTTCGTCATTAATAAAAGTATGTAAATACCTATAAAGCATCCTGAAGTAGGTTGGAATTTTTGATGTGGCAACATTAACACTGAAGCAGTTTTTACAAACACCAAAACACCCTTTATTCTACTCGACGTGAATTTTGCTAAGCAAGTTGGAATTATTAGATGATTACAATTAAACTTGTATTAACATAACTCCCTATTTATACCTAAACTTTCATACTTTCATCTCGGTTCGATAAACTGAAACAAATTAACCAGTAAAGTGTACTGTTTGGGATAGTTCTCTGTCGCTGTCTATACTATTTTCATGATTCGTCATTTCTAAACTTTCATATGCATTCAATTTTTTATTATTTGTTGTTTCTAATTGCTAATATATAATTTATGATCCTCAAACGCATGTTGAGAAATGTTTTTTATAAATCTGGTTTGATTTATTTGTTTCGTTTGCCCCACATGAGTTTGAGAACAACTATGAGATAGATGCTAGAAAGTTTGGATTAATTAAAAATATGACAAATAATAAACAGATGGATGCAATTGAAAGCTTAGAAATTACAAAATGTAAAAATAAAATTAATAACTACACAAGACCTATCCCAAATAGTCCTCTTTACTGATTAGTAAAGCGGCGACATCACGTCGAAGTTACCGCGACTGGTTGGTCTCGGTTCGTCGAACTAAGACAAGCGTTTAGGTGTAAATAGACAGTGTTATTAATATATGTTTAGTTTTAAACATATCCAGATGATACCAACTTGGTTAGCGAAACGCTAGTGAAGTACAATATTAAGTATTTTAGTGTCGTTGCAAAGTTATGTAATTTTGTTAACACCTACTGCGCTTTAGGGCCAGTCAAAAATTTTCTTTTAGAGGTCACATTGATATTTAAACATTTTAGGTGCTTATTGATCATCCAGCAGTTCAAAAAGCAGTGGTGTTTGGTATTCCACACGAAGAAGATGGTGATCATCCAGCGGCTGTTATTATTTTAAATGCGGATTACAAAAATAAAGTAACTCCAGAAGACATTGAACATTTCATTGCTCAACGAGCTCCAGATAGGATGAAATTACGAGGAGGAGTCACGTTTATTGAGAAGATCCCACTGACACCTTCAGGGAAAGTAAAAAGAAGAGATATACGAGACATGGTGTTAAAGGGGTTAATTTAAACTATTTTATAGCATTCAGTTTTTTAATATTTCAAGTTCGCTTAACCTAAATATATAGTTTTATAACAAAATAGTTATTTATGCAATAAGTATAAAAAGATAATGTTTATTACACGCGACGTGCAATAGCACTTTTTGTACGAGTTTGCATACACAATTTTTCCACCATCATGTAAAAATGAAAATTTTGTGCTGTGAATTAATGACAAGTTAAATAAACCATTAATAACAGTGTAACTGTTATTATTCGTTTATGTAACTGTTATTAATGGTTCATTTTTTAATTCATACCCAAATTTTTCGTTTTTGCTGTCAAGATGACACTTGAGTGCACCAAAATTGTTATTTCACTAGTTCAATGACGATTCACTTTTTATATTGAAAATTAGTAAATAATGGCCTATTTTTTGTATGATCTTAGAAAAACTTCATTTAAATGAAAATTATCTGCACTTAAGAGAATGCTTACAGCACTAAAAAAAATTACAGTAATCGATAGTATTGAATTATTTCAAGCTGAACTGATTCAGAGTTGAATAATTGTGAAATATATTGACATACTTCTACTGAAAATATAAAAATTGTATTTTAATATTTTATTAGTTATATACCTATTTTTAATTTTAGGGAATGTTTTAAATCTGTTGCTAATTAAAATAAGTACGTTGGTGAAGTGTTTTTAATGTATAAATGTAAATAAAAAAGTTATTTATTAATGAGTGGGTCCACCGCTATTTCGATGTACTGATTTATCCTGTTGGGCATGCTGTCAATCTCAGTTTGTAGTATCTCATCCAAATCCTATTGGATACCAAACCGAAAATGGTTCAGATTATCTCATGGATGGGGTAAATGTCCCACTCTTCATATCCCAGACATATTAGATCAGAGACAGATCGAGTGCCTGCCATGGAAGCACCACTACATTAGTTTATTGTGAGAAGTTTCTTGCCTTGAGGACGAGCATTATCCTGCTGGAAAATTGTATTATTCACATTCGGTTCTTGTAGGATTCCAGCATATCTGTTATGTGATCGGCAACATACAAGTTACCCCTAATGAAGACTAACGGTGACCTACTGCCATAGCATATCCTATCTCTAAACAATCGCACCTTTTGTAAGAGATGTCTGATGTTCATCAGTGCATCAACAATACGGTATAAGATAGAGCGATTGTGTGAAAAAAATCTATTTCTTTAATTGACTTTTAAAAAATACTTTTATTGTTTAAACGTTTGAGAAACTCAGGTGTATTATTACATAATCCAGGTTCACTGGAAGGAAAAGATCTTCGTCCAATTGTTTTTGGTATCTGGATAAAAATAAGTCAGCTGTTCTTACTCTTATGTTGCATGTATGACCAAGTTCATTTAAATATTGCCTATTTGATAAGAAAGTTAATATAGCCATTGAAAATAACTATCTAATATCCACTGGGCCAAATTACAATGAAATCAGCGGCCTTGCAGAGAAGGAACCCGTATTATGTATTAAGTACACGTGAAACATAGGAACGATTATGGCATTGTATCAAATAGGTAAAGGACGACCGCTCGTCAAAAATTAATCCCTATTCGGAAAGTGATGCTTATTAAATTGCGGACAAATTAAAACAAAAAAAATGGATAACGGTAGACGAAATTATGGACGCAATAGGCAATCATGTGTCAAATGTGATTTCTAGATGCTGGTGGACCGTCGTCGTTTGCATTTTTACTTGCTAGTAAAAGAGTTGAAGCTGTAAATAGGAAAAATGTACTGAATCTAGTTCTGTTGTAAATCATTGAGAGTAATGGGTATTACTATTTCACAAGTGTTAGTGCTAGTGACTGATCCAGCACAGTATACGCTTAAAGCTGGCCAGTGGCTAAACGATATCTTTCCATATTTAATACATGTAACATGTATGGTTCACACCCTACATTCGGTAGTAGAGAAAATTTAAAAAAATTACACAGAAGTAGACGCGCTAATTGCAAATACAAAACAGATTTTTGTGAAAGCCACTAAACATGTTAAGATCTTTTGTGTGGCCTGTCTCAATATCCTATTGCTACCACAGCTTTCTTTACACGTTAGGAGACATGATTGGAGGCAGTTATTTATTTTCGCAAGTATTTTAATGACGTAAAAACTTTGGTGCTTCAGTTAAATCCTGGTGACTCATTAGCCATCTCTGATGCTCAGCAATTATTTAACAATCAAGGCATTGAGGATGATATACACGTTATTTATAACAACTGTAAAGTAATATCGGACAGTATCCACAAATTGGGAGCTTCTTTCTTGTCCCTAGCATAATCTCTTGAACCACTTGATAGTGTACAAACTTTATTACGAACATTGACAAATATCGCTGGTATGTGGGTTAGTAAGAGACTTTTACAGAAAATCCAGCGTATGTGAAATTATGTAATGTTAATCGGTATCTCAGTGACATAAATCTCCGCTAAAATTGTCGGTATTAAAGTGAATCACCCTGTATAGGCGCAAATATAAAAATAGCTTTAGCGATTAAAGCATTTTTCCAAATATGTCTACTGGTAAAGTTACAATGATTATTCGTTATTCTTGCCCAACCCTATACGTATTTTATGACCCGGTAGACTTTAGATTTATTGTAGTCTTATTTAGATTAATCGAAAAATTCTTCATCGGTGCAATCGTTCTTTTTCATAAACTCATATCCTCAAGACGTCACTTGGTGAAATATCTGTATTTTAAGTATTTTCCATCATTTCATAATGTTGCGTCTATCACGTGTTTATTCTGTGTTTCAGTCTGTCACTTTTATTATCTTATTAACAGTTCTTAATATTGTTACGCATAGAACGTGCCAAGCAGGGTTTGTATTTCCAAATTCGATCAGCCCAGTTGCGTCCTCCCGTAGATTTTGTCTCTCCTCATTTGATGTAGCTTGTATCCAATTTGTTGCGCTTTAAATCTTCAGTTCATCTTGTTGGAGGTGGCCTCAAATTAGATATGGCTCCCATCTTGGCCACCATTCAATCATTTCCTTGGCCCATCATTCATCAGTGGTCCTGACAATGTGACCAGCCCAGTTCCATTTCAAGATGGATATTTCCTTCACCGCATCTAAAACGTCGATCTATCGGCTTATTTCCATTTTGGACTCGTGTCTCTATGGAATGCTCCTAACTTTGACCATTTCATCGCCCACTAAGCAACTCATACAATATTTAAAGTGTTTTTGGTAAGGATGAGTGTTTCAGCTCCATATGTCATAACAGGTAAAACGGCCACTCTTCTGAGAACCTCACATGATCGAATTATCACAACCTACATGGATCTTAGATACATATGGAATGTTACTTGGTCAATTTCGTTACCTCCCATAGAAAATTTCCCGTTTTCTACAAGGTTGGTCGAGATATGAGCCCAACTTGTCCTGATGCCTGGTGAAATATGTTCAACATGTTTTTAACTTTATCGATACTGCCTGATATTAGAATAATGTCACTGGCGAATATCAGATGATTTAGGTATGCACCATTTATATTCACACCCATGCTGTCCAAATTTATCGTTTAAAATATGCTGAGAAATGCCGTGAACAACTTCGGCGAGGTAGTGTTCCCTTGCGGCTATCTTAAGTATGTAATTTCGAGGGTCTAGAATGTGGTTAACTGTGTATTGTCGACAGGTGGCCTTGCAAAAATGAGGCACACATGAAGAACGGGCGACCTAAAGAAATCGTCATATGCTTTTTCCTTATCATCAACCACTTGGTTGATTGTTAGCAGGTCGGTATAATCTTCAATTCCGAGACCAGGTTTCATCCCTCTGAAAACACAAAGTATTAGGACGATCATCTTGAGCTCGTACTGGAGATCGCAATATTTGGTGCCGATGACTGGATATCTCACCTTGATTCGATGATTGAGGAAGACTATGTCAGGTGGCTTGGATTCATCTAATGGTATCGACAGAGTAATTTTAATAAACACGGCATTTTTCGTTTTCGACAATGGATCTTTGGGGACATAGGGAAACATTGCTTTCTCCAAAGGAGTACCTTAGATGGTAATATAGTAGTGCTCATGATATTGAAACTTAATAAATTTCTTTCTTCTCAAAACATAATCCTTGGTATATAACGATATTAGCATTCTTTTATTGTCTCTTGATTACGATTCATTGAGCCATTTTTTTCCTAAGAGAGCAACAAGTAGCAGGTAGCAGTTGATTAGTTGCCAAGATAGGCATATAACTTATAGCGAAAAATTATACAAAATCAAAGTTAGTTTACACCACTGTGTATATTACTAAATAGAGCATCAGTTCTAAAGTCTCTTTGGATGTGTGTATGCTGTAAGCCCACAAATAAAAAATTGTTTTGAATGTAGCTATTTGTCAAGCCATATTGTTGTTTTCGTTGGGAGCCCCTGTGTTGCCTTTAAAAGGGCCTACCAGAAAATTTTCCGGTTTTTCACTTGAGCAGTTCGTCCTGCTGGTTACAAAGTAGTTATAAAAAATAATGTTTAGTTCATCTGTTAATGTTGTGTTTATTTTTGGCTTCAACAAAGCTTGCTATCTTCCGCTTGTTCTATAGGATATTTTTAAGGTAAACTAATAGAAGGAAAAAAAACACCCAAACTATTTAGCAAAATTAGCGTTATTTAATTATCGATAATAAATGATAAATAATAAATACTAAAATTTAAAATTTAATCATTGATCAATATTAAATGACCACATACAATTATGATAAAAAACAAATCAATGAAATCAATAAATAATATTTCTTCAAGAATAAATATTACTTAGTTGACTATTTCATCGCAAATGATGTTCCACTTTTTGTATATTTTCCGTCAATATTCTTACTGATCAATTTTCCTAAAATATTCATAACAATCTCGAATAAGAGTGTAAAATGTGCATATTATGTTAAAGCTAGTGTATTTCTTGCAATCTTTTCTATAAATATTTCAGATGCGCATGTCTTGGAAATTACTTTTAACGCTATTTAAATGGGATGGAAAAAAGTATATTTTCATAACTTGTAGAGTTCTAAGTTGTAATAGGTGAACCATGAGCGAGGGTGAGTAATTTTTGCATTTGGGTCTGAATATCATAAAATATTTAATAATAAGTTAAAAATAGAATAGTAATAAAGCTATCCAAATACATTTGTAATATGGAAACATAAACTATACGCAAAGATTATAATCTTTGCTATACGTGACAACTATTGAATTAGATAGAAAGTACATAAGTGAAAAAATAAAAAATTGTCCAGTGAATTAAATCTGGCAATAGCTTTAATTGCCTAGCTCCTTGTATGTTTTGTTAGCTACTGAAAAATGTATACACTGAACTGATTCTGCGGTTGGCTCCTTGTGAAACATCATTAAATATTTTAAATATATGAAAGAAATTTGCTTTTTAATGTTTCAAAAATATTTTATTAAAAACTCTACACGTGTTTCGGCTTTTTTGGGCCTTTGTCAAGAGTACAGGGAATACTGAACAGTAAAATTTGTGTTCATTGCTTATATATAACTACATCTGGTACCTACTATAAAACTATTGTAAAATATGTTTTTAAAAGTTGAATATTACTTAATTTTTTAAAATCTAAATTATTTTATTTAAAATATGGTGGCCGGTAAAAATTTGTTGTTCATTCGTTACATTTTTCTTATTCTTAACAGCCTTATTTATTTCTAATTGTTCTAATAGATCAAGTCTCTTTCCTTTCTTTTCCGAATGGAGTAATGTGACATTATTTAAATCTATAAAATGACTGTTTTCTATACAATGTGTTGACATGCCCGTACTATATACATTGTTACAATAGATTTCCTGTGTTCCTCGAATCGCTTTTTTACATTTCGTCCAGTTTGTCCAATGTATATAGCATCACAGTCACTACATTTTAACTCATATACTCCTGTTTTTTGTAGCTTTTCAGTTTTGTCTTTATTATTAATTAACATTTTACCTAAATTATTTTTATTTACTGAAATTGTTCTACATCCCAGTTTATTCAGTTTATTACTAACTCTATTGCTGATCTTAGGCCTATAATTAATACATTTATATCTCTTATTGCATTCCTGAGAAGAAGCGGCATAAAACTCTTTACGTAAATTTTTCTTTTGTTTGTCTTTTTTTTTAGTTTATCAATTAGGTTTTGCGAGAAACAATGGCTATAAAGAAAACCTAATTGTTAAACTAATAAAAAACAAACAAAAGAAAAATTTATAGATTTATAGATTTAAATAATGTCACATTACTCCATTCGGAAAAGAAAGGAAAGAGACTTGATCTATTAGAACAATTAGAAATAAGTAATTCTGTTAAGAATTAGAAAAATGTAACGAATGAAGAACAAATTTTTACCGGCCACCATATTTTAAATAAAATAATTTAGATTTTAAAAAATAAAGTAACATTCAACTTTTAAAAACATATTTTACAATAGTTTTATAGTAGGTACCAGATGTGGTTATATATAAGTAATGAACACAAATTTTACTGTTCAGTATTCCCTGTACTCTTGACAAAGGCCTAAAAAGCCGAAACACGTGTAGAGTTTCTAATAAAATATTTTTTGAAACATTAAAAAGCAAATTTCTTTCATATAATTAAAAAAAAGAAAAATATATGCCAAAATCGAATGAATCAGAAAAATTTATCAGTACAGGGTGTTTTATGACGAAATGTACCGGGAGGGCAACTAAGAATGGACACCGGCCATATCTTAGAAACTAATCAACGCACAAGTTTAGGGAAAATATTTTCAAGCTTCCAAAATGGCCGCTATGGGGCGTGACAGCGATGACTAAACAGAAAATTAGAGTTTTCTCCGTATTTTACTCAATTAAGTGGAATTAAAAATACATGCATCGTAATCCTGGAAGAATTTCGATCCACTAGTTTTATAATTTTTTTCTATCTTCAAAAAATTAAGTGGTGGGGAGATGCCAAAAAATATTTTTTTTTAATGTTGATTACTCCGATTAGACTTAACGGAATTTAACAAACTTGGCCTCGTTACAAAGGGCTTTTCTTAGTCTATCGAGTGTGCTTTACAGTGTTTTCATTTAAATATGTCCGTCGCCGACAGAGGGCGTTATCTGACATGTCAACAAATATCGTGCTTTTTCTTTAAAAAAAATTAAATGGAATGGTATGTTTATTTTTACACAGTAAATAGAGAATTACACGCTTCAGATGTCAGTGAAAACCGCAACTCGATAACTTTTTTCTAACAGTAGATATTAGCAAACAAAATTGAAATTATGAATTATTATCAGATCTTGGCGATGAAATTTGCAAACTAGCTGTTGAAAACAAGTTAGCTGTGAAAATGACACAATGAAGAAAGAACATAATATGTCATAAATATTTAGTAAAACATATATTATGTAGTATAAAAATTAGTAATTAATAAATTAAATTAATAAAGGTAACGCAAGAAACACATTACAATACTTTAAAAGAATTAGAATATAATTAGTAGGGCCTTAGATGTTCAATATGTCGTCCATCATTTTCGATGCAAGAATTCATTTTTTTGGCGAGTGGATTGAACGGATCTCTCTACTTTTGCCATCGAAATACTTTGAATGACATTTCTTATTCTCTCAATCATGTTGTCCCTTGTAGTGGGTCTGGTGGCAAAAACGAGATCTTTTATTCGCCCCACAAATAGAAATCTAGGCAAGTTAAGTCGGGGGACCTGGCTGGCCAATGAAATAGTCCCTGGTTATTGCTCTAGTACTTAAATGGGGATTAAATTGCACATATGCTAATACATTTATAAGATTTTCCACGGTGCGACCTCTACGGTGTCTCCGATGCACAGGAAGTTGCACAGATCTTGCTGTACGTAAACGATGTGCCAGTCGAATAAAAATTCTTTTACCGGTACCGCAACGCATAGACTCTAGCAGACACAGTTGCATTTCTCATGCATTCGAAGTAAATCGCTAACAATATGTCAAATGCTTCTTCATTTCTAAGAATCATTATAATTTTAGGAACTAATTCCAAAACGTAAACAAATTCAATTAGAAAAGTAAATACTACACAAAATAGCAACAATGACAAGTTGAATATTTTTAACATATTATGTTGTTTCTTCATTTTGTCATTTTCACAGCTAACTTGTTTTCAACAGCTACTTTGCAAATTTCATCTCCAAGATCTAATGATAATTCATAATTTCAACTTTGTTTGCTAATATCTACTGTTAGAAAAGAGTTATCGAGTTGCGGTTTTTACTGACATCTGAAGCGTATAATTCTCTATTTTACTATGTAAAAATAAACATACCATTCCATTTAAATTTTTTTAAGAAAAAAGCACGATATTTGTTGACATGTCAGATAAGGCCCTCTAGGGGCGACAATAATAATCAAATAAAAACACTGTAAAGCGCACTCGATAGACTAAGAAACGCCCTTTGTAACGAGACAAAGTTTGTTAAATTCCATTAAATCTAATCGGAGTAATCGACATTTAAAAAAAATTTTTTGGCATCTCCCCACCACTTCATTTTTAAAGATAAAAAAAAATTGTAAAACCAGTAAGATTCGAAATTCTCCCAGGATTACGAGGCATATATTTTTAATGCCACATAATTGGGCAAAATAAGGAGAAAACCCTAATTTTCTGTTTGGTCATGGCTGTTACGCCCCCCTAGCGGCCATTTTAGAAACTCGAAAATATTTTTCAGCGATTTTTCAGTGTCACTTTACTTAAGACAATTTTTTCCTTAAAGTTGTACGATGATTAGTTTTTGAGATATGGCCGGCGTCCATTCTTAGTTGCCACCAGGTACATCTAGGGACGATGGAGGATTCTTTAGTTATTTACGAACAGCTATAAAAATCTATCTGTACCGCTTAATTACTGAGAGATGATAAACTACTTTTTGCCAAAATTTCTCTTCGCCAGAACTTCCTTGCTGTTTAGCAGAATTTGTTTAAATTTTTACGTACTTATCACATTTGATATATTACCATTATTAACACTGAAAAATTACAAGGCCGGACTTTTTTAACTCGATTTTTCATATTCCTGTAAAAAAGATTGCTCTGTTGTTTTTTAACTTTAACGAGGAAATTGTAAAGGTCTAACTATGTGATCAGATTTTTTTGTTTCAATAAATGGCCCAAATAATGAATAGTGTAAACATGTTCTATAATTAAAACAAATCTTTAAAAAATACCTTTAATTTGATTTTAGAGTAAATTTTTAAAATGTCTAGCTTCACTATATTTTTGTTAGCTTGTATTTAAATGGTCATAGTGGAGCAACTGTAAGATTGCAACTTTCTTCAGCCATAAAAAATTTTATTATTTTATTCGTTTCAATCCTATAAAAATATATATATATATATATATATATATATGTTGTTTTTCAGGTTTTCGCGGGTGGTGAATGTTAAATTCGTTTTCCGGGTATACTCCCGCGTAGGTGATAGGCCCCGAGAGGGACCGTGGTTGTCTGAACGACGTTTCGGCAGAATCTCATCTGCCATCTTCAGGTTCTAACCGATAACTGCTTACTGCGGCTTCTGGTTACTCGAACTGAAATGACGTTTTCTGGATCTGGCAGTTCTTTATATACTCTACCAATGTTACGCTCTGTTGCTCTCGACACACTCCGGGCGTCATGGTCTGCTGCACCCATCTCCTGATTTCGAGCGCGGCTTCGTGTAATCGGTCCTGTTCGGACGCGCATGCGTGTGTCTGTGCTTATGTCACGGTCTGTTGCACCCATCTCCTGATTTCGAGGGCGACTCCGTGTACTTGGTCCTATTAGATTAGCTCTGGTTGATTCCTCTTCGTGTGTTCGTTGTGTTATGTTTCTTGCTTCCTCATGGACAGCAGCATGCAATACCAGAGCAGGCTTCCATGTGGTAGGTAGTCTTTGGGTGTCATCTCGTGTATTTAGATTGTGTGGTCTTTTCTCTATTTCTATGGCCTCCCTGATGATTCTTGACTTGTAATGCTCGATATTGGCTAGTATTTTTGTTTTGTCGAAATCAATCCTATGTCCTGTAGTTTTGACATGTTGAGCTAAAGATGATGTTCTCTCGTCTTTTCTAACAGCGTTTATGTGTTCTTCGCGTCTTGCACTTATTTTTCTGTTGGTCTGTCCTATGTATGATTTGTTGCAATCTTGGCAAGGTATTTCATATACCCCTTGACTTTCTAGAGGAATTTTGGTCTTTGGATTTCGAAGAATGGTACTGATTTTCTTGTCGGTCTTAAAAGTTGTTTCTATTTTATGTTTACGTAGAAGTTTGCTTATTTTATCCGTTGTTCCTTTTATGTATGGCAGATAGGCTTTTGCTATGGGTTGTTCGGAGTCCTCTTGATTTCTCGGCCGAGATGGTTTTGACAACTTCTGTATTCTTTGTTGTGTGAACCCATTCTTTCGCAGCGCTTTGTGAAGAGTTGACATTTCTTCTTTGAGGTTGTCTGCATCTGCTAGTCTCTGCGAGCGTGTGACTAATGTCTTTACTACTGAGTTTAGTTGTGCTGGATGGTGGTGTGACTGTGCATTTAGGTATCTGTCAGTGTGAGTGGCTTTTCTATAAACTGTGTGGCCTAGACTTCCGTCTTGCTTCTTCTTGACCAGTACGTCGAGAAATGGTAGCTGACTGTCAGTCTCTACCTCCATGGTGAACTTAATTTTGTCATGTATACTATTCAGAAACGTCGTTCAGACAACCACGGTCCCTCTCGGGGCCTATCACCTACGCGGGAGTATACCCGGAAAACGAATTTAACATATATATATATATATATATATATATATATATATATATATATATATATATATATATATATATATATATATATATATATATATATATATATCATATATATATATATATATATATATATATATATATATATATATATATATATATATATATATATATATATATATGTATATCATATATATATATATATATATATATATATATATATATATATATATATAGATTAAATATGATTTGAAGGAAACAACTACTCAGCGGGCAAATACCCCGACCTGCAGTGAATTACACCTTCAAATCATGATAGATCGATAGCCAATATCATTTGTCAATTCCTAACCAGACATAGATCGATTTCGAACTTATTTGTTCTCTTCAGTATGCCATAGGTTATGGAACAGACAAATGATAGTGGCCAATCTGCGAGTTATATCCTAACTAAGGTAAAGTGAATAGTGGTGAGAGGTATGAAACTTCTCGTGGTCTGAATGCTACTATCCGACCGACATCATGGATGTCTCTGTGGCGGATAGCGACTTGCATCACGGCAAGTACCGAGAGCGGCGACCCCCTAGCCCAGGTGGACTAAACTAATGTGATTAAATATGATTTGAAGGAAACAACTACTCAGCGGGCAAATACCCCGACCTGCATTGAATTACACCTTCAAATCATGATAGATCGATAACCAATATCATTTGTCAATTCCCTAACCAGACATAGATCGATTTCGAACTTATTTGTTCTCTTCAGTATGCCATAGGTTATGGAACAGACAAATGATAGTGGCCAATCTGCGAGTTATATCCTAACTAAGGTAAAGTGAATAGTGGTGAGAGGTATGAAACTTCTCGTGGTCTGAATGCTACTATCCGACCGACATCATGGATGTCTCTGTGGCGGATAGCGACTTGCATCACAGCAAGTACCGAGAGCGGCGACCCCTAGCCCAGGTGGACTAAACTAATGTGATTAAATAACCATAACCTATGGCATACTGAAGAGAACAAATAAGTTCGAAATCGATCTATGTCTGGTTAGGAATTGACAAATGATATTGGCTATCGATCTATCATGATTTGAAGGTGTAATTCAATGCAGGTCGGGGTATTTGCCCGCTGAGTAGTTGTTTCCTTCAAATCATATTTAATCACATTAGTTTAGTCCACCTGGGCTAGGGGTCGCCGCTCTCGGTACTTGCTGTGATGCAAGTCGCTATCCGCCACAGAGACATCCATGATGTCGGTCGGATAGTAGCATTCAGACCACGAGAAGTTTCATACCTCTCACCACTATTCACTTTACCTTAGTTAGGATATAACTCGCAGATTGGCCACTATCATTTGTCTGTTCCATAACCTATGGCATACTGAAGAGAACAAATAAGTTCGAAATCGATCTATGTCTGGTTAGGAATTGACAAATGATATTGGCTATCGATCTATCATGATTTGAAGGTGTAATTCAATGCAGGTCGGGGTATTTGCCCGCTGAGTAGTTGTTTCCTTCAAATCATATTTAATCACATTAGTTTAGTCCACCTGGGCTAGGGGTCGCCGCTCTCGGTACTTGCTGTGATGCAAGCCGCTATCCGCCACAGAGACATCCATGATGTCGGTCGGATAGTAGCATTCAGACCACGAGAAGTTTCATACCTCTCACCACTATTCATATATATATATATATATATATATATATATATATATATATATATATATATATATATATATATATATACATATATATATAAACTATGCTACAATTAACCAACAATATGTAGTTGCATATAAGTCACTTATACGTATACCTATGCACAACTGGTCTTTTGACAATTGAAATGATTAAAATTGTTTACGACTTTGTAAGTTGCAATCTTACAGCTGCTGACTGTAGTAGATTAACCAGAGATTGTTCATAATTTCGTTAGAATAATGAAGGATGAACTAAAGTAACTGATCTCTGCTGTAGACTGTAGTTTTAAGATGTCTCCACACAAAATGAACTATGGGGTTGAAATCTGGCTATCTAGCCGCTCAATCATGAGTCCCTCCTCATTGAAAACTTCACCATGCGTGGAACTATGTCATTCGTGTTTATTATTTATTAGCCTTTTAATTTGGCAATAATGTTTGGTAAGTAGGTTTTTATATGAAAACTAGGCAAGGAATAAAACTGCTAAAATAATTGCAGTATCTTATTCTAGTAAATTGATTGAAAATGGAGAAAATGTTGTAATGTCTAATTTGTGGGCATCTTTATAATACTTCTAACTACATGATTTTAACAAACCAAGTAAATAGGAATTATTAGACATAATAAAAGCTGCTGAATTTAAACAAAAAGAATTTGTCAAAAATATTCTTGTTCATAAGAATGCAGTATTATCTAGTATGAAAAGTTTTAAATTTTATGCAAATTGTTCGTATATTAGTCGAAGAGTAATTATCTCGAAATTAATGCGTTCTGACCCTTCTGCTTTGCCAGGCACTAGTTTAGATATTCACTTCGGATGTACTGATTCTTTCTATATTCGTAAAATATGTTTATTTTGTAAGAGAGCGGGAAAGAAGAAACAAGAAAAACTAACTTTCATTACAGACAGATACTTCTTATAGAGGGGTTTAGATAGGCAAATAAATTATAATAGATCTCTATGAGGCAAGTACAAATTCCAATATTTTTTTTCTATATGTCGCTCCATTTCTGAGATAAAAGGAGTTGAAAAGTAAAAGGTTGAACAATGAAAGCTCGTGATAATATTTGAAAGAGTTAGATAATCCGTTTTATCAGAATTCTCATTAGGTGTTTTTAAAAGCCATTTGCCACTTTACTACTTCGGTTGTTTCATGAAGAGTGGGAAGACTTTTCTTGTTGTTTTATGGTTAGGTAAAAATTTTTGCAAAATTTCCATGGCTCTGTGAAAGATTTGATTATCGGAGAGGTTTGAAGAAGAAGCATCCTGTGAAAATTTCTCATCTGACCTACTGCGCATACTATTATCAGCAACTTTATCTAAAGCACAAATTATATGAGACTCATATAATTTTTGCTGCTATATTTCTATATGAAACATATTTACTGTAACTTGTTCTATGATATTTCGCATCATAAATAAAAAGATCATTATAATTTGCAGGCAGTGAAATCATTTCTGTATCACCATACCGTCAGCAGCAGCTAAAATTGTTGCCAGTGTTGACTGCCCTGTCCCTAATTGATCGAAAACGATAAATCAATTAGAAACATATGATTACAGAAACCACATAATACAGGGTGTTTTAGATACTCTGATGGAAAAAAAAATGTGGTTCTGTAGACCTTCTTAAAGACATCTACTACAAATTTTTGTTCTTTTTTGAAAAATGTTTGAACCCAAAAATATAAATAAAAATAATATTATTCTTATGTATTTTTTGTGGTTCCAAAAATTAATACATCAGTTCTATGATGAAAATTATTTGCTTACATTAATTTATAATTTATTTTTATTTACTGGTTTTCAATTTGAATGGTGTTTGTACTTGTTTCATCGAGATCTACTATATATTTTTTTGCCAGTCTCTAAAACACCCTGCATAAGAAGTACCTGTTTGTACGAAAAGTTAATTTTACTTGTTTCGTTTCTTCCGCTCAATTATAAAATAAACACATTTCACATATATCAAAAGAGTTACTACTTTAAGTCCGATTAAATTTATTTAAACTAGTGCCTGGTAAAGCAGAAGTGTCAGAAGGCATTAATTTCGAAGTAATATTTCTTCGACTAATATACGAACTTCGACAAGTTGCATGAAATTTAAAACTTTTCATACTAGATAATATTGCATTTTTATGAACAAGAGTATTTTTGGGAAACTCACCTTGTCTAAATTCAGCTGCTTTTATTATATTTAATCCATAGTTTGTAGTAATTCTGTATATTATTTATGCTGTTCTAAATAATAATGTAAACTCCTAAATGAATAATTTTTCACGAAAAAATCAAGTAACAGTTGATGTAATTTTTTCATCATTTACGATTCATGCAAAATTTAGTTCATATACTCTCCATTAGATATCGACATTGTAGGGCTAGAGACCTAAGACAGGCAGATACTAATTATTTTACCCTACAATGCAGTTTGTGAATATCTATACCAAAACATTTCTTCATATTCTCTAATTTAAACGGTTTTGTCATCTTTTTTAATACAAATTTGTCCCAAATGAAACTTGTCTATCTTGTTTGGTTCTTTAGATATCACCGGAAGAAACTGGAAAACTAATTATTAATTTTTTGCACATATGTTTTTTACTGGATGTTAAAAATACGTGAGTTTTTCACGAAAAAGTTGGCTGTCCTTTTGACAGTTTTGACAACATTAAATTAACGTTATTTAAAGCCTTTATAAAACTTTGCTCTTAAAAAAGTCCAGATCAACTGAATAGTCCATTGAGGTCGAACAGAAACGTTTTTAAAACGTTTTGGAGTTACATAGACTAGTAATATATTTTAAAATATCTGACATATTCGTATCAATTAAACGTTTATAATTTCGTTATCTGAAACGTATAAAACCGCGACATTTTAAGTTGTTTTTACGTAAAAAAGAAACCTCTTTCAAATGGTGTATGGACATTATAAACGTCTTTTTAACGTATGTGTGTTTACTGGGATACAAAATTGGCTGGTCCTAATTTCTCTGTTTTGCATATATTAATTGTTTTTTCCTTGATAGTTGCATACTTTTTTCGAATAAATAGTAACGTTTATGATTAGCTAATTTATTTTTTTATAGCTGTGCAAGATAATTTTCAAACTCAATTTACTCGATAACAGACGCCGACATTGACTTAAACAAAGCTTCTTTAAGTAAAACTGTCAAAAATTTATGGAAACAATTAAAAGAAAGTTAAACAAAAAAGTTACAGGGTGAAACACCCTTGCCCCCTAAAAAGGGACGCCCATGATTTCAATAACCAAAAATGAACTATAGCATCTTATTCAGCTTCAAAAACTAAACACATGCCAAAAATTTTGTCTATTTATCTTTCCCCGTTTATTAAATAAAAGAAAAGAACAAAGTTCATCTGAATTCCTTTAACTCCCTAGTTGCGTTTTTATGCATCATGTTTATAAGAACCTTTTTGACTTATGTTGAGTACTACATATTGTAGAAATTTTAAACCTTATTTTAGAAACATACTGTATGTAATTGTAATGCTGGACAGCTACTGTGTCAAAATGTGTAAGGTCGCTTACAAAAAGAAAATGATAACTCTTATAAAATAAGGAAGAAATATAGAAACATCTAGTACAAAATATATGAATTCCAGAATTTATCTAATTTTTAGATGTATTTCATATAGAAATTTATTAAACATATTAGACAGTCATAATAATTTTGAAACCTAAGATCATCCTCTAAAAAATATAAAATGTCCGCCTGCAAAATTTTAAAATCATAGCCAAAAGTTATAATATTTATAATGGTGTCACATTTATAACATGACACCACATACCATCTATGAGATACCTATGTGTAATTTAAAATTTAATAAAAATTTATAACAAATGAAACAAGCACAAAATTTTTATCAAAAAAAAATTTATTAAGGGAACATAATTTTTATGGAGAATATAAAAATAGAACAAAATAAATAAAATCACACTGTAACTGTTTAACTTTTTTAATAAAAGTTTCGTCAAGTTTTACGGATGAGAGTTAAGCGAGAAGTAAAAAATAATGTTATACTGTCGTTTATACATTATATTATAATCATACTAAAATACCCAGTACTCAGCCTTTGAACCTGAATCTGATGTTATTTTAAATGTGTTACACATAAAAAAACTTACATAGAAATAATTATAGTACCAAAAGAAAACCTATTTATTAAATATTGATACAAAAAATAACTAAAGTAAATAAACTTCTACTTATATTATTAGCAAACTGTTAATTAAAATAAGTCACTTTCTACCAGTACTCAGACTCAATAATCCAGTACTCAGTCCTTAAATATCCAGTAGTCAGCCTTTACTATTTCAATACACGTTAGTCCTTTTAATTTAGTATATTGGACTTTGGGCACTTAAATGGAAGGTTCATCACTTCCTCATATAACTTCCCCATAAATGTGGAACATTTCAGATGATACCATGCTAGACAATCATCGCAACCAATATTCTTTAAGTCATTAAATTCAGTGTCACTGATAATTTCCTCTTCACACTCAGCACATTTTATCTTAATTTCAGTACAAGTTGACGAATTCTTATTAGTTACTTTTCTTTTCTTCATAGTACTTTGAACAATCTTTTCCTGTTTTCTTTTACGTGCATCTGCTTCTCTTTTTTCTTTGACGACTTGTTTTTGTAATTTTCTTGTTGCAATTGCAGATTTCTTTCTTTCCTTCTCTTCTTCCTTCTGCTTCTCAAATTCTCTCCATTCTGTTGATGATATAGCTCCAATTCTATTTATTGACTTTCTTGTTACCGATTTTTTAATTGGCGATGGAATTTTTAAGTGTTTCTTTAAAGCTGGTGATACCCTAGGAGGTACTATTAAAATGTCGGATAAAACTACAAGGTTTGCTCGGGTAGAAGTTTAACTTTCATTGTCTTTTATGCTGTTAGTGTCGGGCTCTATATTTTCTTTTTCAGTCACTTCTCTGTCGTTATTTTTATCAGAGTTAACAGGAACTAAGACTGAATTTTCAGTGATTTCGAAGGTTCCTAATGGAATTTCATTAGTATCATAAAAGATATTCTTGGCCAATGTACTATTACCAAGATCTGGCAGACTCGTCATGCTTTGATTTTCATTATTTATTTCAGGTATAGGACTGGATTCAATAAATGGATTAAAACTTGAAGTTTCCTTTAGGAATTCATCTTCTGTTATGAAAATTTGAGTTCCTAAAACATGGGAATCTCGATTAGGAAATTGAATTTGATTATTGGGACTTCCTCCAGCTTCCTTATTATTTTTAGCGTTCTCAATTACTGTAGGTACAGTTTGTACATTAACATCTAAGTTAGTCAAGCCCTGTTCCAAATAGTTTATTATATTGGAAGCAATTTCTTAGTGTCTTTTTTTTGATCGTTTTAGGTTTTTGTAACGAATTTTCTCTGCTGCTATCAGTAGCAATATCTGACTTTTCTTTTAGTTTTTTGATATTGTTTTGAGTGCATTTAGAATAATCTACGGCATTGGGATTATATGGAAATAACCCGCATTTTCGAAAGCCATTATTGATAGTCGTTGCTAAGTTTTCTTTATTCAAAGCTCTCTGTAATAGAGGACAAAATTTTGATTTTGTTAATGTGCTGTTAATATTTTCTGGCTGTATTGCCCAATCGTGCACCGTGTTCTTCCATTCCGACTTCAGTGGTTTAAATACGCTGACGTCGGTAGGTTGCATCGTATGGATTGCATTTGGCGGAAGGGCATAGAGAATTATGTTATTGTCATAGCAATATTTGCTTAAGTCCATAGTTAAATGACTTTTATGCCCATCGACAAACACGAGAACTGGTCTTTTTATATTCTGATCGTCGAGCCATTTGTCCAGCCCTTTCGTAATGTAATCATAAAAAATATTGGCCTTCATCCAACCAGTGTGAGATTTCCCTAAAAACCAACGTTCTGGCATGCTATTGACTACATCCTTTGGTGGTCTGATGTAGGGAAAAACAACACAGGGAGGTAATATTTTACCACTTGCAGAAAAAAAAGTAGGACTGTAATAGCTTCTTTCTCTTTAGCCTGTGCCATTTTATATATATTTTTAAATCCTCTGGGTGCTAAAACTCTTCCAGTTTTTGGAAAAAGGATGAAGGTTGTTTCATCCCCATTAAGAATTCGTTCCGGGTCATTTAAAATATCACTAGTTCCTATTGAATCAATATATTTTTTTAAATTTTCAAACCATTTCCTGATGCTCTCTTCTGTTACCACCGCACGTCCTTTAGATATCGATTCTGGAGTCCGATGACTTAGAGCAGGATTTCTTTTTAAAAAGATATATACCATTTCTTGCCCGGTCGATTGTTTACAAACGGATTGGGTCTTTTGTCATCTAAAATGATATTATGAACAGTATTTAGAAGATCATTAGGCTTTCGTGGGAACCCACACTTAGCGAGATTAATGCACCAATTTGCAATAGTTATTTCTTCTTCTTTAGACAAAACAGAATCTGGACCCATTTTCCTTGGCCCTTCTGGCACCATCGAATGCGATCCTGAAGGGTGCCTCTTGGTACACCGTACACCCGACTCGCTTCCCTGATTTTTGTCCCATTCCTTATTGCCGCCATTGCTTCAGTTAACTTTTCTTCGGAATATTGGTGTATTGGCCTTCGTGACATATTGATGCTCTACAAATAACGACGATTTATCAAAAAATATAAAGAAAGTTACTACTTACTATGTCAAGGCTGAGTTCTGGAGCCACTATTTCAAAAGTCAGCCACTCATACAATAGGGTGCTGACTACTGGTAAAATCACTACTAATAATACTAAAACGAGATTCACATTATTCAATTTAATATTATCTAACTCTAGCACCAATATGTTCCTTATCAACTGATTTGACGAGAAATCCAGTAGTCAGCCGTGTGTGGCTGACTACCGGGTTATACATACTTTTTTTAAACTCCAGTAGTCAGCCGTCTTATTTTTTCGTTATTTAATACTAAAAATGTTTTTTGTTTATATTAGAGTGGAAAAAATATGTAAAAAAATAATTGTCCTCAACATACAATGAAATCAAAGAATACATATTAAAATACTCACATACTTTGTGGGCAACCTCGTTACTAAAAAAATAGCATGTGATAAACAAGCGTACCTCACAACCGTCACTCCAGATTTGAACTTTTTTTATTTGGTTGTTTGGAAGTGTACTACTCTGGCCTTGTGCAAAATGACCAATTAGAGACCAGAAAATAGTTTTGACTTGGTTTAGTACAAGAATTCGATTTTGAACACTATTTACAGAAATATAAAGATGAAATAGGCTGAGTACTGGGGTTAGGCTGACTACTAGGTATTTTATCTATATGAGAGAACCTATTTAAATATATAAACAAGCACTGTAGGACACATAAATATCATCATTCATCATAATGTATCGCTTTTATATAATGCCGGTAACAGATCTGTTGCATGTGGTACTATTTATGTGCAGATGGTCCCCATATACACGAGCCCATAAGTATTTTCAATACTAAAAGTGAAATACCACAAAAAACAATTTTTTCGAAATGTCTGAACCAATGATGATCTATTTACGCCAAATTACTAAAAAAATATTTCTCTGACTTAAATGATGTCATACTTCTTATTAAACGATTGGAAAAGTTAAAGCTGAACACCCCGTATACATATAGGTTAAATCTTAATTTAATACTAATATTCTATATTATGTAAAAGTAAAACTAAAATACTTACATTAAAGGGATATTCGGCTTTTTAATCCTACAAATTATTCATTTAAAGAGTTACAAATTAACCAAATTAATTTCTAAATTAGACAGAATAACAGAAATTGATGTAGATATTTTTTTACTGGCTATTATTTCAGAATTGGAAGAACAACAAATTAAAAATAATTACATAATAGATGTACCACTGAATTTTGAACCAGATAAACGAGGTTTGGGATATTTGTTTTATACATGTATGAAGAAGCACAAAAACAAAATTGCTCAGGTAATTATATAATTATTATTTACTCACAACAGATATGTATTTATTAATAAAAACGATAATTCATATAATATAGTAAATATTTGGGCCCTTCTCCACTAATGGGAAACTGGCGGTCCCAAGCATATTTTACTCACATAACATATTGATACGTTACAACAATTTTAAATTAATAGGGTTTTAATGTCTGGATCAGTCGTAGTTGAATTAGTACCATTGAAATCCTAACCCCTCGATCTCTGGAAGAGATTTCATCAAGTACGCGAAGTGGCATAAGTGAGTATTTTAACGCCTCGATCTGTTAAATTAATCTCACGACGTACTCCGGACTGTAATGTACGAATCGTTCCGTCCGCCACATATCATCAACAAACCCTAATAAGGGACATAGAGAGCTAATCTAAAGATATAGCACACCCCCGATTAGAAAGTCATATATATCGCCTGTCCCTGGACACTGACATAGGTACTGCAATTATGTCATGCTTTTACTCCGTAACCACTTACCACTGGATGTAGTTTTGCTGCACAGGCCATCTGCCGTAATAACGCTCTAAGTACCTACTAGTGATTGTAGTCATTAACCGCTTGCTATAGATACTAGAAGTAGTAAGTTCTATAACTTTACTTGAGATACCTACTACACCGCCCGCCTACCGTAATACCGCCTTAAGCATTAGTGGTTATAAAATAATTAACCGCTTGCTGTAGGTATCAGTTGTAGTAGGTAGTTTCAGTTTCAGATTTTGAATTATTATTATAACTTTTTTTTTTAATGATTAGATTTCCAATTTTAACATATGTGGTTTTAAATTAATTTTGCATCTATTTTATTTACGTACAGCATGTAAATTTCAATGGGCTTGCTGTCAAATTTTATTTACCTGCCTTAGAACTAAGAATCAGCTTTATTTGTTATCACCGATTGCTTGCTTTTGTAAATGCTTGTAGTAAACATTTGAATACTGCTTGTAGTAACACCGGAATAGCAGTTTCCATAACTTGGCTGTAATTGATAGAAATGATTATCGTTTTTGCATTATCATAACTTCTTGCTTGGTTCTTTGGTTACTTACTTGTAATATAGGTTAAATATTTACATTGCATAATCATTTTTAAACATAGAGAAATATGTGAACTACGCCCTGATTGTGTAGTGTACGACAAAGCGTGCGACTGAAAGAGTCTCAAGTAATCTGAGTGTACCATTCAGGTGCAAGCTATCATCTTTCTAGAACAATGGAAAAACAAACTTTTTTGTATCGACCTCGACCCAGACAGCACCAGAATTTCTTAGAATGTTTTAATTTAGTCCTAGGGCAGATATCCATATAGCAATAAACAATGGCAATCCTATGGTTAAGATAATCGGATATCGTTGTCCGCTAAAAATCCAAATATGGACATCCTCAGGTTCTACACAAATGATAACCTATGGAGATCTACTTAGGATCTTCTAGTCCTATAATAATGCGATGTAACAATATCCTCTGGATATATTCATACTGATGACCTATGGATGACCACTTGTGGACGTGTTTTGGAGATACTGTAAATATAAAAATGTCAAAAAAGAATATTTTATTTAATAAAAAATTACATATACATTTTCGATAAAAATTGCTGTAGGATGATCATGAGGCAGTATTTGTATATTTTGCATATTACCAAATATATATCTTAAATGTATACAATGGGGCAATAAAGGCCTTCAAGTGGCTAAAACTTGTTATTTATATGATGGTATGATGGTGATTGACGTAATGTAAGTGGCCCAATGACGGAAAAACTTTAACCGGCTACCAATCAGAAATAGTTTATGATATTCTGTGAGCGCAAGCGTCAAACAGTCATATTGTTCTTATTGTTCATTTTGTTTTGTGACTTAGTTTCTTGGCTGTAATTATATTTATTAAACAGGTGAGTTAAACTAATATATAAAAAAAAATTAAATATTTTTACATATAAACAAATTGTACAAAGCAGTTAGGTCGACTAGTTTGCTTTACATAACATAACCTCAATCAATTATTTGAAAACAAAATGTCATTTAAAGCCAATAAAAGTAAGATTTATGCGTATAGACAATTTTGTCCGCTGAGTAGTTGTTTCCTGCAAATCTTATTCAGTATACAGTTTAGCCCGCCAGGGTTAGGGGTCGAGGCTCTTGATACCTGCTTTGCAGGTCGCTATCAGTCACTAATACATCAGTGATGTCTGACTGGTAGTAGGACTGACCACCAGAGGTATACAGTTATCACTCACTATGTCATATAGACAAGTTAAAAACAAATTAATAAATTAATATGACACACATCAGAAGAATTTATTCTTTACGAAAACTTTAAATTCAATCATTCACTAAATAAAAAGTTTATCAAGATTGAGCAAGTCGAAGTCATGTACTGAAAAATATAAATAATTTTAGCTATTGTAAAAAGATATCCTCCATGTAGAGAAACTACACAAAGTGAAGTAGAGAATGCCATTAAACTGTGGTTAAGAACTACAGGTGACAGAGCAAAAGGATGAGAAAATGGATGACAAAAAAAATCACATGAGAAAGCTGTAGATATGTTGATGAATAGGAGTGGATTTAGTCAGGTTGTTATAAAACGAATATTGTTTTTATGTATAGATTTAAATATTTGTTTTGTTTATATAAGTTTTAGGTATACTGTACGTTGTTGTAATTATAAATGCGGTTATGTGTTTTGATGATAAATAAATGTTATAATCATGTAATTTCTTTAAATCGAATCAATCCTTAAATAATAATAACTGATCATGTTCACAGGTTTTTGCTCTATAATGCGAAGAACTAGATTTTCAATTGTTGATCAGAATTGTATTTTGCTTTTGACTTGGAGTATTTTCCCAGCAGCTTAGTTTGGTAGATTAAAAAGAACATCTTAACTTAATCTACCAGATTAAGCAGGACGCTTGAAAATGGAAAATGTGAGTTTGATGAAACGTCGTGGAAATACTTCCAAAGTCAGGAGCATAATACAATGTGAATCAACACCTGAGAATCAACGGCTGTGTCTCTCTATGTATGTTTCACTTACGGTGGATACACCTGCTCAATGACTTTTTGTTTTTCAGTGAATATGATATATTTTTTCATATATAAAGTGCCAAAAAAGGAATTTTCTTATCGAAAAAATGCCTAATGTTTTTTCCATTTTTGCGTTTATTTTTTATTGTAGTAGGCTACTTTTTTTTACTGAGGCTTAAATGTAGTTTACTCATTTAATAAAGCTTTACAAGCCTCATTTAAATGAAAAAAAATATATCAAATTCACTGAAAAATAAAAGTTATTGAAATTAAGCTATGACCTTAAAAGCCTACATCAGTGACCAAAGGATATCCTAGAACAGATCTTCCAAAAAGTCCCAGGGATATATCTGTAGGTCATGTTAAGGATATCGAAATTAGTACCACTTCTGGATCCTAGGGACGTCCATCGCTTATTTTCGTAATACTCGGGCTATCTACTCTATCCAAGTTTGATATCCCTAGGATGCCCATAGGATAATATTGTGCTGTCTGGGCATCGCACTAGACCTCTATGTAAACGGCGAGTGTGAAATTCTGCTAGCATCTTCATTATGTGCGATCACTAAAAGTTGAACTATGGTATTAATTTCAGTGGCATTACCGTAGTGGTATGAAATAACTAACTTGGTTAAATATAATTAAGCAGATTTACTCATGTCTTATTTCGTCCAAAGTACAGGTTCACGCAGCTTACAACATTATGATGCTTTCTACAGTAGTCTCCTTTAAACATACATGCTTCTCTGTGAATATCGCATTGTATTTTGAAAAAACATTATACATCCAGAGATGTAATAGTCGTATACGCATAATACTGTTGGAGATCACTTGTAAAATCTTAGTCATTTAAGCACTGCTTAATGTGGCGTAGTTGCCTAAAATCAGAATTTCTGTTTAATAAGCCACTAAATTTCGTTACAACTTGAACAGCAGGTGCATCCGTGAAATTGTGTAGTGTCATATTTACATTATCAACTCTTTCAAACGATTGAGCTACAGAAACACTAAAACACTATATACTGCACTCGACGCGCGTTTCACCAACCAAGTTGGCATCATCTGCAGATGATGCCAACTTGGTTGGCGAAACGTACGTCGAGTGCAGTATATAGTGTTTTGGTATTTCGTGGAAAACTACGTCAGTGCTATCTTCACGTCAAATGTTCCAACCCATTCCATGATCTACAGAGCTAGATCTATCTTGCAATTAGTTAATAGCATTTGCTAATATACTGTAGTTTCTTATGGAAAGAGGAACACTGATGCGTTTGTGACACTAGGCGTCTTCGGAGAAAGGATATTATAAAAATGAGGGTAGAAAATGAAAAAAATTATGGATCCGTAGATCCCTATTGGTTGATTTACAAGTCTGGGTTTAATAAATATATAATTTATCAGAATTGTATGTTAAAGACAAGATGTATTAAGTGAATAGTATCTGACTTTGTTTTAATAGAAAATGTCGAACCGATTTACGTTCCGACAGGCGTTAAGTAGAAACTAAAAGATGAATAAACTGACATAAAAATAGGGATCCAAAGATTCCTAGCATATAAATGTCGATGTCCATGTTCATTATAATTATAAAATAAAATGTAGAAACAGAGAGGAAAAAGAATAGTTTACTGGAATGGGATGTATTGTATAATGAGGAGCAATCCTGCTCCGAGTCTAAGAGAGTCCTAGCGCAGCTTTAAATTAGACCGGGCGCCAAGAAACATTCCGTTTAAAAAACCCTTAAGATTCATTCGGGTTGATGATTTACATTCAGGAAGATGTAAAGAATGAAATTCTAAAAGTTGCCAAACAAAATTTTCGAAAATTTTTTTTTCACAAAAAACCATAGGGTTACGGGATCGCGCAAGTTCAGCGTCTTAAAACCAAAAACAGTGACTAGCCAGCCAAAGTGGACGTGTCGTGGGTCTCTCTTCGAAAAGCCAAAAAAAGAGTAGTCAAAAGTTTGACAATCGAAACAAAATTTAAGTGGATCGAAGTGGAAAAAAAATTTATAAATCTATATAAACATTTAAAGGGATAAGGACTGTGCGAAATTATTATTAATTAAATAGTGCGTGAATAAATGTCAAATAATTATCGAACTTGGAGTAATATTTATAAACAAGTGGCCAACACATATGCAAAGGGACAGGGACCACTACACTGCAAGGTACCTCAGCCATTGGAAAACAACATCCGGCGATAAAAAACACATGCGTTGACATAACATCAGCTGAAGTTAGGACTATTAATGCAAATAAAGGATATGATTGGTCCTGCATAAATTGTAGAGCTTTTGGAAATGATCTGAAAGCGCTAAAATCATTAATTAGTAGCTTGCAGGAAGATATTCAGTCATTAAAAGCTGAAAGCGCCAACAAGAAAGGCACATTGAATAATGCCGAATTTGAAGAAGTTATTCAGGAAGTTACTGAGAGGAACAAACGTAAAAACAATCTAATATTTTTTGGAGTAAATGAACCAAACCAGGACCTTTCTCAAGAATCAAAAATTGAAAAAGACAAAACTATTATTACGGAAATCCTACTGTCACTTGACTCGGAAGTTAACATCGAATGAATAAAACATATAAGATTAGGCAAATGTTCAGATCAAAAATCTAGACCACTGAAAATAACAATGGCAGATGAACAAGTTGCGGGAAACGTTATTGGTAAAGCAAGAAACCTCAAAGCCAATTGCCTATACAAACACTTATCTATCGCACTTGATCGAACTCCTAGGCAACAGTTTTCTATAAAACCATTAAAAAAGAATTAATCGAACGACAAAATTTAGGAGAAAATAACTGTAGAAACAAATACGTAAATGGTATCCCAAAAATTATTACCGTTCATTTAAACTAATAACGCCCAAAAACACCCAATAACTGACTTGTAGTTACCAAAATGTAAAGGGACTTAACAGCAATTCTACCCATCTATTGCACAAGGCGAATTTGACTTGATAGCCACAACCGAAACCTGGATACAGGAGGAAGTGTTAAGTGCTGAACTTTTCCCTGAAATATACAATGTATACAGAAGTGTCAGGAAATTACAGGTCACAGAATATACAACAGGTGGAGGTGTACTTCTAGCATGTAAAAATGAATTAAGGTCAGAAAAAATTGAACTACCATATTATTCAGCTTCATTTCCTACAATTGATATTTTGTGCTGTAAATGTTAATTTAAATTTATAACTATTTATATTTGTGTTATTTATATACTACCTAGTACTAACTTAGACCAATATGTATTATTTTTTGAAGCACTGGAACAAACAGATTTTATTTTAGATACAAAAATACGTGTTTTCGGAGATTTTAATATACCCCACTATGTTCACAATGATATTAATGATAAGAAAACCAATCTAATTACCAATTTTGCAAACTTCTTTAATATACAACAACATAACGAAATATTTAACAATTTAGGTCGTTTACTTGATCTTGTTTTCTCAAACCTAACATGTGAGATTTCTCGAGATAATGCGCCATTAGTACATGAGGACATTTTTCACCAAGCTCTTTTCATTAAAATACAACTTCCCCCAAAATGTAGAAACTTTGCATCTGCTAATAATCAAAAGGCCTATAACTTTAAAAAAGCTAATTATCCAGCCCTATATAATGCTCTTTTAGAAACGAATTGGTACTATTTACAAAATTTTCGGATGTTAATTTAGCTGTTGAAGCATTTTACAATTACAGTATTTTGGACCAGTATGTACCTCAAATTAAATTTTATAAAAGGACTTATCCAAAACGGTACACTAGCGAAATAATAAATAATATTAAACAAAGAAATAAGCATTTCCGTAAGTACAAAATTTTTAATTTAAATCTATTAAATTACTCTCAATCAAATCTAACAGGCAGACAACAATTTATATTCTACAATGGATATAAATCATCAATATATTTAGCCACTTCTGGAGTTCCGCAAGATTCTAACCTTGGGCCTTTATTATTTATATTATTTATTGACAATTTATGCACTGAATTGAAGTGTTACAAATTAATCTTTGCTGATGATTTAAAAATATTTAAGAGGATAAATTCCGTAAACGATTATATATATCTTCAAGAAAACCTTAATATCGTCAGCAAGTGGTGCGGCCTGAACAAAGTTGGTATCAATGCTGCTAAATGTAAAGTAGTGTCTTACACAAAAAAGAAAAATTGCTTTAACTACAACTACAGCATTAACGACACTGTTTTAGAGCGCATACAAACAATTAAAGATTTAGATATATATTTTGATTTTGTACTGCGTTTTTTCGAATACATACATATCAAATCTAAAGAGGCAATCAAAATGTTAGGATTTATCATAAAAAACTGTAAATCATTTTACTAATTTAAATTGTTTAAAATCATTATATTATTCGTATGTACGATCAAAACTTGAATATGGATCCGTAATCTGGAACGCTTACTGTCTAGTTCACAAAGGAGCGTTAGAACAAGTGCAAAGAAAATTTTTAAAATTTTTATCATTTAGAGACACAGGAATATATCCTGAGAGGGGTATAGATAATAATTATCTTCTATGCACATTTCATTTTGAAAGTTTAGAGTACCAGAGAATTTGTTCTATGCTACTTTTTCTGTACAAAGTATTACATAATAAAATTGGCTGTCCTCAAATTCTTTCACAAATTAATTTTTTCACTCCAAGAATGCTTTCTCGACAAAATCCCACATTTTACACTAAACGAGCCAATACCAATATGTTGCTAACATCACCAATACATTATATGCGCCATTATTTTAACAAAATAAGTCAACATTGTGTGTCAACATTAGCTTACTATTCCTTTTATTGATTGTTCCTTTGCGTGTTATGTACATATAACTTTTTTTCGTTATTTATATTATTTTACTTTTTTTCAATAATTAGTTCTTATTTGCTTTTTCTTAACTATTACTATCACCCTATCTTTTTTTTTTAATTTAATTTTCAGTTCTTTTAATAATATCTATTGTACTTACCTTTATGTTTAATATAAAGATTTGTTACGAAATGTTATAGAATGTTTAGTATTATTTAAGAGTAATTTAAGTTATCCAGTAATTGAGTGTTACCTGTTGGGAAAATAAAGCATATTATTTTCATTTTTTTTTCGGATTATCCGATGCCGGACAGTCCTCCCGTGGCCTCCAACGCCTCACGGGAGTCGCGCCGGCACATTAACTACAGCCACTCCCCACATTCCGCAGGGTTAGTGACTGTAGATACCAGAATCGTGTGCCTTAAGCAGACGAAGAGAACCCAGAATGACCGCCTTCTGCATTTGACCTGCCAGCCACTAGGCTGGTTTATGGCAGGCCGGTATGATCTTCAGTTCCGAGAGCAGCGTAGGCTTTATCCCTCCGAGTACACCGATTATAAGAACGACCATTTTGACCAAGTAGCCTAGGTACAGCACTTGGAGCTCATACCGGAGATCGCGATATTTGGTCCGTTTCTCCTCCTCCTTCAAGGTGATGTTTTCTCCGCAGGTGCCGAGAACTCGATGACATACATCACCTTGAGTTGATGGTCGAGGAGGACTATGTCAGGCTTGTTGGCTTGGATTAGCCTGACAGTCGGGAACGAGTAGTTCCAGTAAATCCGGCATTTCTCTTTCTCGACAACGGACTCAATATCTCCGGGGACGTAAGGCAGCACTGATGTCTGGTCTACCCCGTACGAGTGCCTTAGATGGTAGTATAACACTCGTAAAGCCGCGTTATGTCGGTGGATGTAGGCCAGAATCGCATATAAGGGGCATGCAGAAAGTAAATGCATGAGCGATTCCGGCGCCTGATGGCAGGTCCTGCAGTTGATATCAGAAACCTCTACACGCCACACGCGGCTACGGTAGACCAAGGTGTTGAAAACACCATCTTGGCAGGCCATAATGAATCCCTCGGTCTCCGACTTAAGCCCTGCTGACCTTAGAAAGGCGAAGGTCAGCCTGGTCGATAAACCCAGTGTTTCTATGTTCTTATAGAAGACACCATGCTGGGGTTTATCGACGTGCTGCCGAAACAGATTTTCCTGTTCGGCAGCTCTAATTCGGACTTTCAGACGATTTGGCTGAAGTTCGGTGACTGACTCAACATCAACACCTCGCCGGCCTCCTCGCCTGATATCAAATGCGAGACCGAGTTCATCTGCGGCTCTTTTTGCTGCCTTGAACAATCCTGCTCCCACTCCTACAGTTTCGTGATGTTTTACGAACCGCAAGAGGGGACCTGAGCTCCTGAGTATGTTACATGCCATACTCAGTACTACTCTGCCATGCGTACACTCCAGGCTCAAGAGTCCTCGGCCCCCCCCGTTGACGTGGGAGGTACACACGAGGAACGGACGATCTAGGATGAATACTTCTGTGAATATTTATCATCTTGTGGGTATCCCTATCTAATTGGCGCAGCTCCTCTACTGTCCACTTTACTACTCCGAAGGAGTAGAGCAGAACTGGAATGGCAAGCATATTAGTTGCAGACACCTTGCTCATTTTCTGTAATTATTGTAGTCCCCTGTCTGATGATGTGAAGTAAATTTGCTTGTTGACGAAACCGGTCACACCAGTAAAGGAATTTTATGAGAATTTTTCTGTTTGTCTGTCATCATGACAAATAATTTAATTAAAAAAAGAGAAAACAAAATATTTCTGGGATAAGGTGGAGAGTAATAAATTTTCTCCAAAAAATTTATAGGAAGTAACAAATGAATTTTACGGAATACGTAAAAGCAAATCAAATATATCTACTATTAAAAATGCTGAAGTCGAAAAAGTGGAAACTGATAATGAAAAAGCCAATATCTTTAACTGTTTCTTTAGTAATATTGGACAGTCGCTTGCGAGTAAAATCAATCCAAAATTGAATAAACAATACGAAACAGAAATACAAATGATTTCAATATTATTGTATGCGACCACTCCTATCGAAATTATAATAATTATTAATGAACTAAAAAGCAAAACAATCGCCGGGTATAGATGGAATTACTGCAACCACTTTAAAGGAAATCTCTAAATACATTGTTATACCATTAGCTAATAAAATAAACCAAGCAATTGTTGAGGGTCAATGTCCCTCAGCCATTAAAGTGGCTATCATAAAGCCAATTCACAAAAGTGATTGCAAATAAGACAAATCATAGACTTACCTATTCCTTTAATTAGTAATTTCGCAAAAATCTTTGAAAAAGTCTAAGTCGTGAATTATAAACTATCTGGAAAAATATTAGTTGCTATCCAGTTCACAATATGGCTTTTAAAAGGGTATGAGTACACAAAATGAAATTTTGTATCTTGTAAGATAAGATTTATCATGCCTTGGACAACAGAGACAAAAGCTTAGCTGTGTTCATTGATTTAACTAAAACTTTTGATACGGTATGCCATACTGAACTTCTAATGACATTAAGTAATTTGGGCTTTAGAAATAATTGTATAAAACTCCTAAAGTTGTACCTAACTGATAGGGTACACTATAAGAAAATAAACTCTGTAAGAAGTAGTCTTGAAGTTGTTGAGTATGATGTACCGCAAGAGGCAGTACTGAGGCCAATACTCTTCATAATATATATTAACTCCTTGTTCTATTTACATACCAGTGGTTTAGGAATAAAATATGCTGATGACACTGCTCTCTTCTATATAGATCCTAACTGGAAAGACCTAAAAATTAAGGTAGAAAAAGATTTGAAACATAAAAAATTATTTCGATAGTAAGTTATTAATGTTAAACATATCGAAAACTAATTATTTCCCTTTTTATCTATATGTGATATATTCCCCGCCATTCCAAGAACTTAATATCGATGACCACTTCAAAATAGAACCTACAACACAGGTAAAATATTTAGGTATAATTATTGATTCAAAAATAAAATGGGATATACATATTAATTATATATCAAAGAAAATTGGAAAACTAATATATAGGTTTAAATATTTAAAAGAAATTCTAGATTTTAAACAAATCAAAATTTTGTACCAACCATTTGTTGAATCTCACCTAATGTATGGAATTCTAGGTTGGGGAGGAGTTCTAGATTCACATTTAAAACTTTTAATTTCATTACAAAAAAAGGGTATTAAATAGTATATTAAACAAAGAACCTACTTATCCTTCACATCAAGTATTTAAAGATGCTAACGTAATGGATGTTAGGTTACTGTTCTTTTAACAGCGCGTTTTACATCAATGGCAATCTTATGTACAAAAAGGCAACGAAATGCAAATATTACAGATAATCTAAACAATATCTTAAGAATTCCCAAATCTAATAACACTTGTGGACAAATATGTTTGACATACCTCAGTCCCAAAGCTTACAGTACAATACCAAATAATATAAACTTCTTCTAAATAATAAAGACCAAAATTAAATAATATAACCAAAAAATACCTAAAAATAATATTATTAATCTGAAACCATATCATAATAGGTTATTTTAAATTTTAGACTTATTTTAATAATATTGTTTTAAATTTATATATGTATTTGTGCACGATGTATAAGTAGATATGAACATGTGTATTATATTATGTGTTTTTATTTTCTTAAATCTTTAAATGTTTTTATTTTATGATTAAGTTATTTATTATTTAGACTGTATGTATAGTTATCTACAGTGATCTCCTACACTTTTGTAAAGTGGACAAGTTTATTTACATATTGTATTTTATTTACCTATTTTGTTTTCTCTGTATGCTTTTCGTCGTAAATATATTCTGTTCTATTCTATTGTGGAGATTTTAAACAAACCATTTTTGTATTTGCTATTAATTTGTCGACATTCTGAGAACTGCTTCGAATATTTTCTGTCACACAATGAAAAGAATGAAGCAGACAGGTATTATTCCTGTGTATGCTAAACTTTTCAAGAGCTGTTGAACTGCTAGCATTGTTTTCTTTGTAATATTTTACTTGCAATTAAATATTGTATCGTTACTTGATTTGGTGTTAATATGTGCATCAAAATATTACCTAATTTGTTGGTTTTTGTATCCGTACTTCCAACTGTTTTCCATAGTTTTTTATCACGTAAGTCCTATCGAATATTATTTTCAATTTATTCTTTTACATGAGGAAAAAGACGTAGTCTTTTCTATTTAGGTAGTGGTCACTTAGGAATATATTTTTTCCAAAATAAGCGAAAGTGTTCGTTGTTAAGTACAAGTGGCGGAACGTTATACACATAACATAAAAATGAAATATACAGAAAGATCCAGTATGGAATCTATAACTAGTGATTTTTTATATGACGTTTGCTTTGATTATGTCTTTTACAGTTACTGAAATTCCAGTCAACCAAATTTGTCTTACACACAAAGCATTTTATTACTGCTCTATCGTAACGTAATTCCAGAAAATATTTAAGAAATTTATGAATTTTATTCACAAACGGCAAAGCTCCGGGCAGATGGCGTGACAGTTTACAATACGTACCTATATTACTAACACACATCGACGGCCACTAAAAAACTAACTACGCGGCACTCGTGCCGTATTCCCTAATCTGTCCCTGCTACCTGCGATGGAGAATTCAATTTCAACGTTCCAGTAGCGATCACATTGGAAGAAGCAGGAATGTTTTATATACAGGTGACATCGATGTAGTAATCGCGATCGTGACTTCCACCGCGAGCAGAGAGATAATCGGCAATGAGCATTTCCGTACCCTTAGACGCATTAACAACATTCTAAAAGTAATCATTAATCAATAACAACATGTTTTTTAGTATATAGTAGATATAGAAGAAGAAGATACATACGCTGAACTTTTACAAAGGACCGTAAGAGCTGCTCTGGAATTAAGGAAGAGAAATTTAAGCAAAAATGATGTTGTGATACTCTGCACCTACAATCACAAGAATAGCAGCGTTCCTTTTCTTGCATGCACATTTCTTGGAATACCAGTTGCATCTCTGGATCCATCTTTGTCATTAATGGACACAACGCACTTAATTAGAGAAGTAAAACCAAAAATATTGTTCATTGTGCCAGAAGCTTTGAACCTTATAGAGGCATCTTTAGAGGAGACAGGTTGGTTTGTATTTAAAATATAATACAGATAGGATACGTCAAAAGTTACAAGATTTTGTTACAAAAATCATACCGGCGCGGCGCGCCGGTTTGATTTTTGATTCCAATGGTGTTATTTATTGTTGTAATTTAGTATTGGGAAACTGCTGAAAAGTTTAATTTTCAAAGTAGGGTTTCTTCAATCAAAATTTACTTTACTAGTTTGGTTAGTGTCTGGGTTAAGTAGAATGGTTGTATTTTGGAAGATTCTGTTATTTCAAAAGGACCGTAAAATTTATTTTGTAACTTGTCTTTATTTTGTGACTCTTTTACATAAACTTTATCGCCAATGTTATATTCGTATCGATTTTCCGGAATATTTTTGTCATATCGTAATTTGGCTTTTTCCTTTTGAACTTGTGTCCGATTTCAAGCAATTTTATAATAGTGAGATATTCAGATGTTAAGATCTCTAACATATTTGGAGACTAATTCGTTCTAGTTATATAACGTTTCTGATGCTCGACTAGATGTGTGTCCAAAAATAAATTCGTATGCGTTTTATTGACTGAATTATTGTAACAAATAAATGCGTCCGGCAAGATTGTAAAAGGATGCTCGTTAGGGTTCTCAGTATTGTGAACTCTAATCATTTCTAATAATGTCGCGTGAAATCGTTCTAATGAACCGTCAGATTGCGGGTGTCCTATATTTAAAGAAAGTTAATTTTATGTCATATAAACTGCAGAGACTATTGTCGAATTCTCGACCGTAGTCACAATATATTCTTAATGGTGTATCATAATGTTGGAAATATAACAATAGGGTGTTCACGACAGATTTAGCAGTTTTGTCCGAAATTGCATAAGCTTGTGTAAATTTAGTTAATTCGTCGCGAATAGTGAGGGCGTGATTTCGTGTGGGTGTTTCAAAAATATCGATATTAATACGCTCGAAAAATGTTCTTGGTGTTTCCGTAATCACTAATGGGTTATTTAGGTTTTTGCGGCAAACTTTGGACTTTTGGCGAGTTTTGCAATTTTTTTATGAAATTTTCGACATCTCTAGATAAGCCTCGCCAATTATATTTTTCGAATGGTCTCGTTTATTCCGCGACGTAAATTATTTTTACCAGAATGGTTTTCGTCTGATATAATTGAGATTTCATCGAGTTTTTAAAATGTTTCGGCAGATAACCAACTTTAGGTCTTTTTTTTGCGAAAATAAATGATAAAATTTCTCATATTGGTAGGTCTACATTGTTTCCCAGGTGATATGTTTTAAAAAGATCTAAATCAATTTGATTTTTGATTAAAGCTGTGAACAAGTGTTCTATTACAGATGCGGTGTCAAATGGTAAAGGAGTGGTCTAATATTTCCTATTTCTAATTGTTTGACTAGAGACTATATTAATTTTATTATCATAAAAATTTGGGTTTTCGTCGAAGATGTATTGATAATTTTGTGATGGAAATTATGTTTTTATTTTCTTTATCTAATAATTGTTTATTTGTAAATTGAATTTTTGAATAATCTATAACTGATGTTTTATAGAGATTAACAAAAGTGTCGAATTCATTTGCAATTTGGCTGTTTATGATTTTGTCATCATTTTCCTCGTCGTCAGTGCTTTCTTCATTAGCAGCTAAATTTTTTTAAATTAAATTTGGAACATTCTGTAAAATGATTAATTTTTAATCTCGCTAAAGCATCTCCATTTTGCCAGGTTTATATATGCCCTTGTAGTCGTATTCTTCGAGTTTTAGTCTCCAACTTCCTGGGTCTTTTATAGAAAATAACCAGGTAAGTGGTTGATGGTCAGTTATTAATTTAAACTTTTTGCCAAATAGGTATGACCTAAAGTGTTTTATGACCAAACGATGGATAAAAGCTCGCGCTCTATGGTTGAGTATTTAGTTTTGGCATTATGTAAGATTCGGGAAGCATACGTGATCGATAAATCCGTTCCAATAGGTCCCTGCGAGAAGACCGAGCCTACTGCGAATGCTCTCGCATCCGTAGTTAATACGAAAGGTTCGTTGAAATTTGGATATATTAGAATCGGTGATGTAGTTAATGTTTGTTTGAAATTGGTAAATGAATTTTGGCAATCATTGTCAAAGTTGAAGGGGACGTTTTTTTGTAAAAGTTTTGTCATAGGCCTAGTGATTTTAGAAGTTCACACAGAAGCACGATATCTTGCCAATAACAGGAAAATAACTATGGTGAATGAATTGCTTTACGTTTAAAAGCTTGTATGTTCAAAGCGATTTTCTACACCATTATTTTCTACACCACAATTTTCTACACCACCATTTTCTACACCACTATTTCGGCCACAGACTTTTAAAAATCGCCAGGTTTCCCTACCAGATCTTGTATGTCATAAAAAACACTTGATAAATAATGCTAATTTTCAATCCTTAATTATTGCCTAAACCGTGTATATATAGATTAATAAGATGACTGGTGGTGTAAATAATAGGTCTTTTTTTCACAAACTCTTTATTTAAGCTACCAGTTTCATGGTATTTATACTAAACTTATTACCACATCTTCAGGCAACAAGATTACAGAAATGTTTGAAAACAAAAGAAAATAAAAAAAATGAAAAAAAAAAATTTTTTTAGTTTTGTTGCCTGAAGATTTAATACGTTTAGTATAAATACCAAGAAACTGGTAGCTTAAATAAAGAGTTTGTGAGAAAAAGGACGCATTAGTTACACCACCAATATTCTTAATGTTATGGAATCACACGAGTAACACTTTCTTAATTTCTATATAGAGTGTCTGTCTATATGTTTGAATACAGATGTATCAGTAGTTTCTTATAAGCATGATTTTTTATTTAAAATTTTAATTCAATACAGATCATCAGGTAAATTATAAAAAAAATAAGTTTGTGTTTTTAAATGAGTATTTTTTTTTAATTAAATTAATATTCCAAATGTCAAATTAAATAATTTTCCTATATTTGTCAAATTAAATAATTCTCCTTTCTTGCTAGGTGTGGAGGCTGAAATTATAATATTTGGTAAATCCGATAAGTACACCGAATTTACAGATTTTCTGCAACCTAATGACGCAGAAAAAGATTTTATTCCCGAACCAGCTATGAATATCCAAGAAACAGCAGTAATTTTTTTCAGTAGCGGATCTACTGGTATGCCGAAGGGAATAATGGCAAGTCAATGTGGTATTATTTGTCAAGGTACCATTTTTATGTAAGTACAAGTATATTTAGAATATTTTTTAGAAACAAAAGTTTGCGTTTACTTTGGTTTTATTATTAATTAAACTACTTGAAAGTGAATGGGAAACCTACATTTTGATGATTTCTATTTTCTTTTTGTTCAACATCCAAACCTATTTCTATAGTTATAGGCTGTACATGCATTTTATTTTAATACTTATGTTAAATTTATACAGCATCGTAAACAAAAGTAGCAAATATTTGTAGATAAATAGTTATGTTTATATCAAACGGCTACAATTCATAACAATATAATTTACAAAATGGGAAGTTATACAGTGGTTTGAAAAAAAGTCTAAAGAATAAAAGGAAATACAATCAATATGTAATCACAATTTCTGGGGGTTGGAATGAAAAAAATGCTTTAAAAATAAAAAATATACCAAAGAACTATATTACAATTATTATGGATTATTTTCTAATCAATTTTAACAACGTATAAGATAAGCTCAAAAGGAAATCATGTCGAATATAGCTGAGGAACGATCACAAAGGTTTTTATTAATACGTTTTTTCCAAATTAAATGATATAGTAGCGGGCAGGACCATGATATGTGGTGTAGTGGATGTGATGCGATGGGATATAGTACATGAGTGGATCTACTAGGCGTCACCATCACCATCATTGGAAAGGGATGTAAAACTGTGGGTTCCGTGTATCTGCCATATGAGCACGTAAAAGATTTGTACCCCATGACAAACTGCGGTTCACCAAAATTTCACTCTGAAACCTGACGATTCGTTACGAAGGGTAAACCTGTCGACAAAAATCTGTACACCAATCTTCTACTTCCGAGAACTTTAATGGAATTCTACTATTTTGGCTAGGAATTCTAAAGAAATCTACGGAACGCCTAGAAATTCCAAAGGTTTATACATTTTTCTTAAATGGAGGTAATTGTTATTTTTTAAAAATTCATAAAACAGATTCTGGAAATAACACAACAAATTAATAAATATAACTGCTTTCAAAAAAGGCCGCCAAAATCAAACTCAAATTGCATATGGGTTTCGGTAAAACTAAAATGTTAAAAAAATATATGTAGTTATGAACATGTGTCCTCTGGTAGTGAATATGTTCCCTCAAGTGATAAAGAGGGAACAGCGATGAATATAAAATTCCTGAGAAAATTTATGAAAAACCTATAAATCAAGGGTTACCAGACAAAATAAATGATTACCTTGAAAATAAATTACCTGTCACGGCCGAAAATTAATTAGCTTTATTGCTACAATACAGCTACGAAATCTGAACTAATGGGAAAAAAGATTGGCAATTGCAAGAGACAGAGGAGAAGGTTGCCTTTCACAAAGTGGCGAACTTATGCCGAAAAAGAAGGTAGAACATGGACTGTTGTGTAAGGAAAATGCAAACTGAAATGCATTTAAAGATTTGGAACCTAGAAAGACTATTTTGAAAAATTTCTATTATTTAGACATTGACTCCAAAAAATTCTCTAACAGTACTGCTCATCAGTTGCTCGTCATGTTCGTTGACGTATTGAGTTGCTAACGATAGACAAATAATTTTGGCATGCAGGGATGCATTTTGTTCGTTACATCAATTTAGCAGAAAAAAGTTGTGATCATTAGAAAATGTGAAAGTGGACGACCTATTACTAATGACTGAGAACATATAAAAGCATTTCCAGCCGAAGAATTATACTAATCACGGAATAAAAATCACCATAAACTATTTCTTGTACCTTATCTCAATATATCTCAAAGGTACAAAAACCTTTATGGCGAAACTTTCCTCACATGTTAATATTTTTTCTACGAAGTTCAACCTTTCTTTTGGGTATCCGATAAGTGATATATGTAGTCTGACTCTAGACAAAATACTTATGAGCAGGTGCTGGAAATATTTGTCATTATTCAGGGCCGGCAGTTATATAAAAAATCATATTTTTTAAAGTCTTATAATTAAATGTATTGATATGTATGTATTTATTTATAAACCTGTAATACATGCAACCAGTCGTGCAACCAAGATCTTTGCAGGATAACGAGTTTGTCCTATATGATTTAAATGCAACTAGGCCCGTGTTCCCCTGTTTCTTAGCAGTTCGCCTTGCCTTTTGCGTTCATGTAGACTTGCTAATAGAAATGCTTATGTTTTGTAGTCATAGAGACAATGAAAATTGTCGAAACGTCGACTTATGTGAATACAGGACTTTATATTATATTTTTAAATAATTATACCAACTTAACAAGAGATTTTCAATTATTGTTGATGAAAACGTCAATTAAATTAAAATTCGTGTACAACTTCTAACTACCAATAGGTTCAGCTTTCAAACAAAAATAAATGTTCAAAATGTTTAATAATGAAAGATTTGACTGATAACAAGTTTCGTTAATGATTATAGAAATTCACTTATTCACGTTTAAGCAATAATCTCGTTGACTATCAGTTATTGTCGACAATAACGTCAATTAAATTAAAATATAATTCGTGTACAACTTCTAACTACCAATAGGTTCAGCTTTCGAATAAAAATAAATCTTCAAAATGTTTAATAATGAAAGATACCAATTCTCGTTAATGATTATAAAAATTCACTTATTCACTTTTGATCAATTTTTCATTAATTTTTTTGTAGAGAATCTGGTAATGTGGGTACAGTTTTATTGTCATATGCTTCTTTATATTGGATATCTTCTGTCATTTCTACTACCGGCATTATATTTGCCGGTGCAGCCAAAGTTATATGTAAGAGATTTGACGCAAAACAGTTATGGCATCTCTTTGAAAAGTACAAAGTAAGTTTACGGAATTAAAAAATATTTTGCACTGAATATGGAATTGTACTTGAACTGTCGACACTTTGTGTTTAGCACGCAGTAACTCACCCGAATTTTGTAAACTTATCTAGGCTGGAATGAAGAGATTTTTATTAGATAATGTTTTAGATAATCTGTGTAACAAATAATGAGAAATAGACTTTTTAATGTCTTCTATTTCTGCATAAAAATAATAGAACATCTTCTTGTATCGATATGTACGTCAACATTTTGGGTATACCATACATATAAAAAAACAGCTCTCGCAATTTCTCAAAACATCTGCACTTCTTTCGATATCTTTCAAAGTAAAAATAACGAAATGTAGGAAAGATAATCGACAACCCGCTTGGTGAGTAAAATATTCTGCCAATTTTATGCTGAGAAATGTGTTTCCTGATCAACGTCTTCTTCAAAGTGTTTTCTAACCGGTTGAAATTTTGTAGGATAATATAGCATTTCTTTCATTCCTGAAAATTGTATCAACAACTTGGCCAGGCAACTCCCGTCGAGAGCCCCCTTAATTTTTAAAAGTTGCAGTAAAAAGCGAGGTAAACAGAAATTAAGTCTACCGCTTAATATTTTAGCATCTATTTTATACCCATAAATAAATAAATAAAAATAAATAATTAAATATGAACGCAACTAAAATCTTGATCTCTCCAAGGCATTTTACACTCTAAATCATATAAAACTTTTAAACAAACTAGAAAAAAATTGGGATAAGAGGAGTTAGTTTACAGTGGTTTGCATCATACTTGCAAAACAGAAAGCAAAAGATCCGTATTACAGACAATGGGAAAAAAATATGAATCCAATGTTCAAAGTTACAACTATGGAGTGCCTCGAGGAAGTGTTCTTGGGCCACTTCTTTTTGTAATCTTTATTAATGACTTAGTCAATATAATAGATGATAATGTTAAATTAAAAATTGTCAGTTATGCTGATGACACCAACTTATTGATCATTTATTGATCTAAACGAAATTACAACCACATTAGTACAGATCTGGTTTAGTATAAAGAACTGGTTTAACAACAATAACATCGTTTTAAATGAATCGAAATCCAATTGTGTAATTTTTAAAATTGATAGATCAAATATCCAAGTACCTGAGTATATAACTGATTTAGTGCCGGTATCAACAATACAATCAACAAAACGATTAGGAGTAACACTAGACAGTAACATCAAGTGGTTCTTGCACATTGAAGCTACAGTTAAAAAACTAAATAAGTCTTGCTTTGCTCTCAGAGTTTTATCAAACTCTTTTCATGTGTCTGCTCTTTTAAATGTATACTAAGCAAACTTCTACTCCATAGCTAAATATGGCATTGAAATTTGGGGGGGCTCTTCAGACCTTCCTCAAATCTTTAAAATACAAAAGAGAGCAATGAGAATAATTCTTAAAATGAAATATGATGAGTCTTGTAGAGGTTGCTTTAAAGAGAATAAACTACTCACAATTCCAGGTTTATATATTTATTCCTGTTTAGTATTTTTAAAGAAAAACAATTTAGAATTTATTAAGGCAAACATAAATCACATATACGATACCAGGAACAAAAACAATTATGCTTATCCAATTCATCGGTTAACTCTTACCAAAAAAGGCCCATTTTATGCAGCACTGAAATTTTTTAATGTTCTTCCCAGGGAATTGAATGAGAACGTTAACCTCAAGTGTTTCACTCAGCAAACCTTCCAATATATATGCAATATGGAGCCATATTCTCTTCAAGAATACTTTGCATATTAACATGATTTATTATGTTAAACTCATCATGTATTGTATATGTATTAATGTATTTTTTAATGTGTACTATTTCCTGTGACCTGTTTTATACATTGTATATATGAATTGAAACGGAATAAAACTTACCTACTTACTAAAATATATCTAGGATAATAATTAAATCATATTGTATGCAGAAATTAGATATAGTAAAATAAAATAACAGTATCACTAACAGATAAGAAACTACAAAGTAAGAAATAGCCAAACACGTAGGAAGTATTTTAGTGAACGTGAAAAAAGTCAACTATGCCCCGCAATAATTTGAGGTTCTTTCAAATTAGAGACCCGTATCCGATTTTTATTATTTAAATGATTGTTTTGAAAATCACTTTCCATTAGATACTTGAGCAAGAGAATCTATCAATTAGTTCTTACAAAAATTTTGATTGTATGTATATAATTTTTCTGCAGATAACCTCATTCATTAGTGCACCTGATCAAATTGTTGACATGATTAGAGTAGGACGTCCTGATGGAATTGATACTACCAGTCTTACCGTTTGCATAATCGGAGGAGCTGCGCTACCGGAAAGACTAATGCGTGTTCTTCGAGACTTCTTGCCTGGAACATTTGTGTTCATGGCATATGGACAGACAGAAGTTACTGGTGTAATCACTTCATTTAGTATAAAAGAAGTAAAACATACATTATCTTTGCATTATAAACCAGAATCCATAGGAATACTTGTAGTTGGATTTAGTTGTAAGGTAAAAACAAAAAAACGACAAAAATTTTAAATATTTAAAATGTCTATTAGAGAATTACAGACAATAATTTAAAACACGAGGAAAAACTTATGTTCTTTGAAAATTACTAGTTTTGCTAATTAAATGTTATTAATTTCTATGTATTTGAAGGGTGTTATACATTTGAGATTTTTTTTCGTTAATTACTGCCTACACTACTTATTTATTCAGGTTGTAGATCCAGAAACTGAAAAACTGTGTGGTCCTAATGAAAATGGAGAGCTTCGAGTAAAATCAAGGGTTATTATGAACGGATATTACGGTAGGGATTCTTCAGAAACATTCGATGCAGAAGGTTGGCTGAAAACTGGTGATATGGTGTACTATGACAAAGACCATTGTTTCTTCATTGTAGATCGTATTAAAGAAATGCTAAAGTACAAATCTTGGCATGTGGCACCAGCAATGCTGGAAAAGGTTTGTATTATTAAACATGGAGCTAAGGTATCACTCCTTAGAATAAATAAACTATTGAGAAAACTGTTACGTGTGTGCTATCCACACAAACACCTCAAACCGTGGATACGTTGATTGAAATTAAAAGTCCAGGTAACACTTATTCACTACTTTATTAATTATTTAATAATTAACAATACCTTAATGAATAACTTAACTATAATCACACGGCCCGAATGTAACTCCAGGGGTACGCCAAATCGATACAACAGATTATCTACCAGAGCTTGGGCGACAGTGGATGCTTCTTGATTTGGTATGGCATAAGCTAACTAAAATAGTCTATGACAACTAAATGTATTTATTCTGATGCTAGCAATTCTCTTAAAAGAAGCCCCAACGTCATATTGGTTCATTAGACCCTTACTATGATGGGGATGTAACCCCATTTTTGTCGCACAAAACCTCACTGCTCATTAAGACTTTTTGTCCCATCATGCAGAACATCAATTATATTCACAATTATTACATCTTGCTGTTTTTCCTCATGGTGGCAGGGCTTGCAGTCTTTCTGGTATAGTCTTCTGAAAAGGCCAGCTGTCTTTTTATTAACCAGCACAGTCCTCGAGGTACCAGCTCATAATTTTTCCTGCGTCTCCTCCATTATTGCGACATTTACCCTTTCAGAGCTGCGCTGACGACAGTTACTCTTAATATGTCCCACTCTGCCACACTTATAACAGCACATTTCCATTTGCTATCTACGCAAACACTTCAACACGTTGATTAAAAAGTTCAGGTAACACTTACTTACTACTTTATTAATTTATTAATAATTAACAACAATAACTTAATGAAGGACTTAAACTATAATCACAAATATTTATAAATCACTGTGACTTTAGTCTATAACTTATTTCTTCTGCACTAGTTTGGTTTCAAATTCAGACTAACTCCTCGGTCCACCGCGCGCCTTATATAGGGTGAGGCAATAGTGCGTCCGACTTCGATATCTCGAGTTCTATGATAGCTAGAAACTTGGTTTAAAAACACAAGTAAACTAGATAAAAAAGTCTGTAACAAGAAATTATTTTCGAATATACAGGGGTGATCCAAGATGATTCTACAGGGTCAAGTAACATTTTTTTTTAATGACATACCATGTATATCAGAACATTTTATTAAACATCTTTGTGGCCTCCTTTCACTTCTTTAATATTATTGATGGCTTTCTCCCAACCACTTGGATGTAACACTTACTACATTATTAATTATTTAATAATTAACAATACCTTAATGAATGACTTAACTATAATCACACAGCTCGAATGTAACTCTAGGGCTACGCCAAATCGACACAACAGATTATCTACCAGTGCTTGGGTGACAGTGGATGCTTCTTGATTTGGTATGGCATAAGCTTCATACCACCAACTAAAATAGTCTATGACAACTAAAAGTATTTATTCTGAGGAGTGGCCCAGCTACGATGCTAGCAATTCTCTTAAAAGGAGCGCCGATGTCATATTGGTTCATTGGGCCCTTACTATGGTGGGCATGTAACCCCATTCTTGTCGCATAAAACCTCACTGCTCATTAAAACTTTTTTCTCCAATCACCCGGAACATCAATTATAACGGTATTCACAATTATTACATCTTGCTGTTTTTCCTCATGGTGGCAAAGCTTGTAGCCTTTCTGGCATAGTCTTCTGAAAAGGCCAGCTGTCTTTTTATTAAGCAGCACAATCCTCGAGGTACCAGCTCATTATTTTTCCTGCGTCTGCTCCATTACTGCGTGGTCCTAATGAAAATGGAGAGCTTCGTGTAAAATCAAGGGTTATTATGAACGGATATTACGGTAGGGATTCTTCAGAAACATTCGATGCAGAAGGTTGGCTGAAAACTGGAGATATGGTGTACTATGACAAAGACCATTGTTTCTTCATTGTAGATCGTATTAAAGAAATGCTAAAGTACAAATCTTGGCATGTGGCACCAGCAATGCTGGAAAAGGTTTCTATTATTAAACATTGGAATTTGGAGCTAAGGTATCACTCCTTAGAATAAATAAACTATTGAGAAAACTGATTCGTTGATTGAAATTAAAAGTCCAGGTAACACTTACTCACTACTTTATTAATTATTTAATAATTAACAACAATACCTTAATGAATAACTTAACTATAATCACACGGCCCGAATGTAACTCCAGGGGTACGCCAAATCGATACAACAGATTATCTACCAGAGCTTAGGCGACAGTGGATGCTTCTTGATTTGGTATGGCATAAGCTTCAAACCACTAACTAAAATAGGCTATGACAACTAAATGTATTTATTCTGAGGAGTGGAACCAGCTACGATGCTAGCAATTCTCTTAATAGGAGCCCCAACTTCATATTGGTTCATTGGGCCCTTACTATGCGGGGGATGTAACCCCATTCTTGTCGCACAAAACCTCACTGCTCATTAAGACTTTTTGTCCCATCATCCAGAACATCAATTATATTCACAATTATTACATCTTGCTGTTTTTCCTCATGGTGGCAGGGCTTGCAGTCTTTCTGGCATAGTCTTCTGAAAAGGCCAGCTGTCTTTTTATTAACCAGCACAGTCCTCGAGGTACCAGCTCATAATTTTTCCTGCGTCTCCTCCATTATTGCGACATTTACCCTTTCAGGGCTGCGCTGACGACAGTTACTCTTAATATGTCCCACTCTGCCACACTTATAACAGCACATTTCCATTTGCTATCTACGCAAACACTTCAACACGTTGATTAAAAAGTTCAGGTAACACTTACTTACTACTTTATTAATTTATTAATAATTAACAACAATAACTTAATGAAGGACTTAAACTATAATCACAAATATTTATAAATCACTGTGACTTTAGTCTATAACTTATTTCTTCGGCACTAGTTTGGTTACAAATTCAGACTAACTCCTCAGTCCACCGCGCGCCTTATATAGGGTGAGGCAATACTGCGTCCGACTTCGATATCTCGAGTTCTATGATAGCTAGAAACTTGGTTTAAAAACACAAGTAAACTAGATAAAAAAGTCTGTAACAGGAAATTATTTTCGAATATACAGGGGTGAGCCAAGACGATTCTACAGGGTCAAGTAACATTTTTTTTTAATGACATACCATGTATATCAGAACATTTTATTAAACATCTTTGTGGCCTCCTTTCACTTCTTTAATATTATTGATGGCTTTCTCCCAACCACTTGGTTGTAATGATTTTTTTTTGTTGAAATTATACCATTTACACGTGTATATTAAAAATATTACTACATTCACAACTATCGATTTTAAGAAAAAATTTTAGTGCAAGTTGAGACATCTATGTGATGACACTCAGCCATTTTCACTTCCTAAAAGTATACAGGGTGACCAAAAAAGAATTTTTTAAATTTACAACCTTTTGAACTAAATTTTCTCAATTTTTTCAAACAGAACAACCTGTATATTTTTGGATGATATGATGTAGGATTGAAAAATGAACGTTTTTGTATGTACATTCATATGGCTATTTGTCACCATTTTCAATTTATTGAACAATAATTGCAAAATCCAGCAATAAAAATTAAAAATGAGGGTTTTTTCAAATAATTCAAGAAAAAGTATTGTAATAAGTTTGTTACATGATGCCCATAAAAATAACACACTAACAACAATCCAAAAATAGATGAAATGGATAATAAATAAATGCTTCCTTTTACAAGTATCACTCCGGCAATTTTATGAATAGTAGAAACCTCATTCTAAAGACGCATAGTAATATGTGTCAATCAAAATGGGCAACATGTGGAGCACCTTTTATAATCTTCTCTTTAATTACAAAAAAAATGTATTTTTAATTTTTAAGCTGAATTTTGCAGTTATTGTTGAATAAATCGAAAATGGTTACAAATAGTCATAGGGATGTACGTACAAAAAATGTTCATTTTTCTATTCTACATCACATCGTACAAAAATGTACAGGGTGTTCCATTTGAAAAAATTGATAAAATTCAGTTTAAATAGTTGTAAATTTAAAAACTATTTTGGCCACCCTGTATACTTTTAGGAAGTGAAAATGGTTGAGTATTATCACACCGATGTCTCATAATTAGTATTAACATATTTTTTCTTAAAATCGTAAATTCTGACTGTAGTGATTTTTTTAATATACACGTGTAAATGGGATAATTTCAACAAAAAAAAAAATTATTACATCCAAGTGGTTGAGAGAGTGAATAATAACATAGGAGTGGAATAAGGCCACAAAGAGGTTTCAAAAAATGTTCTAATATACATTTAAAAAATGTTAGTTGACCCTGTAGAATCGACTTGGCTCACCCTGTATATTCAAAATAATTTTCGGTTATAGACTTTTTTGTCTAGTTTAATTGTGTTTTTAAATCAGGTTTCTAGCTATCATAGAACTCGACATATCAAAGTCGGACGCACTATTGCCTCACCCTGTGTATACATCAGTGCGCGGTCTAGAACATTCCCAGCCCTTCTCGTACAATTCTAGTCGCATCTATACCACAGTCCAGGGGTGCAACAATACTTTCCCGCAACAAACTATTTAAAAAGTAATAATTTCTAAGTGATAAATAATACACGTAACAATTATATATTGTTAGATTTTTCATTTTCTGCGCCACTTTTCTTGAATTTACAACAAGGTCAAACAGATGCTTCTTCTCCTATCTGCGTCAGATTGTGAACGGAAACGTCATATTTCATGGCTGAATACGCTTGCTTAAGTTGTGAGTTAAAGCCACCTACTCCTGGTGTTCATACTTTGCAGCAAAAGCACTCAGTTTGAATATCTTAACGTAGATCTAACATAGCCAGACTGATATCATTCCGCTCTCCGAATGCTTGAAACTTTTGGTATAAATTTATCATTATTGCAATTTAAATATAAATTTTATTCCTTTCAGAACATCAAATAAAAACATAAAAAATAATAAAAAAATATGTCTACGTGATAACATTGATAAGTAGTGAACTCATGTTGATAGCTTGATGTTGATTTTCCCACACCATCTGCCTCTGGATCATCGACGTTTGCTGAAATAGACGACTGAATATTACTTATATGTTTCGAAATAACAATTTAATTTGCAACATCCGTATAACTCAAAAAGTTCAGGGACGGCATACTATAAAACAGTTCACTGAAAGACACGATGGATATACCGCAAAATGCACATATTTACTATGTGTCTTTTTATATTCACAAACATCAACAAAACACTGGAAGACACGATGAAAATACTGCACAATTCAAGTATTTATGATCTCGCGAATATGGTCCGTTTTGCCACAGGAAAAATAATTAGTTTATTTCAAACTCATTTGCAACATAAAAAATGTCGAGGCCATTTGATCCCAGATAACACTGACGTAGTTTTCCACGGAACACCAAAACACTATATACTGCACTCGACGCGCGTGTCGCCAACCAAGTTGACATCATCTGGAGATGATTAAAACTAAACTTATTCTAACAATCTACCCTATTTATACCTAAACTATTATCATGGTTCACCAAACCGTTACGGTTCGGTGAACCGTGTCCCACTAACCAATAAAGCTGGCTATTTGGGATAGGTCCTCTCTATTCATACTATTTTTACACTTGATGATTTCCAAGGTTTCAAATGCATCCAGCTGTCTAGTATCTGTTACATTCCTAATTAATCTTAAATTGCTAACATCTATTTTATGATTGTTTTCAAACGCACTAGACTTATCTGTTCTACCATATTTGAGATAGGCCATATGCTCTTTGAATCTAGTTGGAATTGATCGTCTAGTTTGTCCAACATATTTTTGATTACAGTCCTTACAGCTAATTTCGTAAATTCCTGACTTTTCGTTTGTTTCAATTTTGTCTTTTGGATTGCCTAAAAGTTATTATAGTTTGTTTCCCGATGAATGAACCACTGTTATACCTACATCTTTAAAAATCTGACCAATACCAAGGGTGAATCGAAGATCGAATGGAATCGATACAAATTTCGGATTTTCTCTTTCATTTTGAAAGGTCGAGGAATTTCGAAGCGACTCTTTAAACTTTCGTTTCCTAATTATTTTATCAATTAAACTTACAGAATATCCATTATTCGCAGCTATATCCTCAATCAATGCCTTTTCTTTTTCAAACCTCTCCTTATTGAGAGGGAAGCTTAATAAACGATGGACTAGAAAATTGAAACTCACAATTTTGTGTTGAGCACAATGGCGAGAGTTCTTAGGGATATATCTTAGGGTCCTGGTATCTTTTCTGTATATGTCAAATTCTAATTTATTTTTACGATTTCTTATCATTAATACATCTAAAAATGGTAGTTGCCCAGAGTTTTAAGTTTCATATGTGAATTTAACTGACGCGAAACAACTATTTAATTTAGATACAAAGTTATCACTATCAGCGACTTTTGTATTGAACACTGCAAAAATATCATCCACATACCTAAGCCAAACCCGGAGGAAATACTCAAATTCTTCTCTTGCTTCCGTCTCGAATCTGTTTATGAAGAGACTGGCAATGAATGGTGATAAAGAATTACCCACTGCTGTTCCTTCATGTTGTTGGAAGAGATTATCGTTGAATCGAAAACAATTTTGTTTCATGCAAAGTTTAGTGAGTTTAAGATATTCTTTTACTACATCTTGACTGAGATTGTTTAATTCGAATAGATCCTTAAGGTAGTCCAAGATCTGTGGTATCGGAATACATGGAAACAATGAACGAACGTCAAAGGAGATAAAAATTTCACCTTCTTGCAACTGAATATTTTTCACCTTATTAATGAAATCGTTGGAATTAATCACAGAGAAACTAGGTGTTGCAATAAGTAAATTTTCGAACTCTTCTGTTAACCATTTTGAAAGGTGGTAAATCGGCGATCCGATTGCTGAAACAATAGGACGTACCGACTTTCCTGGTTTATGTATCTTAGGCAAGCAGTACAATCTAGGTGCACTTGGGTTAGATACATGTAATTTCCTATTTAAAGCTGGAGTAATACGGTTGTTGCAGGATTTAAGTACATTTCTTACTTCAGTAACCGTTTTTGATAATGGATTTCTAGAAAGTTTTTTATAAGAACCATTACTAATAAGATTATCTACTCTTTCATAATAGTCCTCTTTATCTAAAATGACAACCTTATAGCCTTATCAGCTTTTAAATAAAAACAATCTTTTTCACGCAACCGTTTGATAATTCTTCTGTCTTTTGTAGATTTTGACTCTTTATTTACTTTAGTGACAATATTTTTTTCTTTCGAACAATCTTTCTTCAAGTGGCCTTTTAATTGGCACCGATATTACCTAAATGGAAATTTCTTAATTTTAAGCTGACTTTCTTTTTAAAAGATGTTTTTGAAATATGACTAGTTTTACATAATACCAATGCAGTAGTATTTGGATTATCAATTGTTTCCCTTTCTTCTAAGCGAATTTCCACAGTACATAGACGTTCTAGAAGATGTATTGTCCTTTTTTCGTTGGACATTAACAAATTTTTAAATATACCGATGAGACGGTATTTAGAATACGATTTAGAAATAAGGTAATTTTACCTTATCTTCTTTTCATGTTTCATCTTGAAGCTCCAACCACAGTTTTTCTAATTTAGCAATATGTTTTGCTATACTTTTCAGATGATCTTTCTCTTTTATTCCAAAAAACTTGTCCCTGTTCTGTTGTCTGTTCAAATATGCCACATAATTGTGTCCACATTTTTTTGTAAGCTAATTATGAGCTTTTTTTCATAATTTTCCTCTATGTAACCAAATCTTTTTCTTCGGCATTTTCCGCTTCCCTTTATGATAGTCCAAGTTTGCCTCAACTACATTCCAGACATTTGTGTGCATACTGTGCATGCAGTTGAATTTTAATCTGAAACTTGCAGTCCATCCAATTAAGTTGTCCCTCTAATTTATCAATGTGAACCTTTGGTCTTCCAGATTACCGAAAACTTTTTTTTTTTTATTATTGACACACTACAATATTTTGCCACCAGCCACTACCAGCTATTTTTCAGTGGTTTGCTCATTACTTTCTTCAATATATACAGCACAACCAACGCCCATAAGACTTTTGGAACCATCCGTGTAGAGATGTAGGGATTCACCTATTTTAGATAAAAAACTCCTTAAAATTTTTTCATTTTCTATAGAGTGGTCCGAGTACTTAAGAAAAGTTATATCCATATTTGTGTATACTATTTCACATGGAAGCATAAAAATTGGAAGTTTTGTTGTTTTTCTTAGTGAGTTATCATATCCGGCTGTATTGATTATTGCCTCGGTCAAAGGAGGTGACATTTAATGGGTTCAATATTTATTCGTCAGATTGTATACGTTTAGCTTTGTGCATTTTGTAATTATGTCATTTTCCAATACACGCAATCTTATAATGAACTTATTAGCTAAAAAATTCCTTCTAATGTAGAGTGGAGGTTCCTCCGCTGTTGCTAATAGAGCTTCCACAGGTGTTGTCCTAAACACGCCTAATGAAATTCTTATCGATTTGTATTGTATACGATCAAAAATACTTAAGCTAGTTTTACAGGCAGAGCCGTACAGTGTGCACCCGTAATCAAGAATGGATCTCGTGTAGACTTTATAAAATAATAAGCATGTTTCTGGATCAGCGCCCCATTTTTTTATTTGTTATCACTTTCAAAATATTTATACTGTTTTCACATCTCACTTTATACGCGGTGATGTGCTCTTTCCATGTCAATTTTGTGTCAATAATTAAGCCAAGGTATTTAACTGAAGGCAGTACTGTAATTTTATAGTCCGCAAGTATAATCTCAGATAAACGAGGGAGTCTGTGCCTAGTATAATATACTACGGCCGTTTTTTTCGGTTGAGATGGAAAGTCCATTCGAAGTAAAATATCCCAGACATATATACATGATATGTTTCAAATCCCTGTGGCAGTGAGCCAAATTTTGGTTGATGCTATATATAACAAAATCATCAGCGTATTGTAATGTGGTGATGGTCCCGCCCCAAAGATGATGAAAATCTGCCGTATATATATTAAATAAGATTGGAGCTAATACTGACCCTTGGGGTAGTCCAAAATATAGTTTCCTTGGCCCATACAATGTATTATGGGATTTGATAAAAATATCTTTGTCTATATAGAGTTTGATTAGATTTATTGCCAGAAATTTTAGAACTTTTATGTAGATTAGTTTGTCAATAAGAATATGTAAATTTACGTTATCATATGCACTATGAATGTCTACAAACATTGCCGAGAAGTATTTATTTTCTGAAAAGCAGGTTTGAATATCTGTAACCAGATGGGTGAGTCAATTTATAGTACCCTTATCTCTGCGAAATCCGTATTGAGTATTTGGTAAAAAGTTATTATTTTCAATCCACCATTCTAGTCTATATTTAATAATTCTTTCAAGAGTTTTTAGTATACAGGACATTAGTGATATAGGTCTGTACGAATTAATATTACTAGGGCCTTTGCCTACTTTGTGAATTAATATTATGCTACATTTTTTAATGGAGGAGCAGTTGGCCCCATATAACCAGATATCGTTGAATATTTCGCATATAAAATGTTTTGCTGCATCGGGAAGGTTGCTAATCGTATTATAAGTAATGGAGCCCAGCCCTGGGGCAGTATTCCTATTTTTTTAATGTGATAATTAAATTCCGCTATGACTATTAATTTTGTCAGCCAGTTCTCATTAGTATATGGTTGTGTTATTATGTCGTTATCAGCCGAGAGAGGGGCAATTTTGTCTAACATTTCTTCTATTTTTTTCTGGGGATAGCTGACAGAATGGTGTACTCTTGCTTCTCTGAGTACTGCATGCTCGTGCCCATACAATACTAGATGGGGTTGTTGAGAAGAGTTCTGAGCAGAATTGTTGCCAGCTTTCTCTAGCTTTTCTTTTATACAAGAGTTTACATCTTGCTGTTATTTTTTTGCAAGCAATAAAGTTTCTTATCAGACCATTAACCTTATAATTTGAAGTTTTGTTTACGCTCATTATTGAATTGAGTTCAGTCGTTATGCGTTGTTTTAGCCTTTGCAACAAATAGTTTGTTTACTGGCATACTTGCGCTGGCAGCACTGCTGATCGAGTCCAATAAAAAGTATATTTTCTCATTTGTTGTACTGAAGTTCCGTACATTTAGGAATGAATCGTTTAATGCTGCTTGATAAACATCCCAGTCTGCGTCTTTTTCACGCCACTTAACCGAAGGGTAAATAAGAGATTCTGTAACTTGTCCCCATTTTAACATGATCGGGAAATGGCCAGAGCCATATGTATTGTTTAAAACTCCCCATTCTATGTATGTTGCTATATTAGCAGAGCTGATAGAAATATCTACACAGGAGTTTAATCAGTGTTAATCTAGTTTTTGAGTCATTATTTAATACAGTTAAATTGTTACTTGCACCGATGGCGTCACAAAGGATTTTACCAGCTTGATTTTCCAGAGATGATCCCCACAGACCATATCGGGCGTTAAAATCCCCGCCTATAACACAATTGGGCGATATTTGTGTAAATAAAAGGTTCTAATCGTTCTGGCAAATGTTCACATTTGGTGGTCTATATGCTGACACTATTGATATAAATTTTTGTTAAGCTCGAGATTACTTCCACAGAGTTCTAAATTATTATTCATACCAGTAAAGTTTATTACATCATATTTGTATTTTTTCCTTATAAAGATGGCAACACCACCTTTACCTCCTGGCCTGTCTAAATGTATTATGTCAAATCCCCTCATAGAGACAGATGAACTACGTTATACCAAGTTTCAGATAAGAAAAATATTGTTAGTATACACTGCAACCCCATGTAATACTTTTATGACATAAAAGTATTAGCTGCAATATTCAAAACACAACTTCATAAATTCACAAAATATCAATCGGATCCCAAAGACTGATTTTCTAAACGCATTGTAAAAAATTTATAAAAAACATATGATGATATTAATAATTTGTGATTACTTACGGCGTGAACGAAGACGGCATGCGTTCTTCATGTATTAAACACTGTTTTATCATAACATATTTTTACAATTACCGGTACAGACTCTTAGCACTGGGAAGTAAAGTAGTTTTCTTTGATATTAGCAGAGTAGTTTACCTTAACTCTCCTAGATGGCATTACTTGAATTGTTTATTCCTTATGTTGTAATATATATGTATGACAGTAGGCCTCAGGAGGTTAATATACTTTCATTATTAATAAAATTATAAAAATACTTGTAAAGCATCCTGAAGTGGGTTGGAACCTTTGATGTGGCAACATTGACACTAAAGTCGTTTTTACAGACACAGAAACAACCGATATTCTGCTCGAGGTGAATTTCGTCAAGCAAGTTGGCATTATTAGATGATTAAAACAAAACTTGTATTAACAGAGCTCCCTATTTATACCTTTCATCTCGGTTCGATAAACTGAAACAAACCAATCGCGGTGAGATCAGCATATCACTGCAAAATCCGTAACCAGCAAAGTGGACTATTTGAGATAGTTCTCTGTCGCTATCCATACTATTCTCACTTTTTTTCTATTTCTAAACTTTCATATGCATCCAGTTTCCTATTATTTGTTGTTTCTAATTGCTAATATATATTTTATGGTTCTCAAACGCATATTGGCAATATTCTATTCAAATCTAGTTTGAATTATTTGTCTCGTTTACCCAACACAAGTTTGAGAACAACTATGATATAGATTTTCAAAGCTTAGAAATTACGAAATGTAAAAATACAGTTAATAACTACAGAGGACCTATCCCAAATAATCCACTTTACTGATTATTATGTCACGCGGTGACATTACGTCGACGTTACCACGACTAGTTGGTCTCGGTTCGTCGAACGAAGATAAGCATTTGTGTATAAATAGATAGCGTTGTTAACATATGTTTAGTTTTAGTCATATCCAGCTTGGTTAGCGAAATACTCTTCAAGTATAGTATAAAGTATTTTGGTGTCATTTTAAAGTTATATAAATTTGTTATTACCTACTGCACTTTAAGGCCAATATAATATTTAATTTTAGACGTCATATTGATATTTAAATATTTTAGGTGCTTATTGATCATCCAGCAATTCAAAAAGCAGTGGTGTTTGGTATTCCACATGAAGAAGATGGAGATCATCCAGCGGCTGTTATTATTTTAAATGCGGATTACAAAAATAAAGTAACTCCAGAAGATATTGAACACTTCGTTGCTGAAAGAGCTCCAGATAGGATGAGATTACGAGGAGGAATCACGTTTATTGAGAAGATTCCGCTGACACCCTCAGGGAAAGTAAAAAGAAGAGATATACGAGAAATGGTGTTAAAGGGGTTAATTTAAACTATTTTCTTGCATTCAGTTTTTTAATATTTCAAGTTCGCTTAATAGTCATTAATGAAACAAGTGCAATAAGGGAATGTTTATTGCACGCAATAGCACCTTTTGTATGAGTTTGCATACACTTTCTATCTACGATCATATAAAAAGCGAAAAATTTATGCTGGAAATCAATAACAGGTTAAATAAAACATTAATAACAATGACGGGGTTTTAAATTAAGCTCCACCTGTCAAGATAACATTTTTATTGCATCAGTTCAATAGAGATTCACCTTTTATATTGAAAATTGGTAAATAATAGCCTACTTTTTGCATGGTCGTAGGAAAACTTCATTTAAATGAAAATTATCTGCACTTAAGAAAATACTTACAGCAATAAAAAAAATTACAGCGATCGATAATGAACTATTTCAAGCTGAACTGATTTGGAATTGATTTTTTTGTGAAATATTATTGAAATGCTTACAAATTAAAAAATTGCATTTTGGTATTTGATTAGTTTTATTCCAATTTTTAATTCTAGAATATGTTCTAAATCCCGAGGATTATTTCTTGCACAAATATTCGAATTGTGAAGATTAGTTGATCCATTTCTTGTAAAAAGAGATTCGTCAGAAAATAAATTGGTATCTACATATCTATTAGCAACTAATCAGCGAATGAATTATATACGATGGACGTGGTGATTTTCTAGTAAATACTAATTTTTGAAGATGGCGAGGATGCAGTTTCTCATATTTTCTTATGTGATGGACTTGAGTTAGTAGAACGTAATTTTGCCAACAAATTTTTCTTACACTGGTACTTGGAATGGCTTCTAGCTTCAATTGATCATAGAACTGGACTTGAAGGGGTTTTATTCTTTCTTTATGTAAGTTTCAGAAAGATCCCGTTTCCCGAAGTTTTACATTATTATAATCTATAAAGTCCAGAAGTAAATACCAGAGGCTGATCCTGTACACTACGCTGATATACACATATAATGATATGAAAAATGACATTATAGCTATTAATTAGCGATTTTGTAGTTTCCAAAGTAACAGGTGCAATAAATATGTTACTGAACGCACAACACTAAAGACTAGTAATTCCTAGAACTCCATCAAATTAGCAGGATCTATTCAAGTTGTTCGAGAATTAACTTTTGATGCCTGTCGCTCAAAATCCATTTATACGAGGAAAACGACCTGAACTTGTGAAACAGAGAGTGCGTCATTTGAATAATTTGTCGACCACTCTCTTTACATTATCAAAATGAACATAATAATAGCTTGCCGCATCTAACTATATATCCCAATGCGTTACAACGGGCTATGGTGGCAATGGCCTTCGGCTCGGCAGTTCGTCTTCAAATAATTTTCTTCGAGACGTCGCTTTTTCATTTTCTTTAGGTGGACGAACGCGTTACCAGGTCAACTGTTTACGAAATAAATCTAATGAATAGTGCATACAGTTTTGTGAGTTTTTTACTGAAAATGACTAAGTTTATCCCTCAGAAACAGAAATGGTGATCTGAGAACAAATTATATAACATCTTAATGAACAGTGATAAAGAATATTTTGGGAAAATTAATTAATTATGGGAATGACGAATCTGACGAAGGCTCCAGTTCTGACGACGAAATATTGAAAATATTCAGAATGTTGGTAATTGTTTCACTAAACCAAAATTATTCATTTTTATAGTAAAAATTTTTATTTTTGTATTTAAAATAAGGTTTCACTTAATAAAAACTACTTTTATTTATTCTGGTTATTATAATCCTAATCTATGACTAACTAAAAAAAAAACAACATAATGCAAGAAGCAGATATTACTGCAAGTGGTTACCGCAGCTGTTCTGACTACCTGTATAGCGAACTCAAACGCAGAAGCGAATGGATTAAAATTGTGCTTCTGCAAAAAAGATCTATTTTTCACCAAGTTGTATACGATATGTGTAGACCTGGATAGCATGATTTACTCGCGATCTTTAGTCATCATTTGTAAACACTTTAATGCAAGGGATTCTGCGATTTGGGAATCTTCTTTTATATTTTGTAACAGCTGCCATTACAAATACCGTAAATAAAGTGAATATCTGCATACCTCATTTGTGAAGCTTATCATTGCATTCAAAATGTACCACACTAATAATAATAACAGAAATTTTAATTTTTTAATAGTGTGAACAAACAACACAGTCTCAATGTCTCAAAATTGGTATTACTAAATAATTTGAAAATTAGAGGTTCTTTTGCTTTGAAACTCATGTCTACTCTAGATTATGCCAACTATTTTTCTTTTCGATGTAAGTACAAACAGCAGTTTCTATTTAATTTCTTCTTGGAATAAAACTTTATTGTTAAGATTGGAATGCCTTTTCATTCCATATGAAAATTTTTAAGAATTTATGTACAGTGTGTCCCAAATTCAAATTAAAATCATTTATTTGACTACATTATATAAAATTATTCATAACAAGTCATATAAATATACTATTTATGTGTACATATTAAAATATAAGGGCAAAAAATCATATTTGATGCTAAAGGTGTATTGTATTACATGACTTTTAATATGTCTACATCAAAAAATTCAACTGACATCTGCAAACAAAGAAGTAAACAACGAAGTAATAATTTTTTATTAAATTCAGGGGGTGGCTGCACCCTTAGTACGGCCAGGAAAATGATTTGGTGGCATTGGTGCATTTCATTATGATATTTTAAACATATCTGCGTTAAAAAATTCAACATTTCGACATTTATAAACAGCGGATAATTTATTTTCATATTATTTGGGGGTGGTTTACACCCTTATGTTTGAAATATATATTTGTGTCCGATGAATGTAAATTTGTCTGTCACGAGTTTCCATTATTTTAAAATAAATAAATAAATAAACCTGAATCTTTTTCAGTTAACTTTAAATAAATAAACAACTTTCAACACTTTCTAGAGTATGGTAAAGTTTAATATCATCGGCAAATAAAACTTTATCTCAAATAATAACATCTGTTAAGTCGTTTATGAAGAGTAAAAATAGCAAAGGACCCGGATTGGACCCTTGGGATACACCAGAAGTGGCAATGAGTTGCTTATAGTCAAACCCCTTATAATATTCATACTGAATTCTGTTTGATAAGTAGGATGTAATAAGTGATATAAAAGAATTATCAAATCCAAAGTTTTTCAGTTTAAGCAAAATTATTTCGTGATCGATTCGGTCAAAAGCTTTAGCAAAGTCTATATATATGACATCAATCTGTCCTTGATTATCCAGTATGGAAGTCACATATTGAGAAAATACTGCTAAGTTCGTGATGGTTGAGCGATTCTCCATAAAACCATGTTGGTGTGGTGAAATTAAGTTTCTAATAGCGCAGCGCTCAGGGTAAATATAATTATATATGATGTTTCTAGAAGTTTAGCAAAATTGCAGAGAATGGAAATAGGCCTATAGTTTGTCATTAGAGAAGAATTATCAGATTTATGTATCGCACATACCCTTGCTATTTTCTACATGTCAGAAAAAACAGGGATTTTAAGAATTAAATTAAATATAAATACATAATAGGTAATAGAAAATTTAAAAAAATATACTTGCAATCTTTAATCAAAAAGGTGGCGATTTGATTGTGATCCGATGATTTTGACACATATATAAGAGATCTTTATAAAGAGATAAGATGGCGCGGAGAACAAATGACAATTTGGGAAGTTCCTCATAGAGATATCGAAATGGGACATTCGCCATCGGAATTCTCTCAAGAAACTAGATAAAGAATGTGCAATCCATTTGTTCCAAAAATGGACAAAACGTCCTGATAAAAAACAATTTGGGACACATTGTACAGGTATCTCAAATAGTTTAAAGTAAAAGTTGACATTTTAAAAAACTTCACAACATTTCTAAATTGCTAAACAGTACAACCTGTTAAAAAATATAAGAAAATAATTGTAGCAAATTTAATAAAGAACAAAAATTGTTAATAATTTTAAATAACGAAAGAGTCCATTACATTATGGACTTAAAGAACAAAGTTTAAAAAACAGTTCAGAAAACTGATATGATAATAATACATGATAGATTGATAAGTGACGTTTAACATCTTGAATTTATATTGTAAATTTAATTATAATTGTTTGATTTTGCTCATATTACATGTACAATACACATTAGTAGTTAGTGTTTTTAATTGTGCTTTGTGTGATATTATAAATATTAGAATATGTACTTCTTTATAGAAAATAATATAATTAAAACGGAAGATGATAATTTTAGTGCTGACAGTTTGGGTGGTTTAGGAAATATATATTTTCAATATTTAAAGAAACACGGTGATAAAATTGCACAGGTAAGCCTTTGCTAATACTTTGTCATTTATGAGCAGATTTATATTAATATTATTTATACAGGGTGTCTAGGAACGACATCAGAATTTTTTGGGGGTGGATTCCTCACTCAAAAATAACAATAAGGGTTCAAGTTAACGTGTCCGAAAATACTTTCTATGTTTGAGGATGGCACCCAAAATCTGGTTTCTATTTTTATTTCAAAAGCTATTTTGAAATAACAATGAAATTTTATACAAAAGTTACACTTTTATGAGAAACCTAATGGTTTTCTTAATGAAGAACGTAGAGAATCGTGGGTGTGATAACCGGGGGGAGATTGTCACTTAAGTTTATCATATGTTTTTGTCTCAAACCTTTTCGGTTTTCTAATACTGCCATTAGATTCTTTGGACAAAATTACGTAAGAAGGTTCTCTTGATATAAAAATTCTTGCATTGAAAATATTCTCATTTCCATTTTTCGAATAAACCAGAGTAATCGTCTGTCAATGAAAAATTAACCACAAGTTTCTTGTTAAATTTCTGAGACTTTTTTACATGAAATATACAAAAATGGTTAAATATTCTAATAAAGAACTTGCTGACATCCATCTTTTTATGAAAAAACCAACGGAAACGCACTGTTAGCCAGTAGATTATGTGTAGGTCGCTAGGAAATTTGTAGGATAGAGCGCTGTTTATTACAAATTTTCAAAACAGTTTCCATCATGTTCTACACATTTATATTTGTGTATAAACCACTGATTATAAATGTCCGCCCACTTTTCGGTCGAGATCTCTGCACATGTTTCATCCCATGCAGCTTTCTCATCGGAGAACCATCGGTCTCTCAGCTTATCTTTGACAATAGGAAATAATACAAAATCACATCGGACGAGATCTGGACTGTAGGGAAGAAACATTTTCAAGCTAGAAGATTCCAAAAATACTAGTGTAAGAGCTTGATGTGCTAGTGCATTTTAGTTGTAGTGTAGGTGCCAACTTTTTAAGAGAGAACCAAGTCCACTTTGTTGGAAGGACTGAAATTAATTTGGGAGATAAATCTCTGGTGTTTTGATGCATTGATCTTCAACTCTTCCTCTATCTGCCTATATGTAATATGAGGCTTTTCTTTAATAAGTTTTTCCACAGCGGCAATGTTTTTCGGAACTTCATACGACGGTCCTGTGTGCGGATCATCTAACGAAAACATGCCTATTCAAATGAAGAAATACAGTATTTCTACCTCACCAAATATATTCAAGATTTCCGTAAAACATTCTTCTGCAGCTAACCTACGTTTAAAGTTATAGAAAAAAATCACACGGTAATCACGTCGCGACAACCCAGCCATTATTATACATTAACTAACGCACAGTATAGTTAATACTGAAGGTCATGCCTCCATACAGTCCCTTCTAAAGACTATACCCCCACACCAGTTACTAATATATTGCATTGTTGCCTACCTCTATTCATTCTCGCCCATCCCAAAAATTTCCTAGCGACCTACGTATGCTGAGGATTTTCCAAACGGGCAACTACCCTACGTCAAAGCTTTTTCATTCATCGCAGATTGAGAGAAACCGGTACTGTAAAGCCAAGAAAACAATACTGCGGAGTACAAAGAACGACTCGGACACTAGATGTTGAAGAGGGAATCTTAGAAAGAATGTCCAATAATTCCATAATCAGTTGTTCGAATATTAGCTACTCAATAAGTATTTCATGGAAAATTTTTCATGAGCAGCTACTCTACCTATATCATATACAGAGGGCACAAACCCTGAAAGTACAAGATTATCAGCTTAGGCTAATATTTTGTAGATAGTTGTAGAAAAAATGCGGCATAAGTCCAATTTGGATAATGTCTTCCCTGAACGGTGGATAAATCGAGGTAGACCAGTAGGCCAACCAGCTCGCTTACGCGATCTAAATACCTGGGATTATTTTACTTGGGGTTATTTGGAATCATTCGTCTATTCAGCAGCCGTAAACACTGTTCACAACAGAAAACGGGTAATTAATGATGGTCAAACTATTTTTAATCAACAGGGAGTATTCCGAGGAATTCGGCGTGCATTGCAGAGAAAGTTGAACGGCTGTATCAACATGAACGTGGGACACTTTTCACATTTCTTTAAATTTATTGCTTTTTCTATCTTCATAACAAAATAAATTTTTCGGTTGAATATCCTAGTGCTTAATTTTCGTTTATTGCAACAAATTTATAAATTAAGATTATCTCCTCAAATAATGCTTATATGATCTTATTAATGACATGAAAATGTTTTATTCGATAGCATTGGAAAGGGACGTTTTTTTTCTAATATTTGGACGAAAAGATCACCTTTTTATAACAGATATTATTTTTTTTTTGTGGTTGCTAGGCGACTACATTTTCAGGCTGAAATAGTTATTAAGGTATCAAGGGTATTATAAGGATAATAACGCACCCAGGTCGATGTAATTCCCGAGGGCTCCTGGCTCGATTACGTCGACCGAGGGCGTCATTATCCTATAACACCCGTAGTACCTTGAACGTTTAATATCTTACTATTCTGATATTTAATTTGAAAATTCTTTGACATTTACGATTGAATCATTATCATCTATTATGTTCAGGATGATTACATTTAAAAGAAAGTAATAATCAAAATTGTTTGTAAACGTCGTAACTGTGCAAAATATTTTGTTTGTCAATGATGCTTACCATTTAGTTGTTTTGTGTAATGTTGTAATGAACATGTTAATGCGTTATAAATTTATAATGCCCTAGGGCGATATTTCTCATTTAATGTATCTTACGGTAGGGTTATTATTGCAAAATAACAAACCAGTAAGGAGGGCATTAAGTACTTTTAGTCTTCGGATGAAGTGTACTATTCGGAATAATGATCAATGTATATACAAATGAAACAAACTATTATGATATTCTTATCAGATTGTGTCAAAGTGATGTGGAAGTCGATTACGATCTGATTTTTCAAAATAAATATAATATCGAATGATTTTTTTTCAATTCAATGAATATATATATATATATATATATATATATATATATATATATATATATATATATAAAAAAAAAAAAACATAAAGGGTATTTTTTATGTGGGTGAAGGGATCATAAAGATTAAACAAAATTGTTCCTTTTTTTTAACTTGTCGACGTTTCGCTAAATTTATAAGCTTCTTCAGAACAGGTTAAATTAAAATTTTGTGTCATTTTTTTCAAAACCTTTACGGGACATATTACGTAGGTAACTTTTTCTTAAAATGTCTATTGTACAACAACAACAACATAAATAATTATAAATGCTACGTTTGGCAATTGAAATAGAACAGTTCTATTTTAATCATCATCGTTATTTGTGGATGAGGATTACACTCCTCAAAAGTTCTGATGTAATTCCCAGACCCCTGCAGATGGACAACAAGTTTTTTTTTTGCAGTTAATTAGTACTTCTTAATTTCTTTAATGATAGAATATTTTTTTTACGGTGTTAAACCTTAGTATTTTCATATATGTACTTCTTTTTTGTGTTAAGTTGATGACAAGTTTGATTGCAAAGACTAAATTGCGACTGAACCCACTCTGCAGATTTTTAATAGTGTACGAGATATCAAAGAGAAAAAGAGAGCTACCCCTATTTTTATAAAAATTGCTGAATTTAAAAAAGTCATACAAAAATTAGAATTTTGGGGGAAATTTTTTTTTAAATTTAATGTTATAATAATTATTGAAAATAAAATAATAGTGTATGCAAACAAAAAATATCATTTAGGATGGATATGGATAGGAGTATCTAAAGGATTAGCTGGGATAAAATTATCATGAACTTCTAAAAATTAGGGATTTGTTAAAGTTAAAACTTTCCACTTATTCTAGATCCATTTTTTTTATTAGTGTTGGCTAAAATTTTATCATGTATAGAATTTGTGAATATCAAAAGTTTTGCATGAAAGTAAAACAACCTCTCTATTTAGTTTAATAGGAATTAATTTATTTATTTATAAACTCATTTCAGCAAGATCTAAGAACTAGTAACAAAGATCTATTATTTCAATCAACATATTAATTATGTTATAACCCTTAACAGCTTTCTCGAAAATATTTAATTAACACATTGAGTTAATAACATGTTATACAACTAGCATGTAATGATGACTATTATTCACGAATCATGAGGCTGAGGTTTATGACACGAGTTGTAGGCGAGTATCGTAAATGACCCTAGTGAATAATAACCATTGCATACGAGTAGAATACTATACTTTATCCACTACTATTATAAATAATAAAAATGTTTGGTAAAATATCGCGATAAAAATTTTGACAAATTTTGACATTTCAAATCAAATAGCAATTCCGCGCTTTGACTGACATATTCGATGAAATTTTAATAAAAAAATTTCGAACAAGTGGATAATGAAATTATTATTCACTGCAATGAATAATGGATAACATTATCCTTGAGGATACATGTAATGGATACATTGTTTAACAGTCGTGCATAAAGATAATTTCAAGTGTATTATTCGATAAACATAAACAAACAATGAAATATATAGGGTGATTCTTAATTGTGGTAAAAAAAACTAACTTTTTGACAAAATCATGAAAAACTATTTCTTTTTGCTACTGCGTCTATAGTCCGTGTGTTACGTATTAAATATGCGGATATGTTTGGAAAAACAACTATTGTCTTCTAATATTATGCGCTTTCTCAAACGTATGATTGATGAAAACTAAAATATTCTATTGATAAAGTTTCCTTCGGTGCCTGAGTTAGAACAGACAGGTCTGTTTGTGTGATTTTAGCTAGTGCAAAAAATACTATGTCTGATTAAATAATTTTGATCAAGGTGGCCAAAGTCCATTACTTCTTTGCCCAAACATATCCGGACATTTAGTACGTAACTCATACGAAAAATAAGCGCAGGTACCCATAAAATGATTTTCATAATTCTCTCAATAACCGTGTCACCTACAAAAATCAACAAGTATATTTTTGTAAGTGAAATTGAAATTTGCAGCTACCTAGTGCATCGAAACTTTTTGATATTAATAAAATAAAAATTATATCCAAAATTATTTATAACAAATACATTCGGCGGCGCCCTATTAAATCGGTAAAACGCATTTAAAAATATTGCAGAAGAGCCATTTCTGATGTCCCCCGAATCTCTTCGGGGACATCGGAAATGGATTTTGAAACACTTAAAAATCGAAAAGAGTCCAAACGAAAAATTACGGGTCTCTTAATTTTCGTTCCTCTACATGCGGTTAATTTATTTATCTTTCAAGTGTTTTTTGAATATATATTATGTATTCAATAAACACTTGATAGATAAACAATTGTTCTATCAGTACAAATATCAATAATTCACATCTACACAGGATTTTGAAATACCACCTACCAATCTGAAAATAAAGGAAGGTACCTAGGTACTAAAGATTATATTTAGTAAAGTGTTTTATAAACACCATAATTATAAAAAAAATATTCTTATAAGCTTTTAAACTAATCATTGTTCTGTAAAATAAAGAAATTATACGTGGGTTAATTGTAACGATACTAAGCAAGGTGAGAAGCCAATCACTCTCTTGTGACATTTGTCAAGATTACGCTCAATGCTCGCCGTAACTTAAAAATACTTTGCAACAAATGCAACACTAATTTCAACCAATTTTCTAAAATTATGGATTTAATTAATTCTCTCAAAACCGATTTAACTAACGGTTTCAATGTCCAACTACAAACATTAGGGGATGATTTTAATACAAAAATCGACAAATTGCAAAAACAGTACATCAAAAATGATAAATTAAGTCAAGCCCGCAACTATGAGGAAGTCATAAGTAAACTCAATGAGCTAAAAACGTAATCATATTCAGCGTTAATGAACAAGAGGGAAGCACTGATGAGCGGCGTAATAAAGCTTGCAACATATCAACAACTATTTTAAACATAATCTCTCCGGATGAGCTCACTCGCATAGTTAAATCATTTCTAAATGACAAAAATCTCAGAAATAATTCTCGATTTGTGCCTATTAAAGTAGTATTATCGGACCAGTATGAAGCAAAGAGAATTCTTAGTTTGAAGGGAAACTTAATGTCATCTGAATTTTCCGATATAGCTGTTAAAAATATATATTCCCTAAACAAATGTGCAAAACGAACTAAAATTACATTCAGATAATCTCACAATTAAAAATATTAAGTCTCTACCGACCATTGTTATGATAGCACATCATAATTGAGCCACCCGGTATATCGGAGACCGTGACATTCAGGCACTCACGGCGGTCCCAACTCTTCCCCTCAACCTGACTCTGCCGAAATATTGTTTATAAATACACTTCACTTAATGTATAATGTTCGATATAGGATAACTAAAACTATCATGAATTTAAGGCATTCTTATGATTGACTTGTTAGAGAATAGTGCATATTAAAATATATCTCTATACAGGGAGTTGTTTCATTTACGAGTTAGTTAAGAGTGTCTAACAGAGCAGCGGTGGGATAGTGATCACAACCTCCTTGTGTTACTGGTGATTTTAAAAAAATAGTGGAAAACGAGTGTAAACAAAAACAGAATAATGAGTGAAGCGCAAAGTGAACGACGGCGCGACCGACGAATGGGCGAATCTTGGACGCCGCCACCACGAGAGTGCTTTGGAAGTGTACCGCGTTCTGAGAGAACTGTCACAGGTACTGACGATCGAATTGCCAATTTGGAGCGTTTGGTGAATGAACTTCAAACACGCAATACACTACTGGAACAAAGGGGCTCTATGCCATGGCATTCAGAAAAATTCAATTGCATACCACGTTTTGAGCCAGGGATTCCAAATTTATCCGCAGTACAATGGATACACAAAATAGACCAGATGGCCGAAACAAATGGCTGGAACCAAGTAACGACGATAGCGCATATGCAAAGTCGACTGACGGGTTTAGCGAAGAAATGGTATGATAATTTACCAAAATATGATTATAGTTGGGGAGAATGGAAGCAGAACATTCTTAAAGCTTTCCCTGATAATCGAGATTTTGCTGTTGCTCTCAGGACGATGTTGGCACGAAAGAAGGACGATAATGAAAACTGGAGTCAATATTATTTTGACAAGATGGAGTTAGTACGAGCATGTGAGTTACCAGAAAAGCATGCAGTTTCATGTATCATAGACGGTATTCCCAATGAAATAATTCAAACTGGAGCAAGGGCGGGGCGTTATGAAAACCCAGAATCCCTATTTTCTTCATTTTTGTCCACCCTCACAAATCGTCTCCATGTGGGACGTCAAGAATCAGTTAATTATCGTAACAAAATTCCTGGAAGAGACCACCTGAGAAATAAAGAGGATAGAAGGGCTCATCCGTATCAACGATATAAATCTAAGTGCTATAATTGTCGCAAAGGGGGACATCTGGCAAATGCATGTACAAAACCGAAGAAGGAATGTACAAAGTGTAAAAGACTTGGGCATATAAGTGCAAATTGTAAGAAAAGCGAAAACGTTTCGTGCAAAACCGTCGGTGCACACGACAAATGCTATTACATCACATGTGAAATAAACGGACAAAAGTTTTTGGGATACGTAGACACGGGCTGTGGTGGTGTAATTGTTCGTAAGGACGTTATTGACACTTTAAAATTAAAGTACAGCCAAACAGATAAAATTATTGAAGGATATAATAACAGTGTTACACAAATTTTAGGAACTGTGACCGTGTTGTTAACGGTTGATTGTGCAGAAGCAAATGTGAATGTGCTTATAGTTGAAAATTCTGTTCAGACTGTTCCGGTTTTAATTGGTCAAGAATTTATTAAAAAGAACAAAATTCTAATTGTTCGCAATAACGAGATGCGAGTTATTGAAGACGAGGAAACTGCTCCACCAGGATTAGGAGTCATTCCTGTGAAGAAAATAGTCCTAGTTGCCGAGGAGGACGTCGAAGTCTTGCCAGGCCATGTGGGGTACATTCCTGTGACCAATAAGCAAAACCTAGAGGGTGACGTTTTTATCGAAGGTCAGGTAAGAAGTTTACCTATGAAAGAGCATCTTATCGTTAGATGCGTAACTAAAGCATGTCAAGGATGTGTTAGTATTTGTAATATTTCCGATTTTCCCGTTGTGTATAATAAAAATCAAATCGTAGCATGAGGCGATGTCTGTAAACAAGACACAGACATCATTCATAGAACCGAGTCTGAAACTATTCAAGTTTTGTCAGCTATTTCTAAAAATAACAAACTGTTTAAACTAAGTGATATAACACCACTTGTTTCTTATTCACTAGACGAAAATATCAAGTTACAACTATTAAATTTATTAAATGAATATAGAGATTGCTTTGCTATAACAACAAGCGAGTTAGGTAAATGTACTAGCACAGAAATGACAATTAATTTGAGCGACGATAAACCAGTGACGTACCGACCATACAGGTTGTCCTATTCAGAACGTCAGAAAGTACGTCACATAATCGATGATTTAATGACGAACAATATTGTACAAGAATCAACTTCTTCTTATGCCAGCCCTATTTTACTCGTAAAAAAGAAAACTGGCGACTCACGTTTATGTGTAGATTACAGGGCACTTAATGCCAAAACTATTAAAGAAAAATTTCCGTTGCCTCGTATTGACGAACATTTGGATAGGTTACTTGCCTCGATTTAGCCTCGGGTTATCATCAAATACCTATGGCAAAAGATTCTATTTGTAAAACGGCATTTATAACCCCAGACGGGCATTATGAGTATTTGCGTATGCCTTTTGGCCTCGTTAATGTTCCAGCCGTTTTTCAGCGGACGATAAACAAAACTTTAGGTCCATTACGTTTCTCGATAGCGATGGCCTATATAGATGACATTTTGATTCCATCGGTGACTGCAGAAGATAATTTAGTATATCTCAAACAAATTTTAGGGGTGATTAGGCAAGCAAATCTTAGCCTAAAGTTAACAAAATGTTCATTCCTTCAAACTGAAATAGAGTATTTAGGACACGAAATTAATGCACAGGGTATAAGACCTGGAAATCGTAAAACAATTGCCATCGAAAACTTTCCACAACCTAAAAATGTACATGAAGTTCGTCAATTTATCGGTTTAGCCAGTTATTTTAGGAAATATGTAGAAGGTTTTGCGACAATAGCCTTACCTTTAACACGCTTAACAAAAAAAGATGTTGCTTTTACATGGCAAGAGGAACAGGAAATTGCTTTCAGTACGCTTAAAAATAAGCTAACAAACAAACCTATTTTGGCTCTTTATGATCCTAATGCAGAAACTGAGGTCCATACAGACGCGTCAAAAGTAGGACTAGGAGGCATATTATTACAGAAAAAATGACAACCTTTTAAAACCTGTAATGTACTTCAGTCGCCAGACTAGTAAAGAGGAACAGCGATATCATAGTTTTGAATTAGAGACATTAGCAGTAGTTAGTTCATTAATCCAATTTAAAAATTATTTAATCGGGATAACATTTAAAGTCGTAACAGACTGCAATGTCCTACGCACGGCACTGACTAAACGAGATTTGATTCCTCGAATTGGTCGGTGGTGGCTACAAATTAGTGAGTTCGATTTTACGGTTGAATATCGGCCGGGCACGTGTATGCCACACGCAGATGCTTTAAGCCGTAATCCAGTGTTTGCCGATAACATTCACAATTTAGAAGAGGTCCCGGTTTTTAATGTAAATATTGTCGAAGATGACTGGATTTTGTCTGCCCAATTGAATGATGATAGATGTAAATATTTATACGAAGTATTAGGTCGAAAACCCGCTGACACTGAAGAACGTAATATACACAAACAGTATGAATTACGTCGTCATCGCATTTATCGCCGAACAGAAAATGGTCCGAGGTGGGTCGTACCACGTTTTGCACGTAGACAAATTTTACACTATTATCACGACGAGTTAGGTCACTTTTCTTTAGATAAAACTTTGAATGCTATCGCTAAAACCTATTGGTTTCCTGGGATGCGTCGTTATAGTCAAAAATACATTTCAAATTGTTTAGATTGTTTATATAACAAACAACCAGCTGGTAAAAAGCCAGGATTACTACACCCGATTCCTAAAATTTCGACTCCACTGGATACCATCCATATTGATCACGTGGGGCCATTTGTACCTAGTACGAAGAAAAATAGTTATCTAATAGTAATAACTGACGCGTTTACTAAATTCCTTTTTATGAAAGCAGTTCAGAGCACCAAAGTTGGGCCTGTTATTAATTTTTTGATGACTATCATTGACACATACGGTGTAACTAGACGGATAATAACTGACAGAGGGTCATGTTATACAAGTAAAAAGTTTGTTGATTTATGTCATAACTATGGCATTAAGAATATTTTAAATGCCACTGCGACACCTAGGTCAAACGGACAGGTAGAAAGAATGAATCGCACAATTTTGTCTTCTCTTGCAACTAGTTTAGGAGAATGTGAGGATAAGTGGGATCAATGTGTAAATAAAGTTCAATTTGGTTATAATACAACAGTAAATAAGACCATAGGGAAATGTCCCTATGAGTTGTTAATGGGATATGTTCCCCGTAGTAAGTACGATGCATTTTTACGTAATGACGTAGATGTTGAAACACAAGCGGAAAGTCGGAAAATGTACAACAAATTCGTGATAAGATAAGCACAAAGATTAAGGAGGAGCAAACTAAGTCCAAAGTTCGTTTTGACGCAAAACGCAAAGATGCTCCCAAATATAAGGAGGGACAACAAGTATTAGTCCTCAAAAATGTAGGGTCAAATGACGGACGGAGCAGAAAGTTGCTTCCAAAATATGATGGACCCTTTATTGTAAAGAAAGTGTTGCAACACGATCGATATTATATCGAAGACTTGCCTGGTGCGCAACGTGCTCCCAGGCCTTATAAAGGCGTTTACGCGGTCGATCGAATGAAACCGTATAACGCAGAGGCTCTCGACGGTGAGAGTGATGATAGTGATCATTAATTGAAAAATTTAAAGCATAATCGTTTTGCTCTCTTGCCATTAACGTAATGGCGAAATTACCAGAAGTTGGTAGTCAAGTACTGTTTCGATGCCATTGACGTAATGGCAAAGACAACAATAAATTGATTCCTTGTTACAGGAGGTTTGCTAGGGGGACGCATTCTGCGAGGACGCAGAGTTTTGTAGCGTGGCCGAACTGATAGCACATCATAATTGAGCCACCCGGTATATCGGAGACCGTGACATTCAGGCACTCACGGCGGTCCCAACTCTTCCCCTCAACCTGACTCTGCCGAAATATTGTTTATAAACACACTTCCCTTAATGTATAATGTTCGATATAGGATAACTAAAACTATCATGAATTTAAGGCATTCTTATGATTGACTTGTTAGAGAATAGTGCATATTAAAATATATCTCTATACAGGGAGTTGTTTCATTTACGAGTTAGTTAAGAGTGTCTAACAGTTAATGAATGAGAATATGTAATTTATTATACAGGTAGTATAATAAGGTGTAGTATAATAAGGTGTAGTATAATAAGGTAGTATAATAAGGTGTTTATTATACAGGTAGTATTATAAGGTACTATAATAAATTGTCGGAATGACATTTTAAAAGAATGATTACCTTATGTAAATTTGTTATACAGGTAGTATAATAAATTGTCGGAATGACATTTTAAATGAATAATTCACTTATGTATTTGTTATACAAGTAATGTAATAATTGTCAGAATATATTATGTATATTAAATAAAGTTTCTCATACAGGTAATACAACAAACTACCTGAATGACATTTTCAACTAATGATTGACATGTAATTTATTATGTAGGTAGTATAATATGTTGTCAAAATGACATTTTAAGTAGTATGTAGTTTATTGTAGAATAATAAATTGTCGAAATGACATTTTAAACGAGTGATTAATTTATGTAGTTTATTATACAGGTAGTATAATAAATTATCAGAATGGCATTTCTAATGAGTGATTTGTTTAAGTACGCAGTTTTTTATAGTGGTAGTATAATACATTGTGAGAGCGACAATTGATTTATGTATATATGTATATAGCTATATCGTAGTTTAGATAGTAGATGATATTAGTAGTTGTCTATGGTGAAAGAAGAAAATAGTTGTTTTCTTGACGAATTTATATACCTACTGGTAATAACACCGGGTCAAGAGGGAGAAGGTGCCCTTCTAGACATACTCCCTTATACCGCACCACGAGGTTCCCGATCGCCGTTAGCACGCAGAGAAAGATCAGAGCGCTGAAAGAATTGATGCACTGAAGAAACTAGTGCATTCCCTTATTGGGTAATAGACGCGAATCTACCAGTGAACATAGAAAGGCATCGGCGATATAGTGATGCAGGTACAGACGCAAAGATTGAAGCTGTTTAGAAAGCCTACCGAAAATCTTACACTATTGGACGCAGAAAAATGCACATCAGTAGCTCTCAGAAGTAAAGTTGACGTAGAGGTTGCCAGTCAGCAAATACGTTTTGTTGAAGTAAAATGCGACTACAATGGTGACGTATATGTTGAACGAATGGATCGACCAAAACCAGTACAATATCATTGTGTAGAAAGGTGTATCATTTATTCAGATAATGCGATTATTCAAATGGTGAATACCGCAGACCTAGGAATTCAATTTAGATATACAAATCGTAGAATTAATGCAGGTGGATTTAATCTTACCATTTTTAGAGAAACACCTCATGGAACTAGTCCATTTTGACATAACAAAATACAAACAAGATTGCCCAGCCTAATGAACGAATACAGGCAATGTTTCGCTACAAACGGCGCAGAATTGGTAAGGTGCGATATTGTAAAGATGAATATCACCTTGACCGATGAAAGATCCGTCCCTTGTAGACCCTATAGAATGGCATGTATGAAAAGGGAAAAGGTCCGTAAAATCGTATCAGAATTGTTGGAACATGGAATAATACGAGACTCTAACTCACCCTTCGCATACTCCTTGTGAAGAAGAAAGGGGATCTAAGATTATATGTTGACTACAGAGCACTGAACGCAAAGGACTGTTACCCAATACCACGAGTCGATGAACATCTGGATAGATTCAAGAACTGTAAATATTTCACTACCCTAGATTTGGCTTCTGGTTATCATCAGATTTAATTATCAGAAGATTCCATAGCCAAAACAGCATTTATCACTCCGGGCGGCCATTGTGAGTACAAAAGAATGCCATTTGGGATTGTCAACGCACCAGCAGTCTTTCAAAGGGTAGTTAACAGAGTGTTGGAAGTCTCACATTTAACAAAGCGGTGGCTTACTTGGACTGATGCTGTCTTCTGATATCGATCAAGATCTCGAGGCACTCAAAGAAGTGTTAGAAATATTAAAGAGCGCAAAGTTGACACTCATACTGTCGAAGTGCTTCTTAAGGAGCTGTCTGGGAAATCCTCATAAGCCAATATTCTTTTTTGTTCCAGCTGCTCCTCGAAGATGAGGAGATTTGCAGCCTGGCCGATTGTAAGAAAGAGAAGACCACCCAATACAGTAATTAATATTGTTTTCTTTTTCAACGTGCTGAATAGATTAACGTCAGCAATATTATGGCTTGGGTGGCGAGAGGCAGCGGAGGCTGTGTACTGGGACTATTATATAGACTGACACATGAGAGTGCGTTAAAAAATTGTTATTCTGTTAGTGTTTGTTAATGTGACGTTTCCAAATTAAAATAAAGGTGAATAAAATAAATTGGTGTTATTGTGTCAAACTTACAGTATAATGTGTTACTTTGACTATGACATCTGAAGGGTAGATTTAGACTATTGAGCACTCTCTATTTTATGAGACATTAATATTACACCCCAATATGTTAAGCATTTTTCTCAGGGATTTCAGAAATATAATAATATATATTATTAAAATTATTGTTTAAAAAAAATGTATTTTCGGATTCAGAAATCCAAAAAGCCCTTAGGTTTTAATAAACAAATTAATAACATTCTAATAGCTTGTCATTGCTCACATTAAACCATAACCATTATGTGTTCCACATACCAAATTTTATAAATAATGCTCTAAAAATAGCAAAATTACAGATTTTTGTCAAAGAAATGTCTGTTTAGTACCACTGTACGCCTTGGCATTGTTATTTTTATCAGATCTACGGTCACAATGAAATACTTAGACTGGAATAAGGCCTGCAGAGATTTCAATTATATCTGCTGCATACGCACATACAGTGTTTGTTGCCTATGTACATACATCTATGACCAGCGTTAGATTTGTCACGTTCTATTGATTTCATAATCATTCACGTAATAGCCAAACTGTACCTAATGTCATGTTATGTTGAAAATTGACTAATGAAAATATTGGTAGTTTACTCTTGATTAAATTTCACATTTTTTAAGTTTTCGATCACCCTGTATAGTTTCTCGAATATTTGATGCGAATTTTGAATTTTAAAAATAAGTGAAACTTTTTATATCGAATGCATTTTTTAAAAAAAATTGAAAATTAAAAAAATTTACAAGTATCGTGAACTCATTGGACACACTATATAATTAAGGTACGATTGGTGGTTGTCAAAAATACTCAAATATGATTGGCAAATTTCAGTAGTAGGTTGCAAATAATAGTTATTATTGTTTCCACATCGGTCGGACCGGTTCAGGATTCATTTGCACTTTTATCTAATTTTGAGAACTGCCATTTTGCATGTTTTTTCTCGTACCCAGTACAAACATAATGTATATTTTAATGTTTCTTTTTCAGATTGAATCTAGTACTGACCGAAGTGATACATTTGACTCTCTTTTACAACGCTCTATTAGAACTGCCATAGCTCTTAGGAAAAGAGGCATACAGAAGGGTGACATAGTACTGTCATTTTCAAATAATCACTTGAATGATTGCGTACCGTTTCTTGCTTCATATTTTCTTGGGGCAATACCATGCGCACTAGATCCAATTTATGGCCTTTCTGAAGCTACTAGACTATTAGAACAAGTACAACCAAAAATAGTATTTACTATACCAGAAAAACTGGAAATTATTGAAAATGCTGTAAAAAAATTAACCTCGAATGCAGAAATAGTTGTCTTTGGAACCTCCGCATTGCATACAGAATTTGAAACTTTTTGTCAAGAACAAGAGGGAGAAACAGAATTTCAGCCAATTTTTATCACTAATCCAAAAGAAACTGCAGCGATTTTCTTTAGTAGCGGAAGTTCAGGTCTTCCAAAGGGCATTTGTGTAACTCATTATAATTTCATTAGACAATCTGGATTAGTGCCACCTTATGAGATTGAAGATTTGGACGTGGAAAGAAAAGCATATGAGGAGTCAAAATTTATGACTGAATTCTCTTTCCTTACTTACTCTCCTATGTGTTGGATTACTGGAGGAAACATGTTATTTAACAGTATTTTTTTAGGAGTATGTCGCACCCTTGGACAACCTTTCAATCCAAAAGAATTTTGGAATATACTGGAAAAAATATAAGGTAAATCTATTTTTATTGGATTAAATAAATAAGTGAAGAATTAAAAAATCACACCCATATAAATTTTTAACGGTTTAAGATTGATTTTTCAAATCTGAATATCTCTCAAGGCACTTGGCGCCATATTTTTAAGTAGCACAGGAGTGTTACACCTCATTCAGAACTTATTTTTAAATTTATTAAAAAAAAGAGCAACTGATACTTTTTATTACCGATTCGTTTACCTGATATGACTCAGCTTGATTTCCTCAGTCATCTCAATTAAAATATGTAGCATATTGAATAGCATCTGTATCAGCATATGATAGATAAGCGACTTTTAAAAATTATTTGTTGATTTAATTTTGGAACAGGTACTAATTACTTCGCTTTGATTTAAATCGTTACAATTTTAAGATACTTATACCATTGCTTACTTATAATGAAAGGTGACAATACTTTATGTGATAATTACAGTTCTTTGACCTTTTGTCAGTTATTTCCAAAATACTAGAACGTGTTGTTTTTAATAGAATTATAAATTTTGCAGATAAATTTAATATATTGTCAAAGGCACAACATGGTTTCCGTAAAAACAAACTGCAAGAACGAAATTTTTAGAAAAATTATACGAAAACATAAATCAGAACAATAAATGTGTAGGTCTCTTTATGTTAAATCCGTAAGGCATTTGATTTAATTAATCATGAAATTCTTGTTAAAAAAACAATACGACCTCAGAGGGAAAACTAAAAATAGTTGACATCATACCTTACAAACAGATATCAAATAGTAGAAGTAAATGGAACTAAATCTGAAAAACTAAAAATAGAATTTAACGTACCGCAAGGATCTGTACTTGCACCATTGATTTTCTTATTTTACGTTAACGATTTACCAAGTTTTTTTGATGAATTTTTAGTCATGTTTGCTGACGACAATTCTTACTTAAGTTGTGGTAACACTTTGCAAAGTTCATTAAACTCTCTACAGGATGATACACAAATATTTTCTGAATATTTCAAACCAAACAGATTGTTTCTAAATATTTCTAAAGTAGATATACTATGAGAGTTCCATGACAAAATCATTTGTTATTTCTTATGGAGGTTCATTTTGCAGAATTTTCGGAAATGTGCGCTGGAACTCTCATGTGGAGTCCTTTGAGGAGCTATAGATGACGCATCCAAGTTTTTAATAATAAAATATATTAGAGTATAATTTAAACTAACAGGATTCGGGATACAGGGAACGGTGTTTGAATACATACTTAACTGGCTCGGTGGACTAAAGCGCGCGTGATGACAAGCGTGACTAGACATCTATCTATCGTAACTGCGGGTTCGATTCCTGGCAATACCAATGGGGATGGATCGCGTTTCTATATTTGTTAACATGGAAGCTATTTTTATAACTAAACCAATATAGTCTTCTATAATTTATATCTATCATAATTTATATCTATATGTTTTCTACACACAAGGACATCCTGATCATACTCGGCCACACTCAATCACGACATAACCACTACATAACTACTACACAACCATAACACAAACAGCTGATTGTGATGATTAAGAGAACTAAAAGACAAGTGTTTTAGATTGGTGTTTTTATTCAGCTTGATTAAATACACAGTTTACAGTTCAGATGACAAACAATCTTTAATAATATAATAAATACTAATAATAGTGAATAATAGCAAAAGTATAATTACAAATATCGATAGATTAATAAATAACATAACACAAAAATATTTACAGTTAACAATTACAGTTTAGTACATTGTAATTAAGTAATTGTATAACATAGCTTTTAAAATAAAATACATATATTGGCTAACAATTATCACTATACTATATATTACATATTCATTATAGAATAATGGCCCCATGGTAAAGTACTATGCGAATTATTAATTAAATATCTTTTAGTATTATGAGGACTTAAAGCAATTTTAGTTTGGGTTACTGAGTTTACGGAATGCTTTCCTGATTTAATTAAATTTTGATTTATCGTTTTTTCTCTAGAAATATTCAGTACAATCATCAAAAGTTATTTTATTTTTTACTATTGATTTTTTAACGCCTTTTATTTTTTTAGACATGTCTACTCCTTGAACTCTAACGGCATACATTTTAGATCTAAGTCCTACAAATTCAGTCAGTATGGAACCATTTTGCTCATCATTCATTAAACCAATAACTTTTTCATTTACACGCGGTATATACATTGTTATTCACTTGTATCCAAATTGTTAAATGCGTCACGTTTAATTTGAGATATAAATGTCACCTGATTAATCTCATATATTAATGAATCAGTATCAGGATACAAAATGCTACAGTTTTCGCCAAATTCACTTTTCGTGTAATCATAATGAAAAATATATATTTTTGTTTTTGATAAGTCTAATATACACATTCCTACATATATCAGTCTATTAAAATAAATTTCAATTTTGTTTAATTCGATTGCCACTAGAATTTTCATTAAAAATGGTAACAGACTTAAATTCCGGTTTATAAATTAAAGCTTGAGCACCATACCGCCCCTCCCATTTGGTAACTCATTTAACATTGCTATGTTTACGAATATTCTCCGTAGTTTTTCCGAAAACGGCAATCTTTCGAACTAATTTTTAGCGTTTATATTTAAATATATATATTTTTTAAGCCACGGAGACGGACTGAATCTTACAACTCTATGAATCTTAAAAAAAGGTTTAATCCTTGTGTTAAAGCCTGTTTCAAGTCTCTATAGTGAATTATATATCCAATCTTATTACTTAGTGTTGCCATTCACTTTACTTCTCTTGATTGACGTGGTGCGATATGCTCGGGGCACAAAGGCATATCATTATGGCCGGATACACTAAATCTACTTCGAGAATATAAACCAATGGTGATTTATTCGAAATTAATGCTACATTAAAATTTTTGGATATTTTCGACCCATTTGAAACCACCATAGGGAGCCACTGTCCCATTGACCAACCATATTGATTGTTTATATCATAATACATTAAGTATGTACTAGCATTTGATGGTTTATAAGCTTCCCCCATATACTTATTGTTAGCTTTAGCATAACGTTTCGAGCATTGGCTTAAACCTGCACGAATACCTCGTTCTATAAACATAACCAAATCGATCAACTGATCGATTTGGTTATGTTTTTTCGACTTTAGTGTATTTAAGCGTACATTCCCACATATACCCCGGTAAGGTATAGAAGTTTGCCGAATCAAGATTATAACGGGTGTAACAAGATCTCCTTTAGTTTTGAAGATAATTGAATAAAATTTGGGACATCCTATATACATAATAAGCGGCACTTTTTAACGTACAAGTGATTTTTTCACTTCCGGTTTCGCCGAAAGTGACACTAACTTTCGATATTTAAATGGAGTACCCTGTATATTATTGAACTTTTGAATTCTGCATAATTTTCTGAATCCAACGATACCAAATAAGTGACATTTCAAAAGTCAATATTTTTTATAATATAATTTTCAGTTTTCCATTTCAGTGTGCCATGATGGTTCCAATTTATTCTAAATGACCCGTGTAATGCTAGAAAAATCGAAATCCTGTCAAAAACACTAAATTACGTGATTTATGAGTAAATAAAGTTCATCAAAATGGTTTTTGGGGCCAAACACAATTTTTCAAATGGAACCATATTGGTACCGTGGTACCATTTATTAGTACTATTAATAAGGAGTTTATCGCACATTTTAAATATGCGATAAATACAAACAAAATTACAGCTAAAAAGAAAATAAGAAAATACAATTTTGTTCTAATTACCTTGTTATACATAAGGTGGATTTGGAATGTAAAATATGAACACAAAACATTACAACAGTTGTTCAAAATGGTGTCATCAGCACTAATATTTTTATCTTCTAACTTATTATAAAAATCAGATTTCACGGGCAATTCCGAATAATTTAACTTTTCAAAAGAATCTATAAAATCATATGGAAAGACACCCTTTCCTGTTAATAATTCCGTTCAATTGCGAGAGCAGAGTAAGCTTTATCCCTCCGAGTCAACCGATTATTAGGATGCCCATTTTCACCGAATAGCCTGGGTACAGCACTTGGAGCTCGTACCGGAGATCGCGGTATTTGGTCCGTTTCTCCTTCTCCTTCAAGGTGATGTTTTTCTCCGCAGGTACCGAGAACTCGATGACGTATATCACCTTGAGTTGATAGTCTAGGAGAACTATGTCAGGCTTGTTGGCTTGGATTAGCCTAACCGTCGGAAACGAGTAGTTCCAGTAAATCCGGCATTTCTCGTTCTCAACAATGGACTCAATATCTCCGGGGACGTAAGGCAGCACTAGTGTCTGATCTACCCCGTACGAGTGCCTCAGATGGTTGTATAGCACTCGTAACGATGCGTTATGTCGGTGGATGTAGGCCGAAATCGCATATATGGGGCAGAGTAAGTGCATGAGCGATTCCGGCGCCTGACAACAGGTCCTGCAGTTGATATCAGGAACCTCTACACATCACATGCAGCTTCGGTGGACCAAGGTGTTGATAACACCATCTTGGCATGCCATAATGAATCCCTCGATCTCTGACTTAAGCCCGGCTGACCTCAAAAAGGCGATTGTTAGCCTGGTCGATAAACCCAGCGGTTCTATATTCTTATAGAAGACACCATACTGGGGTTTACTGACATGCTGCCAAAACAGTTTTTCCTGTTCAGCAGCTCTGATTCCAGCTTTCAGACGATTTGGCTGAAGTTCAGTGACTGACTACATCAGCACCACGCCGCACTATGGGCCGATGGTGGAGGCGCCGTCTCAAAAATACCAAAAACCAAAAACCGGAACACAAATTTCAATTTTCTTATAACTAATACATCAAACTTTTATAATTTTGTTCGGTAATTTATTTAAATGTTGACTGGGTTCAGTTAGTAGACTTCAAAAGTAGGAATATGGAGAGATTTAGATGTATTGTTTTGATGTTTATTTTAAATAAACAATTTCGTGTTTAAAAATTAAATAAAGTGCAATGTGTTATACACTGTTTCAAAGAGCAGTTCTTCTAGTATTAAAAACATAAAAAATACTTGTATATTGCTTATCCCTTACTACAATAAAAAAATGATAAAGGTCTCATGTTACTGGAATGACTTTCTCAACTTCAAGAAAAATTTTAACTGTTAGCAGGGTTCGCCCGGGTAAGATTTTTTTCACCATCTGGCAACTAAAACGATCCTGTATAAGATCCAAAAAAAAATCTTGCGGATTTTTTTGCGCTTCTCTTGCAAATCAACAAAATATGTACAAAGAAGCGCGCGCGACGAACACTTAAAAATCTGCAATACTCGTTCCGTAAGAATTATGAATTTGCAAAATACGGCGTTATAAAGAATACATATACATTACGGAATTGCAAAAAAATCAGAGCATAGCATTTCACTGAATGCCTGGATTTTAGAAATCGTATATCGGGACGGTCCCATCTGATTTTTTTTAGCAGCACCACCATATTCCACGTTTGACAAAATATGTTTACGAGTGACTTGCGGTTAGATAAAATCAAATAAATATTTGTAGTTGTTTAACTTATTAAACAAAGTAGTATATCGATAAAAATGGTTTACGACATAATTTGAAAAAAATATTTTTTGGCCATGGAAAATAAACCAATATACGGGATGTGTATTCTGCGGTTACCATTGTCCTTAGGAAAGTATATAAACTTGGGTTTGTTAAAATTTTAGGTTATTATTAATGCATACAAGCAGCATTAATGAATAGTAATCAATAATTTGCCGCTGTCAGCTGTACCTACGACAGTAAACAATGAACAATTTCAAAATTACTAAACGTAACATATGTGACGCTTTTATATAGCACGGAAAACATATATCAACAGCAGAACGATATGTTAAGGAGCATTTCGATCTTGCTGAAGAGCAGTTGCAATGGGTTATCATCAAAATTCAGAAACACTTATTGCCCGAATTTAAGATACGCTGGAATAAAGCCGGAAGAAAAAGGGATGTGTTCTTACGCAGCAACGAGAAATGGTTAGATGGCGAATTTTTGTACCATTCCAAGAAGACGAAGAACCATCGACGTGCTTATCTGAAAACCCACGAGGGAGACCATGTAAGTCATTTAACGAATCCGCAGAGAACACATAGAAACGAAAACAATAAAACTATTTCGAGACTCTGGACTTGATCAGATTTATCATTCATATACTCAAGGATTACGTTCATTTGGTGAGATATGGGAATCTGAAATTATACAGGAACTACGTTCTGCATCACAAGAAAGAAAGGCTTTTATCCACTTATTATTAAGACGTAATACTTCTGTTGAGCCATTCACAAATCAAGAGGCCTTGGCTTTTTTTCATTGATTTAAATTTAACGAAAAACCAGTATATACATATACCTTAGAACCTGTTTACAAGACAAAGGCTGTACTGTACTCCCATCATATACCAAACTTACAGAAGCAAAGCGAGAATGTTATCCACAGCACATGCAAGTAACTGAAATTCGTGCTAAAGTAAGTTTGCAGTCTCTTTTAGATCAAACATTTAAGAGAATAATCAAAATTGATTCTGTGAATATGGCCAACTTTTCACATTTAATATTATACAGTAAATGGGGCTGTGATGGGCCTTCGGGACAAAATAAGTACAAGCAAATAATGTCTGGTGAATGTGACGTAATATCCGATACTAACTTGTTTGTAACATCCTTGGTTCCACTACAAATTGTAATGAAGTCATAAAAAACGTCGTTTGGAAAAATTCAACCCCGTTCTCTGTTCGATACTATAGGCCCATTTTAATAGAATTCTCAAAAGAGACTCCAGAGAAAACAAGATCTGTTGTCAATGAAGTGGAGACTCAAATAAGCACTCAGTCTGCGATAACTTATGACTAGCAACTTATGACACTGACTTCAAATATGATACTGGCGATAATTTACGTCAACGCAGAGACGCGCAGGCAAAACATGACGTTATTAGGACCTACACTCTTTTAGGAAACGACCCCGCCCTACTATAACACATTTTGTACAAACTAGTTTATGCTAATAATAGAAGCAAAAAGAATGTTACTAACATCTCTGTACAACACAGGTACTAATTTAATGACCGAATTGGAACCTTATTTCTAGATACTTCAAATAAGCCTCTATTAACCTGTAATTAGTAATTTACTAGATATATGGATGTTTGATCGGTTTAATAGAGGAAAAGAATTACAAATATTCAAGTCAGTTATTAATTCTAAAAAAATTTCAGGTTCAGACCACTTTGAGGGTTTCTTATAAGGCGATGTAAAATTTGAAACGAACACATCTAAAATTAATATAATACTTTAAGATTCATATACCACAATTTGAGTGTCCTACAATAAAATCAAGAATTTGATTCTCGATCACGTTTTTCAGATTTTGGACCACTGTGAGCTAGCTTTTCATTTGTATTTTGAGAAAATTTTACAACAAATACATACCAATATAATTATTATAATTAGCAAAGCATATGGGAAAGAAATTTCCTATAAAAACGAAAAAGAACGAATCTTTTTAAAATCGCACAGTATGTAACCAATAAAATTGAATTGAAGTTCTTACGTTAGTAATAGAAATGAAAATTCAACGTAACTTTTCAATATATCTAATGGCCAAAATGTTTGCCGCAAAATAATAATTTATTATATTTTAGGTTACTCTTGCATTTTTAACACCTTGGCAAGTAACAGAAGTGGTTAAAGCCGGAAAGCCTCCAAACGTAAACACTGAAAAACTGGTAAAAATTTTATCTGCAGGAACTCGCCTGTCGAACTACTATGTCCGGGCTCTTCAGAATTTATTACCCCAAACAGACATTGTCCCATCGTATGCCCTAACAGAAACTGGTACGTTAGGATATTTTGAGAATTTTAATAAATTTCATAGAGACTACTATAGAAGTAATCCACAAGCTGCTGGATTTCCCATTCGCGGAATTTCGTATAAAGTAAGTATTATCATATTACCACAGTAAACGGTTATTGTGAAAATTTGAAATCTATGGTCTACTTCCCGAGTTATAACACAAACATTTTAAAAAGTACCATAACTTCAATCACCTATAACTTTGTTATTTTAAGAGATAGATGAAACGTGTTTAGAATATTTCCAGTAATCAGCAGTTCCAAAACAGTTTCATCGTATTTTTTTGAAAGTCGAAAACTCAGTTACACGTGGGAATTAAAAAAAATGCGTCAGAGGGTTTCTACAGATGTCAAGAATCGGTGGTTTAAATATAACTACACACTTAAGACTCACCCTGTATAAATATGTAAATAATATGTATACAATATAATAATATATAATTTATGAATAAAATAATACATAAAAATGAGTTAGTTATATAAGACCTTCTTTACGGTATGACAAACTGGCATATCTCAATATTATACTGTGTTTATTTTGTACTATTATAATGGTCAGTAGGGTGGAACGAAAAAGTTGAAAAAAAAAAATAAATTTTTTAGAAATCGATAGGGTAGTGGGGAAAAGTTGCCTTGTAACACTCATACCACATGAAAAAATGAGCGTACTTGCCCAATATTTAAGGGGGCCTCAAGGGTCTTACAATTTTTTCGATATTTTAATTTTGTGGTAGCATCGAAAAGTTACCATATGTCATTGTTAGTATGTACAAATGAAATGGGCGCACTAGCTCAATATCTAAGATCGCCCCGGGGGCTAAAATCTGTGTTTTTTTAAGTTTTTTGAGGTATCTTATGATTAACAGCTCAATATCACCCGAGGTCCACAGTTCTTTATTAATATTTTGGGAGATTTGAGTAACGCTTAGCTTGGTTTCATATTTAAAAATCTGAATATGTATTCAATCCAGAACTCACCACGGGGAGGTTGTTGCACTTTGAATTCCAACCAATCCCACTCACCCTAATTTTTGTATAAGTAATTATATTTAGAATTTAGAAAAATATTGAGCCTTATTCTCAAATGCAGGGATAGTTCTCCTAGCATCTAATTTTGCTAATATATACCCATTTCTCGGCTCTTCACCAAAAACTTTTAAAGAAGCATAAGTAACGACTTTCACGCATCTTTGCACTTTCTGAGTGACAAGGGAATTTTTCGAAGCTTTGTGGTAAGGTGTCTACTTTTTATTAAGTTCGACAATTCTTCATCTGAAATTGCCATTGTTAAAGCGGGCTCCGTAGTAGTACACTCACTCCAATTTATTAAATCGACATAATCCTGAGAATCGAAAACTCTAATTCCGTCAGGCTTGTCATTTCTCGTCTTCATTAATCTTCTCAATCCCAGTTCTCCAATGAGCTGTCTCGAATCAGTTAACATGGTAATTAAAATATTTTCTAGATGGGAATAATAAGCGTTGGTTGCAATTACTTTGTCAATAACTTCTCTGATATTGTCTGGAAAATGCCTTGAATAATGACTTGTTTTTCACACATGTATTACACTAAATTGCAGATGAGGCTTCGTTTTCATTGCAAACCATATTTTGGCATAAACCTTCATTATGAATTCGGCAACTAGTTTGAGATTTTGTGATGGTTCACTAGTAGAAACATATAGACTTAGGACACGATTGGCAGTGCTCAATTACCTAGAATGAGACATCTTTTCTAGAGTCATTACTGTTAGACTTGTGAAACAATTTACATGTATGATGACCTTACAAATTCTATACAACTATTACTGATCCGTACTTAAATCCTTGTAGTCTATTTGAGGTAAAACGATCTCGATCTTCCGAAATGGTATGTACAATCGGCATGTTTTCGCAATCATTAAGTAGAAAACCAATTGGTCCTGAACACTGATAAGATCCTTTCGCATGCCCATAATATGTTTTGTAAAAGATGTCTCGATTTGCATGGAGATAACAAATGCTCCACTGGAGAAATTTTCCTAAGTTGATATCAATGATTTGAATTATACCTCCTTTCCAACCATCATTAATATTAGTACCATCACAACCAATTACTGTGAGTGTTGACAAATCAACTTCATGATAGTTCATATAGGAGTTTATGCCATTTGCTATATCTGTCGCTTTAGATGATGTAGTAAGAGATAATGTCCAAAATACTGACCTCCTAGTCCTTGAACTATTGATGTATGTTCTTTATGTGTCATGATCAGACCTTCTTCTAACTGAAGCATAGTTTGACCCTTACGACCAACAAAATATAAACCTTCATTATATTTCCCATCACCAAACCGCTTGTTAATAATATTATTTTTATCAACAACCTTTATATTATTTTCTTCGGACACTATTTTCATGTTATCTAATACGGCTGTTGCAATTTCAGCCACAGAATGATTCGAAATTCCTGTTAAATCCGCAGCTTTTGCTGTATGCAACAACGGAATTCTCACTTGACTTAAATTCATTTTACACTCTTTCCTTTTACAATTTTTCATCGGATCATAGCTCCATTTGAAATCTTCCTCTTCTTGTGTACTTTTGCTTAATGACGATAAAGTACTCAATTTCTCTTAAGGTATCGACGTTGTTGATCGCAGAAGACCACTGGTACTTTGCTGAGAGCCGCTAGTACCTGCCACGGCCATTTCTCTTAAACAATCAAACTAATCTTGTTTTCTATTTTCAATTTTCTACTTATGTCTTTATTATAATCATTTATCTCTCATGTCTTTCGTCCATTAGGAACGAAAATACTCTTGCTGGTATTTTGCGCGACTTCTCACATTTACATGAGCTAATTTTACAATTACACTTACAAATATCAGATGGCTTTAAAGAGTCATTTTTGAATTTGCTCAACTTTGTTTAAAAAACTGGAGTATCTCTACTTTTTATAGCTTTTACGAGAGACTGATATTTTGTGTGGTATGCTACAAGCATATCGCCCATACGTTCCATCGATAAAATAGGGAGTGAGGCACGATTCCATATCATTTCAACCTTCTGGACAATAAATGCAGCTATAAAAAACTTAGACGGTTGCCATCATTATTTTGTTTTAATCTAACACTCTGTAAACCGCGGATAACATCTTCGTAAATAGGAAGCATGCTGGTATTTTCTAGTTTAAGATCATTTTCTGTACAGAAAAGTGGAGCACTTGAATTTTTTCGAGGTTGAAGAGAAAATCTTGCCATAATTACAATTTGTAAATTAATACACACAGAGTATATTTAAAATTATTGTCACTAATTTAAATTTAATCACTCCGGTATTTATTATACGGAAACTATCAAATTAAACTCTCTGCTCTGAAGACAGACAGCGACTGACTCACAGATGCGCCAATTCCTGGTATGAAAGATAACAACAAGGCAGAGCCGGCGTTAGCGCTGTGAATTGGGAAATGTTATGGTCAAGTATTATTTGAATATCAAGAACAATTTTGTGTAGTAACTAAACCAACATGCACTTTTTATTACAGTCCGGCTTGTTTTCTTTTGGTTATTGGGATACAAAATATCATTCTAATTTTGAACTCGAAAGGGGAGGGCTTAAATTTTGTACTAGACCAACGAGATTTTTAAGCTTGATCAGAGATATGGTTGGCAAATTTTTTACACTACTCAACTTGTTATTACAAAAAAAACTTTTTTGTAATTTTGAGCCTAAATTTTGTTCTAGATCTACGAGATTTTTTAGGCTTAATGACATGATTTGCAACTTTTTGGTACTAGCGCCAGTAAAAGCTAAAAAAAAATTTCGGCCCACCCAATAATGGTCAGGCCGTGGATTATTCATAAAAATATGTTTACGTAAAGGTCAAAGTTGAGATATACAAAGTTTATACTTTAAATTTCGATGACTCCTTTTTAGTTTTAAAAAATTTAGTAGATTTAAATCCATTAGAACTGACGATAATAGCAAGAATTTTAAATGGAACGATATCTTTGAGTGTTTAGTAAAAAAAGTTGGTCCGAATAATTTGTTTTTCAAAACCAGTCATTTGGAAACTCATTATCGAGCCATCACCATGAAATGAAAATTTGGAGGAACTATAATTCTTTCAAAGTTAAAAACGCAGGCCAATTCCTTTGTTAAAATATAATGATTTAATGGCATTATGTGCTAGTGACAAGCCTGTCATTAGATGTCCTGACGATATTTTGTTTTACAGTTCTTTGCCGCACACATCGGAGTGACTTTTAGGTTAGCATTTATGTTGGGTTAAGGTCATGTTTTATTTAAAATGATATTATCATAGTGTTATTTTTTTAGATCAACATTACCTAATACATAGGTTTTAAGATATATTTTCTAGCAATTTTTTTAGGTTTTTTGAAATATAATGTTTTGTATGTTTCTTTATAAAAATAAATGTGCTAAAAAGTTTAAAAAATCACCTACCTTTTCTCTGAAAAACACATATTTTATATTAATAACAGAGGGGCCTATCTCGATTATTATTTTATTACAACAAAACAGGTATAAACCGCTCTCCTGAAAAGTTGTAAAAATCGAGATAGGCCCCTTCGTACTGACAGCGACGAATTATTTAACGTCACACTAATTAGTTATAAATATCTTGAAAATATTATTTAATAAAAAGGACTGTTCATTACTTTTCGGCAGTATTATAATTTAGCATTAAAATTTTCTTTTCATGGGAGTTAGTATTAATTACTTCCTGTAGAATCAATGTTAGTTCTGATCCCGTCTATACACCTTTATTTTTGTATTCTTTTAGGTGGTGGATTTAGACACTGAGGAAGTACTAGGACCTAATCAAGAAGGCGAACTTCGTGTTAAAACTGATCGCATTATGAACGGTTACTACAACCAAGATTGTCAGGACCAATTTGACGAAGAAGGATGGTTTAAAACAGGTGATATTGTTAAATACGACGAAAATTGTTGCCTCTTTGTAGTTGATCGGGTGAAAGAACTAATAAAATACACAAGTACATCTGTTCAACCTGCTAACATAGAAAGAGAACTTTTAAAACATCCATCTGTAAAACAAGCAGTAGTAATAGGAAAACCACACGAAACAGACGGTGAGCACCCCATGGCAATTATTATTTTGAACGAAAACTATAAAGATACAACACCAGAGGAAATTCAAAAATATATTGAAGAAAGATTGTTGTATAAAGAAAAACTTAGAGGTGGTGTTATATTCGTAGACAGTATGCCCATGTCGACATCCGATAAGGTGAAGAGAAGACAGTTAAAAAACATCATCTTAGGAAGAAAATTGGAATAAAAAATATATGAAAAGGTGCAAAAGTTTAGACCTAACTAAACCTAAGACAGTTGCAGTGTTTTCTGAAAAATCTCTGACATGTCAGATTAAAAAAAATCAAATCAAAACTTTAAATTGACAATACTTGTTTACTTTATTGTATAAATTTTAATTTGTTTCCCGTAAATTACGTTGGAAGTCTTTGGCGAGATATCGATTTAAAATGAAAAAATCAAGCTTTTATTTACTTAAAGTTAAAGCCGTCGGATCATATCGATGGTATAGCGCACATATGTTGCAAGTGTGAAGAAAGATTAACGTTTACTTTGTTTCATTAACTAAACAGAAACCCTCATGGCAACAGAAAATGCTTTGGTTGATTGAAACCTGTTTTAGTTACACCATGTTGAAAATTTTAATAACAATTTTTACAATAAAAAAAAGAAATTCCAGCAAAATCAGCACTTACAACATTTGGCATAATAAATAATTATGATTACTAGAGGACGCCAAAAATCATTAATTAATGTTTGTATGCGTATTTTAATTGCTATCAGAGTAACCTCCACTGTTAATATGTAGTAAACGAGTGTTGCAAACCAATGCGCGAGCAATTGAGGAAATAGTGGTAAATTCTTTGTATAATATTTGTGTTGAAAGTGAAAATGTTTTACTACTTGTATCAGACGCAGCAGCATATACTCTGTGTCCCAGGACCCAGGATAGATGTAACAAGGGTTCTATTGACAAACAATTTTCTAATTTTGGAATCGCACTTCGAAAATTAGTCCTCCTAGATGTAAAACTGTGATATATCAAAAATGTGATGAATTGATGTTATATATGGTATTTTTATGTCGATTTATAAAAATCGTCACCACATTACCTGTATTTTCGATATATGAGGAAATTCCATTAAAAGAAGTTGTTTAGAATACTACTTGTGTCTACTTACCAAATTTTAGGAACATAAATTTACATTGTTGGAACTACTCTCATTTTCCTGTTGAAAATTTGATGACGTTAAGAATGAAAGTTATTCATAATACTAATTTATTGAAAAATGGGACGGCTCCAACAAAGGAAATTTATGATTAAATTGAGGAAATTGAGTCCTTGAGAACTTACTTTTCTTCTAACAATTGTCGACCACAGGACGATAGGTCAAATCAAAATGCTACATTGCCTGCGTTTCGTTTACTGTGCATAAACTTCATCAGGGCTCAATAGCCAAATTTATATAAATATGATTATTTCTTTAAAATGCAGTGATTATATTAAATTTATTCTGTTTTGAAATAAAGAAAAATATTCATATTTATATTAATTTGGCTATTGAGCCCTGAGGAAGTTTATGCATAATAAACGAAACGTAGGTATAGCAGCATTTTGATTTGACCTATCGTCTTGTTGCCGACAATTTGCTATAAGAAAAGTAAATTTATATTTCTGAGTTTAGTAAGGAGGCACAAATTGCGTTCTAAACAACTTCTTTTATTGGAACTTTTCATATCTTGAAAAATAAAGGACGTTTATTAGTGACGATTTTTATAAATTGACTTGTAAAACACCTTGTATAACAGTGATCAACTTATTTTTGATATCTGTATCTTAGTTTTGCATTAATCAGGACTGAATCCTCAAGTGCCAATCCAAAATCGAAAATTTGTTGTCCTTTACACCTTTTGTTACATCTATTCTGGGATAAAGTTATGTGTAAGCTGCCAGGTTTTTACGATTCATATATCCCAAATATTATTCATGTAGCAGTACAGGAAGTTTCATGAAATGTTAAGACACTCAAGGGATGTACTTTAATTGTTCCGTACATACAAATGTTACTGTCTAGTTATCACTACAAAAAAATTGTAATCCAAGTTTCAGCGTTTTGGCAAATAGCTGAGAAAATAATTGTTTAACAAGATATATGTTATACTTATCTGTGATAAGTTTTGTAAAAGTTAGTAAATAATAATTAGCAAAAAAATGTTCATCGTTATTATTTTTTACTTCACTCTATATTTTAAACTTTTACCAAGAAGAGGATACCGAATTTGTTTTTAAATTATTCTAATCTACGGGGAATTTTCATTATAATTTCAATTATCCTGTTTTCTGAAACCATTAATGTTTATTACATTAGGGTTTGCCAAGTTAGTTGCTTTGAATTTTTTCAATGAGTCACCTTGACGAAGCTAAAAGCAGAAACACATGTCGGTGGATGTTTTAAACTTTTAAAGTGATTGTTTAACTGGTGAGTATTTTCGTTTTATTTATTTTTGGTTTTACTAAACAGAATAGTTGGAATTAAAAATTACATTATTGAGTCAGTCACACTGAACATAATGTGCATATTATCTTTTTTGTAATCCAAGGTTAAGCATTTTGTCAAATAGCCGGGAAAATAATTGTTTAAAAAGATATATGTTATACTTATCTGTGATAAGTTTTGTAAAAGTTAGTAAATAATAATTAGCAAAAAAAAAGTTCAGTGTTAATAAGTTTCTCAGTGCCTGTTAAGACTATATGTGTGTGCAAACACAGTTGTCTGTGGCGCAAACGATAACAAGAATTAATTGATCAACCCCGGCCGGAAGTGACAGCCAAAAGGAAGGTAAGTCAACGACTTTTTCCAGCTAGTGGGTTTTCTTACTTATTTTCACATTTGATTCTGTATAATATGTGGACCACCGTGAGCATTCCGCAGTAAGAACCCACCAGCGTACGCTGCCTAAAAATCAGTCCGTTGTTTACCACTGACCGAGACAATGGACTGCCGTGCAAAGTAAGTACTCCCAATAGCTAGGTATACACGAACAGACTTTTTGCGGGATTTGATCCGCGGTGAACTAACTCCGCCAAAAAGTTCACTCGTATGTTGAAAGCGGTGATCCAGTTCCTTTATTGTATGCCCTTCCTTGTGAATGCAGCGGAGATGGTGCGACGGATTTTACCCATACGCTTCCACTAACGGAAAGGTTTTAACTCGCAGTGCGCAAGTCTTACTTATTCTAACATTACATGTATTGTATGAAATCCTCTGATCTTTCAAGACAGGTCCACAGACTTGATCTGTACGGGCTAAATTCCCAAATATTTAAGGATCTTGCGCCACACATGAAGAGATCCAGTTCGTCGGCGGTGTTATTCCTCCATACGCGAGGATATTTTATTTTTATATGTGGGCACAACGAAAGACAGAGCCCGACGGATCAACTCCGTCGCGGATCAAAAGACCTCATCGTTTGGACCTAAACCGGTAAAATGGCCTCTCGTGTATGCCTAGTTAATATCTCATAGTAATGACGTGAAATCAACTTGTGGAAATTTTCATTAAAATCCGTTGTTAAGAATATTACAAGTCGATATAGGGACTACTAGTTTTAATACTAGTAAAATTTTCTGTTATTATTGCAAACGGACTGCAAAAGGGTACAAGTTTCGATGACTTAGGTAGTATCTAGTGCATCGATTTTCTTCGTACCAACCAATAACCAAGTTCCTGTAGATGTAGCTATAGTTTGCTTTTTTATAATTGGTGTTTGTTTCCTCGTTTCTGGTATTTGTACATAGTTTTCTGTAGTCAGTTTTGCTATGTTGCTTCTGACCGTTTAACCGCCCGCTAATTATACAGTTTTGCTAACTGTTACATTCCGTCACTACATACCTACTTGTTAGTATCATCCTGTATGTACTGTAATGTAATTAAAGTGTACATAAATTGCACATATAGTACTTTGCAATAATAAAGAGAGAGAAACGTTCTTTCTTTATTATTGCTATATTATCTCCTACCCCAAGACAATTTTACTAGTTCCCTGGACATGTGTCTTCACTGTAGTTACCCAGCCTCCATAGTCCCGCAAATGATATTCCAAATTATCTGTCGCTTATTTAAATTACGAAGGTGTTGCTGAGGTATCGATTGTTGAAATATAATCCAAAGAAAATAGTCATGTACCTACACAGAGGAAATCATTTTGAGTTGTAATTTGTGACAGCGGTCATAACGTTGGCATGACCAAATTACAAGTCGAAAGGCTACTTGGACAGGAAATAGTTATTTACGTAACAAGACCGGAAAGTCTTTACTGGGTGAGCTGGCAGTTTCTGGGGCCAGCTTCTGCGAGCCCTGAATGTCGGTGAGTCCAGTAAAGACACTTTCCGGGTGTGGGACGTACAGTATTTTTCTGAAGAAAAGAAATTATTCTTGCTAGCTCCAAAAAACTTTTTAACTTTTTTCCAAAGAAAATTCATTAAATTCAACTGACAGATATCAGACACTTACTTCCAAAGATGAGTAGATTAATCATTTTTAATTGTTATCATATACTGCTTTGTCAACTAAAAGTAACATGAGGGATCGGTAAATACTTTAATAAAAGTGATATAAAGGATTGGTAATGAAGCACCCCAGCCCTGGGCTACTTTATCACGGATAAATTTCCTATATTTTTTACACAAAATTAAATTATTTCCAAGCATTTATCTCAAATTCCAAATTAATTATTACATAAAAAGGCTAAATCATTTTCCTTTAATTTTAGCAAAAAAACGTGTTTATTCAATAGCTGTAAAACTATAGTGTCTAAATTATTCATCTTGTAAAAGAACACACAGTATTTATTTAAATATTTTAAAACGTTGACAAAACTGTATAAAATCTCAAACCGTTCTCCAGCCGAGAACATGTAAAATGAACAAACCAAAGTAAACACGTAGGGTTGTAAGAGATTTTACCAAGAATAGGGTCAAAGACTAATAAAGATAGTATCATTATGTCACTTTTCACTTTAAGTACCGTGTGTTCGAAGACCACAATTAGGGAACTAAGGTTTTACTATCTCCGTCAAGATTACAAATTGCACAACGAACTCCCTCACGGGAAATCATATAAATACGCGAGATGGCGCGCGGCGTAGAGTCGTGGCCACATCTCTGACAACCCTACGCAATACGCATTTGGTTTTTAGGAATCGGTAACGAAGAGATTATCCAACTCTCCGCGGCATAGGTGTACCTCAGGTCACATCCCTGACAGCCCTAGACAATACGACTTGATTCTTCGGAATCGGGAACTGCGAGTGTGATTCTGCCTCCGCGCTGTAGCTGTCCACCGACCCAGAGAACCGCGCTTCATTTGCGTGAAATAACCACCGATGCCGCCTCCGCTATGGAGATGAGTAACTCAAGGATTACTCAAGAACCCGGGGGAGTAAATCCCGCTGAACTCTTTGTGTCCACATGAATAGGTAAGAATGGCAATAATTAATTTTTACCACGTTGCCATCCTCCCCGTACTCGAGCTCACTAAATTTCAGTCAATTAAACCAATTTCTTTTGTTACGAGTGAGATGGCAGCGTTAATCAAAGTACGACTCTATATGTTTGGGGTTTCAGGGTTTTTATACGATTTGACCGGTGATACCAAAAGATTTACAATTAAACCTTTTATCATGCATCTCTCAGTACCTTTTTCATTAATAATCAGGACATCTAATATTAACTCAGATGAGATCAGGCATCAGTAGTTGGAACTTTCGTTCATTTGTCGTATCAATTTAGGTCATATTTAAGAATAAGATGTAAATAATAAATAGGGTTTAACTGAATCTGCAATGTAACATTATCAAATTTTACTCCTTGTATGCGAGGCTCGAGCGAACAGCTGTTAGGTCGGTACAGCCAGATGTCGATAACACAACATGCTAGTTCATTCAACCTTCTGAGGTGTTGATCACTGGACCTTGTCTCTCGACAGGAGGTCCGGTGGTGGACACCCAGTGGGCATCGTTTAATGTTTTGATATTGTGATATACCTCCTAGGAGTTTGTAAACAGTAGTACCAGGGTTCTTTAGGGATTTTAGTTTGAATTTGGTTACATCTGCTAGGTGTAGTAAAACAATATTTATGCTAATGAGAGGTCCATTTTTTTATTTAAACCTGGTTTGTTGACATTTGTATAATCCTGTAGACACAGGCAGTCTATGGTGGTTCCGTTCGCAACACTATCTTTCGCTAATAAGTCGACTTCTTCGTTGTATTTTATCCCAATATGAGCCTTAACCCATATATAGTGTATTTCAAAACCAGATATTTTTAGCAAATAATTATAGTGTTTAATAAATTTAATAAAAGCATGACACTTCTTAGATTCAGGTTTGTCAGTATTATTTATTGCCAAAAGTTCTGACCTGAAGTCATTTAGTATAATCGAGCTTTTAATTTGTGTGTTTGCTTAACAATACATACGCCTCTGCGGAGAAAATTGACCTTTCGCGAGAAAGTTTGAATTTTGATTATACACTCGAGTTAGGTATTAAGAAAGCACAGCATATACCTTGATTAGATTTGGAAGCATCTATATAAATATGAGCAAACTCGGTGAATTTTTAAAGAAATAAGTATTTATTTCACTAACAAAACATAGACTTGTGTAGTACGACGTACAAAAATATAGAAAATAAAAATATACTTCACATTAATAAATAAAAAATATAAATATATTTCAAAATAGATCAGAGGCTATAAAACGTAAAAAATATATTTAGGCTATGCACCTGCTGTCCTATACCATATACACTTATGTCATAGTGATTAAAAAATAAAAATATTTACACACAATCATTATGAACTTAGACTAGAGAGGAAGGAGAAGAGGTGGTGATTTGTTAAAAAAGCCATTTTTTGTGTAATGTTGTAACGAAGTGTTTAGTAGGTATACAAAGCCGCTATCGCGCCACTTAGGCGATTTGGATGACATGGATGGCATGTGTCCATCAGGAGAGACCATTCTTCGGGGATCGTCGTCAATGACCAGAGGGTCTTCGGACCAGAGGCTGTCGAAGAGTTCTTCTGGGGCTGGCCCGTTGGGATTTCTTCGGTGATCGTCAATGACCAGAGGCTTCTGAAGAGTTCTTCGGGGATCGTCGTCAATGACCAGAGGGTCTTCGGGGATCATCAATGACCAGAGGCTGTCGAAGAGTTCTTCTGGGAGCTGGCCCGTTGCGATTTCTTCGGGGATCATCAATGACCAGAGGCTGTCGAAGAGTTCTTCTGGGAGCTGGCCCGTTGCGATTTCTTCGGGGATCATCAATGACCAGAGGCTGTCGAAGAGTTCTTCGGCCCCAGAGGGTTAGTTCAAATTTCTGCCGCTCGGATTTTATAGGTGGCGCTGAAGAGAGGCTCTGAAGAAGTCGGTTAGTTCAAAGCCGCTCGGGACGTGACTTTAGTGTAAACAAATGCTGTGCCGCAAGACTAAACAAACTGTGGATTCTAAGAAATGACTCGTGGGAACGCAGGTGTCTTCAAGGTCTAAAGACAAAAAAAAATAGGATTCTAAGAATCTGCCTGCGTCATAGAAATTCAAGTAAATTTGCTGGAATTATGGGTAGAGTGGAGCGGGAAATTTGAAATCTGAGGATGTTCATACAGTGGAGCGGTTGAAATTTGAATTATGGGTAGAGTGGAGCGGGAAATTTGAAATTTGAATTATGGGTAGAGTGGAGCGGGAAATTTGAAATTTGAAGGAACTTGGCATGCAGTGGAGCGGTTGAAATTTGAATTATGGATTGGTAACAGTGGAGCGGATGCTGGAGGTTGGTAACAGTGTGGGCGGTAAATTTGAATTATGGATTGAGTGGAGCGGTTGAAATTTGAAGGATCTTGGCATGCAGTGGAGCGGGAAATTTGAAATCTGAGGAACTTAGATGTTCATGCAGTGGAGCGGGAAATTTGAATTATGGTACCAGTGTGTGAGCGGTTGAAATTTGAATTATGGATTGGTAACAGTGTGTGAGCGGTTGAAGGATCTTGGATGTAGTGGAGCGGGAAATTTGAAATTTTGAGGTTGATGATGGGTTGGTAACAGTGTGGAGCGGGAAATTTGAAATTTGAAGGATCTTGGATGTTCATGGTATAGGAGAAAGAGCGAGAGAGAGAGAGAGAGAGAGAGAGAGAAAGAAATAATAAGGTGATAGAAATAAAACACAAGAATAACTTTTTATATTAAAATTTATTAAATAAAAATATATATCAGTGTACAAAAAAAGTTTACATTTTTTTTTCTAAAGGGAATTTATTTAACATATAATCATGATGAAATTCATATACACAAATTTTTGAAATATCTAAAATAGCCATTCCTATATACAGGAGTTTTATCGAATATAATTGATAATAATAAAAATATACATTAAATAATTGAATAATAATTAAAAAATAATGACAATGAACGATTTCAGCGAAGAATAAAAAAATTTAGCATTGATAATTGAATCTGTACTTGCAAAGAAAATTTCAAAAAAACAATTGAATAATAAAAAAAATGTATATTAAATAATTGAATAATTGAACAATAATTGAAAAATAATAATAATAATAAAAAATAATTGATTAATTGAATAATAAAAATATATATTAAATAATTGGATAATTGAATAATAATAATAAAAAATAATTGATTAATTGAATAATTGAATAATAAAAATATATATTAAATAATTGGATAATTGACTAACAATAATAAAAATATACATATAAAAAATATACATATAAAAAAAAAAATCATTGCCGACCTGCCCAGCATATTACAGTTGGCCGCTCCTCCACCTCCGGCTCATCATCGGACACCAAGTCAATTATGGCTTCGGCATCGTCATCCAGGTCCATAATATTTGCAATATCTTCCTCGTCATAGATGACGATGACCGTATCCTCCTCCTCGGAGTCCGTGCTATAAAAAATAATTATAATTGAAAAAAATGAATTGAAATAAAAAAATTTTTAACTTACTAATAAGCCGGAGGTGTAGTAGGTCTAGCAGGAGAGAGTCTCAAGAGGGGCGGGGGCAGGTCGTCGATGTCGTTCTCATTACTGTAAAAATAATTATAATTGAAAAAAAATGAATTGAAATAAAATTTTTTTTTTTAACTTACTAATAAGCCGGAGGCGTAGGTGAATAACTAGGGCTAGCAGGAGGAAGTCTTAAGAGGGGCGGGGGCAGATCGTTGTCGTCATTCTCATTACTGTAAAAATAATTATAATTGAAGCACTGAATTAAAAAAAGAAAAAAAAATTAACTTACTTTTCTCTTAAGTAGGCCACCTCAGCAGGATCGGGTGGTTGTAAATCCCACACTTCCTCTTCATTAAATTCACTAAAAAATAATTATAATGTAAATTAAGTTAAATAATAATAAAAAAATTAACTTACTTTTCTCTTAAATAGGCCTCAGGATCCATGGGAGGCGTATATCTATTTGTAGCTTGTGCCATACGCAGCCACCAATTGTCTAATTCACTAAAAAAAAATAAGTATAATGTAAATTAAGTTAAATAATAAAAAAATAATAAACTTACTTCTCGAAACGCACTTCGAAACTATTTAATAACTGTCGAGACATCTTTCTTTCGTAAAATTTGAAGTTGAAATAAAAATGATTTTATATGTGTTGGTGTGGATGCAGATTATTTTTTAATATAAACATATATTTTTACAATCGTTCAGGGAGAGAGTAAAATGAAATAAGTAGTTAGTCACGTATTAAAATTTGGTAATGTAAATATATTCAATACAAAAAACCGTTGTGGTGACAAAATTCGGCGTCTATTGAAATATGTTTTCTTTAACATGATTCTAAGAAATGAACTAATAAAAAATTTATTTATTTAACTTCTTGAAAATATCATCGTTAGAGTTCGTGCAATTAGTCACGTAGGCATGCCCTTGATAAAAAATGCAAAATCAGCATGTTTCATGAGCAAATCTTGACTGAACGTTGGTGACGTGTGCAAACTGACGTCACAGATGACGTATGAAGCATTTACGTCACAGATAATATAAAAGCTAGAGGTCAGGGTTTTTTACCATATGTTAATAGTTATTGCTCAGTTACGTATTAGCAAATAATTGAACTTTGTGTGTTAATTGTTTTTGCGGTCTTATAACTACAATAAAAATAAAACGTAAGTAAATTTTTGTTTTATAAATTTCAATTTAATTTAAAAGAAATTCTTTTTTTAGATGGATTTAAAAAAACTTAATAAAGTTGCACTTTTAGTAAACAAAGAAGTAGTGAGACTGGCAGCATTACCAGAAAATATTCCCCAGGTCATATATGGGGCCCAAATAATAAATACCAAATACGGAGAAACTGTTTTATTGGAATTGGAAAAAAATAAGGTATTTTTACCTAAAAGAATATTGCCCACAATCAAAGAAAATTTGACACAATTTACTGATGGAAAGTACAGTATAATTTATGAGGGCTTAAAGGACGTAAATAAGCCTTCTATGGGCGTATTATTCAAGTTTATTGAAAGTAAGTAATCCGCATACATAATTTTTTAAAAAAAATATTAAGTTTGTAATTTCTTTTTTTAGCTGAGAAGAAAGAGTGATAAGTCACAACAATTCATATAAATATAATAGACAGAGACATACATTTTCATTTACTTCTGAACGTGTTGAGAGAACGATCATGGCTTCTGAAGAAATAAAGAATATTAGTGATCAAGTTGTAGCAAAATTTAAAGAAGTGGAAGTAATTTTAGATCAAAAATGTACCCCAAGAGAGAGAGACATTTGGCTTAAACAGGTAAAACACCACATTAGACTTTTCAATAAGGCCATTAGAAAATCTGATCTATCTATGGGTGCCTTGAAAAAATTACAAACAAATTTGGGACATCTTAAAAGATTTAAAAAAATAGTTATTGAAAATTTAAATTATATCGGGGCGGGATTGGAGGTAAAACAAAAACGTAGTAATAGAGTAAAATGGGAGGACTTAGTATCGGCTTTTAAAAGTAGAGTTCGTACTGGGGTAATTATTAATTTAAAACATAAAGATTTGGTTGAATTTTTCAATGATGCTTTTCACCTTTTCAAAATTAGAATAATAAATGCTATGAAAAAAGTACCCACGCTTAAAGTTAACACTTGTTTCTGTGCCGAGTTTATAAGAAAGTCGGGGGACATAGAAATTACTGAAAAAAAATATTTTAATACAAAAAATAAGGTAATTGATGCAGGGACGGATTTAAATCAATGGTTTGGGGCCAATGTAAAAGATGATATTTTTAACACTTTATCAGAATTTTCAGAATCGGGTAGTGGATGGGCTTTAAGTGAAATTATTAGCTTAGAAGTGAATATAAATAAATATGAAATTGGGAACGGAGTCTCATCCTACATTAAACTACCGGAAAAAATTTTAAAAAAAGCGGGCGTGCATCAACGTTAAAAATGATGATGTAGCCTGCTTTGCCTGGAGTATCGTTAGTTCACTTTTTCCTGTTGCTAGGCAAAATCATCCTGATAGAATATCATCATATCCGCATTACACAACAGTACTAAACATAACGGGAATTGAATTTCCTATGACTTTACCACAAATTTCCAAATTTGAAAAAAAATAACGATATCTCAGTTAATGTATTTGGTTTGGAAATGGATTCAAAATCAAATTTCTCCGTTATTCCTGTCCGTGTAACTAAACAAAAATTAGAAAAACATGTAAATTTATTAATAATTCAAGATAAATATTTTCCAAAAATAAATGAATTTGAATCGATACCCGATGACAATGAAGAGGAAGTAGAAATTAAGTACCATTATTGTTACATTAAAGATTTATCTAGACTTTTAAATTATCAAATCTCTAAAAATACTCATAAAAAATTTTTCTGTGATAGATGTCTAAATTATTTTAGTTCTCAAGACAAACTAAACGATCATGTCGTGGATTGTGAAAAATTTAACGATTGCAAAATTGAATTTTCTAGGGAACGGTACATTAAATTTAAAAATTTTGTTTACAAGGAAACGGTTCCGTTTATTATTTATGCAGATTTCGAATCTTTGCTTGAGCCATTTAATGATGATGATAGTCATTGTAAAACAAGTAGATATCAGAAACACATAGCATACAGTGCCGGGTATTATTTTAAATGTAGTTATAACAACGACTGGTCATACTATAAAAGTACTCGAGGTTTAGATTGTATGTCTTGGTTCGAACAGGAATTAAGTGATGTAGCAAAATTTGTCTCTTCGAAATTAAAGCAAGTGGAGCCCATGAACTCTGAAGTTAGTTTACGGGATGCTAGTAAAAACTGTCATATTTGCGAGGAGGAATTTAAGGAAACAGATAAAATTGTTAGAGATCATTGTCACCTCACCGGAAACTTTAGAGGTTTTGCTCATAATAAATGTAATTTGAATTATAAAAATTCCTTTGTTATTCCGGTCGTGTTTCACAATCTTGGAGGATACGACGCGCACTTTGCAATAAAATTCTTAGCAGAACGAAATCATATTACACTATTACCTGAAAATAAGGAAAAATACATTAGTTTCACAGTTCACGATAAAGAAACTAGCATTAAATTTAGATTTATAGACTCCTTCAGATTCATGGGTTGTTCACTAGAAGAACTAGCTTCTACATTGAAAGATGAAAATTTTGAAAATCTTAAACGTGAATTTCCAGACATCGACGATGAAAAATTTCAATTATTAACACGAAAAGGTGTATTCTTTTATGACTATTTAGACACCATTGAAAAACTAGATGAAACAGAATTACCTGATATAAAATACTTTTATAATAAACTTAAAGATGAAAACATTGAAGAGGCAGATTATGCACATGCACAAATCGTTTGGGAGAAATTTGGTATGAAAACACTAGGCGACTACAGCGATTTATACATGAAAACAGATATCATGTTATTAACGTGTATTTTCGAAACCCTTCGCAAAACATGTCACCAGACATACGGTCTAGATCCTAGTCACTATTACACGATACCCGGATATACTTGGGACTGTATGCTAAAATATACAGGATGTAAAATAGAAACCGTTCAGGACGTAGATATTTTAATGTTTATAGAGGGGGCAATCAGAGGAGGTTTGAGCCAATGTTGCAATCGGTTCTCAGAGGCCAACAACAAGTATTTAGATACTTATGATACCAGCAAACCATCCACGTTTATTCTTTATTTAGATGTAAATAATTTATATGGATGGGCTATGGGACAGCCTCTCCCGTACGAGGGATTCCAGTGGACCGATTGTAACATTGATGTCACGAGTATTCCCGATGATGCTGAGATTGGCTATATTCTAGAAGTTGATCTCGAATATCCTGAATCATTACATGATTTACATAGAGATCTGCCATTCTGCCCGGAGCATCAAACCCCGCCAAATTCAAAATTTTCCAAGTTAATGACCACCTGTTACAATAAGCAAAAATACATTATTCACTATAGAAATCTTAAACAGGCTATACAACATGGAATAAAATTAACACATATCCATCGAGTTCTACAGTTCAAACAGTCTTCGTGGCTGAAACCTTACATTGACTTAAACACATCATTAAGGGCACAAGCAAAGTCGAACTTTGAGAAAAACAACTATAAATTAATGAATAACGCCGTGTACGGGAAAACAATGCAAAATGTTCGAAAACATAGAATCGTTAGACTAGTAAATAAATGGGAGGGGAGGTACGGTGCTAAGAATTTGATTGCCAGTCCTAATTTCCAAAGCAGATCCATTTTCAGTGATAATCTTATGGCAATTGAAATGAAAAAATCTCGCATTATATTCGATAAACCCCTGTATATAGGAATGGCCATTTTAGATATTTCAAAAATTTGTGTATATGAATTTCATCATGATTATATGTTAAATAAATTCCCTTTAGAAAAATGTAAACTTTTGTACACTGATACAGATAGTCTCATGTACGAAATTCAGTGTAATGATGTATATGAAGATGTCATCAAACAGGACATTCATAGATTTGATACCAGTGATTACCCACAAGATAATCGTTGGAATATTCCTTTAGTAAATAAAAAAGTCCCTGGTTTAATGAAGGATGAGAACAATGGGAAAATAATGACACATTTCATAGGTTTACGTTCTAAACAGTACACCTATAAAATTGAATCAGACAAGGTAGTTAAAAAAGCAAAAGGTGTAAAGTCTAATGTGGTGAAAAACAAAATTACATTTCAAGATTACCACAACTGTATAGAAAAATTTGCTTCAAAAAGTTCACAGGAAGAGTGTTTATTAAATAAAACTCAGCGCTGTATACAATCAAGATTACATGAGGTATACAGCGTTGAGCAAACAAAAATTGCTCTTAATCCCTTTGACGATAAGAGGTACATTCTTCCTGAGGTTCATGAAACTCTCCCTTGGGGTCACTACTCCATAATGAACACTTAACATCACTAATATTCTTTTTTTTCTTTGTTTAATCAACAATCTCTGTCTATTATATTCAATATCTATGGATTCTTGTATTATATGTATATTATTTAATCTTTTATATTCAATATTTATGTATTATATTTTTATTTAATCTTTTATATTTAATATTTATGTATTAATCTTTTATATTTAATTTTTATGTATTATACTTTATTTACTCTTTGTATGTATAATAAAATGTTTATTTATAAAAAATATGATTTTTTTATTTCAAACCTAACCTAGAAATGAAAGAAAACACGATTATATAAAATATTTATTTAAGCACTTGTTAATAAAAACATTTTTCTATCTAAATCATTTAGTACATTATCTCTATAATAAATTAAACATTCACGCATACAGTATGTTTGAATGTTATCTCGATACAAGTCACATAAATTTAACATAACAATATATGGAGGTAATTCATAATTAGATTCACTTAAAATATTATTAGTAACATTCAGAAAATTATTATAAAAATGATTAAAATTTAAACTATGTAATAAGTCCAAACGAGACGATATTAAGTTTTTATTAATATTTATTATTTCGCGAACAGTTTCTTCAGAGAAATAAAATGTAGAAAGACCATTGGTCACTTTCAACGTCTTATTGCCAAGAAAAGGTGCCTTTAGTATGGAATATTCACAGAACTGAATTTCCTCTTCTTCTTCTTCTTCTTCTTCAGAATCTACTTTGTTACCAAAGTAATCGGTAGTGAATTGTTGAAGGTAAGTTATGAAATCATTCCAATCTTCTTTATTGAAAGAAATGTTGTCAGGTTTCGTAAACACTTGTAATGTATTAAATACTATCCTTATTGCTGGTACATAACCTCTTGCACTACTAAATCCCGTAACTATCTTGTATGTAGAATTTTTAATGTTTATAGCATTCTCATAAATATATCGTTCCTCGTGCTGTGCAGCTACTCGATATTGTTCACTAATTCTATCAACTTCTTCCCAATAACCGGAATCCTCTGATGAAAAGGTAGGACTTGGTGAACGGGATGTCATTGCAGCTCTCAAACACACCAAGATTAATAACTAACTGATTATCATCTATCATGTTGTTCCTTTTATATCTCGCGAATCGAACCAAAGAAAGCAGCAGGTACTATAAAAAAAAGGCCCCTAATCTGATGGAATTTGTGTCTATTTTCCATAAGAAATAATGTAATTTTGTGGTATTGGAGTGGAGGTGAATCACATTCCCATTTGAAATACATGTAAATCGATACAGATTAAAGAATGTTATCCGAATCGATCCAGCTGTTGTTCGATGAGTCCAGGCCCAACCATTTCACGTAAACCTTCTTACCACGTCTACGTAACACTTTCTCTACGAGGTATACGTCAGCATTTTTTGTCTTTTGCTCCTACTTCACTGTTACCAATCCAAGATCCTTCAAATTTCAAATTTCCCTCCTATACACACTGTTATTCAAATCACCGCTCCACTGTTACCAACCCATCACGGCGATATTGTGATAATAGATGTGAGCTAACTATATCACTGCTACGAGCAGCTGACCTTCCGAACTTATCGAGACTCATCATGGAAATGATGTAAATTACACGTACACACTATTTAATAAATAACTCCAGCCTCACGTAATTCATTAATAATCGCTAAAATTTCATTATCATGAGAATCGGTGTTTCCCGCAGCCTTTGAGGCATTCAAAAGTCTTAACCTATCAACTAGTTCGTTGACGTCATCCCAGTAAACATATTCAATAGGTTTTTCATTGTAAACCATACTTATATCTTCTCCGCTATATGATTGACGTGCTGATGATTTACTTATGCTTTATTAATTTTTTCTTTAAGTTTCTTATCTTTTTCCAATACATATGGTTTTACCTTCTTGGCTCTCTTATACGTCTCGAAAGTTATTTTATTAGTCTCCATTGTTGAACAAAACAACAGGACTTAAACAGGTCTGTATAGTTTTTTAAACAGGTCTGTACAGGTTTTTAAACAGGTCTGTTCAGATTTTAAACAGGTCTGTTTAGATTTTAAACAGGTCTGTAGAGGTTTTAAACAGCTTTTAAACAGGTCTGTACAGGTTTTAAACAGGTCTGTTCAGATTTTAAACAGGTCTGTTTAGATTTTAAACAGGTCTGTACAGGTTTTAAACAGGTCTGTACAGGTTTTAAACAGGTCTGTACAGCTTTTAAACAGCTTTTAAACAGGTCTGTACAGGTTTTAAACAGGTCTGTTCAGATTTTAAACAGGTCTGTTTAGATTTTAAACAGGTCTGTTTAGATTTTAAACAGGTCTGTTTAGATTTTAAACAGGTCTGTTTAGATTTTAAACAGGTCTGTACAGGATTTAAACAGGTCTGGAAGAATTATATAATAATTTTTTTAGATCAGCACGGATGCCATATAAGGGATGCACACTCTAGCTTAGACCACAAAAATAAAGTAAATAATAATACTTTACAGCATTTATCGAAATGATTGTTATTATAAAACTAATCTAGTATTTTTCACACCTCTAAATTCGACGCTAATATAGTCAATAAAACCTTTTAAATCATAAGTCATTGCTGACCAATTTTCCCTTCTATATATAATAAAGTCGAGGCTCTATCACAAAGAAAACAATAAAAACTATTTATTAATGATAGACATAAAAGAATCCGTCAATGACATCAATGTCTGCCAAACGTTGTTATTTTTACTCTCACTTTCTCTTTGATATCTATTTCAGGTAGATACTAAAAATGTAAAATATCCTACTTTCAGCCTTCTAGTTATAAATTTATGTTTTACAAATAAATAACATAATATAATTATTTTAATGCATATTTAACGTTATTCGTATATCATATATTTTTACAATATTAGAAAACAATCATTTAAATGGTGTTCCTCAGTAATTACATAAATATGTTCACATTAGATTTTTTTTTTTAGAATGTCACATTTCTTAAAGATATAATTTTATACTAAAATTTGAAAAATGTATTTATTAGGATAAGGATCATCCGATAGATAATAGATATAAGTTCTGCATTATGTAAGAATTGCGAAAGTTAAAGATATGATATTTTATATTTATTAAATATCTATAGCGCGCCTATGGAATATCAGAAATGTTCATAAAGTTGGCTATCTTCCCCCTTTTGTCGCGTTGATTCTTTCGCTTGCAGTACAGTATATGCATATTATGAAAGGAAAAAAATCCATCTATTAAAAATAATGCACAAATATTCCTAAAATAAATTATTTATGGAATGTCACTATGTCAAAGAGAAAATATATCTTTATTCTAGCGTAAGATGAAATCTAATTATATAGAGAAATTCACAATTCCAAAAAAGTTTCAAAAATATTATTATTGGAATATTCCACATCGAATCATATGTTCAAGAAACATTTGGCACAAACTTCATCAATAAATAAATTAAATTAGGTACTTATAGTTTTTAATGTTTCAATTTCTTAATGATGTAAAAATCAATATGAAAAGATTTCGTATACACTCAGATGGTTGAAGTTGACTCACCTTAATTAAATAAGAATTTATTCATGATGAAATTAACAACATAACGTAGTTTAAGCAATGAAGATTCCTATGAGGACCTATCAGCTACGAGGGACTACACCCAGAAATCCATCACATCATAGGTTTTGTATATAGGTACTACTTTGAGCATTTTTTAAAAATTCTGAAACAAACTTGACTTCATGGTAAATTAACAAAATTGTGAGTGAGAGGGGTTGTGTTAAGGAATACTTATCAAATGATTGCAGAGAAAAAATTGAAATTTGCGAAAAAAAAGTTACAAAAGTTGTGTGCTCCCAGGTTATTTTTTTTAGACGATTTGGGAAAGATTTTCAAAACTTTCAGAATTAGATGGAAAATATATCGATATATCACAATTCATAAAAAAAAATATTACATATTTATGAAGTTACTCCTTTTTGAAATCTGCACAATGAAACAAATCGAGAAGTAATAAAGTAACGGACCGATAAAAACCAGTTAATTCAAGGTATTTTAATTAATTTTATCCATAATCACATCTGTAACCATGGCTAAAATACAGAAAGATAGGAAAATTGAGTATGTAGCGGTATATACGAGAATATTAATTTATTTGTGACAAATTTTCAGCTCTCATAATATGCATTGAAAAGAATACAGATACTACGTCCCTACATTATTATACCTAATGCAAGAAAGTATTTATAATCATGATTTTTTTTTTTCGATCTCGAGATTTTGATTAATATATATGTTTTGATCCCTCCTGGATCTATTCTGACCATTTCTCAAATGATGGCTCTGTACATTGATACGGAAATAGATAAATGATATCCTACTCGTTATAAATGCATATCACATATATATTTTTCGCTTCGGATTGAACCAGAAATTACTTGAACTTTTTTTTTTATTTTAAGTGTTACACCCTGTATATATGTTTCAATAAACCATCATGTAAAAAAAATAAATAAATTATGGGAACGAATTGCAGAAAAAAAAATTAAAACAAATTGAAATTTTGAGGTGAAACCGGAAGAATGTAATATTAAGTATAGAAATTTATTATATACTTACAGACTGAACAAACAAAAAAGACTTAAGGCTACAGAGGAATCTAAAATTATATGAGAGTTCTTTACTATATTTGACAAGTTTTGAGAACAAAAGCATCAACAGTCCCTCCACAAAATTGAAGAAAGGCTAAAAAAGGATGAAATGTATATGGCAAAATATTTATTTTATAAAAGAGAATTTATGGAGAAAGAAGCACAAAAAAGAGGATGACAGATGGGAAGACAAGAAGAAATTAAAACAAGAGGAAATAAATACCATCAATAACTTGGCAGAAGTAATAAAATTAGCTACCACACACCCTAAAAGAAAAAAAACAATGGAGAAGAAAAAACATTTAGGATATTTATTTGCATTTTTCTGTTATTATTATTTTTGAAAATGAGTTACTTTATAGTACTGATTTTACTAGATATACTTAATTTCTTTCATATCAAAACCTCAAAAATCAGATTTGTGAGGTCTCTACTCAATGACTTCAGAATGAAGTCATTATTTCTACTTTAATATTATACTGAATTAGATTTACTCGGTTTTGAAGTTAGGAATCATAAAATCTGAATTTCGATTTATTAAGATATCAATGCTTATAAATTTTTGCTACAAAAACCACGAAAATGAAAAAAATATCGATTTACTAGGTTTTGCACTCTCTAACCATCGATACGAAACTAGATTCGACTTTATGTATTACATTGAGTATTGAACTCTTCATCTGATAACCTCAAGGATTTTACAAATTTTTTTAACTATTCTCTCACATTCTGATTTTTTTCTTTATTATTTGTTGAACAATTAAAGTGACTGTTTAACAGGAGCTTCCCAAAATTCAATTAACATTATTAATAATAAGAATAGTAAAAACTACAATTTTAACACTAATAATATTTCCTGTAAGAATACTGTTACAGTTTTTATAAAGATGTGAGAGTTTATTTTTTTAATATCATATCAAAACCCATTCACCCATTTTTTGATAATTTTTCATTTTTTTTACCATTCTTGAACAACTGCAGTTTTGTGAAGTCCAATTGAAAATATATATTCAAGCTCGTTTCATTTGGTAAATTTTCAATAACCAATAAAATAATTTATAAAAAAGTTTGCTCGAGTCATAGATTCTGTCATCAAAGAAATGAGCCGAAAAGGTTTCACACGTCACCAGCGTTCAGAGAAGATTTGTTTATGAAACACGAGTGTGTGTAATATCTGATTTTGCAGTTTTATTGAGGGCCGTGACTAATTGCTTATTTAATTTAAACTCTAACGCTGTGGCTTGATATTGATAAGAAGTTAAATAAATTAATTTTTGTCACAGTGATGAGTTGAAGTTAAAATAAAAAGGATTTCATATGATTATTTTTAACATAAACATATTTTTACAATTCCTGGAGCAGGTGTAGCTATATAGAATTACTTCCAACTTACTCATGATTTGTATGATAATGTAAAATATGCTACTAGACTATTACAAGTTGTTGGCTGAATATTTTACAGAATATATTACCGGTGCATATCAGACAAGAAATGAAATTTACATACATCTTTGTAGATGTTGCTATTTAAAATTTTAATAAAACATTTGCTTATTTGCCATTTGCATCATATCAGATTTGAACGATTATTATTATATACTTAATAATTGCTTAATACGTAAATATAATTTATACATTATGCAACCAACATCATATTAATATATGTTGCTGGAATTATTCATTATTCATATAAGGGTTTATAAGTCACCGATATAATATAACCAAAGATGATTCATGACTTCAATAACTGTTAGTTAAGCTTTATTTACTCTTTTTTACTTGTAAAATTTAAATAATCACACACTATAAAACAAGAAGATATACAAGGAAAAAGCTATCGTTGTTCTGTAAACAAAGTTTTAGCGTTAGAATCAAACAAGTAATAAAAATGATTTAAATAACATGCACAGAATTGCTATAACAAGTACCCTTGGGTCGATCTATAAAAGTATTTACACGACATCTTTCTGCCTTATACCTATGAATCATTTATACTTTTTTATGATTTAGAGTATTTAATACTATTGATCAGAAAACATCAAAATAATAGAAGAACCTGTAATGAAAAATAATTTTTCTAATTTTAAAAGTTAATAAAACGGCATTTTCTTTAAATTTTCTTGTAATCTTTAGATCTTTACCATAAAATTCCTCAATTTTAAAAGTGTTGTAATATCTATACTTAATGTTATTAAGCATTTAAAAAATAAATTGTCGATAGTACGTTGCTCAACTACACAAAACTGCCCAAGAAGTGAATTCTGTTTTGCTATTTTGATTTTAAAATGTAACCTTATATATTATGCACAAAGTTTTTTTATTTTAATGGTAAATTTTCGAGGATGTCTAATTTCTGTGATGTATATTAATATTAAATAATGCCATTTTATTATTATTGTGGTAGTCCATCGCGTTGGGATCGGTCGGTTCATCGAACATCATATTTGAGGATGTATTAATTTTCTAAATTCCATATATAAATAATAGCAATATGATATGCAGTTATCTTGTGGAACGAATTTTTGTTTGTGATACTCTTTTGGCATCTAGAAGCAACGAAATAATTATACAGTGTGTCCGTAAAGTAAGGAATAGATTCATTATTCCTTAAACGAAAAATATTTAGAAAGAATCCTTGGAATTCCTGAGAAAATGTTGTTTATTTCTGTTCTAATTCTCTTTTTTTAATTTATTTTTTAATTATTTATTTATTACTGCAAAAATTTAAGTCCAGTGTCATACAGTACGTTAAGTTCTGATTTAAAAAGACAGGTGAAATATTTAGAATGTAATCATCATGGTTTGAAGTATAGCAGCGGTTACGTAAATGACGAGGATCTGAATGAAATATTGCGCAATCACCTTTGTGCTGTTAATATTGTATACGTAAAAGGACATCAGAAACAGGAATTTCTTGAAAAAAGACTTCATGACTTGGAGATCACAACTCCATCTGTGGTCAATGTGGAACACCTTAATGTTACCATGGAACAACCTCCAAATTTCTGTAAAGATTTACCTCTGTGTTTATATCATTTTAATAATTATAAAAAGTATATGTGCAGTTTAAGAAATAGTTTTAAGCTTTATAATTGGTTGTATTCGAATTTTCCTAAATAAAAAACATACATATCTCTTATTGGTTGTTTTTTTTTTTCCCCTCCCCTCCACTATTCATCTCTGGTCTCTGTTAATTATTATTATTCAGTTATTTACTAGATGTCATAGCAGTAACATGTCTGTTTCTTTGAACGATTTTAATTTATTACTAGAAGAACATTGTCAAAAATTAGAACAGTTGAAAAGTATTATAAACTTTTACGAAGAAAAACAGTGTGTGTTTTCAAGTTTTCAATCATTAAATATCAACAACAACAACAACAAAAGTGTATTTAGTGACAGAAGACGTTGTGGAAAAATTTTACGTTCAACAGCAGCACGAAGAATTACTCCGCAAAATGTCAAAACGCTCTGAAAATCCAGTATTTTTACCATGCGGCCATATAGCCAGTTCTATAAATAGTTGTTGTAAATTGTGCGAGTGGCGTAAAAGAGAAGAGCAGAAATGTAAAATTTGCCAAATAAATGATCAAGAAGTGAAATTTCTACCATGCGGACATATTGTAAGCTGTATAAACTGTAGTTTTCGCATTAAAATCTGCGTAGCCTGTGGAAAAAGTTGGGAGGTAGCTGTATGCAAATAAATTGGGTTACGTACCTGTAATTAAACAGTATATTGAGAGATAGGACAATGTTAAGTTCGCGATTGATTATTCTGTGTGCTGTGCTCCAGAACACTCTGTACATTTACAATCCATTCAATCCTAGAGAAATCAATGTCCGTTTCGATGACAACAACAGTGAATGGATAAAGATGTTGCCGTATACTGTAATTAACAACAACAGTGTACCTACATTTACAACATCTATACCTATCAACACAACAAAATATCAAATACAAATACAATTTCAAAATGGTAGCATTGATGAATTCGACTGGATTACGTTTGTGGAGAGCCCCGTTACCAAACCAAGTTATTCAATCAGTACTGCTGAGTCGTCAGTTATAGGTCTGCTCTGCTACCTAGTACTTTGTACTTCAATTTTATTGTTAAAGTGCCTAATTAAAATTACAAAAGGAAAAAAATGTATGTTGTTGGTACGGAATTAAAAAACTTTGAAATAGAACAACGACAGGGAAAGAGGGTCCAGTTCAGTGATGAGGTTAGAGTTCGATATATTCTTCATTGGTCCTTTGCTTACCAGATGTCGAGACGAGGAGACTGCTGGATACAGAACACTGTAGATCACGAACGATTTCAGCGAAGAATAAAAAATTTAGCATTGATAATTGAACCTGTACTTGTAAAGAAAATATCAAAAACATAATCTCTCTCTCTCAAATACAATTATACACTTATTTTTTGTATGATGAAAAAATAAAAAAATATATGTTCCAACTCCTTGTTTTATTATATTCTCAAATAAAATATGCATTCCACTAAATAATACTATTCTAAAAAAAATACATAATTCGAATTCCTCAAATTTCAAATTTCCCGCTCCACTGCATGCCAAGATCCTTCAAATTTCAACCGCTCCACTCAATCCATAATTCAAATTTACCGCCCACACTGTTACCAACCTCCAGCATCCGCTCCACTGTTACCAATCCATAATTCAAATTTCAACCGCTCCACTGCATGCCAAGTTCCTTCAAATTTCAAATTTCCCGCTCCACTCTACCCATAATTCAAATTTCAAATTTCCCGCTCCACTCTACCCATAATTCAAATTTCAACCGCTCCACTGTATGAACATCCTCAGATTTCAAATTTCCCGCTCCACTCTACCCATAATTCCAGCAAATTTACTTGAATTTCTATGACGCAGGCAGATTCTTAGAATCCTATTTTTTTTGTCTTTAGACCTTGAAGACACCTGCGTTCCCACGAGTCATTTCTTAGAATCCACAGTTTGTTTAGTCTTGCGGCACAGCATTTGTTTACACTAAAGTCACGTCCCGAGCGGCTTTGAACTAACCGACTTCTTCAGAGCCTCTCTTCAGCGCCACCTATAAAATCCGAGCGGCAGAAATTTGAACTAACCCTCTGGGGCCGAAGAACTCTTCGACAGCCTCTGGTCATTGATGTATCCCCGAAGAAATCGCAACGGGCCAGCTCCCAGAAGAACTCTTCGACAGCCTCTGGTCATTGATGATCCCCGAAGAAATCGCAACGGGCCAGCTCCCAGAAGAACTCTTCGACAGCCTCTGGTCCGAAGACCCTCTGGTCATTGACGACGATCCCCGAAGAAATCCCAACGGGCCAGCCCCAGAAGAACTCTTCGACAGCCTCTGGTCCGAAGACCCTCTGGTCATTGACGACGATCCCCGAAGAATGGTATCTCCTGATGGACACATGCCATCCATGTCATCCAAATCGCCTAAGTGCCGCGATAGCGGCTTTGTATACCTACTGTGTTTTTTTTTTTCGTTAATAGTTTTGATAGTAACTAGACCGAAATGGGTTTCTCGTCACTTTGGTACACCCTGTATACGATAACTTGTGGTAATATTTCTTTTAAAACCGTTTTGAACAAAAGTTAAATTTAGAAAAAAATTTCACTCGGTGCCTCGGGAGGTAATGCAAAAGAAACCGTACCGTCCGATACTCGTGTTCATTATAATTAAATTTGTACAGGAAATAAGTTTGCAGTTGAGTTGATAACCAATTACTCTAAGCTATCATTAGCTACCGAAAGTTAATCTCGAACATCTCCAGTCATTCAGGCATAACTTTGGCTCGATAAGTTTAAGGGACTGTTTTGTAATTCAGACCCAAGTTAGTAAAACTGAACTGTTTGCTATATTGTTAAACAAGCAATGGGATTCGGTGGTCATATTTATTTGATATTGACCTAAAGATAGGATTATTATACCTCGATCTTTGAAAAGAGTCCCATCTCTGTCTTAGTTGCATTAAAGCGCCGGTGAAATCTTTATACTTCGATCTCTGAAAAGGATTTCATTGGGTGCACGCGAAGTGACACCAGTGAGGTTTTTATCCTCAATCTTTGAAAAGAATCTCACTAGGTGCCCCGGGCTGTAATATACAAATCGTTCCATTCGCAACACGTAGTCAGGAAGTCCTAACAAGGGACATCAATAGCTAATCTAAATATGTAGCACGCTCGCGATTAGATTAAACAGTCATATATACCGTCTGCGTCTGTCCCTGGACTGACCTGCACTTGTGTTTTGTTTGCACTCCTCTACCGCTTACCACTAACCATAAGTGCTTCACCGATCGCCTGCCGTAATTTCGTCTTGAGCATTAGTGACTAGAGACATTAACCGCTTGCTGTAAATAGTAGTAGTAGTAGTAAACAGTAGTAGTAGCTGCCGTAACGTGCTTTAATTTAAATCACCGCTTGATTGCCTTTGTAGATGCTGATAGTAAACATTTGAGAATAATACCGTAGTAGTAGTTTCCGTAACTTAGTTGTGCTTGATAACAACAGTGTTTATTTATCTTTACCGTCCTCCGTATTCTTGGATATCTACCACCGCGCCGGCCGTGCCGTGCCGATCTCCTATTTGCAATTCGCCTCCGATGATTGAATAAAATTAACTTCGTAATTCATTGACTCGTACACTACCGAGTACGTGGGCCAATGTGATTAGTCTAACTCATTAAAATAAGTGGTTTCAGTGTACCTACTGACCTACTATTTTCATTTTCCTACACGGCCTTTTCATATTGTTTTAGTTCGCGGTGATTGATACATTCCGGCATTAAGGAATGATTCATTTGATTCAGTGAGGTGAATGAGTTGATTGTACTAGTTCGTTCACGAGCTACCCACCTCTAGTAGATATTGGTAATGTAAACGTCATGTCAATGGGAATCGCGCGCGGTAGATCGCGTGCGGTCAGCAGATTAGTGGAATATTGCCCTAATATTGGGTAGAATGAAACAAATGAGTTTTCAATATTTACATTTATTATCAGTAAATTAAGTTCATTTATCATTGTTTTTTTTTTGTTTTTATCGTTAACACATTGTATTGTATCATCATTAATATAGATTATAAATTTGTTAGTAATTTTATTAAATAATATTTTCCATCTTTATAAAAATGATCTTTACTGATGACCCTGGTTGTGTGTGCTCTGAGATATACAAACAAATACTTTAATAGCTATTATAGGATTGCGAAAGAAGCTATCTTGTTTTATAAAGAACTAGTTTTGGCAAATCAAATTCTTCTGCCATGAAACACCCTGTAATTAATTATACATTTTTATGAATATTAAGCGTCTTTAAGAGATGCACATATTTTAATAAAGAGTAACTTTTTTCGTAATTCATTAAATATAGAAATTTTTACTTCACCCGTGGACACCCTGTATATGAACTTAAATCTGAATAGGGTTTTAAGTGAAGCAGAATTTATTACATAAATTGACTTTATTTCATAGGTATATGATTAGATTAAAGTTTTTCGTCTTGGCAACTCCCATCCGTGGACACACTCCATATATATAAAGGGTGTATAATTTTAGTTACAATATTCATGCAAATTGTAACCTAAACCTTATTTAAAATGTTAATAAGTATTACCATCAAACATTTTAAATAAATACAGCTTGTCCAAATAATTTTTCAACAGAGATTCTCATATGGTTATATATTAACTAATCAAGTTGATTTAGATTTATTGAAAGATGCATGGAATTGCAGTGCCACAAGAACGTAAGTAACAATTGTTCCAGATATCTGAAAATAGTAAAACAATTCAGTTAAACAAATATAAAAAATTTCATATTTATACAATGGCCTATTATAGTCACATATCTTTTAATATTCTTGCGTGGGGTGGAGCCTCCGAATGTGAAAGTGTTTATTTGTAAAAAAAAATATGAGGCTAGTCTTTAATTTAAAAACTAATGTAAATTATAGAGACATATTTAAAGAAAAACGCCTTCTCACAACAACCTGTGTTAACATTTTGAAATGAAATGAAATTTACAAACAATAATTTAAGTCTCTTTACAAAATGATCAACACAATTATTCAACGAGACATGGCGATCTCTTGAGTGTACCTATTCATTATATTAGTAAATTTAAACGATCACCTGTCTATAATTGTGCTACCCTATACAACGCTCTCCCTAAAACTATTCGTGATATTACACATTATGTGAAATTTAAAATAAAGCTAAGAACATCTATCATACAAAGGCTATTATAGTATATCTGATTTTGTTAATGGAAAATAATGCTATGTGTTTTAATATTTATTTATTTGTTAATTTTTAATTTCTTTTAACAGTTTTTTCTATGTGGAAATGTAGCATATTCCCAGTCAACCAAATCTTGTATCTATTATATAATCATTAAATAATACACGTTCCCCAGTAAGTAACAGTTATATCAAATGTAGAGTCCATGTAGTGTACCAACTCTGACTAATGTCAGCAGCAAAAAAGTCTGCTGTTACCATATATTTATAAAACACAATCATAGCTGTTATAAATGTTTTATAAGCTTTTTGTAAATTAGTCCAATAAGTTATGTACTTATGTCCATCAATATTTTATTTTTATTTATATATGAAGCCGTTTATATTTTATATACGACACAGTGATTTGTTTTAAACCTGTATATATAAGATTGGTGTGGTTTCACTTTGATTATGATTACGAAATAAAATGGAGTCCAGACACATTCTACAGCATTGAAAATTGTGAACATGGCACATTTGCCGGAGAAAGAGTTGAAATTATACTGACAGAAGCATTTTTACTGTAAACTTACATACAATACATATACGAACCAAACGGGCCCTCCGAAATATTAAAATTTTAATAATAATCTAATTAATGGAAATAAAATTTGTTTTTTCATCAACACTGCGTAAAATAGCAATTATTCTTATTAAATGCGATTTTAGGGAAGTATTTAGGGAACATTTTAAAGATCTACTTTTCGTTATGAAAGTATACGCCAAGAAGCTCGGATCTGGAACATGGCGGTAGCAGATGCCGGAATATAGCTGTAGGCCAAGTACAGATCAATTTAATTATTTCCTAATCTAAATACTTTTAGCGAGGTAGGGTTGGTCAAAAATAAATCAAGTGAATTCAGATTTAAGAATTATTAATTATTGTTATGCCCGAAATAAATATAATTTAGTAATAATTTATGATGTTATGATCTTTATTTAAATATAGGCATGTAGAAATATTTGGGTGTAAGAAAAAAATGAATTGGCAGCACTATAATAATATCATTTCATTAAAGGGTGAATAAATTTGTTTTAAATATCTTTGGTGTTCTATGCTATATATATATATATATATATATATATATATATATATATATATATATATATATATATATATATATATATATATATATATATATATATATATATATATATATATATATATATATATATATATATATATATATATATGATTAAATATGATTTGACGGAAACAACTACTCAGCGGGCAAATACCCCGACCTGCATTGAATTACTCCTTCAAATCATGATAGATCGATAGCCAATATATATATATATATATATATATATATATATATATATATATATATATATATATATATATATATATATATATATATATATATATATATATATATATATATATATATATATATATATATATAAAATATATATATATATATATATATATATATATATATATATATATATATATATATATATATATATATATATATATATATAGTGCGTATAGCGAATGGAATCTGAGATACCATACTACAATTTTTAACACTATAGTGTTTTCGTAAAATCTGTAGAGTAAAACAAAAAAATTGTCTGATGTTTATCAAAGTGAAAAAGCATTTATTTAAATACAGGGAGGCTATTTAAATAAATATTATGTTATATTCTTAATCAAATTATTTCATCTTTATTCTTTTATTATTATTTCATACGCATGCTGGCCATTGAATCCGCTTACTTTTTTCTACAGAATTTACGAAAGCACTATAATTACATAATTCTTCTCATAATGTATATATGTATATATATAGGAACCTGGCGCAACATAAATAGTCTTAACACATACAAGAGTGTTTGACCATCCTTAGGTAATCGCAGCTCAGGCAAGTTTGCCCAAAAAATTGGCAATGTCATTGACTGCGAGATGACTTGGTAAATATTTATTTGTCTATTTCGTAAATCATTCTGTAATGTACTTTTACATCTTAGGTTATTTTGAAGACTATGTTGCATATTTTGTAACAAGATTTGTTAAGTACGGTTGTTTCATTTAAGGAAAATGGTATCTCGCTGTATCAAGTGACTTTAGTTCATTACAAACAGTGTGCAGAGAAAAATTATTTCAGCTGTGCCACTGGAGTTTCCAGTAATATTATCACTGGTGGTTCTTCTATAGGGTCATTTGGTCAATGACTTCCTACATACAAATAAAAAAAATAGAGCTATTCATTTTCTGAAGTTTAAAAGTATATAATATACATATTTTTAATATTCTTAAAAAATATATTAAAGTTTCTAGTTCATTCTATGCACAATACTATTCAAATATCTAGATCGCAGGATTCATATTCATTACACTATTCATTTATAGAATTTAAAAATCTTGGGTCAATCCACAACTTGTCCCCAAAGCTAGCTACGGACCGAATATACAACGTATTATAGTGAAATAGACTTATGCGCGAATCGTCAGAAAGCAAAAGAGACAGAAAATACTGGTGGGGACAATGTCCCTGACACATTTTACGTAAACGGTAACGCACAAAGTTCAGTCGTGCACTAGCAGTCTTAATGCTGAGTACGTACACGTTGGTCGGTAAATTCTGTCGCGTTGTTTTTAATGTTTTTATTTGTGTACATTTTATTAGTAAATCTCCACTTGTCGTGAAATTAAGTAAAACAGTATTTTTGGTGTTTACTATTAAATATGAGTGTTGTACAAAATATATTAAAACTGAAAGATGGACATAATAAAGTACAAGTAGTTTTTATGTTTAGATAGGTTTTAGACGGTGTTGTATGTGAGAGATTTTGGAAATTTATTCAGCCTCAAGGAACGACATCGTAGCATTTGACAGATGTAATTTTAAGAGAGTTAGAATGTCTGAAAATTAATGAAAGTCCTGAAAAATTGATAGCACAAAGTTATGATGGAGCATCAGTAATGAGTGGTGTTTTTTGGAGGTGTACAAGCCAAAATTAAAAAAAGTTATCCTTCAGCAAATTTTATTCATTGTTACGCTCATCAACTAAATTTAATTTTACAAAAAGCATCAAGTCAGGATAAAAACATGAAAATTTTTTTGCTAATTTACATAGCTTTTCTTCATTCTTCGGAAAATCGCCAAAAAGAACAGCCGTGTTAGATAAGGTGAGATTACCTAAAGCGGCTCCAACACGATGGAATTTTAATACAAAGTACATAGAGACTGTTTATACCTATCGAACAGAATTATTAGATTATTTAGAAAAAATCATTGATAATGAATCAGAAAACAACACTCTAAACCAAGCTTTTGGTTTTTACAAACTACAAAATGAACATTTTCTTTACTGGTTAAATTTTTTTTCATTTAGTTATGCCTCATTGTGATATATTGTTCAATCAATTACAAAAATGTAATATTGATGTCATAACGGTAAATAAGTGTATTGGCGTTTTTAATAGTAAAATTGAAGACATCAGAAATAAAATTTTGAATAACTATTTGAAGGAGACATCCATGCAGTCTGCCCAGAGATGTAAAACGGAAGAATCAAAAAGGAGAGTTTCATTAGAAGTTTGTGATATAATTACATCTGAGATCAAAAACAGGTTTGGCTTCAGTAATCATTTAGCAGTGTCTCAGTTATTTCACGCAGATCGATTTAAACATTATAAAAAAGCTTTCCTCAAGATATGTTTAAATTAGTTAAAACGGAGTATCCAGTCATAAATCATTTGAAACTTAAAACTGAACTAGAAGTATTATATAGCCGAGAAGATTTTTCCAGTAGTGAAGCAGTTGCTTTGTTACAGCTTTTTATTAGCAATAATTTGTGCAATACTTTTTCTGAAAGTGTCAAACTGTTAAAAATCTTGTGTACCCTCCCTATGACTACCGCCGAAAGTGAACGTTGTTTTTCCATCTTAAAAAGAACAAAGACATTTTTAAGAAATACCATGGCTCAGGAAAGGTTATCTTCTTTAGCTATGCTTACCATAGAAAGGGCATTAATAAAGAAGATAAAAGACTTTAATGAATAAGTAATTGACCACTTTGCATCTCAAAAAGACCAGAGGATCGACTTGGAATTTAAATCACTTTAAAAGGTAGGTAATACAGTAAACTTTTCTAATTGACCTCCCTATATCTTGACCCACAAACCGCCACTGAATATTACCAGTGTCATATTTATTCATAAAATTATTTTTTTCTTTATTGACGATAGCTTTAGCTCGTTCAACATCGTCAACAATTCTTCTGCTTATTTGTCTATGGGATAAATCTAAATATCTATTTTTAGGCATATTAAGTAAATTTAAATGAATTAAACAAATTTTAAAGGAGCTCAAAAACTAATAGCAGTTAAAGAAAATTGAAACGGAGAGACTGCTAAAACATACTGTTGTTTTAGGTTAAGTTAATGGTCAAGTATGATACGCACATAAATTTATTGTGTTCCGAAAAGCATGCATATAACATTTATCACTATTATATTTAATTATTTTCTATAAACAGTATAATTTTTTTAAAAAAGTATCTTGTCCTTATGGAGTTATGGTAAAACACCAGTATTTGCAAAACATCACAATTTTTGTAAATTATACAAACTTATTACATTTTACGTAATATTAACATAACCTTATTATGCGCTGAATATGGAACCCGTTACTTAGCACTGATAACACTAATTAACATAAATATTATAAATCTGTGTTTCATATGATTTATAGAATATTATACTATCAATATTACGTGAATACTGTTTCACTTATTTGACTCTTACGTAACAAAGAAGAAACATTACCATTATCATATAATGAACATGGTAAAGTAGTGGGCACAAATACGAAAGCAGGACAACATTTTGTTATAAAACAAAGTTCTTTTTTAAATCTCATCTAGTTATATAACTACTACAGGTTTGGTTGACTGGGTTATGTAGTGCAGCACTTATTTATTACTAATATATGTTGCATATTATGTAGTAGGTGTGTGTTTGTTATTTTATCTTAATAATATTGTGTCTATTAATTTATTTATTTGTCTATATTTTTTTATCTCTTTTTTTTTCAGACTTTACTAAAATTATTTTTTTCCTTGTCATATGTACAATATGTACCTACCTTTGACCAATAAATTATTATTATTATTATTATTAATATGTTTATTTGAACAATTATCACCCAGTATTTTGCCTATAATCAAAACGATGTTAATCTGACGTCACGTTTCTATGTATGGTAGAGGAGTGCAGTCAAAGTGCAGTCAATCCGGCATGAGACCGTTCATTTTAAGTAGGTAGCGATTTTTCTTTCGAGTTTCGTAGGGGGATCGGTCGTGAGTGTAGGCTGAAGGTGGTGTCATATGGCCGCCATCTTCAAAATAAGAGTGTAATATATTTTTTGATTTATGTAACCGTGATGCTGACAAAATATTTCTAAAGGGCGTTTATATAGACAATCAAATTCTCTACAACTTTTATTAGTAATTTTCAGTGTATCATAAATAATAAAGAAGTTATGAGAAGAAATGGATAAAAAAGTTATGAGATGAAAAAATTTTCTGTGAAATAATTCTTCCATTTCAATAATGTGATAAAAATTCATTTCTATAGAGCGTTTCCTAATAAACAATATAATTTTTTTTTCAACGCTGCAAATGGAACTAAGTATTATGAATACTATGCTGTAGAAGGCTGTACTTGGAAAATACACCGCAGATGGAAACTTTTTGATGACAATGTTGTTTAAAATGTGCCCCAAAGGCGATTTAGATCCATAAAGGGCCTTGAAATCGGTGTTGGAACGAAAACAGCCCTCCCTAGTTTCTTTGCCAAACAGATGGTCGAGAGGCAAGTGCACTTGGCTCTCACCAAAATGTTCCGAGTTCGTATCAGTTGAATTAACGTTGGACGAGATTACTTCCACAGTACATGAATATTGGGTGTGTGTCCATTGTTTCTAAATGTGTACTCCCTCCCGCACAACATTAGTATATGGATACAGGGCATGGGTATCGCCAGGAGGACTAGGAGGGGCTGCTGTGCCTTCCCTGACTTTTGGCAGATAATATGTATTTTTCATTATTATATGTATAGGTAGGTACTATAATGAATTACAATGCCAAATATTTTTTTAAAACTGGCTAAATTAACATTCACAAAGTTTATTACAGTTTTTTAGTTAGGCATATATAAAGTACCTACAATAAAATTCTTTATTTAAGCAACAATTCGGTACCTTTTGATACTTTATTAAGGATAGCCACCAGCTACAAAAAAAGAAGCCAGAACAGCGTCTCGTATGTTATAGACAAGACCGTACTTTACATGACATAGGTGGAAGATGTGCTCCTATAGTCGTAGAAGTGTTAAATAAATGAAAAGTTTTTTAAAGTATTTTTCAAAAATATAATAAATTGTACTCTTTGTTTATTAGTTTTGGAGTTTTAACTGTACAATTTATTTAACGACAACTTTTTGCGCTTTGGTTTCAGAAATTTCTTTGATGATATTGCACAAGTTGATTGTCTCACACATTTTATGTTCTATGTATAGAGTAGCTCAGGCTACTTTTGACTCATAGAACACTACAGGCAGTCTTTAGCCGCTCGATCATCAAAACAAAGTAGACTCAATAGATACGAGAATTATTGTTATTAAGTATTAAAAGTACTGATACCGCCGCGCATCGATAATGGAATAAACCGATGCGTATAAAGGGTTATCAATAAAACAATTATTTTGGGTTTACTGTAAAAGCATCATATATAAACAGAAACACATACGCTTACTTGGCAATTAAATCGAATACCAATGCCAATACGTTGCAGGAATGCTAAAAAATTAATATTTTTAGGTTTTATGTAAAAAGCCTCTTAGTGAAGACGAATCTCCCACAGTTAAAGCGAAAGAAGTGATATCATTGCTCGACAGAAATATTGCGAGGGGAAAAAAACAAGAGCAAATTTTTGCACTACGTTTCTCAGGTAAAAATTCACACCGTGTGTCACAAACATTACTCTGATAGAAGAAAAATCTCCGAAGTTATTCGTTCCCGGAGCAGGAGTTGTTAGTCACTATCGATGTCGTCTTCTTCGCACCGAACATCGTCGACCCTAATAACTTTGGTGTCTTCTCTTCGATCAGAGTAATATTTATGGAACACGGTGTGAATTTTTGAATGTTTACCGGAAAAGCGTAGTGCAAAACTTGCTCATGATCCTTTTCTCCCCTCGCAATACTCGTTTCGAGCAATGATTTTACTCCTTTCGCTTTAACTGTGAGACATTCACCTTCACTAAAAGGCCTTTTACATATAAAACAGTATTTCATTTTCACAAATTAGACACATGTAAACACTTTGGAATACCCAACACGACTAATTGAGAGAGAAGGCTGCTTTTGTTCCGACACTGATTTCAAGGTCTTTTACCGATCCAAGTCGCCGTTGGGGCACATTACAAAGTACATTACCATAAAAAGTTTTCAACTGCAGAGCATTTTCCATTTACAGTCTTCTACTGCACAGTATTCATAAAATTTTGTTCCCTTTGCAGCGTTGAAAAGTAAATAAAATCGAACTGAATAAAAAAGTAAATAGATTAAATTCTTTATTAGGAAATGCTCTATAAAAATGCTAAATAGAATTTTTATTGAAGGATTGAAAATAAAAGTTACTTCACACTTAACTTACAATATTTTGCCAGACTTACGGTTACGGAAATAAACCAGTAAAACTAAATGCACTCTTATTTTGAAGATGGCGGCCGAATGACAACACCCCCCGAAGCGGAAACTCGGTTTTACACTCATGACCGATCCTTATGTAACCCAAAAGAGAGATCGCAATATGCCCAAAATGAACGGTTGCCTCTTTTTCAACGCCGGATTGACTGCTCTAGAGGAGGGTGTTTAATCTTGTTAAGTTTCACCTCTTAATCTAAAGCTTCCCCAGCTTAAAAATATTAAAGAATAATAAAAATATTTTTATTTATTAAAAAGTTTTTGTCTCTTCCAGTCACAATCAATGAATACAAAATAGCTTATTCGCCTCAGAACTGGCAAATAGTACTAATCAATACAACGACGTGCAGTTATATTGATACATATATTTTTATATATAAACATATAATCACCAGCTATAAAACTCATGGACAAAATTTATATCTACATTTACTTGCAATTTTATGTAATTTTATACAATACGCTGTAAACTAAATTTTAATGTAAGTAATTGTTATGTGTAAACAAAATCACTATATAATATAGATACATGTTTAAAAAAAATTTTTTCTTAAACAATTTTCTTTCTTTTTTTGTTATTTAATTTATTTCACCATCTTAATTTACATTTTAATGCCTTAAACAAGTATATTTTTAGTGCATTTTCATGAATTGTTTGGTTCATAATTTTATATTTTGTAGTGCCCTGAAGAAGGTAATAAATGTACTGAAACGTCGGCAAGTTGAAAAACTAGTTTCTCTAAACATTGGATCTTTTACCCAAAAAAACCTTTCCAGCTATAATTTATTGGTCTAAAATACCTACGTGTAAAAATATTAAGACACAGCTTCCCTTTATGATACAATACATTAATAATACAAGAAATATAAATATTCAGGTGTGACTGGCAAAAAATAAGCCTGTATGATTTGAGAGAGTTCTCAAATTATTTTCAGTGCTCAAGTGTTTAGCATCGTTTAAAATATTATAGTAAATCGCCGGATTGCCGGACAAATATTATTTGTTCTGCGATCTGGTATACTTGCAACATTATATGTTCGGCGTCCAATCCTCGATATCACTTATTTTACCACGTAATACGCCTCTGTCGTACTCATTGCGCACAAAGTTTAAAGATTACTGGCATCCATTGCACTATCCCTCATTTCCAAAAGGGATAACTCATATTTGGAAAGTGTATTTGATAATATGTAAAGGTATGTGTGCGCTGGCAAAAGGCCTAAATGAGGTACTGGAAAACAGAGAAAACATTCCAAAAGAAAAAATACTAAACTTTTGGAATATTTAGGAAATTCTGGGCGAATCTTGTGGGATTTAACACATAGCATTACACAGACAAGACGCTTATTGATAATGCCAAATTTAAACAAATCTATGAAAGAAATGGTCGAGAAAATCCCTCCCACAAAGTACCTGTTCGGTACAGAACTAGGCGAAAAAATTAAAAACGCCAAATGTTTAGAAAGATCTAGTAAGAATCTAAAACCCGAACAGTCGACGTCATCTGTTGATTTTCAGGTTCCTTTTCAAAAATACAACAGACCCAAAAGAGGGGTGGGCAGACAATCTCAAGCGTACAATATGTCCAGTACTTCTTTAAACAGGAGGTGCCTGGCCCGTCATCAGAGGGAAGCGAGGCCTCAAAAAGGGCAAACCTCAAAAGCAACCTATTACAGTCGGAGGAAACATTAGAACGAACATTGCAGGTAAGCCAAAATTATCAAGCCGGTAGACCAAAATTTTTTTACCCAAACTGGCAGAGGGTTACCACTAATAAAACAATTCTGTCTTGGATTGAGGGATACAAAATTTCTTTTATGAAGATCCCTCTACAGGAAAATCCCCCAAGACAGACCTTCTCAGAGAAGGAAGCTCAAACAAATACCTTGGCTATTCAAGAATTGTTTCAGTTAGGTGCAATTAAAATATGCAAACCTTGCAACAATCAATTCATTTCAAGTACTTTTTTCAGGTCAAAACTAAATGGTAAGAAAAGATTTATTCTAAACCTAAAACAATTAAACAGATTTGTAGACAACCCTCATTTTAAAATGGAGGACTTTCGGACAGCCTTAAGACTAGTCCAGAAAAATTTTTTCATGGCAACAATCGATCTCAGAGACGCATGTTACCTGATATCAATAGCTCCCGAGGATAGAAAATATCTAAGGTTTCAGTTTAAGGAAAATCTTTTTGAATTCACGTGCTTACCATTTGGTTTGTCTTCCGCTCCCTACTGTTTTACAAAGTTGATGAAACCAGTTATAGAATCTTTACGAAGGTCAGATGTAATCTGCGTGAACTACCTAGATGACTTTCTAATATTAGGGAGCACAGCTGAGGAATGTACTAGTAAAGTTACCTACACAGTAAACTTTTTGACTTTAGGTTTCGCAATTAATTGGGAAAAAAGTTGCCTAAAACCAAGTCAGAAACAAAAATTTCTGGGTTTTATCTTTAACAGCAAACAGATGTTACTGGAGCTTCCTGAAGAGAAACGTATAAATATTAGAAAAATGGTGCAACATTTTAAACACAAACCAACTGCATCCATTAGAGACGTAGCAAAACATGTAGGTTCATTAATATCAGTTTGCCCAGCTACAAAATATGGATGGCTTTACACTAAATCCCTAGAAAGAGATAAATATTTAGCTCTGCGTGAAAATAATTCTGACTATAATGCCAGCATGCTCATCAGCAGCCATTCTATTGAAGACCTGGTGGGAGAACCATATCTTACATACATTCAACAATATACATAAAGATGTATATGACCTTGACATTTTTTCCGATGCGTCATTAACAGGCTGGGGTGCATGTTGCGGACATGAAAGCACAAATGGTTGGTGGTCAGATAGGGACAAGCAGAACCATATTTGTTTTCTCGAGTTGCTCGCAATTTTTTACGGAATAAAATGCTTTGCTAGCCACAAAAGAGAAATCAACATTCTCATTCGTACTGACAACACAACCGCATTATCGTACATAAACAGAATGGGCAGCATTCAATACGTAAAACTCTGCAATCTCTCTAGGCAAATTTGGCAATTGTGCGAAGAGAGCGATATCTGGTTGTTCGCGTCATATATAAAATCTGAAGAAAATTACATAGCTGACAAAGAATCCAGATTATTACCCGAAGACACAGAATGGTCTCTAAATTCAATTTATTTCCAAAAAATTGTAATGAAATTCGGGAAACCAGATATTGATCTTTTCGCATCCAAAGCAAACAGCAAATGCACACGATATTTTTCTTGGAGAAGAGATCCCGACTCTTTAGATGTGGACGCTTTCACTATCTCCTGGGAAAAGGAGTTTTTCTACGCTTTTCCACCTTTTACACTCATATTAAGAACTTTACAAAAAATAATAACAGATCATGCAGTAGGCATATTAGTAGTTCCCCTCTGGCCTTCGCAGGCATGGTTTCCTTTATTGCAAAAGCTAAAAACCGACGAAATATTATTAGGGCCTAGCGATAACATGCTAATTTCACCTTCCAGCCGTTGCCACCCCCTTTCCAAGACGCTTATCCTGGCGGCTATAAAATTATCAGGGAAGCTTTTCGGCAGAAAGGAACCCTAGACTGTGCTATAGAAACTATGATTCATTCTATCGCAAAATCCACGTTAACACAGTATGAAACAACTTACAAGCTTTGGTGGACTTTTTGCAAAGAACACGACATACCGCCGTACCAAGCTAAAGTTGAAGAAGTCTTGAAATTTTTACAACATCTCATCACTACCAAGAACTACAAATACGGCACTATTAACTCACATAAATCGGCCTTATCTCTCATCTTGTCCGAGAAGCTGGAGAATGACACAAGAATCAATCGATTTATGAGGGAGTGTCGAAATTAAATCCATCAAACCCAAAATACAGCAGCACTTGGGATCCTCAAATAGTAATAAACTACCTAAGAGAAATGGGGTCAAACGAACATCTGTCCTTGAAGGATCTAACCTGCAAATTAGTCACCCTTCTAGTATTGATCACGGGCCATAGAATTCAAACGATTTCGCTAATCCGCCTATCCAACATAAGAGAGTCAAATTCAGGAATTCAAATCCTCATAACCGATTACATCAAAACATCGGGAGTAAATAGGTTTCAACCTTGCTTAAATATTCCTCCCTACACAGATGACACCCATATTTGTGTAGCAGGCACCTTGAAGCATTATATACAAACAACAACAGACTTCAGAAAGCCAGAACAAGATTTCCTTTTCCTAACTTACAGAAAGCCTCATGGAGTAGCTAACAAGCAATCTCTTAGTAGATGGGTTAAGGAAACGCTGGGGAAAGCTGGAATAGACATAGACATGTTTAAACCACACTCTACACGTCACGCCTCCACATCGGCCGTGTTAAAACGAGGAGTTCCTGTAACAACTATTATGCAAACAGCGGGATGGACAAAGCCAACCACGTTTACCAAGTTTTATAACAGGCCACTCACACATCCAAATGATTTTGCTAAGGCTGTCCTAGAACTAAAGGATTAAATAATGGAAACTAATTTTCAGTTATATTATAAGTACAGTATTTTGAAATAGTTAAGTTGATTTTGACATTTATGTATTAACTTAATAAATATCTTCTGAGTTTCATAAAAATATAAAAATACATAGTTTTGTAAACTATTATTGCCCTAGCTTTCAAAAAAAAAATCGCAACTGTCTCTAAACATCTACGTGGTAAAATAAGTGATATCGAGGATTGGACGCCGAACATATAATTAATGATCAAACGAACTTACCTGTAAGTGAAGTTCGATCGTAATTATTACGATCGAACTTCACTTACAGGTAAGTTCGTTTGATCATTAATTTTAGTGTATGACAAAGATATTTTACAAAAACGTTCACGAAAATTCTAACTTACTGAAGCAAGCAAATTATTCCCAAGTACATAAATGTTCGATGCCTTTAATTCAGGTTTTTCCACTGTCAGAGTTATGATCAACATCTCTACCTATAAAAGCGAATATAATAAATTTTTATGGATTTTAAATATTTACATGCACGAACCTGTTCCGCCTCTGCTGTGCTTAGTTTACTTAATGGATATTTGTATAAAAACGATAATAAATCTTGACTCTGAAACAAATAAAAATATATTAATATATAATAAGTTTGCGTTGGGGACTAGAACACTAATGAATTTGTATACGGTATTAATTAGTATTAATCAATAGTTTTTCCTAAATGAAATGCATTGTTCGAATAAATCAATCCCTAATCGCTATTATAGGAATATCCAACGTAGGCATTTTTAATGAGTTGATAGAAATTGAAGCAACTCCAAAAAGGTAGACGTAATGTTTTGACGTAAACGTAGTGGAAGACGATACGGTTATGGTTTAAAAGTTGAATGAGAACATTGTTTGAAACGTAACGTAAACGCACGGGAAGATCGCTTAACTCAACCTCACTTTTCGTGATATTTATTGATTAGGATTAAACGATTTGCGTGCGTACTTTAGATATAGCAGAAATTGTGATCTTGGTAGCTTTGAGTGATGGTGGATAAAGCAATGGTCGTACATGTTCTTCATGATGATGAAAACTTAGCTTATAGCGGATCTCTTTATGGCCTATTTAATATGGATAATTTATAATGTGGATAATTAAAAAATCTGTTTCGCTCTCACAAAAATGTTATTTTAATAAAACTTGCCAGAGCTCTTAACATACTGAAGGGAATTACAACAGATGATCGATTATAAATTTGGCAGTTGGTCAACTCTAATTGGGTGTTTCCGAAATCACATTCGGCTTGATACGATTGCATCGTTGATATACACACGTTCACGCCAGACGTGACTATAAACGTACGAGAAGTTACCACTACGCATGCGTAGCTGTCATGCGCTACGTTTACGTTCTTGTCGTTGACATATTAAATACCTACTGAAGTATTCTCTACAAATACTAAAATTCAAGAATCCCAGCCCTGGGCTGCTTCATGGTGGATATTTTTTCTTTATTTTTTCTTTATTTTTTCACATAAAATTAAATTATTTCCAAGCATTTATCTCATTGAAGTCCAAATTAATCATTATATAAAAAAGTTAGATTAATGATGTTACCTCTTTATATATTTTTTTCTTATAATTTCAACAGAAAAAACATATTTATTCAATAGCCTTAAAACTATACATTCTAAATTATATCTTGTAAAAGAACACACAGTATGCTTTAAAATATTTTAAAAAATTGATAAAACTGTACCAAGTCTCAGACGTTCGCCAGTCGATAATTTGTAATATAAATAAACAAACACAAACACGTAGGGTTGTAGTGATTTTACCAAGAATAGGGTTGAAAGCTGATAGCGCGAAGTGCCATTATATCACTTTGCACATTAAGTTCCGTGGGTAAGAGTCTTGTTGGAAGATCACAATTAGGTGCCCAGCGTTTTGCTATTTCCGTCGCGCTTACAGACTTGAGCTGCGAACTCCCTCGCGGAAAATCATATAAATACGCGAGATGGCGTCGATGTGTGGTCATATCTCTGGCTGCCTAATGAATACGCTTTGGTTCTTAGGAATCGGAAACAAACAGATTGGCAAGCTCTCCGTAGCATAATTGTACTCCAGGTCACATCTCTGACAGTCCTAGGCAATAAGCTTCGGTTCTTAGGAATCGGTAACGAAGAGATTGGCCCTGTTTCCGAACTACAGTTTTACACCGGTACAGAGCGCCGCGTTCCATTAGCGTGCGGCGCATTTGACGAAATCCTAGGTACTCCACCTGACCCCTGGCAGAGGACCCATACGCCGCGCTTCGTCAGTGTGTAATAACCGTCGATGCCTGCTGCCGACATGGAGACGAATAACACAGGGGCGACTCAAGAACCCGGGGGAGCGGACTCCGCGGAACTCTCCATGTGTCTACGACTAGGTGAGGATGGCATTAAATAATTTCCATACCACGTTGCCATTCTCTCCTTATGCGAGCTCACTAAATTGCATTAAATACAACTAATTTCTTTTGTTACGAATAAAATGGCAACGGTAATTAAAGAACGACTCAATAGCATGGGGTTCGCGATTTTCATGGGACTGCACGGTGGTACCAATTGAACAGATAGAAGTTTTCATAAAGCTACATCTCAACACATTGTGCATAAATAATTAGTAAATTCAATATTAACTAAAAGAAGATCAAATATCAGTGTTTGGAACTTTCGTTCATATTTCAGTATCAATGTTAGGTCAGGTTTAAGAATCAGATTAGTTAAATAATAAATAGATTCCGGTTAGATCCACAATGTAACCTCTTAAAATAGTACTTCTTGTATGAGGGACTCGAGCGATCAGCTGTTAGTTAGGTCGATCCAAAGGTAGATAAACCAACATGCTATTTCATTTTGCCCTCTTGGGTGTTGACCACAGCATCTTGCTTCTCGAAAGGGTGGTAATCACCCCAGCGCCATTTCGTTTAATATTTTATGGCCACCGCCTACGTACGTGTTCCCTGATGCAATTGACGCCTGTCAATATATCACAAAATATTAGGAGGTAGTCCGTTTCACTTTGGTTTAAGCTTGACGGCGGGGTACATGCGGCAAACCTAACAAATTTGGACAGTTGTTCACAACGAATATTTGCAACGTTATTTGTGTCTAGAGTACTGTTGTACTGCGGCATCGTGCCGTGTGTGAGCTAAAAGCATGGATATCTGCGTCTGTCTGTTTAGCTTGGCAGATGACATTCAGTTACTTCATCCAAGAGAAGTTTCTCTTGCACACATATTATGTAAGGTTTTACATATGCTACTTAGAGTACAAGGCGGAAGTCTCCGTTGCGTGTAAAAAAGTTTGTTACATTGCAATTTTCTACTAAGTAAATTTTGAATGTACTTCTTATAGACAGTTGTCTATGTGCAGAAATAAATCTGTTCAAACGGTATTTGAGTTTGCTTGACTTATTTCTATTTTCAGGTATAAAAGTGAATTCTAGGCCAATTAGTAATGACAAGGATAATAAAGTCGAATCTTACTTACACTTTAAATTGTTAAACCCATAATATCAGTGCAGTGCAGATTAAGGTTCATAATAATTGATAAAAGTAGGCAATCAAATTGTATCAAAATAAATCTCATTGAAATGTAATATAAAAGTAATACCAAACTTTATAAACGTATCTGAAAAATTGCAATAACACAACAAATACCTACCACTAAAACTAGACGATTACAAAAAAGCCAATTAATTAAGTATTACCTGCTTTAGTGACCAGAGTATAAACGAGGCGGGACTGGGCCGTTACACTGGTGCCGTAACCAAGATATACGCGGGGGGGGGGTTCTGCCGTTACAAAATATACTTCATACTTTATTAGAGGTGTCATTCGCCAACTAAGATGACATCATATGTTTTGTAAGGATGATCGGCTGAAAATTCTATTTTTTTCTCAGTGTAAACAAAACCTGTACAATTGTTTCCTGGTGTGTTTTCTGAACCTTTTCTCTTAAAAATATAGTTATTTTAGACAACCTCAATTTTTAGGATAAAAGGTGTCCGACGAGAATTTGGGTATGTGACATGAACAGAGAAGGGGCGATTATAAAATGAAATCTCTTTATTTAATAACTAGTATTACTTTCTCCTCTGATTACACTCCCAATTCTACGTTACATGACATCAATTACGTGTTGAATATTCTTTTGAGGAATGTTATCCCACACTTCCTGTAATGATCCCTAAGTTGATGCAGTGTTAACTGCTGCCCACGACGTTGCCTGATCCGTCTTTCCAGCATATCCTATACGTGCTCTATGGGATCTAGGTCAGAACTACGTGCTGGCCAGTTTGGGGCTTTAATATCGACGTCGCTTCTAATTATTCTAGCCGCATGAGGACGAACATTATCGTCCATTAAAAGAAATTGTTCACCAATAAACCCCTCAGCAACCACCAGATTCTTACAAAATGTCATTAATGTACCTTCTAGCCGTTAAAGCACTTCCATCTACGAACACAAGCTCTGCGAGCCCCATAAGTTATGCCAGCCCACAACATTACAGACCCATTACCAAAGCTTATATACCTTATTACTAAAGTTGCATTGTGCATATCTTTCTCCTCGCCTTCTCCATACTCTCTCTCATCCATCTGAAGACTTCATGATAAATCGGAACTCATCGGAGAAAAGAAAATTGCTCCACTGTCCAATATTCCAATTGAGATGTTCGCATCCGAAATTGAGCCTGACCACACGTTTACCTTCTTGCAGTTCATTCCTTACTTGAGCAGCAGTCATATGTCGATCTTGCAGGATAGATGTCACGATGAATCGATCATCGTGATAAGTTGTGCTTCACTTTCTTACAGATCTTCTGCGGTATTTGGCGGTTTCTCGAAAGCGAACAACTACCCTGTGAACACTGGATCTTTCAGCGACTTCGCGAATACTAAAACCAGCATCAATTAAATCAACTGCTCTAGTATCTTTCCAGTATAAGAGCATTTTCGAAAATTATCAGCACTTAAACAATCGACAGAATATAAGCCAGTGCTAGAGCATGATTTCTCATAGTGATTAAAAATGTTAAAATTCGTCAATTTTTAAAATGATAAGAAAAAGAAGAAATTGGGAAGAAAAAATGAACAAATGAGCTACAAGAATGCAAAATAAATGATTATACGTATTTTGTGTACGCAGAAAAATTTTAATTAAAAATATACTAATTTTTCTTGCTGTCACACTGTTTGCGCCGTTAAGTGTATATAGGGGGTGCCACATAGTTACGTTTTTTTAAATGGGACACCATATGTTTAGATAATTGGATAGCTTTTTTCTTTCCCATTATAAATGTATGATTGTTTTACGTTTGATCTTCAAATAACTGAATTATTCAAAGAAATACACCTAAATATAAAAAAGTTTACTTTGTAATGATTTTTTAATGAAATTAACAATTTAAATATGTACTGCAACACACAAAGAACAAGCAAAAATTATAACATGTTTTCAAAAATTCTACCACTATTTTCAAACAACGATTTAAATCCCGATATATAATTTTCTCTAATATTCCTGGTTTATTATTTAAACTCCTTTTAAATTTTTCTCTCCATAAAAAATCGATGGGTGCTAATTCCGGATTTCGTGGAGGTCACAGTATAATGACACAGAAGTGTATAAAATAATATTAAATAAAAAAAAATGAGTATTAGAAAATTTTCATTTTTGAAAAATTGTGAATAATTGGTATTTTGAATAGAATATTAATGTATTTTTTATACAGAAAAATTTTATTTTATTGGAAATTTTTTTTTTATTTTATTTAAGAACTTTTAAAAATAATTATATTTTTTGTCACTGGAATAAAAATAATTTAGTGTTATTGAAAAAATATAGATAATTTTTTAAAATGAGAAAGTTATCAAAATAATTGGAATTTTTTGTTCTTTAGTTTACTTATACTATTAACGTAAGAATTTAGGTTAAAGGTTAAACTATTAACCTTCAAGGTTAAAAATGGAAATTTGTCTAAGCCTTAAAGACTAGACTTTACCTTAAAATTTGCAAATTAAAATCATTTTTGACTACAAAGCTTTATGGTAAAAGAAACAAATTCGTAAATAAATTTAAAATTTATTGCTTAAACTTAGCCATTTTACCGAATAATTGGCTTTTTTCTACAAACCAGAAAGATTGGAACATATTAGTTGGAACATCTTTGAGAAGATTAATTCGAAAAGGATTAGGAACACCTTGATCTTTAACTAGAAATTACCAAAATAATGTTGTTACAGGCCATGCTTTTGTTATAATTTTTTTTATAATTATACCCATTATAATTGGTGGCTTCGGAAACTGGCTTATTCCTTTGATATTAGGTGCTCCTGATATAGATTGTAGAAAAAGAAGCAGGAACAGGATAAACAGTTTACCCACCTCTATCTTCAGATATTGCTCGTAGAGGATCTTTAGGATTACCTATTTTTAGACTTCATTTAGCTGGAATTTCATCAGTTTTAATAAGGCAGAAGCTGCTCCCTGATATTTATAGTTTAAAAATTCAGTTATCTCCCTAGATAAGTAACATGGTGCTCCATCTTGCTGTCAGATTATCTGTTCACTAATATTTAAAGGATGATCGTCTATATAGTCCTCTATTTTATTTTGTAGTAACTGTTTGTATTTTCTTCCATTTAAGCCACCGTAATAAATTGGCTCAAAAAATGTATTATTTGATATTCCACACCAAACCCCTATGTAGACTGACGATCTTGCAGATTTTCAGAAGTTCAAAAGTGCTCATTTCTTCTATTAAACAATCCGAATTAAGTAAAGTTAGCCTTGTCTGTGAAAAATATGTTTGCAAGAAAATTATTATCTTGTTCTATTTGTGCTAATATCTCTTGTAAAAATGCACAGGTTTCGTAATCGTTAACACAAAATTTTGGACCACACTAAATTTATAAGATTTAAATTAATTTTTCTCGAGTGCATTATATATATATATATCGGTAAAATATCTCGTACCCTTATTGGATTATTCGATAAAGATAATAAAACATTTAGTTCATTTGTATTATAATTTTTTTTTAGTTTGCAACGAAATTGTTTTTACAAAATATTAAAATAGTTTTGTGTACGTATCTTATCTGGGGATATTTTCTTGGATACAAACGTTTCGTTTTATTTATAGTATTATTAAAAAAACATATATACGTTTACATTTAACGAATCATTACGTTCCTCTACGGAATACACGGACATTATTTTTTTATGCTAAAATCTCAAAGTCTATAATTTGCACAAATGTGTGAGGTTAATTAAAAAAAAAATAAAGCTTACGAGAAACGTTAGGAAATTAGACTTCGTTTAGAAATAGGATTTTTTTCAGGTTCATCAAAAAAAATACGAGGGCGTAGAAGGGCCACAATAAATTTTATTTTATTTTTCTTAAATTCCGACTTTAAAGTCGGAAATTAACAAAATTCCGACTTTAAAGTCGGAATTTAATTTTGTTATATTCCGACTTTGAAGTCAGAATTTTGTTAAATTCCGACTTTAAACTCGGAATTTTGTTAAATTCCAACTTTAAAGTCGGAATTTTGTTATATTCCGACTTTAAAGTCGGAATTTTGTTAATTTTCGACTTTAAAGTCGGAATTTAAGAAAAAAGTAAAATAAAATTTATTGTGGCCCTTCTACGCCTTCGTAAAAAAAAATATTGAAATCAGAAGATTTTAAAGCTGGAGCCGGATTAACATAAATTGGATACAAAATCAAAAATTGCCCGCACCCGGCGTTTTACTGATCTCTATTTATCAAACCAGCTATCACGAGTTGTACATTATGCTTAGTTATTATTTTAAGAAAAATTACTTACCGAACAAGATACTTTATTCATTAGTGTAACAAAACACGGCACAACTGCTCCGATAAATATATTATCCATTGCAACGTAATAATGTTGTATTGACGAACTAGTTATCAAGTGGTCTTCATGCAAGTAGTTAAAATACAGATAAGAATGTACACCCATAAGAACAATAAAAAAAATTGGAGTACAAAGTAAATAATATTACCAAAGGCAAAAAGATGGCTTTTATAATTCTTACACACAGCCAAATGAAATCTTTGCAAATGCTGAATTTTTTCCTGTAGATGAACTGCCACCAAACTCATGTTTTCATCAACTCGGCAAATTAAAGCATTTCTAAGTGTTTCCTCGACGTTTTTGAAACATGTTCTCAGAGTAATTCTGTACAAAACAATTGTAATCATAATATATAAAGTAAAGTTCATCCCATTGATATACATAAATGTACTACATATTGAGAGCAACTTATTCTGAACCGACACACTTTGTATTATCGAAAGATACAAAAACAGTAACAAATATAAAACAGATTGTGAATAAACGAGTAACGTAAGTATTTGAAGATGTCTTGTAATTTCCTTTGTTAGAATAGTTTCAATTCCAAAGAATTTTCTTTTCTCTATAATTTCTAGCAGACCATTAGTGAAATAAATGTATTTATTATTATATGTATAAAAGGAAATGGTAACAACTAAAATGGCTATATACTTTAAGGCCAATATCACGTATTCGAAAATAAATTTTGGATCTAAATCCGTTGACGTCATTAATTCATGAAGACATAAACTTAACCCAATTATAATGACAAAGTTATAACCAATAGAGGTAAAGGTAACAAATTTGGAGTTTTTCAGTATCGATTTTTTAACTAAATTTCTATGAGGACATTCAGGTTTTGCAATATAAGTTATAGAGAATCCACAAAGAATCATTAGTCTCAGAGCGCATACTAAACAGTCGTGTATATCACTTTTAAAAAACTTGCATAATTTCATTTTTAATTTTAGCAGTTAAACTTATTGGTTAAAATTAAAGTAAACTAATGTGTAACGTTATAATGATAAATTAATTTCTGAGAGCTGATTGCTTTTAAATTAGTTTGTTCTAAAATGTTATCAAAAGGAATCTAATTATATTTCTATGGAGAGATAGTAAATATAAAAAAAATAAATAATATTGTGATGAAAGATTAATATAATTAGGTTTTGTTAATGATCAAATTCAATATTAGAACCGTTTGTAATAAAATTGCAAGCCATTTCATTCCAGTTTGTCGTTTTCCGTGAAGAAATGTTTCTGCCGGTCTAGTCCAGATGGCGTCACTGATTTCTACTAGAACAGTTGGTTTTGTAGATTTTTGCACTTATAAAAAATGCCTAAATATCTATTTGTCCTTATTGCTCATACTGTACTCTCAAATGTTTGTCTCTTTCCAAACTTTAACTGAGTTTAGGTAGCAGAACACTACGGTGTTACTTCCTTCTTACTAGTGTAGCATTCTGAAGACAACACCTGTAGATCAGCAGTCTGATAAAATTATGTTTTTTGGTATTATCGTATAATTTTATGATCATTATTTAAAAAGTTGCTATATTGATTTAACGTACCTACCTTTGAGGTAACTTTCATAATAATATTGTACCGTATGTATCTTAATTTATGCCTTGGGTGAATTTACTTTTCAGCGATCAGTTCACGTTGGTTGTTCTTTAGAACAGCCATCATTAATACCGATTAGTATCGATTTATCGTGCCTTGTTGGCACCATTTTGTATAGTAGTTAGGTGTTTTCTGTCTTTGTCTGTTGATGGTTTAGGTCATTTGGTAACATTGATAGCTCTATGAAGAGTGGTGACTGGTGATCAGTGATGGGTTAAACGATGATTTTTAAATCACACTGTGAACTGCTACTGCCATTTCTGAATCACAAGGTTAATAAAAACACAAATAGAAGGGAGACCTTGATCAACAGCATTACAAATTTTCCAGTTAATTTAACAATTGCATCCTGAGTAGAGTTTTTCTCACGAAGACTGAACTGTTTGCTGGACAGTAATTTAAATTTGTTTAGGAAAGTTTCCATTCTAATTTTTAGTGCTTTTTCAAATATTTTTGGAATATGAATTGTGAGAGAAATCGGTCAGCAGTTTATTACCTCCAGTTTATCTCCGCTTTTATAGATTCGGTTTTACAACTGCTGTTTTAAAATGAGAAGAACATATGCCAATATCAAAGATATTATTAATTAAATGGGTTAACTTAACAATGGGTTATTAAGTTAGCAAGTTTCCGTTTTCAAATTGTCATAATCTGATAATTTTTTATTTTTTAAATTTAGTGTATAATTTCGAATTTCTATCTCTGCTACTGGTTCTAAATAAAACGAATTTTGATTGATCTGGTTCTCAAATATTCTAGATGGTCTTTTAATTTTATTTGTCATATTAAATCCCATCTTAGAATTATGATTGTAAAAGTGATTTGCTATTTCTCTTTTGTTTGTAGATGTTCTGTTATACAAATTGATTTTATATATTTCTAGTTCTTTTGTGCCATTATTTGTATCATTTTCAACCATCTCCCAAATTATTGTTGAGTTGTTATTGAAATCAATACGTTTTTGAAAGAAGTTTTGTTTAGATTTTTAATTAGATTGTTTAGTTTATTTTTATATATACGATATCTTTCCCTTAGTGTATTATTTTCTTGATTTTTAATTACTTGCTGATAAAGACCGTCCTTTGTTTTTATGGACCGTACCAAACCAGATGTAATCCATTCTTTGCGTTTAATTTTTTTCTGTTTTATTTTTATAATTGTAATTAATATAGCATCTTTTATTGTTGTTTTTAATACAATACATGCTTTTTCTATATCAACGCACTTATAAAAAGAATTTCAATTTTCTGCTTGCAGTATATTTAATAAATGTTGTTTATTAATTGTTTCAGTATAACCTTATTTTTTTTACTATATGTTATATTTTCCTTGAATATGTTTGGAAATGAAACGAGTGTTCTGTAATGATCTGTAATATTCGACTGCAGTATAGGAACGACTTTAGTAGTGTGCATTGTTTTCAAAAATATGTGATCTATACAACTTGATAGCTGTCCTTGTTGCCAAGTAACTTTGTTTATTAGCGAAATAAAAAATACAGTTGATATCACAAAATTCACTTCTCACTTCACATCACTTCACTTTAACTCACCTCACATCGCTTCTTCCTCTGAATCCTCGCCCTTATCACCCTCTTCTTCATTTTCAGATGAACTACAGTCCTCGTTCAAATTTATAATAAATTTATTTCCACCATTTATATGACATTTTTAAATAATCATCCTCAATTGTAATTACTTTCCTAATTCTTTTTCCCAATCTTCCTTTTTAATTTTCGACACTTCATTTTGAATTAATTCTACGATATTTTTATCTAATTTCGGAAAAGTATTTCTTTTTCTGATATTTTTCTTCAATTTACACCAAATTAATTCAATCGGGTTGAAAATACAGAAATATGGCGGTAATCACAACACTTTGTGGCCATGTCTCTCCGCTACAGTGTCTATGATATACTTCTACTCATAATTTTTCGTTTGCAGGACTTCCAAGAGTTGTGCTTTATTACAATTTTCCCCATAATAGAGATCATGTTGCATTAAAAAAATTATAACTACAGCTTAATAGAACTCTTGTTAGGAATTTTATACTTCGCATTGTCAATAACAATAGTGCTGCTGGGTTTTAATTTTGCTATTAGAGTATCCTCAAAATATTCCTTAAATATTTCTCCCTCCATGTTCTTGTAGTAATTAACGTTACAGTCTTCCATGTTTTTTCAGCACAGTTTCAATGCATTATCAATCCATCCATCAACTGATCCACATTGTAATATAATCAAGCGAGTCCCTTTATCAGAGGGCATTGAGATAGGTTGACATGTCCTAGATCCATTAGCCCATCCTTTTTTTACAGTGCAATGAGTATCGTACCAAATTTCATCTAAAAAATAAATTATTTTCTCTATTGAGTTCTTTTATCTCTGCTAGATATGATTCTCGCCAATTCACTATTTGTCTGCTTTCCATAATCGCCATGCGTTTATTAATAGTTTGATATTTAAATCAATTTTTCTCAGCGAAGTTCATAAGGTTTTCTTGGTATATTTTAGATGATAATTCATTGCTTTTAGTTTTCTGTCTACCACGTCAATAGTTGGGATTTCATTTTTCTGATACGCGTCGTACACTAAAGCTCTTAAAAGTTTTGCTAACGATGGGTCTAGAGTTATCGACTGTCCGGCTTCGGATCGTTGTTTTCTTGGGAGGATACCTTCTTTCATCAGTTTGTGTATTGTGGGACGGGAAACGTTAGTCAAAGATACTGTTTCACCTAGTACATCTAAATCATACAAATTAGGGTAATTAGCTCGCCAAAGGATTATTGTAAACATTAAAGCAAATTTGTTTCGCTTGCTCGTTCAAATGTAGCCAATTTTTTCTTACTGAAAATCCTGATGAACTTTGATATTCTCTATCACTGCAATCACTATTAAATTCATTTTCACAAACATAATAAGATGTTGACGTAGAGGCCTCTCATGATCGAAACATTTTTACATTAAATACGATAACCTTCTTAAATTATTTTCCAAAACACACTAGCAAATAAACATATAAAATAATTATTACTTATAATATTACACTTACCATATATTACACAACTCACTGCAACACGATAACCTTCTTAATTTATTTTTAAAAACACATCAGCAAATAAACAGATGTAAAATAATTATCAGTAGTATAATCCTACAAATCGGTAACAAAACTAAATGCGAACCTGAAATATCACAGAATGTAAGCGAAGCTCCTCCCCGGTCGCGTGCCAACAAAAACATCATTCTCGCTTCAATGTATGCGGTGTAAAAGACGGAAGATATCATATGTTAGACATTTCCCGCCCTCATGCTGTGTCTTACCCCGCATGTTCCGTCACTAAAGCGATTTCTCCTACTATACCTATTTTAGTATTTTGCAAAATGATCCCAAATAGTAACATAAGCTGTTAAGATCAAGACGTTTATTAAACTGATATGTTAGCTGCTGATTTACACATATGCTTTATTAAGATCGCTGTCGAGGCTTGATTACTGGGAAGTGTATATTAAAAATATACAAGAATCCAGAGCTCCGTGGGTCTGAGCTAGCATATGTTTTCAGAAGCCACTGCGGCATGCGCAACTTTAAAGGAAACTTTTCACCGAGTTCAGTAGACCATGTGGAGCGTTGACGTACGATAAATTCGGTAAGTTAGCGTATATAAGAAACCACGCAACAGAATCTTTCCACCAAACACGTTAGTCAAGTTAGTTTGTACTAGCGGTAAGAGAATATGGCATTGATAAATGTTTCAAAGTTTTTGTTGGTGTTACCCTTATTAACAAAACACAAGGAAAGATCCAAAAAATATTGGATTTATCCTATTAATCAATTTAAGGCTAGAATATGGAGAGTATCATCGTTCATGTGAAGAGCTTCAAAATTCCATTAGCGAGTGCTGTTATTTTTATAGGCTGCTAGTTGTTCGATCGAAGGCGGTTTGTCATATAAAACAGGTCGCCTTTATACTTCAACTTACCAATGATTCCTCTATAATTGGAAAATATGAACAATTCAACGCACTACAATCAATCTGATACACAAGTCAGAACACGCGTCAACGTACTGCGCCATATTCTAATGGGATCAGGCGTCTCGTCCAACTCGCGTCTCCATGTTGCCTCTCCCACCTCGCCTGCCATATTTTTGTAGTGTGCCTTTTTTGATGTCAATATCAGCTGTTTCACTTCTCGCTTATGGAGTCTCATCCTTTCGTCCACCATTAGGCCGATGGGTGGGCTGCTGGCTACCACCTGTACTGCCTTGGTTGACGTTCCCTATGAGCTGCCTGTTTTTATCAGAGTCTTCCTGTGTGTCTTGATTATGTTCTTGTATTTATCAAGACCCATAGCTCTCTTCCATATTGGAGCTGCGTACAGTAGTATTGAGTAAATTACTAAAGCAAGCACCCCCTCTTTTACCACTTCTAACTCCGCCTTAATTTGGTATTATTCTTTCTAACGTCATAGCTGCTGCTTCTGCTTTTTTTTATTACCTTTTTTCATGTGGTCGACCATACTCGTGTGTTAAAGGCTATTCCTAGGTATTTACAAGTCTTCGCGGTTTGTATTTCAGAGCTTTCAACTAATACGGTTATCTCTCTTACCTTTCCCCTACTAACCAGTACCACTGCCACAGTCTTGAAGGGGGAGGCGAGTATCAGTTTCTTCCTCTTCATTCACTGCCTGATAGCGTGATTGATTTTGGTGCTAGTTTAGTTTCAAGCGTTTCAGTTGTCCTGCCCTTGGTTACTATGACATACCCCACCAGCATCACATCCTGTGGCATGGGCAGCCTGAGCAATCCGTCTTAATAAAACTTCCACATAAATGGTCCTAGATCCGATCCCTGTGGAACTCCGCACCACATTTCCATCGGTATGCTATCGTTAGTTTCTAATTTTCTTTTCGTCAAAGAGTTTTTCAACCATTTTGATTGGGTACGGTAATCTCTCTGTTTTAATAGTTCTTTTACTATCCCCTCCCACAGTGCTGAATTAAAGGCGTTCTCAACATCCAGGGTCACCATCACATAGAAGTCCCTCCTTCTGTAGTTCCCGTACTTATATGTCTAGCATGCAAATCAATCTGTATATCGATGACACGTTTTCCATCCTTTTCTCATTTTTAAATAATGTATTCCATATTTCTGGGAATTCTCCTTCTCGTAATTATTTATTAACCATATTCAGGCAGTACTGTGTTTGGTTACCTACTATTATTTTAACCAACTCTTTTGGTATTTCATTCAGTCCCGGGACTTCACCGTTCTTCAGTCTTGATTCCAACTGTTCTAGCTCTTATACCGTGAATACGCGTATAACTTCTGTCTTGGGTATTTTTTGATCTCACTGGCCTACTTATAATATAATTTTTTCGGCCTCTCGTCTTTCTTCGGCGTCTGTTAATTCCATTTTAGGTATTGTGTGCAACTTGTTACATGCTGTTTTGTAGCCCTTAGCCCATATGTTTGCATCCCCTTTAGCTCATGCTTTTTCTTTGGCTACTTTTATGGATTTGTTCAGTGTTACACTCTGCTCTCCGTTCTCTCTCCTTGGTATTTCCATTTCCGTCTCCGTTATCCTCCGTTTTACTCATAGACATTTCGGTCACCTCTTGTATCCACCAGCAAACTGTTTTTGTATCTTTTTAATTTCTTTTTTTTTTGGAACGTCTGCTCACATGTCTCTGTCAGTATTTATGTGCACATTTCTGATGTGCTTATATTCTGTTATCACTTTTGATTTATACCCACGATTCTGTCCAGATTTTCTATGAACTGTTGATGTAGACTCCTTCCTGTTATATTTTCGTTATCGCTGTATGCTACTCTTTCTGTTTGTTTGTTCCTGTATATGTTATACACGTTGTATCAGCTACTTTTGAATATGTAGTAATAGGTTCATAATGCGTGCGCATAGACTTTCCCCATTTTATGTTTCTCAGAATAGCTAGGCTTTCGCGTCGAAGATCCTCGGTGACTAAGGTGAAGTGAGTTTCTCCACTGAATCGATGCTGTTTGTGTTCTGTCACTCATTAGGCCATATTCAAAAGTAGCTGACACGTGTATATTGGAGGTCGCTAATATTTTTATCTCCTAGGATTTTAAATTTCTTAATCTGCATTGCCATATTGGGTGTGTAATATGTAATGCCAATGTATGACTTAATATGTCCTCGTATAAAACCAGTTCCTGGTTTAGTATTATCAGATCTTGGGCCAGTCTCTCAACTAGTACCTATTTCTCCTATCTTATCCTCGTTGGGGAACCCCATAGCTAGAAATTTTTAGTTGAAATTACCTCCTATTTTTAATTTCCTACCCTTTCGTTGTTCATAATATTCCTTTGGGATCTTATTGTTTCCTCAAAGTCAATGTTATTTATTTTGGGGAACAGTAACAACCACGCACGATTCTATCTTAATTCATGCATATCCCTTGTCCTTACCGCTCTAGTATACTTTATTGGCTCTATTGAAGTTTCTTAATGACCCATGGGCTGTTGCGTGTACACCAGTTTCCTATATTTTTCTTATACTATTGTGGCTACCTGATGGCCCTCCATTTCCCACTCACAGCAATAGTGGTTCTTGGTGCATCCCTTTGCTACGTTCCTGTTTACATTTGAGGCATTTTTCTTTCATATCACACTCTCGTCGTCTGTCTTTTTTCGTCACATGTTATAGCAAGGTGTCCATGTCGCTGGCACTTATAATTTTTCTAATTTCAACATTTCATCCAAGAAGTTGTTAAATTGATATGAGAAAATTATCAAAACTTCTAAACAATATATATTTTTCTCAATTTTTCGAAATAAAAACTGATTCTACAAACATAAAATAAAACACATTCTTAAAAATAAGAGCAGGTTCAAAAAGAAAAAATAAAACAGAATGCAAAAAAAAAATTAAAATCAAATGTTCAAAAAATCCCTCTTCACGAGCAAGTCAATGTCCCAATCTGATATAAAAGCCATTACTGCATGGAGAGAAAACTATTCTATATCAAAGTAATCGATTATTCTTGAATTTTTATATTTGTCACTAAAAAAGTATTACTTGGCATAATAAATTATTATTGTTTCAGTAATATCCAATTGTAAACCAAGAACAGATATATTTTTGAGTTTCATTAGCGCAAGTCTTTAAGTCAATATAAGTTTGATTCCTTCGAAGTATAAGTATGTATTAAATATACTCTTAATAGTACACTTCTTTCGAGTACTGTTAATCGTGAGAGTAAGTATAAAGACATATTGAAGTAAATTCTTATTTAAATGTTTTTGTTGACGTAAGAATACAACTCTTGGAATAAAACTACAAACAACTTTGCCGGAAGAATTATACATACTATTAATCGAATAACTGTTATCCTTGATTGAATACTTGCTAATCTCAATGTGAAGTGTTCTAATGTTGGAACAAGTGAATCACGCAGTGGTGGGTGGTAGAAAGCTATGCCTTTGCCAAACGAAGACGACATACCTAACCTACTACGCGTCGAATTGTGTGTGCTGTACTTTGTTCATAGATGTTGATTATTATGAAATAATTTATATTTGTAAAGTTACACTTGAAAAAGAAGGATATGAACATTATCAACTGTGAAATAGAAGTTAATGAGTCTACAATGGAAAAGCTATTGGCAAGTTGGGAATTGGAGTACTTAATTTCAATATTAGAAGGTAAGTTTAATAATTCTGGTTTTACTGCATACAAGCTATTTTAATTACGTTATACTTTACAAGGTAAGAATACACAGCGTCTCTATATTGTAGGTGAAAAGGTATTCATCTGAAATTTAATGGTTATGTATAGATTTCCCAAGTTATTTTCCTTCTTGATAATTTTGGCTTGTGTATTATATACAATCTATAGTCAAGATCTGCATTTTTATTGTAGTGGCGTTTTATTATACAATACATATACAGGGTGACTGGTAAGCCGACTTATTCCTTTGAGGTTGGGTTAGTAGAACTCATTTGCAGTTGATCTAGAGATCTAATAGTTTTTGAGATTGAGAAAAACAGGGAATTGAGAATAGTAATTGTAATTAATCACACATACAATAAAAGACAAAAGGAATATAAGGCTCTAGTATACCACGACCTAACTCAAGTTTATACAAAAAATTTATTAACTTCACTGGTGCAAAAATTTATATTATTCCTGAAAATATAAAAAACATTCATAACTGTAACCTATTTTATAAAAAATTATCAATATTTGTTATTATTATTTGTTGTTACAATCATACCATGTTTTTTTAGTTTTTTTAGTTTAGTAAGGATAAATAAATCATAACTTATAACAGATGTAAAATACTACTATCTGCTAAAGCACAAAACGATTTCTTTAAGAAATCAGGTGCATATATTTTGTACTAATTTATAACTATATAAAAAAATGTATTTTAACTGGGTTTAAATATAAGTTGATTTGATTTGAATTGATTTTTTTATTCGTCTCATGGTATGATTTTGGTGGTGCCATTTATTAATTTGTTTTCTCTGTTGCTACTAGTATACTATCATTATTTTTAGAATGTAGATATGTTAAAGGTACCTCATGGTAACTGCGGGAGATAACAGGCACACATCTAAAATCCATATGCCAGGATTAATTTCTGCTATAGAAAAAATTCCAGCTCCTCGACCGAAGATCAAACCCAGGATCCCGGGGACTTCCACAAACGTTTACTGTAGGAATACAAGATGTTCTATTGCTACAGTGTTTAATGTAAATAATATTAATGTTAATTGAGAAAAGTGGCAAATTAATGAATAATTATATATTTTGAAACTTACCAAAAATTTTATATCATTTACTTGTATACAGAAAGTTACGGAAACTATTAACAGAAAAACATGGTAACATTTTCCGAATATCAGAATCCAGTTCTTATCACCTTCCACAATATTCAGAACATCTGCATTGAAGAAATATGACTGAACCATCGAAAATACTGTAAACACAAATTGTCCACAGAAGAATAAAATATTCCCAAATGCAAATACATGCCTTTTGTAATTATAAGAAGTTGCCAAATAGAATTGTTGTATATACTGGAGTTTTTTCTGAAGAGAAATTCTTATTAGAGGTCTATCACTTGCTCGATCCTCTTTAAGTATCTGATACACTTTCTCATAACAAGTCTTGAACGTAATTCTGTAAAGAATTGCTGTTGTTAGGAGATAGGCTGTAAATGCTAATGCATTAATATTATTCATTAGCATACTGAAAGATAGCAAAATTGTTTCAGCATTTAATTTTCTTCCTATCGCAGTTGTAATTGAAAATAAACAACTTACAATTAAAGTAAAACAATTCCAAGAAAGAGACCATCCCCGTAGTAAATGTGTGTATTTCTTGTTAATTATTGTTTCAATTCCGAAAAATTTTCTTTTATCAATTAGCGTAATTAGTCCATTTGAATACCTTATGTATTTACTGTTATGCAGCATTAGGGAAATTGTATAATTTAATGTATTTATGTAGTTTGGTATTATGATAGTATAATTGTATCTCTCTTCCAGTGATAAATTTTTAAACTTATACAGTTTTAGAAAACTTAGTAGCACATACATTATGATAAAGGAATTGCAGCCGATTGACACAAACGTGTTGATTGCATTTATTTTAAGTTTGGGTCTTCCAGCTTTATTTTTATGTGGACATTCTGCTCTTCCAATGTATGTTATTGTAAATCCGCAATTAATCAAAGGTCTTATTGCACACAACAAACAATCATGAACATTAATTTTTAGATGTTTAAAAATCATTATTATTTGATTTAATTTGTTTTCCTTTTAAAACAAAGCAAAATACTGAATGTATCAAATGTATCGTGCATCGGTGAGATTAAATCAACTTCTACTGTATTATTTTAAACTCGTTTGCTTAAAGCTGTCAATATTTATCAACACATATTGGTGTCACTATCTACTAATTTCCCTGCACTAATTTTAGTGTAAAGACTATAATCAACAACAACAGTATCATTATTTTCTCAGATAACAAATGTTTGTATTTTATGCGACAGAAATTAGCCATACAGGGCATTTTAAGATTCACGAAAATTGTCCGGAGTCTACATCCGGACAATTTTCGTGAATCTCTGTGAACCCCAGGACTGGTTTTCTTATTGGCCTGTCTCTCCCGTAGGAAAGGAGGGTAGCTGTGCATACGCAACAAGATCTAGACCGTATTCTCTGTCCAGATTCAGTTTATCAACAAACGCCTCAGTTCGTAGATAGCTGGCGCGAGAATAAAAATAAATAGTAACAACTATGTCGGCAATATCAAGGAGAACAGAAAAAATCAGGTCGTGTGGATTTGTGTTGACAAAGCTATGAATTTTTAAGAAACCAGAATCATTAATGCTATTATATTAAGATCCTAGAGGTAGGTAAGGATGAGGTAAGGAACGGGGCGGAGTAGATTTAAACGCGGTGTGCTACCCCAGGACGAGATCAGCTCTCGTTCAGAAGTGTGGGGATGCTTTTGCCGGGCATAAGCAAATAAGACTCATGTGGGTCCAGCAGTCGCGGTTCGTGATATTGTCCACAGAGGAGGCTTGAAATTTAAAAGGCAACTAAATTTCAATATGATTACAATTTGCATATTTCCCCACCACCCTTGAGGTAATACAACGGCGCGTTACATTTTTTTGTCGTGGGTTGATCGCCAGAGTAGCCCTACTATCCCACTTATAAATAAATTATAACTTCTAAAAAAAATCAAAATAGTTTTGGAAAACAATTGATAAATTAAAGTGTTTTTCTACAAACAAAAAATTGTATTCATTATCCCTGCCAGAGTGTAAGATTATTACTTTTAAGGAAAATTAAGATAGTTTGGAAAAAGAAGTTACATAAAAAATATTTTCTAAAAAATAAATAACGCAAATAAATATTTCTTCTAAAATAATAAGTAATATATTAATTTTTGGTGTAGTCTAAATATTATTATAAATCAGTGGTAACCTGCGATTTTCAAAACTAGCAAAATGGTTGATTACTTCTTCACAAAATGAAAATAAATCATTTTTCTTCAACGCTGAGAAAAAAACGTTTTTCTTTTGAAATCAGTGTTTCTAGTAAATGTTTTTATGCATTTGAATGCTGAAGACGATCGTTCTTGTTGACACTAAAGATAAAAGTTTGTACAGTTCGAAGAGACAGCTTTTTAAATTATTATTATATATAAAAGTAAACATTTCTTGAGGCGATTTTGAATTTGCTAAAAGTTGCTGGTCAGAATGCAACACACATAGTTCATTTCTTAACGAAATATGGTTAAAAAAGGGATACTGGTCCATTACTTTGTCTATTAGACTGTTAGGAAATGATTTAGAAAATATTTTCCTGTATGTGTCAAGTGTGAAAATAACTCTAGATGAAAAATTCCAAGGAGTGAGAGCTCTACTCGGAATTCTATGTTCCATAATTCTATTTTAAATATCAGATATTTTACTAGATTTTGAAAAAAAATACGAAAAACCTGTAATATTATTTGAAATAAATATTCTAACCTCTTTAATTCCGTTATAGGCTTTACTCAAAACCAAATTTAATTTGTGTGTGTAACAGTAAGTGAAGTAAACTTGAAGAGCAATATCTTTTATTTTAGTCTGGAGTCCATTATGATGTCCTGACATAACCGCAGCGCCATCATAGGTTTGTGCAACTAATTTATTTTTCAAATCAAATTTACCAAATTCATCGATTAATAATTTAAATAAACTGTCCGCATTTCTTCCACTACTCACATAAAAAAATAACAAACCTTTCAGCAACTTCACCGTGCATTACATATATAAAAATTACGAAAGTTGAGATTTACAAGTAATGTTCGTCGTTTCATCAATTTGCCACGAGAAAAATTCGCAATTATGTAGTTCTTCATAAATTTTGCATTTAATAATGAAGCTAACACTCTCAATTAGGTCATTTTGAATTGATTTAGACATCCCGGGAAAAACAGTGGCGTTATAACAAAAAACTTCTCTAATTTTGGATCATACGTTTTTAAAAAATCTATTAGCTCCTTGAAATTTCCTTTATTATACAAATCGCGTTTTTCGTCATGTCCTCGAAAAGAATTCTCTTGAGAAGGTAAATATATAATGGCATCAATTAATATTTTAAATATTTCCCTATTTTCACGGACTTTTTCATTACAATTTTCTATTTCTCTTTTATGCGGAGAATCCAAGAACTTTATAATATTTTGTTTACCCAACATTTCCAATTTAATGCAAGATGAAATATGCTCCTGAGATTTTCCATGCCTTTCTAAACCTCGCGACAAATTTTGCAAATTATTAAACTCGGCTCTGCCCTAAATTGAGGATTGATCATTAGTAAATAATGAACATTTCCATGTAATTGTTTCTACTGTTGATGCCGTTAACCACTCGATTTTTTTATAATTGCTATCACTAAACCCTCTGTTTTGTTTACCACTTGTGAAAACTAATGACGGCATTGACGGTGTAGGTTTAATAATTTTTTTATTTCTTACCTTTTGATCATAACTAAGAGAACTAAATAATCCACCACATCTGGACAACAAGACGTGTCGTTGGAAATATTTTCAACTAGAGCACTCAATTTTTCAACCACCTGTTAAATATTTTATGTATATTTATGTTCTCCCACAAAACCATAAATTGCCACTGTCGTTCTATGTTCTATAACTTCGTTCTCTTGTGCGAGAGGAGATCAACGCTCAACTGAAGTATACATGCGCTAGAAAGAGATGGGGTGCTAGAGGCTAGCTGCCCTAACTTTACCGATCCAGAATGTTTGCTGATACGCGCCTAACTTTCAAAGTCACGAACAATGTATTGAAATGGGGATTGGCTGGCCGCTAACCTCAGTTCATCGGAGCAAGCGCGAAAGCGCGATTAGAGACCGGGAATTATGCATACGTGGAGTGGACTATCCGGACTACAATGTTACATGTTTGTGGAAAGGAAATGCAACAGTTTTTTTTACACTGAAAATTAATTAATGAATTATATACAACATTGTGAATTGAGATATACCTAAGTAGAAATTTCTACTTGTGAAAAATATTAGTTTCGAGATATTCTGCTTCTCCCAAAATTGTAGAGGAGGCTCAGCCTCCCTGCCTCCCCCTGTCTAGCCACCACTGGGGTCCAGGGACATACCGAGGTTCCAGGCAACAAGAAGGCTGATGAATTGACTGGCCTTAGAGCCGAGGAACCCCGGGGTCTAAGCCTATGTTACGCCGTACAAGAAGACAAATCACAACGGCTCTCAACCTTCGTGACACAGAGGAAGCATTGGAAGACAAATAAGGCCTGTAGACAAACTCGAGATTTTGTAACGGGGCCGAACAAGTCTATATCAGACAGTAAAATCATAAAAAACCAGTAGAAAGTGTCGTGAACGGAAAAAAATTTAACTGAAACACAGATCTAAAAAATCCGCGGAAATCTGTATAAATTTAAAAAAAATCCAAATTTAAATAAACGTAATTAATTAGGTACTAAATACTAGTTAATGATAAAAATAGTGAGTGAATTCACAGAAGTGACCAAGATGTGTTAAATAAAAAGAAACAGGAATCAGAACGACACAAATCTTAGCCTTAAATTATATAGTTTAAGAGTTATTATGTTTAAGAGTTGTCTATCGGGTCTGTCTTACTAATTGAATACTATTATAAGTGAATTTTCCTAAAAATGACTTGTAATATTTGCGAAGCGCCTATAACGGTTAGAAAATCAGGTATTTTTTGTGCCCGTTTTTGTTCCAAGACTTATCATGCATCGTGTTGTGGAATTTCTGCTGATATCCTAAAATTTATAAAAACTCCTGGCATTTTTTGGTACTGTAATAAATGTTCTTTAATCAAAGATTACGAAAAAATTATGAAATCAGTTCTGGAAGTGAAAAAAATATTGCACTAAGAGGGATAAAGAAAATTTTCATCAATATTAAAAATGATCTTTTGAAAATTGCGGATGATAAATTAAATGAAACCACTCTTGCGCCTGATCACAGAGTTAACAAGCTACTGTATTCCCAAATTATTGGTAGTACTTCTGCGGTAATAGTTAAATCAAAAAATGTCAGTCAGCCTAATCTCCAAACCAAATCAGATATTATAAAACAATATAGATTCAAATATACATATGGCCAATGTCAGATATCTAAAGAACGGAGGTATAATGATAGGATTTTCCTTTTTCTTTCTTGAGACTTACAACATGAATAATTCTTCGTTATCTAAAAAATATAGTTTATTTGATTTTTATTTTTTAGTTAGTTACCCATTATGTTACTGAAAAACTACACCTTTGCACTTGTGATTAGTCAGATGTTTTTTGACAACTAATATGAGACACAAAAATAACAATATATTTCCCTAACGTTTCGGAAAACGAATCTGTTTCCTTTCTTAAAGTTATTATTATTTTATCTTTTTTACTTTCTTACACCTAATATAAGGAAATATAGTAATCGTGATTTTTTTCGACCTTGAGATTTTGGTGATTTGTATGTTTTGAACCCTCCTGAATCTACTTTGATTATTTTTCGAATGATATCTGTCGGTATGTGTGTGGCCACGATAACTTAAAAAATACTAATTGGAGACTTCCTAAATTTATCAATTAAGATTTTCAACAACATTTTAGGTGACACATTAAATTTGGTGAATGTAGCACACCAGAAGAGACATAATGAATGGAAGAAGAAAAAAGGTACAATTTCGGGAAAAAATTTAAACTTTTTTTATTGCATTTCTGGACGAATCTCGCCGAATTATGATGAAAAAAACATAACTTTAGAAAAAATCTATCTGCATGTAGTATCGCAATAGCAGCCACAGTTTTTGAAATATAGCTTTCACATTTGGTACACATGTTCTAAAGGCCAAAGATATTGAAAAATTCAGTGATGAGCAAAATTGACCTGCTAAAAGTGGGTCAATGGGACCAAACTTCATTGTATTTGACTACAAAAAAAATATATTCTTGATGAAAGATTATAAATCAGGTCTATTATTATCAAGCCAATAAAATATATTTTCCAAGTACTTAAACAAAACTGATAGAAACAGAAATTTTGTACACATTTGACCTCATAAAATGGTGTAAGATACATTTGGCAGTTTGATATTTGAAATGTCAAATTTAATTACAAAAATGTCAATATGTCAATAAGAAGAAATTATTAAAATATATGACATGAATTATTATTGACAGTATGGAAGAACGCTGATAATTAATTATTTAAAAATTTTAATGAAACATTTCAAGGTACGCTTTTAAAATTTAATTGAGGTAAGTCAAGAATTAAATTGAAATGACTTTCTTAGATCAGGATGATGTACAGGCTTATGCATTATAAATTACCCACCCCTTATCATCGTTATTATTGCCTATAGAAAAAATTTTAAATAAAAGTTGTGTGGTTATCACTGAATTTTGTTAAAATGCTATCAAAAGGACAGTAGCGTGTAGATTTCAGGGGATACAAAAAAACTATATTTTTTTTAAAATGGGATGCCCTGTATATTATTAAATTATTGGAATGATTTTTGTTCCTGTTTTCAAAAATGTACCATATGTTACCTTCCGGAAAATTCGACAAAAGAATATTGTCTGCTTCTGGAATAATTATTTCCAGATTGGTAACTCCAGTTAAAGTATAATCATAAAATATAGGGCCAACAATTTTGTTTCTAAAAATTCCACACCAAACGCTAAGAGTTTTTCTTCCTGATCTTTTTAATTTGTTTTACCAATCTTTCTCTGTTGTGCTTGTTTTTCCACGACCTTCGATTTTTCCTATTAAAAACCACCGTAGAAAAGGATGATTAATCAGTCCAGATTATTTTAGTAAAGAAAGTGGGATCTTCATCCAACTTTTGAATCATCTGGCGGCGAAAGTCCAGCCTTTTCCTTTTATAAGCCTCTGTTAAAACTTATATGGGTAAAATTTTATATGGTCTGTAGCTCTTATTTTTTAACGTACGTTGAATTTTGGAATAACTTTTACCTAATTAATCGACTGCATTATTTATACTACATTCAGAATTTTCTAAAAAATAATACAATGTTTCAAAAAAGTCTCCTCGCGAATAAATATAGATGGGCTTACCTTCGAAATGAAGCAGTATATCTAGCTGTTCTTCCTGGTTTGCTACACGCATTTTTCTACTAAAACTGGAGGTATTATTCACCTTTCGGTAAATATTTTTGAACGTATTTTCTGATGGTGTTGGACGATTTGGATACAACATCCTATATGCTCTTCTTGCTGCACGTTTATTTTTGTTATTTTGTATATAACAAGTAAATATTTGGACTTTTTCTTCAGCACAGGAAACCATTTTAATTATTTCATTAAAGAAATGTCACTTTAATAATGTTAACTTTTTTATATTTACCGTAACTAGTTTAACCAAGATATTCGACGTTTAATAACTCAAAAACGGTATGCGGCATGGGTAACATATGGTATATTTTTAAAATCAGGAACAAAGGATCATTCTAAAAATTTAATAATATATATAGGGTGTCCCATTTAAAAAAAGTATTATTTTTTTGAATCCCCTGAAATTTGCACACTACTATACTTTTGATAGAATTTTAACAAAATTCAGTCATAACCACACAACTTTTATTTAATTTTTTTTTCTATAGGCAATAATAACGATAATAAGGGGTGGGTAATTTATAATAAATAACTCTGTACACTAGTATAAAAAAGTTATGTGCTGGCTACATCGGATATTTTAGAATGTAATTAGCAATTCGCGTCTACTTCGTAGGACTGAGAAATAAGTGACTTATTTCTCTATATTTTAGAATGCCAAGCCTGAAACTTGACACATATATTATTTGTTTATATAATATCCATAGATACTTACATAGAACGGTTTATACTTAAAATGTATACAATATTAATTTTTCAATTCTTCTTTTAATATCCGTAACCACGTTAACCTTCAGACAATATTGATAGGATGTAGCAACAATGAAAGCGCGAAGGCATTCAGAAAAATAGACAATCAAAAAATGTTAGAAAATTATGTAATAAGTACGGGAAGTGAAGAATTTAAATTCAAGCATTAAAGACGCTGGAACGAGGGAACAATTTTCCGAAAATGAACTGCTTAGACTAATTAGGTCTCGGAACAGTGAATCGTTTGTAGATGCTTCTCAACAAAGTATTGCTGGAACTGGATCCTGAAAAGAAAGGTAATGAATCTGGGTAATTTGTTCGTAGCTTATGACTACCGCAAAGTTTATGATGTGATCGAACTAAAAGTGTGACACAAATGTAGTGGTTTAGCCATGTTTATAAAAATTGTAATGAACCTCTCGCATGTCCCAAATGTTCTCAAGAACATTTCAAGAGTGTAATAATTCATTTTCAAAGCAATGCATTAACTGTAGTAAACTTGATTGTATCGATTTAACTCATCAAAACTGGGATGCTGTAATATGTCCCGTGTAGAAACAAGAACTTGAATATCATAAATCCACACTTTTAATTCTTAAATAACAATTAGATTTATACAGAGAATTTGCTGAATATCCTACAAAAAATCTTACTAGAGGAGGTAGAGTTCTGCTTGCCATAGACAACGATTTCTCCGTTTTGTTCTCCTGGAGTGGGTTGGAACCTTTGATGTGAAGTTAACACTGACGTAGTTTTCCACGAAATACCAAAACATCATATACTGCATTTGACGCGCGTTTCGTCAACCAAGTTGGCATCATCTGAAGATGATTAAAACTAACCTTATACTAGCAATGTATCCTATTTATACCTATTGTCATGGTTTGGTGAACCGTGACCCACTAACCAATAAAGCGGGCTATTTGGGATTGGCCCTCCATCACTGTTCATACTATTTTATACTTTGTGATTTCCAAGCTTTCAAATGCATCCAGCTGTCTAGTATTTGTTATATTCCTAATTAATCTTAAATTGCTAATATCTATTTTATGGTTGTTCTCAAACGCATGTTGGGCAACACTAGACCTATCTGTTCTACCGTATTTGTGGGCCATGTGCGGTTCACCAAACCGAGACAATAGTTTAGGTATAAATAGGATACATGATGCCAACTTGATTTACGAAACTCGCATCGAATGCAGTATATGGTGTTTTGGTGTTTTGTGGAGAACTACGTCAGTGTTTTCTGTTTTGTGAAAATTTTGTGTAAATCTAACCAATTTAATCATATTTATATAGTCATTCTGTATATACCTCCTAATTTAAGTGCAGATTTATATGAAAAATTTTTTTGACATCTATTTTTATGTACGGAATGTGTGTGCAATGGTGACGATATCATAATTCTGGAGGACTTTAACATTTCTGATTACAGAAATTTTTTGGAAAATAATAAGTTTAATAAGTACGTAAATGTTATTAATAATTTTTGCACGCTGCTGATACAAATTAACCTAACAAGAAATATAAATAATCGTCTTTTAGATTAGTTATCATTAATAAGAATGTTTTGGTAAATGAAGGTGATAAACCACTTCTACCTTATCCTCAAATTTTTCAACGTCAAAATTTACAAAGAATACGGAAATAGATTTTAATTTTCGGAAAGAAAATTTTAAATACAGATTGGTCAGATTTGCCTCACTTTACAGATGTTGACTTAGCATGTGACAAAGTATATTCTATTTGAAATTAAATTTTCGTAGAATGTGTACCAAAAACTTTACCTAAAATACCCCCTTTGATATAATAAAAATATTATACTGGACATAAAACATAAGGAATTACTGCAGAGAAAATATAAAAGAGGCAAAAACCAGAACGTACATGATGAATATACGTCTATTGGAGCAAAACTGAAATTATATAAAAAGTACGTTAGTGACAGGAAAATCAAATGAAATTTAATTCCAACCGTTTCTGGTCTTATATTCACGGAAAAGAAACTCATCTAGTATTTCCAATAACACGAAATATAAGAATGAGTCTTTTGAAGATGCAATCATAATTAATAACAAATTTGATGAATATTTCGAAACATCTTATACCACACGTTCAAATACAGATACGCTATTACATAATAATTGTTGTGACATTCCTCATTTACTACTAAACGAAATTTCTGAAGACGATGTTTTAAAAGCCCTAAAGAAATTGAGATCCAAATGTACTGCCGATTCTGATGGTATTCCAGCTTTTATTTTAAAGGACTGCGTAGTAATACTCGCAATCCCGTTAACAGTTATTTTTAACCTAAAATATTTCCTGACATATGGAAACAATCAAGAATATATCCCATTTTCAAGAGTAATAACATATATGAAATGGAAAATTATAGATCTATAGTGATATTGAACAATTTCTGTAAAGCTTTTGAAACTGTATTATATGATATTATTTTTCCTCATGTCGAGCCTCTCATTTTCCCTAATCAATATAAATTTATGGCTGGTAGATCCACCACTAGCAACTTATTCTGCATTACACAACACCTAGCAGAAGGCATTGATATTGGAGGACAGATTGATGTCGTTAATACACACTTCTCGAAGGCATTTGACCATGGCATACTACTTAGCAAACTAAGTTTATTCAGTTTTGTTGATTTTCTCAATATGTTTTTTTCTTCCTATTTGCACAATAGATAACAGTATGTAGTGGAGCATGTTATAAGTCTAGAGAAATATTAGCTAAATCTGGTGTTCACAAGGTTCCTATCTTGAACCCTTATTGTTCATAATGTTTATAAACGATATAGTGTCTGACCTCCAATGCATGTCTCTTTCGTATGCAGACGATTTAAAAATATGTAGATCCATAAAAACAATAAATGATTGTATCTGCTTACAAAATGATTTGCTTACACTTGAATCATGATGCGAAAAAAACAAGTTACCGTTGAATGTTGGAAAATGCTATATTGTGTCTTATACTAAAAAAAGTGTCCCGATAATTAACAATTATCTACTAATGATCAGGTCGTGAAAACATGTAATCAATGTAATGGTGTAATATTTGATTGCAAGTTAACTTTTGTTGATCATATATCCTCTGTTATCAGTGTGGCATATACAAATTTAGGTTTGCTTCTAACACAAAAGATTTTAAAAGTGATACCACTTTATTTCTCCTCTTTATAGTATATAATATACTAAAAATTAGAATATTCTGCTATTATAAAGCATCCTGGATGTGATCATATTAATAATATTAAAAACATTCAACGTAAATTTCTAAAGTATTTAGCTTGTAGACATGATGGAGTATATCCTGGAATAGGGACCTCTCATTATGGTTTTCTACAGTGATTTTATGTTAATGATTTATGTACTAGACGTAATTACCATTTAGTATTTTTTTATATAAAATTCTCTGTAATAAAATTGATTGCACAGAAAGTATCGGCTTTCCACCCAACACTTCTTTATATTCTATTTGCCAACGCCTAGAACGATTATACTGTTTCTCACTTTTACATGTAATGTGCTCGAATTACGAAGCTATGCATAATGTAATTATTGATATCTTTCAATGTAATTTTTGTGATATAAGAAATGAGATTTTTAATGTCATGAAACTAATCTGTATTCTAATATTTTATTTTAATTTCATTTAATGTAATTATTATTGTATTTTTTCCTGTCCTGAAAATGGATTCGCCCGTTGGTCAGTGTATGGATAAAATAAATAAAATAAAATTAAAATAAATAAAAAATTACCCTACATGTCTGGGATTGGAGAATGATGAAGAAACGTCCCATCACTTCTTGGAGCAATGTGAGGCGTTCGGGCGCCACAGGCATAGCATCCTCAGTGCTGAGGCGCTTCTAAGGGAGGAGATAATCTCCCTCGCACGAGTGACATCCTGGCCCTCTAGTGATTCACACTATTTTTACGCTTATGTAATGATGATAGATCATATTACTGTTATATAATGTCGACATCTTATAATTTTTTAGTAAATTTGTAAATACTGGTGATGAAACTATAGAAAGACGATAGAACAGTGGATATAAGAAATTTCTCTAAAATATCCGAGTCTATATGTAAACGATCCAAGTTGGTTGGCTGGGGCAGTTTCGTTCTGCGAAGTTGATGAATTACTCGGAATTTGGACAAATCTAATGATTGATAACCCAAAATGGAAACAACGATCTCAATTTTAAATAATACGCAGATTTAGTGGGTTATATTATAGGCAAATTTGAAAGCTCTTCGTTTTTGGTTATCGTCGATAGAAAAAATTTTACAGGTTCATATACCTGGTGAAAACACTGCCTTAAATAAATATAGGTAGGGTCAGGGATAAATTAAGGCATAGATTTTTACTAAAATTAACATAATTTATTTGTTTATTTAATCTTAGAAATAAAACTACAATAGGAATGGTGATAAAAGTTAACACATAAAATACTTATATGCATATCACAATATAACACAGAAAAGGCACATATATATTGTTTATAATTCCTCAATATTGCAGCCTAGTGAATGTCAGGAACACCTGTAAAAATTATTTTATATATGAATTTGTTGTAATTAATTAATAATAAATAAGAAATATGAAATAAATATATTTACGCCCGTTATATTTTTCCAATTATTTGTCAAAACGTACTATTGGTCTTCTTTAAAAAATAAGATTCTATTTTGTTCTATATAACAGTTTTGAGACATAACAACGTAAAAATAAAATTGTTTATATGTCCATTACTTATTATTTATTACTATTATTATAACTTCTGGGCTTAAATGTAAATCAAGGTTTCATAGAGTATGGAAATATTAAAAGATTTTTAAAAGTAATAAGGTGACTAGAATATGACTTTCTTTAAAAGAAGCTGGTAAATTTATCTCAATTCATTTCGATTTTGCCGCGAATTTTTTAAGGGCACAAGCAAAGATTCATGGTTGACCATGAGTTTGAACATAAATTGTTTTGTGTAATGTGTGATATAGAATATTGAGCTACTATTACTATAATTGTTGTGAATCACATGTATTGCTGCTTCTACTTAAGGATTTTTTAAATAGTTTTGGGCCTCGGAGGTAGCTTTTGATTTACTAGGATTTAACTGTAGGATGAAATACTTTACTAGCTAAAAGACTCATGGTAGTTCCAACTGCTACTAGCCATGTCGCTCAATGGGTTAAAATAGGTTGCAGTGGAAGGTGTATATCAACACAATCTAACTTAAAACTTGTAACCCGTTTAAAGGCTTTCACGAGTATTTGTACGGTATTTGCAATTAATGCTGTAACGAAGTGATTTTTCCGTGAATAGTTAGTTTGCTATGGTAATCAGACCTAACGGGGTTTTTATTTCACTCTGGTACACCCTGCATACGATAACGTGTGTTAATATTTTTTTTAAAAACCGTTTTGAATCAAAGTTAAATTTATTTTGCAAGTCCAGTATTTGAAATAACAATTATTTCTCACATAATTATTGTTTTAAACCGGTTTCTTTTCAGGGTAATCTTAGTTTGTTGTATTATCCTGATGATAAATCTATTATTGCGTTTGTACTTAATCAAGTAAGAGGAATGTAGTTTAATTTAATCTAGTTTAATTTCAGATTAAGTTGAAATTATTTGTTCCATGGTAAATTTATGTTTCTATTTGTTTAATAATTTACTGGATAAGTTATTAATTGAGTTATTTTAAATATTAATACGTGGCCGTTTTAAATTTTCTTTTCAGAAATATAGTTTTAAAATTAGAAGAGAGCGATTTCCAGCCTTAAAATTGTTTATAAACATTTGTTTATATGAATTAAAGGGCCTAGTCGGGAAAAAGCTTCAGATAGCTGTGTCACTCTCTAGAAAGTTTTTATACATGCGCCACTGAATAATTTTGCTTTTGACTATACCTTCACTGGACGTTTTATTCACCGACTTCATTGAGGTACGATTCTCTATAGAGGTAACACTTCCTTGCTCCATTTGTAGTGACAAAGATACTTATTTAGAAAATTCATTTTAACCAAATTGTACGGTATAAAAGTTTGAAACTTGCTGAGCATAAATATGAAGACTCATTCTAAAAGACATGTATGAATTTTACTTCGAATTTCACCGATTGATATCATAATTCAGGAGCTAATCACGTTCAAATTTCACTTATATTTACAGTATATATTTTCCCTATATAAAGTGAAAATTAATAATAGATATACATGTACCCTTTAGTACACTTTCAACTACTGATCCTCCAAATTTGGTGTAATTTGACCAAACCGTATGGAAGAAATAAATTTTGAAAAATTACCTTACAAACACTGGTTTGATTAGCCCTCTTAACGCAGGGAATTTATTTAAATACGATACACCGAGATAGCTGAAATAATGATTGCCATGGGTAGCAGTCGACACATTCGCAGGAATTTTTAGTATAAATTAAATCGCACCGATTAATAGAAGGAGCTGCGTGCTCGTTAGCAGCACGCAGCTCCGGATCTCCAGTGTCCTCCGCAACCAGGTAGTGGTAAGATAAAGTTGTCCAATTCTACGCAACCGACAACCACACACACACAGATCCCTGGGCATTCCGCTTCTTCACTGAGTTGTCCTAGCTTCTATCATACCGCTGATAAAGTGGTGTTCCTACACTTTAAAACAGGAACTAGCGCTGGAGACCGTACCATAATAATTCAAAGTACAGCTGCTGTACTGAAGGGTGCCAAAATAGCAAAATAACCATAGTATAACAGCATTCCCAATTATGTTGCGGCAAAATGCATCAACTTCGGGACAATTTTGTCGAATTTCTTCGTCTAGCAAATTGTTAAATTTGTGTATACATTTTTTAGCAATTTTCCAGCTTTAACCATATATCGTGCTGCATAACTGACTAACATCCATAACTGTGAACTATCTACACCGTTTATGTCAAACTTTTGTGTAACAAGTTCTTCTTGATTCTGAAGTGAGTTGAAACCTTTGATGTGAAGCTAACACTAACGCGGTTTTTCACAAAACACCAAAGCACCATAAACTGCACTCGATATGGTGTATTGGTGTGTTGTGAAAATCACGTCAATGTTAACAAGTTCTTTCATAGTATCTGCATTGACACTTTATAATCTTGAAGTGGGTTGGAACATTTGATGTGAAGAAAACGCTGACGTAGTTTTCCACGAAACACTAAAACGCCATATACTGCACTCGACGCGCGTTGCGCAAACTAAGTCGACATCATCTGGAGATGATTAAAACTAACTTTATGCTGACAATGTATCCTGTGTATACCTAAAATATTGTCACGGTTCAGTGAACCGTGACCCAGTAACCAATAAAGCGATATATTTTGGGGCAGATTCTCTGTCACTATTCACATTATTTTTACATTTTGTGATTTCCAAGCTTTCAAATGTGGATGCATTTGAAAGCTGTTTTCTCGTATTTGTGACATTCCTAATTAATCTTAAATTGCTAATATCTATTTTGTGGTTGTTCTCAAATGCATGTTGGGCAACACAAGACTTATTTGTTCTACCATATTAAATATGAATGTCTAGTGTTGCCCATCATCCGTTTGAGAACAACTATAAAATAGATATTAGCAATTTAACATTAATTAGGAATGTAACAAATACTAGACAGCTGGAAAGCTTGGAAATTACAGTGTAAAAATAGTATAAATAGTGACAGAGGGCCTATCCCAAATAGCCTATCATCTCCAGATGATGTCAATTTGGTTGGCGAAACGCGCGTCGAGCGCAGTATATGGTGTTTCGTGGAAAACTACGTCAGTGTTACTTTATAATCTGTTACAAGCAAATAAAATGTTGACGTGGGCCCACCAGGGTTTAAAACACGTGCTAAAACATTTGTCACATGATTTCTTTTAGGCCTGTCGTCTTGTCCACTGTTAATCAAATTTTTTATTTTTGAACATACATAAGTTTGTTTTTTATTAAGCTTTTTATATGGTTCATTTTACTCAGCTGTTCTTTTTAACGGTAAATCCCAGTTGGGCACATATTTTTTTCCAAAATGGTCTAAATTGTTCTTCAATGTATAAAAAAAAGTCGCATGAAAACGTTGCATACAAAAATTTGTTTTTTTTTTATTTCGTATGTTGCAGATTTTATACATTCATTTTTAACTTACCCTTAGATGTATCTCCTGACTGAATGGGAATAACGTTTTGAAATTTTGGTCGAATAGGTTTTCGGAAAAGACCTACCATTCTAAAATATGTTCAAACTTTTATCACTTCCGATTATACCGGAAGTTGACATCAACTTTCTTATTTTAAATATAACCCCCCATTTTTCTAACATTCTTGGATTCCTCATCAATTAAGGGTAAGTTTGATGATACAACCCACCTTGCTTCTCAACTGTTGTTGAGTTAAAAAATTTTTAAAATTTGTTGCGTTTACAGCGTTTCCCTTTATGGCCATTATATTCAAAAGTAATTGATAGTAATTAATGATTTTTGTCATCTGTTTAAGTTATCAAACCGTCAAAAAACTTTTGAAAAGAAAATAAAAAATGGAGTTAAAAACGTGTCTTAAATGTCAGGAATTTCAAATCTAAAAAACTTCATTTTTTTAAATAGCACCCCATTTCTTTATGCCCATATGTCTTTTCCATTTAGAAGGGTTTGTCGATACCAGCATTACATTGCATACCCGACAAGAGATTGACGCACACTTTAGATCTATATGTTTAAAAATGTAAGCCGCAAATCTTAAATCAGCACGCCGTGGTATTATTATTTTTATCAGTTTATGTGGTTCTGACGAAATATTTGTTTACTGCAGACTGGGATACGGCGCAGATAGTGTTGCTTACGCATATATGTCGATGACCGGCGCAGATAGTGTTGCTTACGCACATATGTCGATGACCAGCGTTAGATTTGCCACGCTCTATAATAAGCAAATAATTTTTATTTCCAATTTTGAAAAATAACTTTTCAAGGAAGCAGTTTTAAACAGATATTATTATATCGCCGCCCAGAGTCTGCCAATGAATTTGAGATAAATTTATGATACACCCTGTACAATCTGTGATTATTGTCTTACCTGTTCAAGAGAGCTCTGGCCTATAGAATAATCTTCTATATTGAGATCTCTCCTTTTCCCTTCTTCCAGAATTCCAAACATTTTAGACCAGGGAATTGATTTATCGGTTAAATAATAAGTAAGTAACTCCTGATGTTTCTCCCTAAGTGTGGAACCTGGGAAGTTTTGTTGCATGAACTGCTCAATAGCCTCAGTTCCCGTCTCAAGATGTTTCTTTATTTTAATAGTCACTGTGTACCCCTCGGCAAATTTGTGTTTTAAATGTTGTGTTGAACCCAAGCACTTGAATATTCCATTTACCATTATGGCAAGCCTTGTACATAATGCTTCGGCTTCTTCCATACTGTGGGATGTTAAAATTATACATTTTCCGTTATCACGAAGTTTGCAAAGTGCGTTCCATAAATAGCGCTTTGTTGCAGGATCCATACCTAAAAAGACACGGTGTTCTAATATTTTTCACTGAGTAATTTTTAGATTGAAAATTTTTTATTTTATACTTATATATATGAGGGCATTATAAAATACAGGTGGACAATTAAGGTTTTTTAATAAATATATTAAATAGTAAAAAAACTGTAATGTTTATTAGTATTTTATGATATAGATAGGGTCAAATGGTGCAGTTTTTATTGCGTAATAATATCAGCATAAAAGGTTTTACCAAATTAAAATATTTCTTCTGAAAAAAATTATACACAGTGTCTCATTTTTATCCTGCCTTTGGGATAATAATAAGATAAGCATGGGTAAAAATGTCACATCGCGTTTTCAGGTACATAGTTTGGCTAGTGTGATATTTATAAGTGCTGGGGTAATATTATTAAGACGATCTAGTTAAAAAATAAGACAAAATTTATATATTTATAATTATATCAAAAAATCTTAGAAATTCAAAACAAGACATACATTCTGACCAGGAAAACATTGTAAAATTAACACAAATTATGAAACTTCTTAACTTATAGCTACAAAACTTTTAGTTTACGTTAAATTTGTCAAAATTAATAACAAATACAAGTAGCAGTTTCTCCATGGAATGTTGAAACAGGTAGTTTCATTACGGCATCTTCCTTAGATACGTCGAATTTTTCAGGCACTTGAGGAAATATAAACATCGCCTTTTCGGCGCAAAAATAATACAGCAGACTCGTTACCTTCAATGTTTTCGATTAGAGCAAAATAATGCAGCAGTTTCTTCTTTTTATGTAGTCCCCAGTAACTATTTCACACGAATAAATTTCTTCATCCGAAAAATTACCTTCTTTTACTAGATCTTCTAATGTCATATATTCAATGTCACTCTCATCTTCAACAACACCTTCGGTTTCATTTTCTGATGAGGAATCAGCAGGTACTTTAACTTTTTTCTTGGCTTTTTTTCTTTTTTTGTGAAGCTTCTTTCTTTTTAATACGGTTTAAATATTCCAGACTCGTTAGTACCGCAAAACTAGAATCAATTTTACGTCTTCGCTTTATATCGGAATCTGATTTATTAATTTTACTTAAGTAAAATACTTTCAAATGAAGTAGATGAAGTAGATGGACTGGTAAGCATTTATTCGTAGATGCATTTTCTACATATTCATTCGTCTCTTCCCTGTTAATACAGTGTGACCCACTTAAGATCGCAACACCCCTGTATACCCGTTAATTGATGCTTGATTAACTTCAAATTTTGGTGGTAAGCAAAGATCGATAAGGTGATTCTTTGAACTTAGTAACATGTGATACATTTCAGTAGCGTGCGATTTTATGGGGGTCTGAAGTCTATTTTTCAAAAAAAGTATTAGCGATATTTTTATTTAAATTTCGGTTTCATCATCATAAAGAGCACCATTTAAAACTCCCAGGTATCAATTTTAAGTGGGATCACTTATCCGGTTACTGAGATGTAAGCCCCCAAAAATCCAGTTTCTTCGTAAGCGATTAAGTTGTCTGAATTAAATTTTGGCAAAACTGATTGTGCATTCTTTGAAAATTCACGGCATTTCTTTTTTTTGTTCATTACATAATCAGCTTTTAAAAGTATGTCGTACACTACTCGGTAAAGTGACTAAGACTTTTCAATAAATTCACAACGAAGCATCTAATTTATTTTTAACTGAAAAATAACAAAGATAAATAATTTTAACTCTAGTCAGAATTAACAAAAATAAATGTTTAAATTGTTGTGGCTTCTACCAAACCTCCATTTATTTCGACACATTTATCATATCGTTTCCGTATATTATCGACTGCATTCCTTAGCTGTTGCGGTGTAATTTCTGCACAAACTTGACTTATTCTTGCGCAAAGATCTGCTCGATTTGTTGGACGTGCTTTGTAGACCTTTTGAGTTAAAAGATCCCATAGGAAAAAATCAAGAATTGTGAGATCGGGTGACCTGGGCGGCCAATGAATTAAACCACTACCGCGGCCTATCCAACGGTTCGAAATATTTTCATTTAGCCACTGTTTAATAATTCTTGCATTATGCACAACCATCTAATTGAAAATGTAAATTTCGTATTTCCACAAGTGGAAGTTCATCTATTGCGTCCGATAATTCATTTCGTAAAAAAAATTTGCTCATTGAGATTTCCATCAAAAAAGAAGGGTCCTATTATTCTATCATTCATTATTCCGCGCCAAACGTTGATCTTTTCTGAATATTATCTTTTGCAGTTAATTATCCAATTTGGGTTTTCATTTGCCCAATATCGAACGTTTTGGGACGATACTACTCCATTTATTGTGAACGTAGCTTCATCACTGAATAAAATATTTTTTTAAAGAATCTCTGTTATTCAGGTACTCGCCTTGTGCCCACAAACAAAATTCCATACGTTTATCTTTATCGCCCTCTTCTAAACTATGGAGAAATTTTGGTTTAAATGCCTTTATTTTATTTTTTTTTGAGACATCTTCGAATAGTTTCCCTTGGCAAGTTCAAGTCTAAACTAGCCAGTCTTAAACTAGTATGCGGATTATTTATAAAGTGATGCAACACAGTCCGGTCATGTCGTCTGTTCCTTCTTCTTACATTATCTATTATTATTATTATAATAAAATATACGATGAGTTATTAAGTAAAAGGCAATATTCTGAAAAGATTAACGTTTGGTGCGGAATAATGAATGACAATAATAATAGTCTTTTTTTTTATAGAAATCTCAATGTGTAAATGTTTTTGCATGTTTTACGAAATGAATTATCGGACACAATTTTAGCTTCGTTGTGAACTTATTGAAAAGTCTTGGTCACTTTCCCGAGTAGTGTACGGCATAATTTTAAAAACTGATTATGTAATGAACAAAAAAAGAAATGCCGTGAATTTTAAAAGAATGCACAATCAGTTTTGCCAAAATCTAATTCAAACAATTTAATCACGAAGAAACTGGATTTTTGGTGGCTTACATCTCAGTAACCAGATAAGTGATCCCATTTAAAATTAATACCTAGGGGGTTTTAAATGGTGCTCTTTACGATGATGAAACCGAAATTTAAATTAAAAAATCGCTAATACTTTTTTTTTGAAAAATCGACTTTTCAAACCCCCATAAAATCGCACGCTACTGATATGTATCACATGTTACTAAGTTCAAAGAATCACCTTATCGATCTTTGCTTACCACCAAAATTTGAAGTTAATCAAGCATCAATTAACGGGTATGCAGGGGTGTTGCGAAATCGAAGAAACTGGATTTTTGGTGGCTTACATCTCAGTAACCAGATAAGTATTGCCACTTAAAATTTATACCTGGGGTTTTTAAATGGTGCTCTTTACGACGATGAAACCGAAATTTAAATAAAAAAAATCGCTAATACTTTTTTTAAAAAATCGACTTTTCAAACCCCCATAAAATCGCACGCTACTGACATGTATCACATGTTACTAAGTGCAAAGAATCACCTTATCGATCTTTGTTTACCACCAAAATTTGAAGTTAATCAAGCATCAATTAATGGGTATACAGGGGTGTTGCGATCTTAAGTGGGTCACACTGTATCATATTCAGCTTCCTCATTTTCCTTCTCATATTCTTACTGTTTCTCTTGTCTATTTCTCTGATCTCTTTTCTCTTACTCATTTTCTTCGAGTCTTTCTTGCTGATCTAACTTATAAATATTTAGTGGATAAGTGTTTTTGGCTTCCCATTGTATTTTTTGTAATTTGACTTCATTTAGTTGCCCCCTCAGTTATTTTCCCCAACAACAAAGGAATATTTCAGTGCATTCAAATGACTTTTTATAACAGCTTTTGAGACCCCTTCATTCCATAATGCACAAATCATATCCGCAATCTCACTTTTTGTGAACCTTCTCTGATTTAATCGCTGCCATTCGATAAGCCTTTGGTTCCAATTTAGCTTGAGTGGTCTAAAACAACACTTATTCAATGGTTGCAAAATATCCGTGGCATGTGGTGGTAGTTTAAACAAGGTGATGTCATTTTGTATAGCATGTTCAATGGTGCCTCTATCCAGGTGTGATACGTGACCATCCTTATAATTAAGAGCGGTCTTTGTGAAACCATGACACAAAATTTAACAAACCAACTACTGAAGACAGCAGTTGTCATCCATCCTTTACCTGGCGCAGCGTAGCAAGTATCTTTTAAATCATTTTTACCCCTCCATGTGCTTCATAGATTTTGTCCTCAATATATAATTAGCGGTGGTAGCAATAACCCATTCACTGAAATACATGCCATAGTCATAATATTTTCTTTTCCAGAACCCCCAATACTTCTGTAAACTTTTTGACCTATAGCAGCAACGCCCTTCGCTCTCCCTGGGTCCAAAGCGCAATAATTTCCATTTAAGTTAAAATATGTGATGGTTTGTCTTGCAAACTCAGTTGGTTTATTGCTTCTTCAAGTCGGTCATAAAAAGTGTAAATAATAAAGGGATCGTAGCTGTTTTTTCTACATTTTTCTAATTGCTCCATTTTTTTTTGCTCAGTCTGTTCCTCTTACGAAACATGCATAATCAATCATCTCCGGGTTTACCTCTTTGAAAACTGTTGTGCAATTATTTTCATTCAAGTAGGTTTAAACCACTGACTTGGTTTCTTCTTTGGAAAGAACAAAACCCCATTTAGCCATCACTGTGATTTTTTTGGGTTAAATCCGTTTCTTGTTACTTCGAAAATACTTATTTTCTGCCACGTTTTGAAATATTTTTATTGTTAAGAGATCTACTTAGATTTATCGATTCCAAATGTTTTCGAAGCAGCTCTTATAGATAGCCTACCCTGTTTAATCAAGGTAAGCGCCTTTTGCAAATCTTCCACTGTGTAAGACTTCGCTTTAGGTATGAAATTTCGGCCCATTTTGGCATACTCCAATCTGTAAAAGTGAACAATTAATGTCTCTATTAAACCCACGTGTTGTCTCATATTTCCCCAGCAGCTGTCTCAAACTTCTCTAAAGTTAACACCAGAATGGCGCGCTCCGTCGTAGAAAGATCAGTAAAGATCGTCCATTGAAACGCTACCTTCGCCGAACGCGCCCGATGGTTTAACACGGCATGGTAACAAAAGTTTACCGCCTGGTTTTAAAAGTTCTCTAAACATAAGTTACAATATGTTGATACGAAATAAATTATTGAAGTATAGTTATATTAATTTGCCAATTAATATGTATTTAGGTTTCACCATATATAATTACTAAAGCTGGCCGAGGTGGCTGGCGCTGGCGTCACACGTGCCGATTTAGAAGTGATTTACGCTGTAGTCTTATTTAAAAGGTTAATGCGTGAGGTTGTACCTATAAATTATACATAATGTCAAACGCGCCAAAGAGTAAAAAACGACCGTACGCGGACACAGTGAATAAATTTATCGATGAATTTCCGGATTTATTCTATGACGGATGCAAAATAATTTGTAAAGTTTGCAATCAAGACTTAATGTGCTGGCACAAAACAGATTGTCGTCGTCATATCAATACCGTGCAACATCAAAATAAAAAAAATGGCATGCCTTTGACAACTCAGTTTATGTTTGATTTATTGTTAATGTTAATAGCCTGTAATATTCCGCTACACATACTGGGTAATCAACCATTTCGGGAGTTTTGGAATAAATACAATCCCCAGGTGAACTTATCAAGTCGTACATCGTTACGTAGATATATTCCAGCTGTACGTGAAGACATTGTAAATAGGATTAAATGTGGATTAAAAAATACACGGCTCTGGTTATGTATTGAGGAGACGACAGATTGTAAAAAAAATTCTATTTTAAATATTATAGTACGTGTACTGGACCCTCTTAAACCAACATTTCCGCTTTTACTAGCTAGTAAAAGACTAACTGCGTGTACTGGCGAAATAATTACGCGTGTGGTGTTGGAGACATTCGAAAAATTTGAACTTTGAACAAATCAAGTATTGATGTCTGTGACTGATGGTGCCGTGACAATGCGCGTGGTAGGCCGTTGTCTTCAAAGAGACAATTGTAGGTTTTTACGTATTACGTGTAAAGTGCATGCGTTACATCTTGTGGCAGAAACGATTCGAAAATGTTTTCCAGAGGTAGATGCATTAATAGCAAATACAAAAAAAGTATTTCTCAAATCTCCTAAGCGGCTTCGAGCATTTCACAGACAGTGTCCTGGTATCCCTGAGCCACCAGATCCGATTCTTACACGTTGGGGAACGTGGTTGAAAGCGGCTTTTCATTATGCTGAATATTTTCAACAAATAAAAGCTGTGATACTACAGTTCAACTCTAACGAGGCTGCAGCTATTAGGGAAAGCCAGACAAGCTTTCAAGACGTTTCCCTTGAAACAGATTTAAAAACTATTAATAACAATTATAGAGGACTACACGATGCAATAGAAAAATTGCAAAATAGTTCGTTGTCGTTAGTGGAATCACTGCAAATAGTGGACGACGTAAATACACAGCTACAGGCTATAAATGACGCAAAAAATAATCGCGTTAGTGAAAAATTCGAGAGTGTATTACAGAAAGATCCTGATTTTAGCAAATTAAAACAAATTTGTGATGGTGCATCTACAACTTCGTTAAGTGAGTTCACAGATTGTTTTACTTATGCCTGTATTACATCCGTAGATGTCGAACGGTCATTTTCAAAATACAAACATATTTTTTCACCAAAAGCGAACATCGCTGACGGAGACAGCTGTAGAAACATACCTGATGTTATTATACTATAGATCTTCCCCACTTTGTGATGACGACAACCAAACTACTTCATAAATCTGCTTAAAAGGGTGAGTTTTATACAAATTTTTATAAAATGTAACATTATTGTTAAAATTTATTTCCATTTATTGTACTTATTCAAGTATTATGCTATGATGTATACATATGAGTCATATGACGGCTCTGTCGGTCAGGTGACCTCGGCCAGCTTTAATAATTACCAATTTGCCACTTTAGCGCCCCAATAATATCACGTTTAGTGAAAAAAATATGACTCATTTTTACCCAAATTTTCTTATATCTCATTTTTACACCACTTTACCCTATTAATTTATGTCTATAAAATGACAAAAAGGTAATTGAAATTAATACTGAAAAATAACTAGCATAGACTTTTAAACACTTACCAGTAGTGGGCTCATCAAGATAAATCACTGGAGGATCACCAATCAAAGAAATTGAGGTACTTAATTTTCTCTTATTTCCACCGCTAAGTTGCTTAACCTTTTTGTCCAAATGTGCTGTAAAATCAAATTCTCTTGCCAAATGTTCTGCCACAAGAGAGCAATCACCGTAGCGAATTCCTCTTAGCAATGAGAACATTACTATAGTTTCTCTAGCAGTCATGTCATCCAAAAGGGCATCAAATTGAGGACAATATCCGATTATCTTTTGTACATTTTTTAAGTCATATTTTATGCTAGAACCATTCACCCATCCGTCGCCATACGAAATTCTAACATCTCCAGTCATCATTTTGAATGTTGTAGTTTTTCCAGCACCATTAACACCCAACAAACCAAAACATTCATATTTTTGCACTCCTAGACATAAAGAATTAACAGCTAAGTGATTTTTATAATATTTTGTTAAATCACGAAGAGCTAATGTGTATTTGTTGGAAATATCATCATTAGAAGCATTTCTAATTTTTTGTTTTTCCTCCGCAACATCTTCATCCTCATTCTCAACATCCACAGGATGTTTTGGAAACCATTTTTGTTTTATAAAGTATATCATTTGGGAAAATACTTTATATTCAATGACTAGTAAAAATAGGGAAAAGTATTGCACCTGCTGCAAAGGAGTATAACAAATTTCTACCTATTCCAGGAGCCTCCCATTTATAATAGCGTTCATCGACTCCTGAAAAAACAAAAAGTGGCATTAAAAGAATTTAAAAGAATTTATGAAATGTTTTCGTTAACACTCACTCTTACTTGAGTAAAATTCTGAACATTTTAAAATTTGAGAACAATGTGATGTGCAAGTATATACAGAGTGAGCAACTGAAAATTCTAATTTTTAAACCCGGTTCTTAAAAATATAGCTAGAAAAAAATATTAAAAAATTAATCGGTAGTAAATTCCACCAAGTTTTCGTATGTGCTATGAATTTGTGTCTATCTTAATACATGCAGGACACGCCCCGTGGTCATGTTTTTTTTAAATAGAACATTCTGTATATTTTTAGGTATTTGGGTAGCCTTTTTCCTCCCCATTATAAATCTGTGATTGTTATACATTTGATCTTCATACAACTGAGTTAGCTATTTAAATAAACCTACCTAAATGTCCAAAAAAGCAAGTTTACATTATAATTGATTTTTTTAACAATTTAAATTAATATTTAAATATATACAGTATACAGCATAATAAACTTAAAATTATGGTAGAAGAAATAATTTACAATTACGTATATTACGTACGTATATTCTCAATAGGGGTAGGAACAGAAGCCCGAAAAGTTCCCTCCTCGTCTGTGTCTACAACATTCTTTTTTTGCCAAAATCTAGCTCCAGCACATACATTATGCTGTTTTTTCTCATTTATCTCATAAACCGTTGTTCAAACAGAAAAAGTTATAGCAATTAAATATGTACTTTTAAATTCTACACAAAAAATATGACATTCACCTTTTGGCTAATCTCCACCCAATTCACGTAAATGAAGTTTAAAATTAAGGACAGTTATGAGCGCGCTGTCAGAAATATGTAAAATATGGTTTTAAGTGCAACGATTATCCCAAAAAACTGCTAGTTGACAAAGAAATTGTAAGATGAATTGAGGTTTTTTTTGCAAATGTGCATTTCCTAATTCTATTGTAAATACCCGAGCCAAAGTCTAAAGATATTCTAATAAGTTCGCTCAGTTCTTTGATGTCTTCGAAAATGGCTACATTTTTTGCAAACATGCTGGGGTGCGATGTACTAGGGTCGAATATAAGCAATAACGGTAGTTTCACGTGACCAAATTATATTCTGCAAGGACACCGTGTAACCGATATACTTCCCGTGATTTACAATTTTCGTGTCTTCAAAAATTGTAAAGAAATCGTTCTATTTACACATGCGTTTAGTGATTGCGATACCACTTCTGCTTTCTTCGGAAAAGATGAAGCATAATTAATAAGTACAATAAACAAGAAGAAGGATTTAGAAGATGTTATCCCTATATTCAACAATCCGCATTCTACAAAAATGAAATTGCAAGTGCTGGAGAGAAATTCACACTTGCATTATATAAAGCTCCACGAACAGAAACTTGTTTAAATCGCTACAGATTCGCTTCATTTAATAAGTTGGTTGGCCAATCCAATCATGTGGTTATTTTATCTACATTGCTACCAATATCAGCTGCGTTAAAACAACATTCTTACCTGGTACCTATTACACGAAAATCAATCTTGGTGAGGACAAAATGCAGTAACGCAGTGGGGTTGGAAAAAAATCGACAATATTTTGTCACCAGTTTTTCCCACCGAGGCACCGGCTCCGATTTATATTCTGCAAGTTATATCGTGCAGCTGTAAAAAGGTTTTCGAAAAACGATGCGGATGTCATAAACTTGGATTGCTTTGTTCAACTATGTGGGCCAACTGCCTTCACCACCCAAAGACATATTAGTCAAAGATGGCCCACAAACCAAAAAGGAAGCAAGTTGTTATTGGAATATACCTACTGGGGAAACCACATAAAAAATACGTACTAAGACCTCTTCCTCATAAATGATGTGGAAACAAGCTCAAATTACAAAATGTAAGTTTCTAATAAAAAGAAAAGTCTCCAACAATAACTGTTAATAAATCTAGATATACACATTATGTATGCTCTAAAATTCTGTTAGATAATGTTCTTTTCGTGAAATACCAGCTGTTGGTATATTTTCTGTTGAAAACCCCATTTTATTCATTTCTGGCAGAGCGTTCAAAACTACCCCTTTAACTTTAAATGCAATTTGCGACAGTTCGGTGCAGATTACACTGGTCTGCAACGAAATCCTCCTTTAAAAAATTATGCTATAAGTATGAAGATTTTAATGCTCTGAATCTATTCCCGTTGGCCGATTTTTTTCTATCACGTCTAGATTTTTTATATGAATTTTTTTTTAAATTTCATAAATTTTGTTTTTTTTTTTAAATTTTTTTTTGTCAACATCAAGAACAGTATACATACATACAAAATAAGTTTTAGCGAGTTGTAAGAGAAAGAAAGAAAGTATTGACAGTGATTTTTATGGTAGTAGATATGCGCATGCGCAGTATTCGCTGTGACTTTACTTTCTTTCTCTTACAACTCGCTAAAACTTATTTTGTATGTATGTATACTGTTCTTGATGTTGAAAAAAAAAAATTTAAAAAAAAAACAAAATTTATGAAATTTAAAAAAAAATTCATATAAAAAAAATCTAGACGTGATAGAAAAAATCGGCCAACGGGAATAGATTCAGAGCATTAAAATCTTCATACTTATAGAATAATTTTTTAAAGGAGGATTTCGTTGCAGACCAGTGTTAGCCAAATGTCAATATAATATTTTTTGTGTAAAATTTAAGAATACATAATTCCCGTTTGAACAACGGTTTATGGGAGAAATGCGAAAAACCAGCATAATGTACGTGCTGGGTGGGAGCTTTTTGGATATTCATTCCTGCCCCTACTGAGAATTTATGTATGTTTATGAACGGAATAAAAAAAAATTAAACCGCCAAGACAACAATGTACGTAATTTGAAAACTTTAAGTATAAATTTTTTCTTCTAAAAAATACAATTTGCGTGTACTATAGGTATTAAATTACATTATAGTTTAGTTCGCTGCCACATTTATGCTGTTCCTTAACATTTGTTAATTCACACCGTGAGCAGTTACAGCAGTAATTCCAACTTCTATTATCTGAACGTAACTATACAATATTTTCCATATTTAATGCTTGGTTCGGTGTTTGAATCGATTGTCGAATCGATATTCGATTCAATGCTCGATATCGAATCGATCATTCAGGGTTCGGTTCAAGTATCGATTCGGTGCTCGATTCGATGCACGGCTCGAATAAAAGATTCAATTTATTTCCGCCTTAAGATGTAAGTATAAACAACACTAAAACAAATTAAAATTGACCAAGAACTTACCTTTGCAAATACTCTCAAACTGATCAGATGCGTTAAAACAAATTCCATTGGTACACTGCGAGCATATTCTATTAAACGAATATAGTTTAAAAGTTTCACTTATTCCGGTAGCCAGAGAATAATGAGGAACTACAAGAAAAGCCCAATGAAGCCCGTTTCCTACGTATTCCAAGTTAAGGCCGTCAGCTGACAAAACCTGAACTACTAAAAAGGCACCCACTCCTATAAGAGAATTAGAAAAATTATAAAATATTTAGGTAATCAAATATTACCAATCTTTTTCTTCGGAAAGCTTACAACCAGAGGTCGGATTTACCAATCGGATATGACGTAAAACCAGGGTTGGCTTTGGGTGGTTATGTATCGGATTTACATTCATATATGAAACGGTATCTTACCTTGACATTTTTTTTGCAAATTCCGTATTATCCAAAGTTGATAAAGTCAATTTATTATAAACACTCACTCAAAGAGAACTGGAAGTATAGGGGGATGTACTTAACACTAAACTAATACACGCAAGTATTTTTCACTGCTGGTTACAAGAATAAAATTATATTATTAATATTTATTCCAAATGTTCTGGAGTTAAACTTCGGAGCCTTTCGTTGAAAATCCATTTATATTGCGAGAAGGATCGCCCGGCGTCGACAGATGTAACTGGAACATTCTTAAAATATGTAAATTTTCGCAAAGTCACCACATTCATGACCGGTGTAGCAACGTCTATTTCTTTGCCATTTAAAAGATCTATTATACAAATCAGGGATTTTTTACACAGTTTTGAATTTTGTTTGTACCCTCGCAGAAATTTCTCCCTCTAATTGTAAAATATGTTGTCGAAGATCGAACACAACGTTTATTCCATCAACTGTAGTAAATTTTGATGATGGCTGATACTGAATGCCGTATGGCTAGAGGAATCCGTGAAAAACTTCCGTGTATGGTCTCCAGATTTTCTTGAACAGTGGGATCTAAAAATGCCTGGTGCGCCTGTGAAATAGCAACCACTTCATTTGGATTTAACTGCTGTATTGAGGATTTCACATTTTCAAAATGACAGTAATAGTACGATGCAGCCTCTAGCCAATTTCCCCATCGTGATATAATGGGCTCTGGAGGTAATGGATTATTTGGTGGAATTTCATGAAATAACCGTACAAGACTTGTTGCTTTAATAAAAACTGTCCTTACACTAGATATCAAATTATCAACATTAGGGTAGCACCCCCTAATAGTTTCAGCAATCCTATGAAGCCCATGTGCTAATCATGTTACACGAAATATATTCTGATATGTTTTCTTCAAAGTTCTTCCAGCAGCTTTCATATAATTCACTCCATCGGTATGAAATAATAAGAACTTGTTCTTATTTTCTGCATATTTGTCACCTCAAAACTCTTGTAGACTTGAATTCGCTACCTCCGCTATAGTGCGAGAAATTGTAGCTTCTAAAACTTTTGAGGCGATCAAGTGTCCTGTCAGTGAATAATTTTCCTCCAATGCACCCACTAAAACATTCGCTACCTTAAACCCGCAAGCATTGGTGGCTTCATCCACGCTAAGTCAGATGTACTTCCCATTAAGCTCCGGAAAAATTTTCTGTCTAATATTTTCACACTTCGTTGATAAATATATTTTTTTCTTACTGTAGACTCTGAAGGCATCTTAACATTGCTATATTTGTCACTAATACATTTTTCCAAAAATTGTCTAAAAAGTGGATTTTCTAGTTTCGACCACGGTATGTTACATCCTATCATAAATTCCACTAACTCTAAGTTAAAATTACGTTGCATGTCATTGCATGGGCAATATCGCAAATCTAAGAATTTACTGTAGCTTCTGTCGGTTTAGTACGTTGTGACATTTTAACTACGCGTTTTTAGTACCTACGTCCAAATGCATCCACATTATGCAAGATACTGTTTGATCGTGTTATGTTTTCTCCCCTCTACGCAGCAGTAATGTAAATTACCAATATACTGCAAAAAATCTATTACGCATTACGATTTTATTTAATATGGTGTATTCCCCGACAAAGCTAAGTAATCATTAACATTGTAAAATTAAATAAAATGCACTTAATATGTTGCATGACTTTCTTTTTGTAGTTTGGGAATGTTTCAGTAAGTGTTTACAATATATTATATCATCTGTAAAAGTCATTCCTGGAATCCGAACGGTAAATCCGATCTCTGCTTACAACATATATGTGTGAAAATGGAACTAACCTATACTTTCAAAATTAATAAGAAATGGTAACACAACTATTTTCAAAAATACACATTATAGAGTTGAGGAGCCAGACTTCGGTCTACCTGCCTCCCTTTGGATTCTTAGGGACATACTTATCTTCGTTTTTATTTATATATGTAAAACTTACAACATCAAGAAGAAAATAATTACATTTTGTTGGAAACCTGACACTAAGCAATAATGTAATAAAATATGTACGTACCTGTAAAAATGCTAACTAAGGTCATTCTTGTGTAGCCAGTAGATGGAACATCGAACATATATCCCGCGATATACAGCATGGGTAAGAAAGCCCAACCGAAATAAATCAAAATGAGAAACAGACGACCTGAAAATAGAAATGTTATTTTATATCTCAAATATTTGTCAAATTGTTTAATCTCTCTTAAATTATGAGGGATTAAACAAATTGTTCATAATAATTAATAATTAGAATAAAATAAAATATTTTTTTTGTACCTATATCATCTGCCGTACTGAAGCCGTCTTCTTGGAAACAAACCAGGGTAATTATTAATGCTAAAATGGTTACTAGATACGTAACCATGTCACACAGAAGTGCTGTTATCCAAAATATGTAAACTTTTACTCCAGAAACAAACTGTAAATGTTTGGATTTAGAGATATTTTCTCTTACAATAAAAAGTACGTAGAATGATGAGACAAATGCCATGCTGAAAGCTATATTGAACGCCAATTGGAAACCCATGGTTTGACCACTAAGTAATTGATTAATCTGTAAGTAGAAAAATGGATTGAAATTTTAAAAATGTTTACTTATTTTCGGTTTTTTCAAATTTTGCTATCCTATTGGGATATTAGTGTCAGCCCTTATTGTGTTAAATATCGTACTTAAATTATAGTAGAGTGAATTTGTGGACAAAGTCGTGCCCTTTTAGGATTAAATCGGCATATTCTTGTTAAATAGCTTATTTTATATTGGATTAGTAGAAATAGACCAAAATAAAGAGTAAAGAAAGTTTACCCGGAATACTTTTCTCTACGTACTTCTTTGAAAGTTAATGTATGGACAGAAGTCAAGTAAATCCTTTCTTATTCATATGTAACATTTTGTATTTAGAACATGTACAAATATTTATCTATTGTATTCAAATAGATGTTTAAGGTCGAATTCTAATATAAATGTAAAAGAGGGAGGTGGATATCCGTATACGAATGAACAATAGCTATCCTATGATTAATCTAATCGGAGGTCGTTGTCTTCAAGAAAATCAAATAAGCATATCATCAGGTTGTCCATAAATGATAACCTATGGAGACCTATTTAGGATCTTCTAGTCCTATAATAATCCGATGAAATAATATCCTTTAGATATATTCATACTGATGACCATTTGTGGACGTGTTTTGGAGATATTGTAATTATAAAAATATTGCCTTTAGGCAACGTTTCAATTATAAAAGAATATTTACATCTTGTAAATAATTTTAACAAATTATGGTTACGACCTTGCTGTCCTGGTGTTTTAATCGAAATGCCCTGATTTTCGTTCATGCGCGAGTCAATCACTTGACGAGGGCGCGGGCGAAGCGAAGCCACAGCATAAAAAACAATTTTCTTATGCTGTGGGGAAGCGACAGTCTCCTCTGGTCTTTTCTCTGTTCTCTGGTCTCTGGGTGTTCTTCAAGTAGGAATGTGAGCGTAGTATTGCATTATCGGTAAATCATTAATTTAAAATATTTAATAATTAGCATAATAATTTCATTTTCAACAATTAGAGCATGTAGGGTATTCCTATGTTCTTGACAAGTTATTTATTTCGTTATGTAGGTTTTAATATCGAATTCTATCGAGCTATGTATATTAGTTTGTGTAAAGATCGTTGGTTAGTCGCCATATGTGCGCGTCCTTTACATTCAACTAAATTCTTGAGTTTGGATCGCCTAACTAGCACTATAGATGAAATTTATATCGTTTATCTAATTAGTAATTATCTTATCGTACCTTATTAATTAGCATTTTTGTTGCTAATTTGTTACCCTCACCTCTTGGACTCGAGACTTTTTTTTCTTCCTACTGGAGAACACGAAAGCCTCGTGGCGACTGAAAAAGTCTTGTTTAACATTACAAAGCTGCGTACTTTGAATTTACGTATTCATAAGGGCTCTTGCCTAGACTTTTGGCTAGTATTAACGTATTGAAGAAGATTAAATTGATTTCTTAAAGATTATTAGACTGTACCGATATTTACCGTAAATAGCGTTTATAACTTAAAGTAACACACACCACTTATCTTTTCTGTGGAAATTAAAAGAATTTATTTCTGTAAAAATTAATATAATTTATTTGAGACATAAATTATTTACCTTTTATCTTTATCTATAAACATTAATATAATTTATTTAAAAGATAAATTGTTTAACACTTCTTTTTCTGTGGAAATTAATATAGTTTATTTAAATAATAAATAATTAGTCTATACCTTTCTTTATCTTTGAAAATTAATATAATTTATCTAACTACTTTACATTTATGAAGAAAAATTGTATAACTTTTTGTGTAACAAACCTTTTGGTTAAATTGTTATTATCTGTCAGTAATTTTCTCCTCTAGAAAATTAACCGAGTTGTGATTATTTTTAACTAATTTCACTAGTTTATTTCAGTTACTGTTTAGACATAGTAGTCATTTTTTCTTTTGCCTTATTGTATTTTTTTGTTCAACCGTAACTTCACCTATACATATTTTCTGTATTTGTGTAATTTTTCTTTTATGCTCGAGACCGAGAAGAAGGTTTAATCATAAATTTCACCAGATAGGGATATTATTTGCCTGTTGGAATAACCATTTAGACCAGCAGTAGCCGTTGTTCCCCAAGGGAGTCTACATCTCATATATCCTCACCAGGAAGCTGCCCGCGGGGCTATAGTTGGAGACGGAACTAGGAGATCAAACTGGAGAAATTACATCAGCCTAGTATTGAATAAGGTACTGTCTGTCTGTCTGTAAAATTGAGAACTTGCCAGGTCTTACCAACCATTACCGTCGTACTAGTCAAAGTAAATTTTTGTAAATGTTGAGGTAGCGCGAGGTGAAGGGAAAATACAATTATTGTAATATTTTTTGTTCTACTTCATTGTTTTGATTTTGCTTAATTTTTTTCTTTTGTATGTAATTTTTTGTCCCATCAGGCAAATTTTAATAGTACCTATTTTTTTTTTTTTTGTAATTAATTTTCCCATTATACCTATTACAGGTACAATTTTTAATTCATTGTAATATATTTGTTTTTCTGAACATTCTCTGTTTTTTATTTCTCCAGTAGGGAATGGTCTATTCTCACATTCTCACTGAAATAAGTTTCTAGAAAGTTCGTTGGATTGATACCTGTAACTGTTCTTATTAATATTTTTATTGATAACATGGTGCCCACTTGTATCTTGTCTTTTGACTTCGTTAATACCGTATAAGAAATTAGTTACTGGATTCAATCAACTTCCACAATTTGTCTTTCTCAAAATATTTACTATAAGTGAATCTTTCTTTATTTAAACTAGAGTAATCTTTATTTAGCATTGTTGATAAATAAAGCTAAAAGCATATTTGATAATATTTATCAACATTTAACAACTGTCCTGACCTACGAACCCACCGGAATTACTGAGCAGCCGACAGGCAACATAAGAATTTAACCAATTGGACCGCTAATTGTTTATAAGAGGTGTAATAAAACAGGTAATTATAAATCTTAGAAGGACTTAATATTAATATAAATTATATATTTTTGTGGTTACAAACTTTAAGAAAAATCAGTAAAAGAATTTCGAAGACGATAGAAGCTAATGACGGCTACCGTGTTTGAATTCACCACGAGAGGCGCTAGTGTACGGTAAAGTACAGAAATTTCAAATGTCACTGAACGGTAATGTTTATTATTGCTTTTTAACATGGGTTTTTAGTGATTTTTATAAAAATTGTGATACTTCTGTGAAATATGGGAGATATACGGTACGGGTCGATGAATGTAAGTACTTTAAAAGCAAGGCTAAGAAAAATTAGTAATTTACTTGCTTAGTAGGGAAATTATTGTACCTATCAAAGGTGTCATATGTCATTAAGGTTAGGTTATATTAAGCATGAGCATGATAGAAACAACGAATGTGCATGATTGTTGCGTACAATTTTCTATAGTAGGCTCCTTTGGTAACGCATAATCGTCAGGATTATAATGTTTCTTACAAACGCGCGAATGTTCGAAGGAATAAAGTTATCCCTGCAAATCGCTACCAACCACTGTTTTAGCAAAATTTTGTCTCGGAAACATATGTCCGCCTTTTGTTTTCGAACAAAATGGAACTATACAACACAAAATTGTTTTGAATTTGGTGTGTCATGAGGTTACATAATTTAGTGACGTCACAACTAATATAGTTCATTTAATTCAAACAATTTAATCACACCATTTTCAAAACAAGTTATATCCTCAAAATAAACTTTTTCAAGACTATATTAATTTGTATATAGTATAAAACGTAAGTATACGTACCACAATATCAAAAAACTATGTTCCACCCCTCCAAGTTTTAGGTAGGTCGCTGAGAATCACAGTCGTAAATCGTTTTCGGAACTTGTATGAGCAAAGAGAAATTTATTATGACAAAAACATTTGAGGTTTCCACCACCATAGGTGTAGTAATAGCAATTACTATTTGATAGGTGGGAACTCATCAAATTCAGAATAAAATTATTAACTTGAAATCGAAAGTCACTGGATGATAGTTTTGATAATAAAAGGAGTTAGAAGTACTTATGCCACCTTCAATTATTTTTGATATCCCGATATTTTTCAACTTAACCTATTGAAAACCGAATTTATCTCTCGCGATAATAGTAACTTTTTCTATCGTTTGTCATTAATTTCTGACAGATTTAATTCAAAAATATATATATTTTTAATATAACACCGTAGCACTATGTAAATAAGGACACGCTAAGTGCATAAAAGTCCAAAGCTGCAGATTCTGGACAATGGGCGAGTATGCTAATTTGTCTGTTTCAATAAACACCGACACAGAGGAATCATCCATCGTACTGAATCCACGAGAACAGGAGTGGTTTTCCGTTAGCTTGCGTTTTCCAAACCGGAGTGTCGGTCCAAACTAAAAAATTGCGATGTGAACTACGCACCTTCCCGAGCTACGCAGCACATCCATTCCGACTCGACGCCCGACGCGACGTGCCGAAATATGACTGCATTTGTGGGTCCACAAACTGGCAGTTAAAAAATTCCAAAAACCCTAAACCACTAGGGCGGAGTGCGGATTTTGTCGTTCTGCACCCGCGACAGATGACCTCCCTGAGGTAAATACGTACTGGTAAGGAAAAACACCAAGACCGAAGACCGCCAGTAGAAGCGACCCAGCCGGGTGGGTGCTTCAAGCCAGAACCAGGGTATTTCTGTCGAAATTGTCTACATTGCATTAGCAAGGAGGGTAGATGAGGAAAACATGCCCACCCCTTAGAAGACACGGTCTGAGCGTACAGGGATGCATCAAGAGTAAAAAGTAATAGTCCTGAATGGTTCCTATCATCCCTAGGCCATCGTGAAAGCCAAGAATATTGATGAGCTAATAAATAAAACTGGTAACACGACAGTAATCTCCTCGGTTTCATTGGCTACTTGTGCTTTAGCGTGAAACTAGTCGGATGACGTCAGAAGACAAGTTTAAAACTCTAATTTTTTTAACAGTATAAGTAACTAGTAAGTTAGTTGACTAAATCTAAATCTTACCTGAGTTTCTGCAGTATACGGCAAAGGATGATTAGTAAACTCTATTGTGCAATCGCTACACTGTAACATTCCCCTATACACAGCATTTAAAACTAAGCTTAGGGTTATTCCAGGAGAATGGTAGGGATCGTTGTTAAACCAAGCAGTTATATGAGGAAGATCTATATCCAATAATGTTGAAGTAGTCGAATTAAACGAAGCGCCAGTAATGTAACGAGTTCGCACGGTGACAGGCGTACTTCTGCTCTGAAAAATATTAAACGATACTAATTAATCTGATAATAATTATGAGTAAAGTGTTGGAAAAACATATTTGTAAAGTTAGCTTCACCTTTAACAAATACATTATTATTGTTATTCAGGCCTGTGATGTATCACCTCATGTTATTATAACTCTTAACTAGAAAACGCCGTTTTGGAAAATCTTCTATTTCTGATTGGCTATAACTCTTAACAGCCCTGTTTATAATAACGTAAGAGGATATATCATAGACAAGATTATTTATTTTATTAATGCAAGTCTGGGCCACTGTATAATATTAAAAGAAACATTATGGTTTAGTATAATAAAAGTAAAAATTTTGCATGTCCAATGACTCATTTTCTATCTTTTGTCTGAGATATATGGATTACGTACCAGCCCATATCAGAAAAAATGGTCCCAAATAGCAAAAAATGTTGGGCCTTTATTTAAATACTGGACCAATATTTACAAGTTTAAGTCGTTATCTTCCTGAAACTAATTAGCCTAAGATCCGAATTAAGGACGACCTTTACCCATCCGTTTAATGGATGAAAATATTTTATATTAATTTTAATATGTTATCAAATATATCGCGAGTGGGTTGGCTAAAAAATTCCTGGCAAGACTATGATTAATTAAAAATTGAAAAATTTTTTTAAAGGAACAAATTATAAACAAATTATATTCCAATCGAAACTATGAAGCCTATAGAATATGCAAACGTTAGGTTGTCTATTTTTTTCTTGGCGTAACTATTGGGTTGGCAGGTATAAACAGGTAATTCGATACTAGTAATTTATATTCATCTGTTTAATAAATAAATCTTATATCAAAATAAAGGTAATTAAATTGCGAACAGAATTATATAGGGTTGTCTGCGAAAAAATCTGGTTTAAATTCCGGTTGGCGAGCTTTAAAAAGCGAAATATTGGTGAGAATGAAAATGTGCGACAAGGAGGTCCTAGCAAACTATCCGGTGCGATAGAAGAGGACGCAGCATTACAGCTGCGCGCGGCTCGTCCATCAGATAAAAGAGTGCGCATACTATTTGTTCGTGCAATTGAGAAGGGTAGCGATAGACTAGTAAATACTCTGAGCATTATTTTGGAGCAACTGGCAGTAGACTTGAAATAAAATTATAAATATATAATTAATATAAATATATATCAATATATATATATATATATATATATATATATATATATATATATATATATATATATATATATATATATATATAATATTATTTGTGATATTAGAGTATATATATGTTCTTCTAAATAAAAATATGATAGTGATAGGTGCAAATATTAAAAAAAAATTTTAATTAATTTGTTTGGCCAAAACAAAATTAAAAAATTTTCAAATTCCACGATCTTCAGAATCATTATTTCATTATAAATAAAATATAGAAGATATATTTACTATTATATTATAATTTAGAAGATTCATTTACTATGTACTTACTGTATTCTCCGTACAAAATTTATTAAATTCTTCATTATATTTATTTCCTAAAGCAGTGATTTTTTTTATAACACGAGGTATGATAACCAACAAAATCGAGTGACGCGTTGGTTAGCTCAACTTCATTGTATTTAAAGTTCTTTTTTTTTACGAAAAGCCAACTTCAATGAACAATTTTTAAAAGTTTCATCATTAAAATCAATTACAGAATCGCCCAAGTCACACAAAAAACACTTTTTAGCCATTTTTTATCATAATATATTGTCAATTAATAACAACGATGCGTAGTAGCACGTCCTCTCGATTCGAATATTAAGGTTAACTGCTCCAAAATAATGCTCAGAGTATTTACTAGTCTATCGCTACACTTCTCAATTGAACGAACAAATAATATGCGCACTCTCTTTCATCCAATGGACGAGCCGCGCGCCGCTGCAATGCTGCGTCCTCTTCTATCGCACCGGATAGTTTGCTCGGACTTCTTTGTCGCACATTTTCATTCTCACCAATATTTCGCTATTTAAAGCTCGTCAACCGGAATTTAAACCAGATTTTTCGCAGACAACCCTATATAATTCTGTTCGCAATTTAATTACCTTTATTTTGATATAAGATTTATTCATTAAACAGATGAATGTAAATTACTAGTATCGAATTACCTGTTTATACCTGCCAACCCAATAGTTACGCCAGGAAAAAAATAGACAACTTAACGTTTGCATATTCTATAGGCTTCATAGTTTCGATTGGAATATAATTTGTTCCTTTAAAAAAAAAGTTTTTCAATTTTTAATTAATCATAGTCTTGCTAGGAATTTTTTAGCCAACCCACTCGCGATATATTTTACAACATATTAAAATTAGTATAAAATATTTTCCATCCATTAAACAGATGGGTGAAGGTCGTTCTTAATTCGGCTCTTAGAATAAATATTGATATTAATATTGAATGAAGAATTTGCCAATATGTCAATATGTGACCAATATAGAAAATATATAGTAAAATAATTCTTTTGTAAAGTTCGCATTGAAATATTTCGTTAAACCAATAAGTAAAATTTAGGTTATCGTTGGAAACACATATATTTCAAATTGTAACGATAATTCTAACAAATTATGGTTAACACTTGGCTGTTCTTGTTTTTAATCGAAAGGCCCTGATTTTCGTTAATGCGCGAGTTAATCACTTGACGAAAGCGCGGGAGAAGTGGAAGTCTGTGGGTGTTCTTAATGTAGGAAGGTGAGCATTATCGTTAAATTATTAACGCCAAAAAGCAAAACACAAAAAGCTCTTAAGTATCCTTAAAGCGCAAAAAAATGACGTTGTTCATATGTTTATTGGATACGTCTGGTACGTCTAAATTTCATTCGAAATCATACATTAAAATCACATATGCACATGCATCTCGACCTTTAATTTGTGACATATCATCATTCACTACAGATATTTTTTTGATATACAAAAATAAACAATAAACCTATTAATTCCAAACTAGTCGTGGTCGAGACAGAACGAGGTTTTCTGCACAAGATATCGGTAACTTAATAAAAAAAAGGTTTTAAAAATCACTTACGAGAGATATCATTCGTTCTGTTATATTTTCTTCATCTTCAGTATGATAGCTAAAATCTCTTAAGACATTTTTGTAGATTTCGGCGTACTTGTTATCGGTAACCTGCTCTACAAGTGTAACTGGATGGTCAAATCTATCCAAATTTAGAGACATTGCCGGCAAGTCTCCTGTTCTTTGATTATTCCTTGTGACCACAACAGCAATTATAAGAAAGATTACAGGCATAAATATTTGTATTAGTAGTAAAATCCAGGCACGTGCAGTAGATAAGATCTTCTTTAAAAACATGGCGAAAAACTGATTCTTTAAAAGGTCAAAGCCTCTAGTAAATGAGGGACCTAGTCCAATATTTACTAAAATACAATATTATGAAGTGAATATATACTTTATTTATTTATTTGTCTAAAATGTTTTACCTTTAATTTCTCCATTTACTTGATGATCGTTCTCATTTCTATGACCATTTTGGGTTAATAAATCGGGATATGCTTCCTCTTGCCCATGATCTGCGCCAACTCTGCAAAACAATATATATCATAGTTGTCTGTACATTATACGTATAAGTTATTTATAGACAGGGGCGCAAATCTTATGCGTTTCGCTGTGTGATGAAGACAAATCGAATGGCGAAGATATGAATGTGATTTTTGATTATGGATACGAAGAGAATATTGGTAGGTGCACACCAGCTATATAATTTTCATTGTTTAATTAATATGTAATAGTTGCTGATTTACTCGTAAGTTTTGTTAAAGTCACTGTTAGGACTTGTTCGCTGTACACAATAAATTAGTTTTGAAAATCGTTGATATCAATAGTGTAAATGTGCTCTTAGAGTAAAATAATAAAACAATTTTGGTAAACGCTCTTATATTTGTGTTTAAAAACAAAGGTGGATTTAGAGGGGGACCGCGCCCCTGAGACAAGTTCGCCAGTGATAATGTAAGTTATTGATTAAATTTTGTAATTTAAATTTTTCTTCAATCCTGTACCATCTATGTGCTTATTATTAGTATTAGGTCTTGCGTTTGTTTATTTTTGAATTAAATTTTTCTTATTGTAAATGAATCACCAATTTTATGTCACTTTAAATCAAACACGGGGTCAGTGCTCCCCCCCCAGCACCAATTCTAAATCTGCCACTCGTTGAAAATTTCTTGTAGCAATTTGTTGTGTGCTTCCCAAATTTCTTTGCGTAAGTATATCTATACAGCATTTTTATTGCGTATAAGTTATTTATAGACAGGGGCGCAAATCTTATGCGTTTCGCTGTGTGATGAAGACAAATCGAATGGCGAAGATATGAATGTGATTTTTGATTATGGATACGAAGAGAATATTGGTAGGTGCACACCAGCTATATAATTTTCATTGTTTAATTAATATGTAATAGTTGCTGATTTACTCGTAAGTTTTGTTAAAGTCACTGTTAGGACTTGTTCGCTGTACACAATAAATTAGTTTTGAAAATCGTTGATATCAATAGTGTAAAAGTGCTCTTAGAGTAAAATAATAAAACAATTTTGGTAAACGCTCTTATATTTGTGTTTAAAAACAAAGGTGGATTTAGAGGGGGACCGCGCCCCTGAGACCAGTTCGCCAGTGATAACGTAAGTTATTGATTAAATTTTGTAATTTAAATTTTTCTTCAATCCTGTACCATCTATGTGCTTATTATTAGTATTAGGTCTTGCGTTTGTTTATTTTTGAATTAAATTTTTTCTTATTGTAAATGAATCACCAATTTTATGTCACTTTAAATCAAACACGGGGTCAGTGCTCCCCCCCCAGCACCAATTCTAAATCTGCCACTCGTTGAAAATTTCTTGTAGCAATTTGTTGTGTGCTTCCCAAATTTCTTTGCGTAAGTATATCTATACAGCATTTTCATTGCTTGGTGACTGAGAATTTATCGCACAGTTGTTGTCCTATGATAGTTTAACTTACACGATGTATTTATTGAACAATATTTTGTTAGAAACCTCCGGCTATTTCGGTTCTATAGCGGTTGTAACAAAACTTTGAGAACAATCGTACAGCTAGTCATCGTAGTGGTTGGGGGAGATTTGTACGAATTAACAGTATAGGGTACAATACACAGATTAAAAAGGCAATTTAACAATAGGTAATAACACTGGCAGTTCTAGACCCCCAAATGGGGGGGGCAAAAAAACAAGATTTTAAAAAATTTCGTTAGTAACCTCGTTCGGAAAGATTTCCAAATATTGTTTCTATTTTTGTCTATTTGCAATAATTATTATCTCAACATTTTTCTTATGAAACCCCACACTTATGATATATTTTTTTTAATAATAAATACCAAAAACCTACTGCCATTAAAAAATAATAACCTTGATTCCATATCTTTTGAAATAACAGTGTTACGAATGACATCGTAATATGCATAAATGTACCTAATTTATATCTACAAATTTTTTTTTTAGTAGTTCTCTTTGGATTTTACAAGGGCCAATCCATAAACTTACGCACACCTTACACAATATCGCTACGTCCGTATGTCCTAGCTCCTTGTTGCTAACAATGCAATTTATTTATTTGTAAATTCAGTTCAACAAGTTGGGGGGCCTGGGTTTCCTTAGGACTCCCCACTGGCGGTTCTTCTATAGGGTCATTTGGTCAATGACCTCCCACATACAAATAAAAAAATAGAGCTGTTCATTTTCTGAAGTTTAAAAATATATAATATATATATTTTTAGTATTCTTAAAAAATATATTAAAGTTTCTAGTTCATTCTATGCACAATACTATTCAAATATCTAGATCGCAGGTTTTCGTGTCCCCGCCGAGCACCGAGCTTCTACACATTCATATTCATTACATTATTCATTTATAGAATTTAAAAATCTTGGGTCAATCCACAACTTGTGTCCTCAAAGCTAGCTACGGACCGAATTTACAACGAATTAAAGTGAAATAGACTTATGCGCGAATCGTCAGAAAGCAAAAGAGACAGAAAACACTGGCGGGGACAATCTCCCTGACACATTTCACGGAAACGGTAACGCACGAAGTTCACTAGAGCAGTCTTAATGCTGACTAGGTACGAGTTGGTCGGTAAATTCTGTCGCGTTGTTTTTAATGTTTCTATTTGTGAACATTTTATTAGTAAATCTCTACTTGTCGTGAAATTAAGGAAAACAGTGTTTTTGCTGTTTACTATTAAATATGAGTGTTGTACAAAATACATTAAAACTGAAAGATGGACATAAGTTGGGTTATGAAGACCGAGTGAAATTCAAAGGTGGTGGCCGTCCAAAACCTAATATGACGATAAAGCAAACATCTCTTGATAAGAAAAAAGAACTAAATTTAATTTTACAAAAAGCATCAAGTCAGGATAAAAGCATAAATTTTTTTTTGCTAATTTGCATAGCTTTTCTTCATTCTTTGGAAAATCGCCAAAGATAACAGCCGTGTTAGATAATGTTGTTAAGGTGAGATTACCTAAAGCGACTCCAACACGATGGAATTTTAATACAAAGTGCATAGAGACTGTTTATACCTATCGAATAGAATTATTAGATTGTTTAGAAAAAATCATTGATAATGAATCAGAAAACAACACTCTAAACCAAGCTATTGGTTTAAAAAACTACTTACAAAATGAACATTTTCTTTACTGGTTAAATTTTTTTTCATTTAGTTATGCCTCATTGTGATTCATTGTTCAATCAATTACAAAAATGTAATATCGATGTCATAACAATAAATAAGTGTATTGGCGTTTTTAATAGTAAAATTGAAGACATCAGAAATAAAATTTTGAATAACTATTTGGAGGAGACATCCATGCAGCCTGCCCAGAGATGTAAAACGGAAGAATCAAAAAGGAGAATTTCATTAGATTAGATTGTGATATAATTACATCTAAGATCAAAAACAGGTTTGGCTTCAGTAATCATTTAGCAGTGTCTCAGTTATTTCACGCAGATCGATTTAAAGATTATAAAAAAAGCTTTCCTCAAGATATGTTTAAATTAGTTAAAAGTAGTATCCAGTCATCAATCATTTGAAACTTAAAACTGAATTAGAAGTATTATATAGCCGAGAAGATTTTTTCAATAGCGAAGGTGCAGTTGCTTTGTTATAGCTTTTTATTAACAATAATTTGTGCAATACTTTTTCTGAAAGTGTCAAACTGTTAAAAATCTTGTGCACTCTCCCTATGACTACCGTCGAAAGTGAACGTTAGTTTTCCTTAAAAAGAATAAAGACATTTTTAAGAAATACCATGGGTCAGGAAAGGTTATCTTCTCTAGCTATGCTTACGATAGAAATGGCATTAATAAAGAAGATAAAAGACTTTAATGAAAAAGTAATTGACCAATTTGCATCTCAAAAAAACCGGAGGATCGACTTGGAATTTAAATCACTTTAAAAGGTAGGTAATACAGTAAACTTTTTTAATTGACCTCCCTATCTCTTGACCCACGAACCGCCATTGGGACTCCCATAGAACCGCTCCTGGATAGTAAAATATTTAAAGCTGCTTTTTTTCATGCTAGAAAATGCAACCATATTTACGTGGTCATTATCCATGTTTTTAAACATAAGCTCTATGAGCAAGGTAATTACAGAGCTGTCAGAGGTACTGGAACCAATCATGATTACTTTATTCACGAATCATTAGCACGAACGAAAGCAGCTTTGATCCTCGCTACTATGAAGAGTCAGAATAAGGCGATCCCGTCAAAACATATTAAATATACTAATATAATATGTTTAAAGCGAAGTTGCCTAGTCTTAAAAATGGCATATTTTGATTCATTTCGTAACAAATAAGTAGATTATATAATTAGAATTAGAATTATAAAAGGTAATATATTGTCAAATCATATTCTGCCAGTAATCATCTTCTATTCTTCTTAATTATTTAGGATTAAAGTAAATAGGTGTATCTTTTTACCTGGCTGCATTTTTGATGCTTTTATGTGCAAAATATCGCTCCTAATTCTTAAAATAATTTTTGTTTTTTGTAAAATCACATACCTATACTTCAAGTAATTGCTTAAATTATACTGACATTTAATTTGGAGAAATTTGTTAAAAAGTAAATACTACAGCAACTAATGTTTGTTGTGAAAAAAATGTGTACAATTAAAGTAGGGTACTCTCTACATGTCAAACTTAATGCTTATTTAAGCCTTACTTCATAAACACTTCTTCTAGAGTCGTTAAAGAAATACCATAACTACGAACTCCTAGCCTTTCACATTGATCTTCCAAATCACGTAACATGGGCTCAAATAGTGAAGATTGATTCTCCACCAATAAGTAAGTTAATTCCGAACCAATATTACTGTGAATCTAAAAGCAAACAAAAATCAAGGTAACATTTTTAGAGGGGGAATTTTTTTCTTACCTCGATGTTAGGAACATGTTTTCTCAGTAATTGAGTTACTTGACCTGCATCACAGTTTTTAGATTTATCCATAATAAGACTATATCCCGCACCATACTTCTTTTTAAGGAAGAAACTTGATCCACAACATTTTAACTCTCCACCCGCCATAATAGCAATTCTGTCTCCGAGCAAATCAGCTTCGTCCATAAAATGAGTAGTAAGTAGGAGCGTTCGTCCTATAAACAATTGTTAATGTTAATGATTTTGTGTCTAAGAAGCTTGGACTACTCAAATATTTTATCAATAATCTAAACCTTATTTTTATGGGAATGACAAAAGTTTTTCATTTATACCTTCTTTTTGACACTGTAGTAAATCCCAAAGTGCTCTTCTAGCTGAAGGGTCCATACCAGCTGTAGGTTCATCTAACATTACCACCTTGGAATTACCACACAATGCCATTCCCACACATAGTTTTCGTTTCATTCCACCCGATAATGTGGAAGATTTCGAATTTCTCTAAAATAGGAAGTATGTAGTGAGTGACTAATTACACATCAATAGAAACTCCACAACTTCTAAACTAATAGTAATATACATTATAAGCGGTGAAATTTAGAATTCAATGTTAGAGGGGCCACTCCATTAATGGTCGGCGGCGAAATAATTGGTTTATTGTTTACTTGTTTTGATGCAATTGTTGCAATTACAGCTTCAGTTTTCCTTGTTCTGACAGAAAGTGTTTGAAATGTGTTTCTATAGTGTTTCGATTATCTGGCTGTTGCTTTTGTGAATATTATAAGTAAAAAATACAAATTTGCGTCGGCCGTTGATTTTATAAGTTAAAATAATCCATTATCACAGCACATAAGAATGTCAGGAAATTTGCTAAAAAAATATTAAGTTCATCCCGTCGGATTAATGGCTGTAGAGTCCAGAATCATGTACCCTAATCATGCAGAGAGAACTTAGAATGACTGCCTTCTGCATTTGGTCCGCCAGTCACTCTACTGATTTTTGGCAGGCCGGTATGATCCTCAATTCCAAGAGCAATGTAAGTTTTCTCTGCGAGTACCTACACCGATTATTAGAACGGCCATCTTCACCGAGTAGCCTGGACATAGCACTTGGAGCTCATATCGGAGATTGCAATATTTGGTCCGCATTTCCTCCTCTTTCAAGGTGATGTTGTTCTCGGCAGGGGCTCAAAATTCGATCGCATACATCACCTTGGTTTGTCAAGGAGGACGAGTAATTCCAATAAATACGACGATTTTTGTTCTCAACAACGGACTCAATATTTTCGGGGACGTAAGGCACCACTGGTGTCAGGTCTACCCAGTACGAGTGCCTTAGGTGGTAAGGTAGTACTCATAACTCTGCGTTATGTCGATTGATGTAGGCCGAAATCGTATATATGGGGCATGTAGAAAGTACATGTGCGATTCCAGCGCCCAACAGCAGGAGTCCAAGATACAACGGCAGCAGTGACATGCTGAAGAGGAGAGGACTGAGGAGTCCACAGCAAACCAGCTGACGAAAAATGACGTCGCCGTAACGTACTTTTTTTGGTCATAATTCGTCGACGACGTCACATGCCTATAAAGTAACGTCACCGTGACGTAATTTTTTTGACGTATATACGACGGCTGCCCGCATACGTTACGTTAATGGCATATTTACTCGTTATTTAGAGAGGTCTTTAAAATGACGTCATGAGACTTTATTTTGTAGTCATACTACAACGAATAAATCTTTAAAAATTGATTTTAATCGTTGTATGATCACCCTGTTTACTGATTTAAATAAGTACAATTTGATTTGTAATTTCTGATGAATATGCAGCATGGATTTCCAGCGACCAACATTTCTTATTGTAATAATCTAATTCACCGAATAAAAAATTAAGACGTGGTTGCCAATGTATTAAAATATACTTCTGAATATTTTTTAAATAAATTTATTTCATGTAACTAACACAAAAGAAAGAAATAATTGAGCCTTCAATATTCAAATATCAAGAAGGCACCGTTTTATTATAGATATAATAATAATAATTGTAAAAATCGCCCAATCTTGCAACGATGGGCATTCTATTACAACTTTGGTGTTTAGTGATCAGCGCAAATTAACGGCAGTGACCATTTTTATTTTCTAAGCGTTCATTTGGATCTTGTTGGACACCAGTGTTACAAATTGACGTGTACTGAAGTAATTTCCACAAATACTGAAACCCACGTCGAATGTAATGCAATGTACATTACATTCGACGCGAGTTTCGACAACCACGTTGTCACCATCTGAAAACGATTAAAGCTCACTTTCAATTTTAATCATCTCTAGAAGATGAGAACTTGGTTGTCGAAATATGTGTCGTAGTGATGTGTATAGTGATTTGGTGTTCGTAGAAACTACTTATCTGCTAGTGTTACGCCAAAAGTTCCAACCCTCTTCAGGAATAAATCGACGTCATATCTACGTAACATTAGGTCAGTGGTAAAGTTTTCGTGACGTCGTATACACATAATTTAACGTGATATTCTGTAATTTCATGTCATTGCATGACGTCGTGTAATGTCATGTTGTGACGTCATTTATCATCATACAGTGACGTCTTTGGGATGTGACTTAGGCCCGTCGTGTGAACGTCATATATACGTAATTCTAGTTGTCAATACGTCATAAAGATGACCTAATATTGACGTCATTTAGACGTGATTGTGTTTGCTGAGTCACTTTCAGGAATACTGCTTTTCTGAATGTCACCTGCTTTCGTGACCCACTGTGCACCAGATATTATGGTGAAAGAAGTTCTCCACAGCAACAGCAGCTGTTCTAGCATCTCACTAGTGGTGTTGGTCTAGCAAGGCATTACTCGAATAGGTTCCGCTTCTTTTTTCGGATTATTGGGCTTATATGAGATTACGCTTACATTGCACAGAATCCTGTGTAATACAGCGATCCATCAGCAGGCTGTTCTTGCAAAATTCTATACCTTTCTTAGTGGCAGTATATTCGTGTAACTACTGAAAGACCGCATCTACAGATCTCAGTTTCTTAGCAGACAAGATACATATAAATATCACAGCATTTGAGGCAAGTGGTCGGCCTATAATTCCTCGCAGTGGAAATATACCCCTTTTTGGGGATTATTACAGTACGTCCCTCAACAGATCAGTCCTGAATTAACTATGTGTTCAATACTCGCGCCAGAGGGCGGTGAATGAATAGAAATGTCTTCCACCACCCGTTATTTATGGCGCCTGGGCCTGGGGCAGTAAATTTCTTAGTGTCAGCAAGAGCTTGTTAGACTTCCTCGGTACTGATTACTAGACACACTTCTTCTGGATCTTCAAGATGTCTACGGCAGAAGGATTCGAAATGTGTGATTGCTGGAGTGTCACTGTTGAATGGACGCGTCCTACTCGTATCATTGATTCACGTCCAGAAGGTTACATCTTCCACATATGGCGGATTATCGACAACACGCTATGGCTCTTGAAACAGGGGTAAAGGTTTCGTATGGGACAGCATGTTTTGTTCCATACTTCTCACCCGCTTTTAAGCATTTTCTTGATAACCATAAGCGCTGAAATCCTATCCAGACAGTGTTGCTTGATGGTATGCAACATTGTCAAATTTAGAATATGTGTTGGTGTCCTAATCCAGCTTTCACGCTTTGGATTTTTGGGATACAAAATTTGCCCATAATCCACCACACTCTGGAACCGAGAATCATATTGGCTTGCCGACTATATCTTGCGCTCGATCTTTTTTACTCGTTTTCTTGACCCCGCCTAAGGTGTTGTTTGACCTCTAGCTTGTGCACATATTAGTGCTATTTCAATCGTCAAACGGAGCATTTATACACGGTGGAACAGTCAAAAATCGCCAAAAATAGACAAATGAACTTTGGTTTATTTTTATTGAAGAAATGTAATGCATATGGAAATTAATTGTGTACTTGAGAAATGTTCATTTCTTATCATAAGATGGTGTCCTTGCATTTGTACACATTCTCGGAACCTACGAGCGAAGCTGCCCATGACATTGCGTAGCATTTCCAACGGAATATTGTTGACCTCTTGCCGATTCGCTCCTTTAATTCTAACGTTCAGATCAAGTTCTGTGCTGTACCGTCTGGTCGATTTACGCGAGTTTCTTTCAACGGCTAGTCAAACCCGATCAACACTCTCACGGATCCGGCTAGTTTTTGCACTACCATCTCTTTTTCGTGTCGGGCTTCGAAATTTCTCACTCAAATGCCGATAGCTTTATCACAAGCACGGAAGCACGCAGAGGTAGATGGAACTTTTGCCGAAAAGCGCGTTAAGCACGTACGAAACTATCCCCGTTTTTGTAATAAGCCTTTACCGCAAACGTGCGTTATTCACTCGACCAACGCTGCATCGCTACTAATTCTCTAAAAGCAGAGCGTCCAAGTCCCCCACTCTCATAGCCCCTACCACGCACACCAGCCTTTTCTGAAATTTTGCCGTTTTACTACCCCACCCTGTATTTATGTTATTGTTGTAGAATACACATTTTTAAAAAGTAACATACCTAATATGTCCCATGAATATTTTAATAAAATTACACAATTTTTATTTAACCTGTCCTAAAGACGTTACTAAATTTAGTGAAAAGATGAAAAGTTAATAAAAAAAAATTGTTTAATTTCTATGATCCCTCAACCCAGTTAACAAGTACAGTTTTCATTATTATAATTATTACTATTGTTACTTTCCATTTAGTACGTTTTTGTATTTATTAATTTAAATTGCAAACAACAATTTGTTTAGACAATTATTTTTATTTTTCTTTTACTTTATTGATCATAAATATTGTCTTAACAATACGCCATTATTTCATGTTTACACATTTTGCTATTTGTAAATACTCCCTCTAGTTGAGCAAAACAAATTATCCATTATTTCTTCAATAAAAAACAGAAAAAACTTTATTTCCTATTTTTATTTTTAGAGGACTTCCAGCCAGATAGACTTGACAATAGAAGCCATACAAAATAAATGGAATGATATCAAACAATTTACAAGCATAGAGGAAAAAGAATTTATCTCTACCATAAAATTTATATTAAGTTCAACATACTTCTCGTTCAATAAAACCTTTTATAAACAAACAGAAGGACTAGCTATGGGCCAACCACTTTCAGCAGTGTGTGCAAATTTAACTCTGGAATATCTAGAAAACCAACTAATACCGACACTTTCAAATAAAATTGCATTTTATAAACGATACGTAGACGATTGTCTACTATGCGTTAATAAAAATGAGATACAGTACATATTACAGAAATTCAATGAACAACACAGAAAAATAAAATACACATTAGAAACAGAAAATGAAAATAAAATAAACTTCTTAGACCTGACTTTAATTAGATCTACCAGTAGAATTAAAACTAATTGGTATCAAAAAAAGTATAAGTTCGGGACGATATACCAACTTCCAATCAAAAACTAGTAATAAATACAAAATTAGCGTTATAAACAGCCTCGTGGACAGGGCCATTTTACTATCAGATAAACTGTTTCACAAAGAAAACATAATTAAAATCAAAAACATTCATTTAAATAACTTTTACCCGCCATCTTTTATGAATAAGTATATTCAAAAGAGAATACAGATAATAAGTAACAAAAGCAATAAAAATCAAGTTGACATAGATTTACAACCTAACTGCTTTGGACCCATATTTAACAACACAAACCAGGACAAAAATCAAAACAATCCAAATAGAGACAAAATATACATATCGGCACCATACATACCACAAGTATCAGAAAAAGTTCAGAAAGAATTAGGTAAATATAACATACAATTAGCATACAGAAATGATAATAGCATAAAAAGTAAATTATATTCAAAACTAAAAGATCCAATAGAGAAATTAAATCAAACCCATGTTATTTATAAAATTGATTGCTCAGATTGCGATAGGTGTTACATTGGACAAACCCAACAATATTTAAATAAACGTATAAATCAGCATAAATTATCAATTAGAAATTCCATAGCAACTCCTAATTCATGTAGCACAGCATTAGCTGAACACGCCATAAATAATTCACACAATTTTAACTTTCCGGATAAAACCATAGGTACTGCATAAAGAAAGAAATTCCAAAAAACGCATGTTTTGGAAATGGCCGAAATACAAAATAACAAAAAAAAAAACAGTAAATTATCAAACAGATATAGAAAATCTAAGTAGCATATATCTTATATATCTTATTCAATAGTAACAATTTTTATACATCCTGTATATGTGCTAACTGCAAAATCTCTTCTCAACGGCTATCCAATATCATGAGAATGTTTACAATAACTCTGTCACTCGGACCATAAATATACTTCAGCTGTTATAATTACCTACTCTTAAAAAAGAACACACAACGACGACACCAAATACTGATCATTCTCTGTCTAACTCGTCGAACTACAACACATACCTACCAAATAAAATAAAATAAAAAAATAAAACCAGCCCATATAATGAAATTAAAATAGAAAATTTATATTAGGTAAGAAAACACTTTTTTAGATATGTATTCTGTCACTAATCTAATTTACGACTTAATGTAAAACCATTATTTTTAGCTTTTAACCTTTGAAAAAGTCCGAAAACTCGGACGAAACGTAGGATAAATAATTGTCCATATACCTGGCTGGAAGTCCTCTAAAAATAAAAATAGGAAATAAAGTTTTTTTCTGTTTTTTATTGAAGGAATAATTTCTACATTAACAGCCAACAACTTGTAAAATATCATCTACAAATTATCCATATTTAAATAGGAAACCGTGTCTGTTAGTTTAGAAGTGGTTGGAACTATATTAGATTATTAGATCATTTCTTGGCCAATCATTACCTTAGGCTCTAATTCTAAGAGGTCAACATATTTGTCAATTTCAGCTTTAATTTCATCTTTAGAAAGACCCTTTAACTTGCTAAAGAAATATAAGTGTTCAGACACTGTTAATTCATCAAAAATGATATTGTGCTGTGGACAAAGCCCTAAACTGTTTCTAACTTCTTCCATATCTGTGCGAATATCGTATCCATTAACTTTGGCGGTTCCACTTGTTGGATTTATCATTCCGGTTAACATTGACATAGTAGTTGTCTTACCAGCTCCATTATGACCCAACAATACTGTGATTTGGCCCTCGTACATATTTAGAGACAAATTTCTTACGGCAATCTTTTTTGGTGAAACTTTTATGTAGGTTCTTTATTTGAATACCAGAATTTAGATGATCTGGTTCGATTTCAAAATATTCTCCTTCATTTGCTGCCTGTCCATGAACACTCATATCTTCAATACCTACAAAAATTATTTTTACATTTTTTTATGTTGTAGAAAGTTTAAATTTCACAAAAAAAAAATCATATTACAGATGTAACCCAATTGGGGTGTTAATAAAAAAGTAGCGTAATATATCAACGTAGCACATACTAATTTCCATGAGTGATAGAAGCAATGAAATTCGAAAAATACGCTACCGAACGGAAGTATTTAATTCGGTATGCAACCACAGAACTAAAGAACTAGAAGTGAAAAAACATGTCTGTGCTTTTTGATGACCGGAAATGACTTGTGCGCAGTGCGATTTTATTAAAGAAAACGTGTTTAAATTTTTACAGCTATGCATTTCATATAAAAAATAAATAATATGATACATAGTTGAAGATAAAAAACCTGCAAATAATTTTTAGCCAACTGCTGCCTATATCGATTCTGACCCAGATCATAATAAACAATAAGAATAAGAAATAAGACATTAACAGCAAAGTGCATTTATTTGCTTCAGCTTGATATCTACTTATGTATTGCAACAATAAGTTAATAAGGATTGGTTTATGATGCCATTATTAAAAAAAACTAGAAACTTAAACCTTAAATACCTATTAAATTTACTTTGTCTTTAATAGGTTATGCAAGGAAGGCTTCTAGTGCTACTACACATCGACACTAAATACATAAGATAACGAAAATGTACAAGAACTATGAAAGAAAAAGTTAATCACGAAGGTCATCAACTCTTCAGAAAACGGTGTTGTGTTGCTAGCAATACTCACGTAATTTTTATCCAATGAAATTCGGTGTTACCCTCTGTTGATTAATAACATTAGAATTTCTCGACTTCACAATCAATAGTCACAATATTTGCAACATAAACTGTGATGTTCCTGTGACTAAAATGTGATAATGGAAAAATAGTAGGTGAATTCTTTTGAACTGATTTAACTGATGAGTGAGTAAACTGACGACAATGAGCTTCAATGCAGTTCATAATAAGGTTTATTGCACTTAGTTTGTTCACTTGAATCAATTTATTTAGTTCGAAAGAAAACGCCTAATAAAACAAACTAAAATAAGATGGTGGGGGAATGTTGCCATCAACACTACGTGATTCTCTGAAACCGGCTTTAAACTAAAAAGTTGTAAAACAGTCATAACAAAACATTAAAATTAACACGTTCTCATAATGTGCATACTCTACTTCGAATTTTCGCAGCCATGTGAGAGGCTCTAACTTTCTTAAATTAGATATAAGTATAACGTTTATCACTTCTAGTCATTTAACTCTGTATATGCAACAATAATGCATCCTACCCATTTTCCTTTTCTGGAGCAGAGTTGTTCTAAGATCATTTCAAGTATAGCATTATTATTACAGAATAAATTGTCCTCGAGATTAGGGAGAGCACTGAATTCGTCTTTTCCGTTATGTCACCCATTACTCGAATTTCATTCGTTTTATTCCTAATGGGCATAAAACCTTCTTTTTAGCAAATTTTGGGCCCCTTTAAATTTGCGTGTACAACTGTCATAAACTAACACCATTACAAAATTAAGTTTTTGGACACTGAAAGTAGGTGACGATATACTATGTTCCGTTCAAAAACGTCACTGTCCGGAATATAATGATAAATAAACAATAACCTCCAAATATCTATCTGGTTCCCAATTGTTTATAATAGAGTATTTTTAGTAGGTGAAGAATTTCTGTTTAACCTTTGGTCGATCACATATTTATTAAGGAATTATTATGTTTATCATCTAAGTTAATAGTATCTTGTACATATTTACATTATCCAATATTGTTGTTTATTATTTAAGTACTTTGGTTGTAATAACAGTCCCCAAAGTTAACGCTTTCACACTGAAAGAAAATATGATTAGAAATATGTGTCACATAGAATATGCAATCATTTATTACTTTATTAGATAAATATTCAATATTTACGTCGATATTAATTAAAGTTGGGAACAGCTGTTTATAGTTTTCCTTTCAGAAGGGTTGCGACTGCCTTTGGTTGGTTTGACCTTCAGCTACTATTGTTAAAGTTTTCTGTCTCATAAACTACCCCGCTGTCTAACATTAGGGAGACAACTTATCATACCGCACATAGATGGCGTTACGATCTACTTTTGGGAATAATTAATTTAAATCTCATTGTGTAATACTTGTGTTATGTAGTACTATTAGACTATTCTTATAGTGGATTTTAATCATTAAATATTATTTGTGATATATTATGAATTTATTTTAGTTACTTTCATATCTTATTTTATAAAGTTTGATTTTTTATATCAAACTAGTTTACCTCCTTGATAGAGACAGGATAAAAGGCCATTTTAATAATCAACTTTGTACCGGCAACACCTATTGGCAGACAATCGATAACATCAATCAACTTTTGAAATGTTATCTTAATTTACTAGTGTTGTGAACAACCATCAGGTAATACTAATAGTTTTAAATGATTTATTTTTCTTGCAAGTTCTCTTCAAGATGTATATTTTTAAGGAAAAGTTAATAATTAATTTTTCTAATTTTTTTGTGAAGATGTGACACATGTTCTAATAATATGTTTCTATTTATTCCTTTCTTAAATACATAGTCTGAAGCCGGCTTAAAGAATCTAATATTAATCTGTTAAAACTAATATAACTCATCGCTAAAATTTTGAATAAAATTCCTAAATTATTCATCGTTAATAAAATTCATCTGGAATTTCTTTTGTGAATTTATATTTCACACTCTTCCAGTTTCATTTGGACATTAATATTTGCACATTGGCAAATTAAAAAGTCACGATTCTTGGATCCAGCGGATTAGTTCCGTGGATGTTTTATTTGGATGACCAGAATTCATCTGTAACTGTAACGTGATATGAGCTCCACAATTTTGAGTAACGTTTCATTTCATCGGTAGACTATGTATTAAGAAACAGAAGAGAAAACGTTAACTTCAAGACTCACGCCACCATTTCCATCACAGGTCAGCCTTCGCTGGAGTGTGGCAAGTTATTTTCTTTTTTGATTGTGTTCGGTGAACGAGTTTCACCCACTCGTAATAAATTATTGTATATATATTTGTCGGTAATTTTAGATTACCATTTTGTGGGAAAAAATACTAAGCTGTTGATTTAATAAATACTTAATTTTATTAATTTTTTTTATTCTGTCTCTACCTTAGACAGAAATTCTGTAGGTTCTGAGTTGGGGGGGATGAAAAAAGTAATCACTGGTAAAACTGCAGATGGTGCCCTTAATATAAACATATATTTTTTATATTACTTATTCATCCTCGCCTACTACTCGTTGATAGAATTATTTGAAGTGAATAATAGTGAACCAAGGTCTCAAGGAAACAAGAAACGCACGGCCCTTGCCTCCCAAAAAAAATCAGCTAGCCGCAGGCACAGGAAATTTCTTCGCTTTCCTTGCCAATAAGAATAGTTCTTATTGACAGGTAAAGTGAAGGCTTTTCCATAAATACCTGATTTGGTTTCCTCTTGTATTAAGAGTCATCCTAATACAGGGCGAAACTAAAATCACGGTACCACGGGGGTTCCCCGGTAACATTTGGCTACCAACG